>CM035842.1:331516006-332116006 GCA_020510985.1 Pholidichthys leucotaenia | reverse complement strand
AAAGTCTTTCAAAGAGACCGAGTATGATAACAGACCTGCCCCGTCCATGGAGGATCACCATCTTCCTGGAGATTATGGACCAAGAAGTCTACAGAGACGAGACAAATAACTGGGGTCGCTCCGCTACCTTTTATGGTCCCTCGGCAGCGCTTATCTAACAACCTGAACAAGTTCACCCGCCTCTTCGCCGCTCTGGAGAAGACGCTACGAAGGATACCGAGATGAAACAACAGTTCCTGGAATTCATGGGGAAAATATTAGAGAAGAAACATGCAGAAGTGGCTCCGCCACTGGAAGACAATGAAGAATGTTGGTACCTCCCAACCTTCGGAGTCTACCACCCACAAAAGCCTGGGAACATTCGCGTTGTATTCGACTCCAGTGCGAAGTATTCAGGAACATCTCTGAACGACGTTCTCCTGACGGGACCTGACCTCAATAACTCACTCATTGGGGTTCTGATCCGCTTTCGGAAGGAACAAGTTGCAGTGATCGCCGACATACAGCAGATGTTCCACTGCTTCCTAGTTCGCAACAACCATAGGAAGTACCTGCGTTTCTTGTGGTACAGAGACAATGACATGTCCAAGGACGTAATCGACTATAGGACGAGAGTCCATGTTTTTGGCAACAGTCCCTCCCCATCTGTGGCCATCTACGGTCTGAGGGGGGCCATCCAAGAAGGTGCGAACAAACATGGAGCGGACACTGTACAATTTGTGGAACGTCATTTCTACGTCGATGACGGACTCATCAGCCTACCCACCGACGCTGACGCCATCAGCCTCCTGCGTAGAACGCAGGCCTCACTCAGCGAATCAAACCTGAGGCTCCACAAGTTCGCTTCAAATAGCGACGTCGTCCTTCAAGCTTTTGCACCAGAAGACAGGGCAGTCCTAAAGAGCCTTGACTTCAGTGGCGAAGCTACACCTGTGCAACGGAGCTTGGGACTATTGTAGGAGACCACAACAGACACATTCACATTCACTGTCTCACAAGAGAAGAAGCCCTTCACTCGCAGAGGAGTGTTGTCTATGGTGAACAGCATCTTTGATTCGCTAGGCATGGTTGCACCAGTGACCATTGAAGGCAAAAGTCTGCTCAGAGAACTCAGTGTTGACATGTGTGACTGGGATGCACCGCTCCCAGAACAAAAGCTGAAACAATGGGAATCATGGCGAACGTCATTGCATGATTTAAACCAGCTTGCACATCCCACGCGCATACACTACGACATCCCTCTCCAAGGGTGAGCACACAGAGCTAGGTGTGTTTCTCCGACGCAAGCACCAAGGCCATTGGAGTGTGGCATATCTGAAGACTACACAAGCTGATGGAGAAATCCAAGTTGGATTCATCCTAGGGAAAGCTAAACTGGCTTCCACAGTCAAACCAACAATTCGCCCGGCTAGAGCTGTGTGCCGCAGTATTAGCCGTAGAAGTTGCTGAGCTCATACAAGACGAGCTGGACCTGAAGCTTGATGAGGTCAAGTTCAACTGTGACAGCAGGGTAGTTCTTGGTTATATCTACAATCAAACGAAACGTTTCTATGTATATGTCCACAACCGAGTTTGCAGAATACGTCAGTTCTCAACACCTGACCAGTGGCACTATGTCAGTACGGAAGACAACCCCGCAGACCACGCTTCGCGGGCAGTTGCGGTGTCACATCTGGCACAGACCACATGGTTCATCGGACCAGACCTTCTGTACAAACCCAGTCCACCTGATGAAGACTCAAAGGAAGTCTGTGAGCTTCTCAACCCAGAATTGGATGGAGAGATACCCCTGAAGTGAGCAGCCTCTTGACTCACAGTCTAAAACAGAGGCCTCAATGCCGCACATTTCCAGCGGTTCTCATCAATGCGCTCTCTCACTAGGGCAATTGCTCTACTCATCCACATTGCTAAATCTTACAAGCACAAGTCCAGTCAGTGCAAAGGATGGCACTACTGCAGACCTCCCGTGTACTCCCAGATGAGGCTGTCCCAAGTTAGACACATCATCATCAGAGCAGCGCAGGAAGAGGCCTACTCTAAGGAATTAACAGCACTTGAAAATGGAAAAACTGTAGCCAAGGACAGTTCTCTCCAGAAACTCAGACCTGTTCTTGAAGAAGACCTGATTTGCGTTGGCGGCAGACTAAAGCATGCTGACTTGACAGTCAGGAAAAGAACCCCATCATCTTGCCCAAGACAGTCATGTATCCCTGCAGCTAGTGCGCCAGTGTCATGAAAGATGTCAAGCATCAAGGACGACACTTTACAGAAGGGGCCCTGAGAGCTGCAGGCTTTTGGGTCATAGGCAGAAAAAAGCTTATCGCCTCAGAGCTGCACAAGTGCGTTGTTTGCCGAAAGTTACGCGGCAGAACAGAGGAACAACTCATGGCCAACTTACCTCCAGAACGACTACACACATGCCACACCTTCACCTATGTAGGAGTGGGATGTGTTCGGACCTTGGCCAGTCATCTCAAGGCGCATGCGAGGTGGACAGGCCCAAAGCAAGAGATGGGCGATGCTCTTCTGTTGCATGAGCTCCCGAGCCGTGCATATTGAGTCCATCGACTCCCTGGACACTTCCAGTTGTGTCAATGCACTAAGGAGATTCTTCGCGATAAGGAGACCTGCTAAGCAAATAAGATCAGACTGCGGAACAAACTTTGTTGCCGCTGCAAAGGAATTGGGACTCAGTCAAAACACTTCATTCCATGCAGTTCTTGAGCCAGCAAGGGTGTTCTTAGGGTGTTCAAAACCCACCTCACTCGTCACACATGGAGGGTCGTGGGAGCGTTTAATAGGCCTGTCAAGAAGGGATTCTGGATTGCCATCCTGTTGCAGGAGAATGGTCCCAGCTAACTCACGTGACGTCTTGAACACTCTCATGGCTGAGGTGGTTGCAATACTCAATGCCAGACCCCTTGTTCCGGTCTCCACAGACCCAGAGTCACCCTTCGTGTTCTCTCCTGCGATGATTCTCACCCAGAAGGTGGGAGTTCCTCCACCATACGGGGAATTCACGGGAAAGGATCTTCTCAGCAGACAATGGAGACAGGTGCAAGCCCTTGCAGACTGTTTCTGGCGTCGCTGGCGACAGGAGTACCTTCCCACTCTTCAGCCCCGACGGAAGTGGAGGGAGGCACGACGGGATGTCAAAGAAGGAGACATCGTGCTCCTGAAGGACCGTCAAGTTCCACGTAATGCGTGGCCCATGGCGAGGATTACAGCGGTCGTCCCTGGCAGGGACGGCAGAGTAAGGAAGGTCGAGCTGAAGACAGCAGGCAAGGAATCCAAGCTGTTCCAGAGGCCGGTGTCAGAAGTAATTCTTCTGCTGCCAAAAGACTGAAACTTCAGGCCAGAGACATTTATTGGTGGGTAGTGACCTTTAAGGTCAGACGGGGAGTGTGCTGCCTTCTGGCAGAATTTGGGACTTTTATTCAATGTAAGTTCATGCAATAGGAAGTACTTTTAATTTGACTAGTGATGTCATAACGTTAGAAACAGGAAGTAGGAAGTAAAATGTCAGTTGGACCAAGGGCAAAGTCATGTTACCATTCAGAGGAAGGAGTTCCTAAAAAATTTGCTTTTCATAGCCCCAGCAGATGCATCCCTTTTTTCACTTTATCTTCTGAAGCTGTGATGTTGAAGTCTGCTTGTCAAGAAATAAATCACCGATGAAGAAAAGTTTAACTTGCTGTCTAGCTAGTTCTTACAACTTAGTGAGGACAGTACAGAGTTACAATAATCTAATCTCGAGCTAACAAAAGCGTGGATCAGTTTCTCAGCATCACTCTCAGGCAAGATGCTCCTAATCTTGGCAATATTACGCAATGATAGAAGGCAGTCTTAGAAACAAATTTAATATGTGAATTGAAGGGACAGATCTTGATCAAAAATAATTCCAAGGTTCCTCCACAGAGCTATTAAGAGAAAGAGTAATCCGCATCCAAACTGAAAGTTTGATTTGAAAGGTATTTCTAAGTTTTTTGACGCAACAAGAATGACTTCAGTCTTATCAGAATTTAATAGCAGGAAATTACAAGTCATCCCAAACTTTGATTTCCTTAAGACAGGCTTCAACTTGCTAATTGATTACTTCATCTGGCTTCATTGACAGGTATAATTGTGTGTCATCTGCAAACAATGAAAATGTATAAAGTGCTTTCTAATAATGTTAGCCTACCGGGAAGCATATATAAACTAAAATGAGTAGGGCCCTAGCACAGATCCCCGTGGAACTCCATGACTAAGCTTTGAGTTGAAAGAAAACTCAATATTGACATGTACAAACTGGAACCTATCAGATAAAGAAGATCTAAACCACTGCAACGAAGTTCCATTAAAGTCCAACAAAGGTGTTCTAATCTATCAAGTAGAATATTATGATCGATAGTATCAAAAGCTGCACTAAGGTCTAAAAGGACAAGTACAGAAACCAGTCCATTATCAGATGCGATGAGGAGGTCGTTAGTGACCTTCACGAAGGCTGTTTCAGTACTATGATAGATTCTAAACCCAGATTGAAACTCTTCAAGTAAACCATTTCCCTGCAGGTGGTCAAATAATTGCGTAGCAACAACTCTTTCTAAGATTTTTGAAATGAAAGGGAGATTAGAGATCGGTCTATAGTTAGCTAAAGCTCCTGGATCTAGCGTTGGCTTTTTGAGTAAGGGTTTAATTACAGCCGTTTTAAAAGCCTGCAGTACATGGCCTAAAGTTAATGAAGAATTGATTATATGAAGAATAAAGCTACCAGTAAGTGAGAAGACTTCTTTAAATAACCTGGTAGGAATAGGGTCTAAAAGACAAGTTGAAGGTTTGGATGAGGAAACTATTTTGTCTAACTCACAAAGGTCAGTTGGAGTAAACTCATCAAGACAGACATCATTTGAAGGAGTTGTAGTAGTTACTGTATTTAAGTTAACTGTGGGAAGAATCTGATTGATTTTATCTCTGATGGATGAAATTTTATTATTGAAAAAGTTCATAAAGTCCTGACTAGTAAGCTCTAAGGGAATGCTAGGATTGACAGAGCCCTGACTCTTTGTCAACCTGGCTACAGTACTGAAAAGAAACCTGGGATTATTCTTGTTCTCTTCTATTAATGCAGAATAATAACTCATTCTCTCCCTCATGGATCGTCACCTTATCGTGGTGGGGGGGTTTGCGTGCCCCAGTGATCCCAGGAGCTATGTTGTCCGGGGCAATTTGCCTCTGATAGGGTCTCCCAAGACAAACTGGTCCTGGGTGAAGGGCCAGACTAAGAACGATCCAACAGACTCTCATGATAAATTGTATATCAAGGATTCAGTGTACCCCACCCGGTATGGGGTTACCGGGGCCCCACCCTGGAGCCAGGCCTGGGGGAGGGGCTCGAAGGCTAGCGTCTGGTGGCTGGGTTTCCACCCATGGGACCCGGCCGGGCTCAGCCCGAAGGAGTTACATGGGTCCGCCCTCCAGTGGGTTCACCACCTGCAGGAGGGATCATGGGGGTCCGGTGCTATGTGGATTAGGTGGCGGTCAAAGGCGGAGACCTTGGCGGACTGATCCCAAGCTTTCTAAACTGGCTTTTGGTACGTGGAATGTCACCTCTCTGGTGGGGAAGGAGCCTGAGCTGGTGTACGAGGTTGAGCGGTACCGGCTAGATATAGTCGGCCTCACCTCAACACACAGCTCCGGTTCCGGAACCAGTCTCCTGGAGAGGGGCTGGAGCTTGGCTTTTTCTGGAGTTGCCCCGGGCGAGAGGCGACGAGCAGGGGTGGGTATTCTTGTATCGCCCCACCTTGCTGCCTCTATATTGGAGTTTTCCCCGGTGGACGAAAGGGTTGCTTCCCTGCGCCTTCGGGTTGGGAAACGGGTCCTGACCATCATTTGTGCCTATGCACCAAATGATGTTTCAGAGTACCCACCCTTTTTGGAGTCTGTGACTGGGGTGCTGGAGGGTGCTCCTCCTGGAGACTCCATTGTCCTACTGGGGGACTTCAATGTGCACGTGGGCAACGACAGTGAAACCTGGAGGGGGGTGATTGGGAGGAACGGCCTGCCCGATCTGAACCCGAGTGGTGTTCAGTTATTGGACTTCTGTGCTAACCACAGTCTGTCCATAATGAACACCATGTTCAAGCATAAGGGTGTCCATATGTGCACTTGGCACCAGGACACCCTAGGTCGCAGGTCGATGATCGATTTTGTTATCGTATCATCAGACCTGCGACCGTATGTCTTGGACACCCGAGTAAAGAGAGGTGCAGAGCTGTCAACTGATCACCACCTGCTGGTGAGTTGGATCCGATGGCAGGGGAGGAAGCCATTCAGACCTGGTAGACCCAAACGTATAGTGAGGGTGTGCTGGGAGCGTCTGGCTGAGGCCCCTGTCCGGGAGGTCTTCAACTCCCACCTCCGGAAGAACTTCAACCACATTCCGAGGGAGTCTGGAGACATGGAGTCTGAATGGGCCATGTTCTCCACCTCTGTTGTTGAAGCGGCAGCCCAGAGCTGCGGTCCGCAAGGTGGTCGGTGCATCTCGTGGTGCAACCCCCGAACCAACTGGTGGACACCATTGGTGAGGGGGGGCCATTAAGCTGAAGAAGGAGTCCTATCAAGCTTGGTTGGCTTGTGGGACTCCCGAAGCAGCTGAGGTGTACCGGCAGGCCAAGCGGAGTGCAGCTCGGGTGGTTGCTGAGCAAAAACCCGGGTATGGGAGGAGTTCGGTGAGGCCATGGAACAAGACTTTCGGTCGGCTTCAAAGAGATTCTGGCAAACTGTTTGGCGGCTCAGGAGGGGAAAGCAGCTCCCCGTCCACACTGTGTATGGTGCGGATGGGACACTGTTGACTTCGACTGGGGATATCATTGGGCGGTGGAAGGAATACTTCAAGGATCTCCTCAATCCCACTGATACGCCTTCCACAGAGGAAGCAGGGTTTGGGGACGAGGGGGGATGACTCGCCTATCACAGGGGCTGAGGTCGCCAAGGTGGTTAAAAATCTCCTTGGTGGCCGGGCCCCGGGGGTGGACGAGATTCGCCCTGAGTACCTCAAGGCCCTGGATGTTGTTGGGTTGTCATGGTTGACACGCCTCTGCAACATTGCGTGGAGGTTGGGGGCAGTGCCTTTGGCATGGCAAACCGGGGTGGTGGTTCCTCTCTTCAAAAAAGGGGACCGGAGGGTGTTGCTCCAACTTTAGAGGGATCACACTCCTCAGCCTCCCTGGGAAGGTCTATGCCAAGGTACTGGAGAGGAGAGTCCGGCCGTTGGTCGAACCTCGGATTCAGGAGGAGCAATGTGGTTTTCGTCCTGGCTGTGGCACATCAGACCAGCTCTTTACCCTCTCGAGAATTCTTGAGGGTTCGTGGGAGTTTGGCCAACCAGTTTACATGTGTTTTGTGGACTTGGAGAAGGCGTTTGACCGCGTCCCTCGTGGATTTTTGTGGGGGGTGCTTCGGGAGTATGGGGTATCGGGCTTGTTGTTACGAGCTATTCGGTCTCTGTACGACCGTTGTGAGAGTTTGGTTCGTATTGCCAACTCTCGGTCGGAGTCATTCCCAGTGAGAGTTGGACTCCGCCAGGGCTGCCCTTTGTCACCGATCCTGTTCATAATTTTTATGGACAGGATTTCTAGGTGCAGCCAGGGAATGGAGGGTGTCATGCTTGGTGACCACAGGATCTCATCTCTGTTGTTTGCAGATGATGTTGTCCTGTTGGCTTCATCCAGCAATGACCTACAGCTCTTGCTGGGACGGTTTGCCGCTGAGTGTGAAGCGGCTGGAATGAGAATCAGCACCTCCAAGTCCGAGTCCATGGTCCTCAGCCGGAAAAAGGTGGATTGTCCTCTCCGGGTTGGGGACAGGCTACTGCCCCAAGTGGAGGAGTTTAAGTATCTTGGGGTCTTGTTCACGAGTGAGGGAAAAATGGAGCGAGAGATCGACAGACGGATTGGAGCAGCATCTGCAGTGATGCGGACGTTGTACTGGTCTGTTGTGGTGAAGAGGGAGCTTAGTTCTAAGGCAAAGCTGTCGATTTACCAGTCAATCTATGTTCCTACTCTCACCTATGGTCACGAGCTTTGGGTAATGACCGAAAGAACGAGATCGCGGATACAAGCGGCTGAAATGAGCTTTCTCCGTAGGATTGCTGGACTCACCCTCAGAGATAGGGTGAGGAGCTCAGTTATCCGGGAGAGGCTCAGAGTAGAACCGCTGCTCCTCCACATTGAAAGGAGTCAGTTGAGGTGGTATGGGCATCTGATTAGGATGCCTCCAGGACGCCTCCCACTTGAGGTGTTTCAGGCACGTCCCACTGGGAGGAGACCCTGGGGCAGACCCAGGACTCGGTGGAGAGACTATGTCTCCCAGCTGGTCTGGGAACGCCTTGGTATCCCCTCTGAAGAGCTGGAGCAGGTGGCTGGGGAGAGGGAAGTCTGGGCTTCTCTGCTTGAACTGCTGCCTCCGCGACCCGGACCTCCGGAAAAGCGGTAGAAGATGGATGGATGGATGGAATAACTCATTCTAGCTTTTCTACGAGATTTTTTTATAAATTAAAAGATGATTTCTCCAAGCTAAATAGATTTCATCTAAATTAGTGGAGTGCCATTTTCTTTCTAACTGACGAGTCTTCTGTTTTAAGCTACGAGTTTCTGTGTTGAACCAAGGAGTTAGAGATCTCTGATTAGTATTTTTCTTTTTTATGGGGGCCATCAAGTCTAGAGTCTGATGCAGAGAAACTGTAACACTATCTACCATGCTATCAATTACAGAAGGAGCAAGCTGTCTATAGCTTTTTTCCGTTGTGTTGACACATGGCATAGAGGAAACAATCTGCATAAATTTAGTAACAGCATCATCTGAGAGGCATCTACTGTAGTACCGTAATATTTTTCTTTAGGAGCCAAACAGTCAGAAATAGTAAAATCAAAGGTTAACAGACAATGGTCTGACAGTACAGGGTTATGAGGATACACTACCAGATTTTCTATTTCTATGCCATATGTCAGAACAAGGTCCAACGTATGGTGGAGATAATGAGTAGAAAACCCAATTGAGTCTAATATTGAATAAATGCCACATTAAGGCAGTCACTATCTACATCTACATGTATATTAAAGTCCCCTACTATAATTATTCTATCTGATTTCAGCACTAAATCAGCTAAGAAATCAGCAAATTCGGATAAAAATTCTGAGTAGGTTGATGGAGGAAGATGGCAAGGAGGAACTATAGCAAATAAAATTGGGTTCAGCCTAAAATTGCTAAAGTGCCCAATACTGAGGACCAGGCCCTCAAAGGAATTATAACATGTTTTTTTGCTTTACATTAGCTAGTAATTTGGAATGGTAAATTGTTGCTACTCCTCCTCCACAACCAGAACTTCTGGGATTTTGACAGTTTAAATAACCAGAGGGAGTTGATTCATTTAAACCAACATAATCCTCTTGTCTTAGCCAAGTCTCTGTAAGGGATATTAAATCAATCTGATGATCAATTAACAGATCATGGACTAACAGAGACTTGGAAGTTAGAGACCTAATATTTAACAAACCGCATTTAATTTTTAAATTATGAGGAGGAACAGAGGCCAAATCATTCAATTTAGAGGCTTCATGTTTAATTTGAGTTTTACCAACTTTTTGTTTAATCACTTTGGGATGCTTATATATTATATTTTTATTTACTTTGGAGGGAGCAGACCATGATTCTCTGATGGGGAAGACAGGGGCTAAGTTGAGGGGTGGCGGATGAAGAGGAGCTGCAGAGAGGCATGTAAGACTGCGACTCTGCTTCCATGTCCCAACTCTGAGTTGACAAGATTTTAGAAATTTGGATAAAAATGATGCCAGATTGTTAGATAAATGAGACACACCATCCAAAGTGGGATGGACACTGTCTCGTCTCATAAGACCAGGTTTTCCCCATAATGAGCTCCAATTGTGAATGTAGCCCACGTTGTTTGCAGGACACCACACAGACAGCAAGCGGTTGAAGGATGACGAGTGGCTAAACATGTCATCACTGGTCAGATTGGGGAGGGGCCCAGAGAATACTATAGAGTCCGACATTGTTTTTGCAAAGTCACACACCGATTCTACATTAAGTTTCGTGACATCCGACTGCCGGAGACGGCTGTTACTAATGCTGGCGTGGATAACAATTGTGGAGTATTTACAGTTACTTTTAGCCAGCATTTTCAAATTTGACTCGATGTCGCCTGCTCTGGCCCCAGGAATGCATTTGACTATGGCCGCTGGAGTCTCTAGGTTCACGTTTCTGACTACAGAGTCGCTAATGATCAGAGTTTTTTCCTCAGCGGGTGTGTCGCTGAGCGGGGGAAAACGATTAGAAATGTGAACAGGTTGGTGGTGTACCGGGGCTTTGCGACTAGGCTTCCTTCTCACTGTCACCCACCCAGTCTCCTCGCTGCTGAGGAGGGCCGGAGGACCGCTAACAGGGCCTATGCTAGCAAGCTCCGCTGCAGCTAGGGGATGTCCATCGAGAGCAACTGGTGCAGACGGTGTTTCAATGCAGCGGAGCTGGGATTCCAAATCAGACAACCTCGCCTCGAGCGCCTCAAAAAGACAACATTTATTACATTTACCATTATCACTAAAAGAGGCAGAGGTGTAGCTAAACATCTGACAGAGAGAGCACACCAGAGGAGGAGAGGAAGGAGAGCTAGTAGCCATAGCTAGTGGCTAACCCAAAGCTAACAAAAACACAGATGAAAGGTGAACAGAAGGCTAAAGAGGGTGATTAGGTGACATGGAGTGCGCACACAGGTACAAGAGGCTTGATAAACAGAAATGAGAGCTAACGGTTGATGGAAAAAAGTGGTTAAAATACAATTAAAAGCAAAAACCTCAGGAGAGTGAGGACAGCAAATCACACGGACAGACAGCAATACAGGAAGTGACAATACATTACCACAAGTGACGTTCCAAGTGACGTTACATGCATTCACATGTTAGGGACAGATCAATGAGCTGCTTTTTAAAGATACTTAGGGAGTGTTAATATAAAATAAAGCGTTCATATGTTATTAGATAGTTAGTTACTTCCCTTCCACAGCATGTGGAACACCATTTCTGGTGTATGGGCCGGTGCCTATCTCCGTTCCTCTGACCCTAGGCCACACAGCTACTGTAAGTAGTGAAAGCTACAGTGGGGGGTCAGTCCTCTGGTAGCTCTGTGTGTAACTTTCCTTTCCCCATTCTATTATACTGAGCACCACGCTAGAAGGCCGAAAGTACCATTTTTATATGGTCTTTGGTATGACCCGGCCGGGATTTGAACCCCTGCCTCCCGGGTGTGAGGCGGATGCTCTACCAACTGAGCCACCACTCCGGTTTCATATGTTATAGATACATAGAAAGTCTTAAGATTTTCCCGTTACTAATGATACATGAAAAGGTTTTATGTGAATAAGACTTTCATCTGTTACTAATGATACATAGAAAGTTTTTTATGTAAACAGAACTTTCATATGTTACCAATGATACATGGAAAGTCTTGAGACTTTTATATGTTACCAAATATACTTAGGAAGTTTTGATGTACACTCAGACTTTCATATGTTACCAATGAATTTTTATGGATACATGGGAAGTCTTAGTGTGAAATAAAGCTTTTATATGTTCATGAATAAGAGGTTATGGTATAAGAAACTTAGAAACAACACATAGTGAGTAATTGTAACCGCCAGTTTGTTAAAATTAGTCAGACTAATCTCCATAATAAGCTATCACTTGTTCTGATCCTGGATGCGGGGTCAGGGAAAATAGCCTCTATATGGAGTTAAACTGGTCATGAAGTGGCAGGGACATATTCACAATAACTCTCTGTAAATATTGTGCATGTTGATGTTGTATGTAGGTTGAGGAATAATGGTGAAAGCCCGGAGGTTGTAAATATCTACTAACTCTTTTTCCCATAGTGTATATATTTAAGCGATTTAACTAAAATGGCACTTTCTTGCCATGTGGGGAACAAAGGCGAGTTTGTGTGTTTTTCCACAAAGGGGTGGGGTTGCTTCACCCTCTCTCTCCTTAGATGAGCTGAGAGATTGTTTAAAGCATGATAAAGTTACTGAGAGGAGATTGTTTGAGGAGCAGCGTTGAATTGAGCACAAAGTTAAGGTTGGAAGATTATTCTTGCATGAATAAAACTGAATTAAAGGGGGGCAGTTCTTTGGTTTCTTTGAAAGAACAAGGTGTGGTTTGTGGACAATAGGCTTCATGGCCACGTTGTGTGTTCAAATTTGCATGTGACTGAAATGGCCACATGGCATCCAGTGCGCATGTGCGTGTAAACGCCATCTTGAAACACCTCCAAGCGATGTCACTGTGTCTCCTCCTCCTTGAGTGCAGAAGGAACTGCCTCCATCTTGTGGTCAACTATAAGAACTGCATTCTTTCATAAATTTATCTCCAAATCGAGTTTCCAAGTTAACTTTAAAGGAAACTATTCCAATAATTTTGGGACCTGAGTATCCCTCTGGCTGAAAGGAAGCCGCCGCTCTGAAAGACCATGTGCACGGCTGAACAAAAGTCCTCCTCCACTTGTTTAATAGCAAGTTTTGGAGAAGTGAGGCGAGAGAGGCTGCCCCAATCAGCTGGAAAGTGAAGAGGTTCAACTTTAATCTGGGCAGAAGAGAGAGGAAGTAGAATTATTCCTAATTATAAAAAGGAATGTGTTGTAGTGAAAATCCGAAGTGGAGAATAATAAAAATAAGGTAATTAAAACACTGTAGAGGCTGGGTTAATCATCTCAGACTGGATGCAGAGGGTAAACAGAGAAGGACGATAGGTATGGAGATTATGGTGAGGTAGCAGGAAGAAGGAGTTGGGGGGGGAGAAGGGATGAATGTATTGTGATGTGAGATGTCATGCAGATGTGAGATGGGCAGTTGATATAAAAGGAGAGCCCCTGGTGTATTGAGACATGCTTTTTCTGTGTATGACTGATGTGAGAGTGAATAAAGTCGTCTGCTGCATAAATCGGTTTCGTTATTTACACTCTCCACACTGGTGACCCCTTGCCGAATTATGGAACACGAGGCAAGAACCCCGGAGTCAGCCCAGACGGGAAGCCTCAGCGACGCGGCAAGCATCCCAGAGATGGCCCGGACGGGAACCCCCAGCAACGTGTGTGCTGTTTCATTCAAACTACTGGACTTTTGGCTGCACGACCCGCGGTCTTGGTTCCACCACACCGAGGCTCAGTTTGCTCTTCGGGGAATAACGCCAGACGACACCAAATATTACTACGTGGTCGCAGGGCTGGACGCTCAGCAAGTCTCAGCAAGTAGTGAGCCTGCTCCAATAGCCTCCAGCCCACGACAAATACGAGGCTCTCAAGGTTGCGCTGACCCGGTGCTACACGCTCTCGGACTGTGAGAGAGTGGAGAGGCTCTTGAGGCGCTCCAAGTTAGGAGATGGGTCAGCGGTTGAACTGATGGAGAAGATGTTGGCGTTGATGGGCACGGACGACGGGCATTTTCTGTTTGCCCACCTATTCCTCCGAAACCTCCCAACAGAGGCGAGAGCAGTTCTTGCCAATTCGCCATTGCTGGCCACGCGTGACTACCGTGCGCTAGTCCAGGAGGTAGATCGGATCATCCTCACCACCAGAGCCCTCACAGTGAACGCGGCAGCGTCGGAACCCAGCAAGACGACCAGCGGAGGCGAGGAGCCACCGATGGTAGCGGCAGCGGGGGCCAGGACGTGCCAGAGAGACACACTCTGCTTCTACCACCGCCACTTTGGAGAGAACGCACGCAGATGTGTGCCACCATGCCAATTCAAGCGTTCGGGAAACGCCAAGGCCGGCAGTCGGTAGCAGCTGCAACCGCTGGTGAAGAGAACAAGCTGCTCTACGTGACGGACTCGCGCTCGGGAGGACGGTTCCTCGTAGACACCGGAGCCCAGAAGAGCATCATCCTGTCGTCCTGCGCTGACCGGCTAGTGGGAGCTAGCGGCCCCGGGCTGGTAGCAGTAAACGGCTTGGACATTAAGAATTTTGGTGAGAGAACACTGACTTTATCCCTACACGGCCGTATGTACGAGTGGACTTTTGTCATAGCGGCATTGAGTTTCCCAATCCTGGGAGCTGATTTTCTGTGTGCCCACGGGTTGCTAGTCGATGTTGCTGACAGACGCTTGGTTAATGCAATATCTTTTGATTCTCTCCCCTGCACAGCTCGAGGGGCCGAGCCAATAACACAAGCCAACGTCACAGCTCCAGGCGGTAAGTTCCACACACTGCTCACTCAGTTCCCAGCATTCACGGTCCTGACGTTTTTGGCGGCCATCGCTAAACACGGGGTGGAACACTTAATCACCACCACCAGGCCGCCCGTTTTCGCACGACCTCGGCGCTTGGACACAGCTAAACTGGCCATAGCGCGCAAGGAGTTTGCCAACCTGGAAAAGTTGGGCATCATCAGGCGATCGAACAGCCCATGGGCATCCATGGGCTACACATGGTCCCTAAGGCCGAGGGATCGTGGCGACCGTGCGGAGATTTCCGCAGATTGAATAATGCCACAGCGCACGACCGCTACCCGATTCCCCATATTCAGGATTTTTCCGTTCACCTCGCCGGAGCATGCATTTTTTCTAAAATAGACCTGGTCCGTGGTTACCACCAGGTCCCACTGCGCGCGGAGGACATACCCAAAACAGTGGTAATAACTCCATTTGGCTTGTTTGAGTTTTTACGCATGCCCTTTGGATTAAAAGGAGCGGCACAGACATTCCAACGCATGATGGATGCGGTGTTGGGCGATCTCCCGTTTGTGTTCGTCTACCTGGATGATATCCTGGTGGCCAGCGCATCCGAGGATGAACACGTAACCCACCTCAAGACGGTTTTCCGGAGGTTGGAGGAGCACGGGTTAATAATCAACACGGTGAAATGCCAGTTCGGCGTGACGGGGATTGATTTTTTGGGGCTCCGCGTCTCACCGGAGGGAGCGATACCCTTGCCCAACAAAGTGCGCACTGTGGCAAATTTTCCCTGGCCTCAGACGGTCAGGGCGCTGCAAGAATTTTTGGGGATGGTTAACTTTTATAACCGGTTCCTTCCCCGTGCAGCTCAACTCATGCAGTCATTGTACGCCGCGCTCAAGAAATGGAAATCTGCGGATACAGTCAAATGGACTCCGGAGTGGGAGCAGGCGTTCTCTGAGGTTAAAACAGCCCTGGCAAATGCCGCACTGTTGGCGCACCTGGACCCAGCGGCCCGGATAGCGCTCACTACCGACGCCTCGGACGTGGCCATAGGGGCCATCGTGGAGCAACGTGTCGCCGATTCTTGGCAGCCGCTTGCTTTTTTCAGCAGGGCTTTGTGCGACAGTGAGCGTAAATACAGTGCGTTCAACAGAGAGTTGCTGGCTCTCCACCTGGCCATATGCCACTTCCAGTTCTGGCTGGAAGGGCGCAGCTTTACCGCGTTCGTGGGCCACAAGCCGCTAACGTTCGCGATGGCCAAAGTTTCGGAACCATGGTCGGGCCGGCAGCAGAGACAGCTGGCCGCGATCTCGGAGTTTACGACCGATATTCAGCATGTGTCGGGTAAACTGAATGTGGTGGCGGACTGCCTCTCGCGCGCAGTAGTGGCCCCGGTCTGCGTGGTGATAGATTATACAGCCATGGCTGCAGAGCAGATTGGCGATACGGACGTGTGCGCGCTCCAGTCTGGACCAACAGGGTTAAGGCTGGAGAGCAGAGTACTGCAAGACGGCAAGCCCCCCCCAATCTGCGACATCTCTACGGGACGCCCGCGCCCAGTGGTCCCAGTTGCTTGGCGCCGCCGTGTGTTTGAGTCAGTTCATGCTCTGGCACACTGAGGAGTGCACGCGTCAGTCAAAATGGTGGGAGCGAAGTTCGTGTGGCCAGGCCTGCGCAAACAAGTGAAAGAGTGGGCTGCAGCCTGCGTAGCATGCCAACGAGCCAAAGTACACAGACACACGAAGGCTCCTTTGGAGCCATTTCGTATACCAGCGAAGAGGTTCGACCATGTTCACGTGGACCTCGTGGGTCCCCTCCCGCCATCACAGCACAGGGGTGCACGCACCTTCTGACAGTGGTGGACCGCACCACACGCTGGCCAGAAGCAGTCCTGCTGGCGGCAACCACGTCTGCAGATGTGGCGCACGCTTTTTTGACGACATGGTTGGCACGTTTTGGAATCCCGTCGGACATCATATCCGATAGGGGTCCTCAGTTTGTTTCCGATCTCTGCTCTGCGATGGCCCGTAGCCTGGGTGTTGCAATTCATCGCACAACCACGTACAACCCACAGGCCAATGGGTTATGCAAGCGTTTTCATAAGTCACTGAAAGCAACGCTCAGGGCTTCGCTGACGGATGCAAATTGGGTAGACCGGTTGCTGTGGGTTTTATTGGGGTTGCGTTCCGCACCAAAAGAGGATTTGGAGGCTTCCCCGGCGGAGCTTGTTTTTTCTCAGCAACTGCGGCTGGGAATTTTTGCCAGATAATCCCGCTCCAGACAACTGCCTGTCTCAGAGTTTGCAACATAGCGCAGACACAGGCATGCTGCCCGGCCCGGCCCACCACTGTTTTCCATGCGCTTTTGTGCCAAAAACTTTGAAGAACGCGGCGTTCGTGTTCGTCAGGCACGATGCCCACTGCCCTCCATTGCGCCCAACCTACGATGGCCCGTTCAGAGTGCTGGAAACAGGGGACAAACATTTTTTGTTAGACTTGGGGGGTTGTCGGGAGAAAATATGCATAGACAGACTTAAGCCTGCCTTTGTGGTGGCAGATGAGCAAGTGCTGTTGGCTCGGGCCCCCCGGCGTGGAAGACCCCCACGGAGAACTCCCCAGGTAAACGATTCATCAGAGCAGCCACACGGGCAAGTCGAAGGTTTCCCCCCCCTCGCCTTGGCCCACCTGCAGACAGACACACCCCCAGGAGTCCCCCGCTAGCACAGCAGCGCCGCGGAGGCGGTAAACCCCCGTTACAGCAGATATGGGAGGAGACTGAAGCCAAAAGGACGTGAGGACTGAAACTCGGTCTGAGATTCTGGGGGGGGGGGGGGGGGGGGGGGGGCGTGTAGAGGCTGGGTTAATCATCTCAGACTGGATGCAGAGGGTAATCAGAGAAGGACAATAGGTATGGAGATTATGGTGAGGTAGCAGGAAGAAGGAGTTGGAGGGAGAAGGGATGAATGTATTGTGATGTGAGATGTCATGCAGATGTGAGATGGGCGGTTGATGTTAAAGGAGAGCCCCTGGTGTATTGACACATGTTTTTTCTGTGTATGACTGATGTGAGAGTGAATAAAGTCGTCTGCTGCATAAATCAGTTTCGTTATTTACACTCTCCACAACACTACTGAAAAAAAAGGAAAAAATAACAAAAAAAAATGTTGTGGAGATGTACGTGTATGGTGAAGTGAAGTTTGTATGCTGAGAGTGGACAGAAATGGAGAAGGAAGTTTTGTTTTAGGCTGATGAATGTGAAAGTTTTGTGCAGGATATAAGGGAAAAGTATGGACCAAAATGTAGAAGTGACTGGAAAAAGGAAAAAAAAAATGTAAGAATGAGAGACTGACGCTGCAACGGTGAGATGAAAAAATAGTCACGAGCTGAGCTCTCTGGAGGTTCCGCCAGACTCAGTCTTGTGGCTTTTTCTATGCATTTATACTGTATATTTGTTGTATTTTGTGCCTTTTGAGTTTCAGTATTCTTATACTGTTTTCTATTTTTCTTTGTTTCAGTTTTGTTACCCCCATGTTTCGTATCAATTTGTAATTATTTATTAGTCTGCATTTGGTGATGTTTATTCTTTATAACTGTACTGTAGTGTTCTTTCTCGAGGTTGACAGCTGTCAGGCGGCGTTTCCGGTTTTGTGCTCTGTGTGGGTGTCGCCCTGTCAGCTGTCAACTCCAACCACTCCTCTCTCATCTCTCCCAGCTGATCCTAATCATCAATCACTGCTACCCTTTTTGCGCGAGCATGTGACCCCGCACCTGTCATTACTTGTGCTATTTGTTCTGACCACACTTGAGGACTGCATTTTCATTTCTTGTCGTGGCATTATTAAGATTCCTCTTTCTCCTCACCACCAGAGCTCTAACCCTGCTCTGGTGAGCTTATTCTGAATTCATTCCTGCGTGTAAGTTACCTTATTATCTGTGCTTGGATTTTTGCTTTGGTGCACCTTTGGAACTTTGTGTGTTTTTAGTTAATAAATACCACAAACTGTAGTTAGCGCATGGGTCTGTTTGTCTTTTCCAAGAGGGGCAAATCATGACAGGATACTGCCACCAGTAAAAAGACCCAGCCGCTGCAGTTAGTGGATTTTTTGCCCTTTTTTGTTGTTTCTCTCGCCTGTCCTGTGGAGCAATTATGTCTCCAGCAGGCAAATCTGTCAGGAGGAGGAAAAGGTGGAGTTAGGACGAATTGGAGTTTGTGGCCATGATTGAGGACATGGCAGCCGGAGCTCAGAGTTGCTTATCCCGAGAGGACGAGATGCTGTGCTGGGGTGGAGTTGCTAATCTCCTGGAGGCCAAACAGAGCGTACGCTTCCACCCCCGGGTGCTGAATCTCTCCCTTCCTCCGCTACCACCGCTGCCATCAGCCTCCTCCTCGCCGGAGCCAGCCTTCCAAAAATCAATTCTCTTTCCAGCAGAGCGGGAAGAGCTCTGTGGCAGCAAGCTGGCATTCAAAGGCCACGGGTTGAAAGAAGGCACTGGGAGACGCCATTCCACTCAATGCCATGGACCACCACCTGCTCCTGCTCCACTGCTCCATCCGCTCTACGACATCCTAATCCCGCTCCAAACCGCTGAAAGAACGCCTCCACTTCCTCCTCAGCAGCCCCTCCTTCGCCAAGGCAGAAAACTCCCGCAGCTACATCTTCTGAATTTTCTTCTCCGGCTGTTCCGTCAGCCAACCTTGCCGCTGCTGCTTTTTTCCCTCCTCCTCAGTGATTCCTCCAGCTGCTGAAGTACTGGTCGCCTCCTTCTCAGCTCTGCCCACCACCGTGTCTGCAGGGGTGGCTCCTCCGCGTTCCTTTGAGGGGCCCACAACAGCTGCAGCCACGGAGAAGGCGGATTCCATACCAGCTGCAGCAGAAAACATCACGCCCCGGGAACACAGGCAAGTGTTTTTTCATTCTCTATCATTTAAACATGAATTACCTTGTCTGATTCCCGGTGGTGAGGTTCAGACCGTGCAGTCCTGAGTCCTCACCCCTGCTGCAGCTACACACCTCTTACCTGCTCTCTCTGTGTCTCCTCCTGTATCCCTGAGTGTTTGTCTCCCCCCAGGTTTGGGCCGCCGGACGTTGAAGAAGCCTGCCGCCCTGGAGGACCTGATTCCAGCCCTGCAGCCATGCTTTGGATGGAGGGAGAGCGCTGAAACCGAGCTGATGCCTGCGCCAACTAAGAAGAGTCACCAGGCTTCAGCTGAGCAGGAAGCAGCGCCAGCAGAGAGCCGACTTCCTGTCACCACGCAGGGCGAGCCACCTGCATGGGGAAATCTTGTCTGGCTCTCGGTGAGGAAAGCCGGGTGCAGCCGTGAGCTGCACTTTATTCTTTATAATTGTACTGTGGTGTTCTTTCTCGGGGTTGACAGCTGTCAGGCAGCGTTTCTGGTTTTGTGCTCTGTGTGGTGCCCACACAGAGCACAAAACCACTCCTCTCTCATCTCTCCCAGCTGATCCTAATAATCAATCATTGTTACCCTTTTTGCCCGCTCATGTGACCCCACACCTGTCATCACTTGTGCTATTTGTTCTGACCATACTTAAGGACTGCATTTTCATTTCTTGTTGCGGCAGTATTAAGATTCCTATTCCTCCTCGCCACCAGAGCCCTAACCCTGCTCTGGTGAGCTTATTCTGAATTCATTCCTGCGTCTAAGTTACCTTATTATCTGTGCTTGGATTTTTGCTTTGGTGCACCTTTGGAACTTTGTGTGTTTTTAGTTAATAAATGCCACAAACTGCAGTTGGCACGTGAGTCTGTTTCTCTCTGCCCAGATTGGCAAATCATGACAATAATAAGCATGACAAAAATGAAAAAAGAAAAAAAAGAGAAAAAAGACACTGTTTAATGGTTTGTCTGTTTCTCTATTAATCTGAGATGATGGTGGTGGCTGTGGTTCTGGACCGGATCCACCTCCCTACCCCAGCGACCGTATGAGTTCCTCTTCAGACCCACTGGAATTGCTGCGTCCACCCCCCTCCACGTCATTGCCTAACGACCCCCTCCTCCCTCTGTGACTACAGTAAAAGAATTTAAAACAAAGGGACATCGAGAGATGGGACAAAGATGATCAAACTGACCGGTCGTCGGCCTCCATCGGTCTATGATGACCATGGAAGAGAATCCTAAACATCTACTCTGCTGGAACAGCACCGCCTGTGGCTGAACAGGCCAATGCGCACCGGTGTTCTACCTTCCAGCGTTGGGCATTGGTAGGATTCAAGCCTGGGCAGGAAGATATGGAGGACAAGATGTTACCCATGCAGCATGTCCCCACTCTCCACGTCACTGAAGAATCCAAAGGAACAGCAGGGCTGCTATAGTTTGGCACCAGCGCCGTCGCAGGAGCTGCCAGAACAATGTTGAGCACAACAGAGAACTGCCTTAGGGACTCCGACTCCGGATTTTTCCTCAGGGTTGACTCCCGAAGCCTTTCCCGTGACCGGGTGTGCCGCAAGGCAGCGGAGGTTTGAAATCAGGGTTTACCCTCCCCTAGATGGGCTACCTTCCCAGGTTGACAAGCCACCATCTACCCGAAGCATCTGGTTTTAAGGCGCCAGAGATCCGCCCTCGCCCCTTCTCCTATTAGCAAAAGCAGTTCCGCCGGGCTTAGAGACTAAACCACACGGGCAGGCTAGGAGTTGGACTTAGTTGTCAGAGGCTTTTCGAGACGCACGCCGTAAGGAGCATTTTATGAGCACTGGGAGCTTAACCCCAGTGTCGCTCCTGGCTATGACAACCTTGGAACCTCAAACTGACCACACATAAGTAAAATACATTATATTGTTGTTTTTCCATTTACTTCTCTGATAGTGGCTCAAATATGGGATCTCATTCAAGAACATTTTAGTGTTATGTAAATCATGCACATTTTGCCAGGAAGCTGTGTTAGTACTAACAAGCCACTCCAGATTCAACAAACTGCTCATATGTTCTCCAAGCATGTGTAAACAGCATTCATGAATCATCTGTAGTCAGCACATGTTCAAGGAAATTGAAGATTGCATAACTGACGCTTAAAACTACTGCTAAAGTCATGTTTCACAGTAACTGACCAGCAGTTTTATTCACTAAAAGTCTGAGAGAAAAAAAAAGCAAACAAACAGCAAATCTGGAATTCTCCTGTGTGTGTGAGAGGAAAAAGTCAAATTAGTGGTGGCAGGAGGGTTTTCTGACATAAAGATACAGCATATGCCTGAATGTAATGCTATGTTGTAAAAAACATTTTTACTGTTTTGGAACGGCATTGTGGTTAGCACTGCGGCAGCACAGCAACTCACCCTTGGCCGGAGGATCCTGGGTTCAATCCCAGCCCCCAACCAACAGTGATCTGTGTGGAGTTTGCATGTTCTCCCTGTGTCTGTATGGGTTTACTCTGGGATTTCTCCGGTTTCCTCCCACATGCCAAAAACATGCAAGTTAGGTAAATTGGCATAAAACAAGGGATTCTAAATTGTCCTTAGGTATGACTGTGAGAGTGAATGGCTATCTGTCTCTCTGTGTTGGCCCTGCGATAGACTGGCGATCTGTCCAGGGTGTACCCTGCCTCTCGCCCAAAAGATGTTTGGATAGGCTCCAGCCCCCCCGTGACCCGAAAAGGATTAAGCGGAGGAAGATGGATGGATGGATGGATGGATGGATGGATGGATGGATGGAACAGCATTATTTTAAACAACTATGGCATAAAATACACCTGAAATTAGATTTCAGATGGGTGCCATGATCTGTTTTCAAAACCATACATATCCATATTGCACTGAGTTGAGACTATCCCACTTTGCAGAGCATTATGACACATTTCAACAATTTGAGTTTAAAATGTATGAGTAAAAAACAATAAAAATCACTCTAGCTAAAATTCAAAGTATAGTATGGAAATAAAGACTACTTTTCCCCTTATTTTTCCAACTCTGCACCTTAACCCAGAAGCAAGGTGCACACTTCATGTCAAAGCAATAAAAATCAGAATTTTATCCAACTGATCCTATGTAAGATGATCAGTTAGTGATCATCCAAAACAACTGTCATATTGGGCAAGACATTTCTCTCTGCACTGTCCTACAAAATAATTAAGCAGTCTATTCTTATGTTACTGGGGAAACATTGTTTAGAATCTTTTTTACATCTGATATGATTTGGACGTAGATGAAATGATAATGTTTAAATCATCCTTAATTATTTTTTTTCCACAATATTTTTTATTGAACCTTTTTTTTACAAACATGGCACAAACAATCAGACACTAACACAAAGGTAGTTTAAAAATTAAAAAGAACAATAACAAAAAAAAGTGTAATAAAAACAACAACAGCCATTAACAAACACAAGTCAACAATGATGCTCTCTGTTTAGTCTAGGTAATCTATTACATAATGATACATAATATACATTCACCAGCTTGGAATTTGCAAGGTCCACACATATCATTCACCTTCTTCTTCAGACGTTATGTTTAAATTCTTTACATAATCAATGAAAGGTCTCCATATATTCTCAAACACATTTTCCTTTGATTTCAGTATATATGTTATTCTTTCTAGTGGAAGGTTTGTTAACATCTGTCTTAACCACTGAGTCACATCTGGTCTATGAGTCTTTTTCCACAGTAGTGCAATACATTTTTTGGCATTAAGCAAACCGAGGTCTATGAATACTCTTTCACTTTTATTAAAGTTATGTTTTTCTGGATACAGACCCAACAAAAACAGTTTAGGGTTCAATGTGAATTGTTTTGAAATTATTTTTTCAATTGTTACCCTCACCTCTTCCCAAAACATTCTGATTTTTCTACATTCCCATAAACAGTGAAATAGGGTTCCTTTACTTTCCATAAATTTTGTGCATGTATTTGGTATGTTTTTGTTATATCTATTTAATTCCACTGGTGTAACATACATCCGCATTAATCATTTAAAATGTATCAGTTTAAGACATACATTTATTGATTTGGTTTGAGCTCCTGCACAAGCCATTTCCCATTGTTCCTCTGAAATTTCAATTTGCAGGTCTTCTTTCCAGTAATTCAGTCTTTTCTGTGAGTTTTCACTTGAGAATAGTGTCAATGAGTTATAAAACTCTGAAATAATACCCCTTCTCTTACTATCTTTCATCAAATTTTTTTCCAAAGATGAATAAGTAGGTCGGATGAGAGCATTATTTTGATTTGATCTAATACAATTTCTAAGCTGAAGATATTTAAAAAAGTGTGTTCTATTAAGATTGAATTTAATCCTCAGTTCTTCAAAAGACATTATGTTATCTGAGTGTGACAAATATAAGTCTTGAATCTTTTGAATCCCTTTTAAATTCCATATTTTAAATACAGTATCTGCTCTCCCTGGTGTAAAATATTGATTACCCCGTATTGGGCTAAATTGTGACAGTGAGTGTGGTTCTTTTAAATATTTTTTGGTTTCACACCATATTTTGATCATGTGCTTTACAATTGGATTTTTAACTTGCTTCTGTAATTTTTTAGCCGAGTCTGAGTATATGAATAAGGGAAGAGGTAAAGGTAAATTGTATGATTCCATTTCAGTCCAGGGAGGAAAATCATTTGATGAAAAGTAATATGTCATAGACCTCAGTTATGCTGACCAATAATACAACATAAAGTTTGGACATTTAAGACCTCCACGATCAAATGGTAAATATAGTAAGGACAAACGTAATCTAGCCTTCCTATTGTTCCATATAAATTCCACTAACTTTTTTTTAATTCTTGAGAATAGATCTGAAGGTGGTGGTAAAGGAATGTTTTGAAATAAATAAAGTATTTTTGGTAAGATATTACTTTTAAGTATATTAATTCTCCTGATCATTGACATTGGTAGTGACATCCATCTCTGAAGTAACTCATTAATATCTGTCATTAAGGCTTCATAGTTGGCATTGGCGACTGACTCTAGCTTAGGCAAAATTTGAATTCCTAAATATTTAAACTGATTTACAACATTGAATTGGTTTACCTCAGGAGCTGGATGATTTCTCTGGGTCTCATTTAGCATTAATATTGAAGATTTTGTTTTGTTTATTTTATATCCTGATATATCCCCAAAGTTCTTTATTAAATTTAACAAGGTCGGAATTGATTTTTTAAAATTCGACATAAACAAAATTATGTCATCGGCATACAGGGAGATTTTATGTTCTGTTGGTCCTACTTTAATTCCATATATTTGTGGGTGTAAACGTACTGCCATCGCTAAAGGTTCAATTGCCATAGTAAACAATAAAGGTGAAAGTGGACAGCCTTGTCGACATCCTCTATTGATTTTTATTGATTTTGAGATATTGCTGTTTGTTAGGATTTCTGCTGTAGCATTATTGTATATTATCTGGACCCATTTTATGAAATTATTTCCAAGTCCAAACCTTTGTAGGACTTCAAAAAGATAGGGCCATTCGACCCTATCAAAGGCCTTTTCGGTGTCCAATGATAGGAGAGCTGTATCCGGTACTTTTTTATTGGAATAAATAATATTAAATAGTCTTCTTACATTATGGAAGCCTTGTCTTCCCATTATAAATCCATTCTGATCTTGGTTAATAATATTTGGTAATATTTCTTGTAGTCGTTTTGCTAAAATTTTACAGATTATTTTAAGATCAGCATTTAATAGGCTTATTGGTCTCATGTTTTCACATTTATTAGGGGGTTTACCTGGTTTTGGCAACAGTATAATTAAGGCATTATTCATGTATGGTGGTAAATTACCATTTTGAAATGCTTCTAAAACCATTTCCAAAAGTGGTTTTATTAATTTATTCTTAAATTTTTTATAGATGTCAACTGGAAGACCATCTGGTCCTTCTCTTTTTCCTGATTTCATATGGCTTGCCCAACTTCTTCTTGACTAATTTTAGACTCCAGTATCTCCCTGTTTTCATTTGGAATACATGGTATAGATAATCCACCCAAAAACCCATTTAGTTTTGTTAAGTCAGTTTCATTTTTTGTATCATATAGTTTTTCATAATAATCTCTAAAGGCACTATTAATTTGTAAAGGATCTATAACTACCCGTCCGTTACTTATAATACTGGTAATTGGTGTTTTAGATTCTAATTGTTTAATCTGCCATGCCAATAATTTTCCTGATTTTTCACCTTGTTCATAAAAAGTTTGCTTCAGTCTTAGAAGACTCGATCAGCTCTATTCGCTGATTTTTTTTGTCATATTCAGCTCTCAGAATCAGTAATTCGTTCTCTAACTGTGGGTTACTTCCTGCATACACCTTTTCTTGAAGAATTTTTATTTTACGTTCCAATTGGACTCTCTCCTCTCGGGTCTTCTTAGATTTTGAACCTGTATAACTAATAATATTCCCCCTAATAAAAGCTTTGAAAGCCTCCCACTTTATACATGCCGTTGTTTGTGTAGTATTGATATCAAAGAACTCATCTGTTTTTCTATGTACTTAACAAATTCCTCATCCTGAAGCCATTTATGTTGAAAATGCCACCCACCTGGATCCTTTGTCAATTTCTTATCTACATATACTAGACAGCAGGGTGCATGATCAGAGATCACAATGTTATCATAGAAACAGTTTTGAATCTTGGACCTTAATTCTGTAGAGATCAAAAAGTAGTCAATACGTGAGAATGTCTTATAGGTATTAGAATAACAAGAATAGGCTTTGACTTGTGGTTTCATTTCTCTCCATATATCTAGCAATCTCAATTCTTTCATAAAATGATTAATGGTCATCCTACATCCATTGTGCGTACAGTCCAGTCCTGTTGATCTATCTATACTGGGATTCAATGTACAATTAAAATCCCCTGCTATTATATGTTGCCCTGTAAGTGATGATGAAGTGAGGAATAAATTAACAAAGTTTTGATCATTAATATTGGGGCCGTATAAGTTCACCAGATTTATATTTTCTAATAACAAAGATCCTTGGATGATTAGATATCTTCCAAATTTGTCTCCAATTACATTTTTCATTTGAAATGGGACTGTTTTATGTATGAGAATCATAACTCCCCTATCTTGGGATGAAAATGATGAGGTGAACATGTTACCTTGCCATCTTCTCCTAATTCTTTTTACATACTCCTCTAATAGATGAGTTTCTTGTAAAAATACAATTTTTGAATCTATGTCTTTTATTTTAGTCATAACTTGTTTAAGTTTTTTAAGATTTTGTAGACCTCTGCAATTCCATGAAGTTAAATTAAGAATAACGCTTTGATCTATGATCAATATGGAGTTTGAGATTACCTTGCAATATGAACATACTCTTACAGAAAAGCAAAAACATGGATGATAGAACATTCATCCTACAAACTAAACAAAAACAAAATCCCTTTCCCCATGTTTGTGGTAATCTCCCCAAAATATTCTGTCTCCCATTGTAGCTAGTGACTGTTCCACACATGCGAGGATCAGTCAAACCACTCTCGCTTTCTCCTCTCAGTCACCCTGACTCTACTACTATTCTTATGACATCAACTCTCCTCTGTAGTTTTTTCAACATAACTTCAAAGTTTTATAGCAACTTTGTACATCATAGCTTTTTTTTTAAATACAGTCTGTATTTTGTAGACATGTTATATGTTTCAGGTCAATCAGATGTCTGTACATATGCTTAAATGTTCTCCCTTTGTCATGTTCATGCTTAGCTCCCACCAGTTTCTTTTTGGATCTGCTTGATGAACTCCTGCGCCTCTTGAGGGGTCTTGAAGGTGTGGGTTCTCCCCTTATATGTGACCAGCAGTCTTGCCGGATGAATTACTCCGTGACAAATCCCTAGGTTGCGCAGCTCTTTGCGGGCCAGGTCGAACTGTTTCCTTAATTGTTGTATTCCTGTGGCCAAATCTGGGTAGAACCGCACCTGTTGGTCCTGGTATTTAATTTCCCCTTTAGCTTGCGCCGCATTGGTGACTGTCATCTTGTCTCTGTAGTTGAGGAACTTCATAATCAGCGTCCTCGGTGGTGTCTTATTATCTCTCGGTGGGCCGATTCGGTGAGCTCTCTCTAAAACGACCGATGACTGCAGATCCGCGTTATTCAGCGCTTCTGGAATCCACTTTTCCAAAAAGGAACATGGATCCCATCCTTCTGCTCCTTCCGGGAGGCCCACCAGCCTCAAATTATTCCATCGTGAGCGGGATTCCAAGTCTAGGACGTTATCTTCCAGACTTTTGCATTTTAATTCCAGTGTTTGCAGTTTAGATTGTAGGCTGGTGACATCATCTTCAGCACTTGAAATTCGGAGCTCCGCCTGTGACACTTGCTCCATGCAGTCGTTTATTTCCTTTCTCATACCTTCTATCGCTGCTATAATCCCATCAAATTTAGACGAAAACTCTGTTATCATGGAGTTGATGGCAGTGAGCACTACGTTTGTCCCCTCTTCAGCAGTTCCCGCTCCGCCGCTGGCTCCCTCCTCTGCCATTGCCTCTGGAGTTTTCTCTGTTTCGCCTCGAGCATGAAAGTCTGTTAGCTTGGGTTGTTTTGTCGAATTACCTTTTCCTCCACCTAATTTTCCAACCTTGGTCTTTACCATATCCACACCAAAACGCTGGGATGAGTTTTTGTTCCAATTAAGAGAGTTTTAGTAAAATTTTTATTCTTATGAGCAGAGCAGTGTGAAACACGTCTTCCTACGTGGCCACCATAACTGGAAGTCATCCTTAATTATTTTTAATTAAAATCTCAATCAAAGCATGAAATCTAGTTTTGGGATTAAACTCTTAGACTTGATTCAGACAAATAAAATATAGTTATTTAGTGAAAGCTAAGCTTAGAATAACAGCAAACTATTTACACAAAACTCTCAGCTGGTCGGGATCACTTGTAAACATTGTTTGTACTAAATTTCAAGATATTAACAGATTGGTGTTGGGAATCTAGGTATGAAAGGAAAAATAAAAATTTTAAGAAAAAACCTGCACTTGTTTATGTGATGGCTGACCCATGGGAGCCTAAGGTTCCCCATGAATTCTGTCTTTTGTTAAGGAAGCCTGAAGGAGGAGGGAGAGGACTGCAGTGGAGGAGGAGGGGCCGTGGCCGAGGAGGGAATGCACCCCACAATGGAAACTGAGTGATGGCAAGACCGACCACTGGGAGGGGGAGGCCACCATGAGCTACAAGCACTACAACCAAACTGGACTGCATGATTAAGACTAAAACAGATAAGTGGACTCACTCCTACACATATACAGAAAATTGACATAGCAGACATCTTCCATTTACCTGACTTTGATCTAATGTTAACAATATAGTGTTTACCAGAAGTAACGTCGGAAGTTCAAGGTACTCCGATTAAATTTGTGTGACGCAGGTGCATGTATATCAGTAATTTCAGGTAATGATGTACTGGGATTTTCAAAGAAGGAAAAGTAACCATTACAATCTGCAAATGGTATACTAACAGTAGAATACCTGTCAAAATCTATGAAAGTGAAGGATCCTACTACTGGTGACGTTGTTGAAGGGTGGTTCGTTTTGTCAGAGTCTACCCACATGTTGAGGAAGTAAACATAGTTTATGAGACTTCCAAACTGAAATACTGATACTCACTCAACCTGGTCATGATGGACCATGTTCAGTGATATCAGACCTGTGTAGAAGAGCTACACAGCATTTTACATCCACAGTTCCTACTGATTGGCAATCTCCAAATCAATATCATTGTACCATGTACTATAGGCAATTGAACAGATCTGATCAAAATTACGAACAAACATTTTTTTGCAAATCCATCCTCCAGATTTGTCTTAAAAAAAACTTTTACTGGTCACCAATGGGATGTGTAGGAGCATCCGTTGTTTTGTCTGATGAGGATAAGAGACATTTTAAACAATAGGGGCTTCCACACATCTAACTGGTTAGACCCAAACTCATGGATTGGAAAATGTTGGACATTTTGTCACCTCTGCTGAGGAATATAGTCAACCATGGGAAGCCAACATTTGACCTTAAGATGGAATATTCTCCTAAATTAGAAACATATGCACTGTCACATAACTGGGTAACCACAGCACAAAAGGCTGTGCATAATTGACTCCAGAAATCTCCTGTATGACCAATCCTAACATTAACAGAAGAGAGGAAAATTTCAAGCAAATTCTAAATTCATTATAGCAAAAAAAGATGAAACAGATGTTGGTCTTATAAAAGGAAGCAAACTATGCCACTATAACATTAAAGTTACACAATATTCTCTCCGTCTAGAAGCTCAAAAAAGTGTTAAACAGGTTGCAAAAGAACTAAAAAAAAAAGGCAGTAGATGTCATAGTGTCATGCTCAGCCTCCCAATTCCTGTGGGAAACATCCTGATGATGCAGGACCTGCAGGAATTAACAAAGCTATAATTCTTTGAGCTCATGGTGTACCAGGATCACACACATTGTTGAATTGTTGAATGAACTAGAACTCCAAATGCAACTTTTCACAGTAGTAGTCATTAGCAATGCATTTTTAGCATACCAGTATACCCAGATCATCAATTCTGGTTTTCATTCACACCTGAAAACAAAAAGTACACACTCACCAGACTACCACAGGGGTACTGGGAGTCTCCTACAATTTTTCCTTAGCCAATGTCAGCAAATCTTGCACATTTTATACCTCCTAATAGAAACTAATTGCTCCTATGACATATTGCTGGAATCTCCTGATGAAGAAATATGCAAACAAAAAAAGGTGCTGTGTATAATCAAGGTTCCCAAATTTATACCTGACCAAAGGGTAAACCCATCCTCCCACAAAAAATAAATAAATAAATAAATAAATCACTATGTTGCTACTTGAATACATAGATTTTGTCATGTGTTCAAGGGAGGGGGTGTGATATTGGTTATTAGTTATCACAGATTATGGGTTTGAAAATTTTGCTACAAAATTTTGCCAATAACCATTTCAGAACATTTGCATGGACTTCATTGAGCTAATCAAACGTGAAAGGAAGAGATGTTGTTTAGTTATAGTGGATATGGTTACAGATTATTTCACATTTAGGGAAAGTGTTGGATAGTGATTTGAAACACCATGCAGAATATCACCCACAGTCTGCAGGATTTGTGGAACAACATAACTGGACCATAATAGAAAGATTAAGAAAACAATGGCACAAACAGGACAGAATTGTTTTTGTTTTTTGTTTTTTTTTCCGGTTCTGGTTCCGCCGGACCGGCGGCGCCACACGAGTTGGTTGCCCGTTGCAACAGCCTTTTTTTTATCTTCCTTTTTCTTTCTACACCTTTCACTCTATATACATATCACGGACACACAGATCGCCCCAAAGGTCTCCCGAGTCGGCGGACGGAGCCACTGTTTACAGCAGGAGACGTTACAGCAGGGAAGAGCTAGTGCTAGCTAGCACTCGGCCGTCACCCGATGCTAGCAGAGAGACTCGATAAACCTGGAACTGTAGCGAAAACGACGCGGGTGCCGGGCTGGAGTTTGGGCGGCGTGCGGGAAATATAAGACGGAATGATAAAGAGCAATGGCAAGAACCAGCCAGACCGCCCGTAAAATCTGCTGGAGGAGGGGGCCGCCCGGGAGGCAGCTGGCCACCAAGGCTGCTCGGAGAAGCGCTCCGGCCACCGGCGGAGTGAAGAAGCCTCACCGTTACAGGCCCGTGGCTCCGAGAGAGATCCGTCGCTGCCAGAAATCCACGGAGCTGCTCATCTGTAAGCTGCCCATCCAGCGCCTGGTGAGGGAGATCGCTCAGGACTTCCAAGATCAACCTGCGCTTCCTGAGCTTCGCCGTCATGGCCCTGCAGGAGGCTGGCGAGGCCTACCTGGTGGTCTTTTCTTCGCTAAGAGGGTCACCATCATGCCCAAAGACTTCCAGCTGGCCCGCCGCATTCGCGGAGAGAGAGCTTAGATTTTCTGCTGCACATTCACCAACCATAATGCTCCGCACTGTGTGTCTATATATATATATATTTATAGTAATATGTACATATGTTTACTAGCTGTTCTTGTTTTTTTTTCTTGCCTTCTGATTGTTGCTCTGTGTGTTGCTATCCCTGTGCTGTTGCAATCCTGGAATTTCCCCATTGTGGGACTAATAAAGGCTTATCTTATCTTATCTTATCTTTACCTTGATCCTATTTTATATGAGAAAAATGCCTACAAAAGAAAGTTTATCTCCATTTGAATTTTACATGAAAAGCCTTAATTCGTATCCCCTCTTAGACCATTCAACTCAGAAGATGAAGAGATTTGGTTTAGCAGATTACATGTTAAAAATGTTGACTCAAAAAGATTCTGTTCATGCTATTCTTCCTAGGAAGGAACACACAGGAGAAATCATCACCGTAAAACCTGGAAACCAAGTACTTACAAAGACTGTTAAAAGAAGACCTAGTCAGAAGCCCCCTGGCAGGGGCCATATAAGGTAATATTGTGGAGAAGTGTGGGAAGGACGAGGCTGAGTTTATTTCTCAAGTCCAGTTTTATTCACATTCACATTCTCCAACATCCAAAAACAGAAAGAGAAAGGAATCCCCCATCCTCTGTCCCTTTAATACCCCAGGACATCAAAGCACACAGTCACATTGTCTCTTAATCCCAAATACAATGCATCCCCCATCAGGTCTTCTCTTCTCCACCTAAAGTCTTGGTGGTCAGGAAATCTCTCACAGCCATCTCTCTGCATACAAAAGGCCAGACTTCACATCCTCCTGTTACCCCTAGGAGGTTCAGACCTTTTGTTCCTCTGAGACGTGAAGAATACCATAAGCATACAGCAATACACCTGTGAAGCATATGAAACCCATATATGTGCACCACATGACCCCCCTAAACATCTAAGATGGAACAACATAACCACAGATTGCATGTCATAATAAAATCACTACATATCAGTCCACGTGCCGCTTGGGTCTCAGCCTTCTCCCGTATTTGCTGTAAGCAGGCTGTACCACCCCCGCGGCGTCTTCCTGCTGTGGAGCTGCTGCCTGCGGATGAGAACTGTTAGTCAATCTCTGTGGGTGTTCTGGGGAATGCTCTCTGGGGGGTCTGCCGCGCCGAGGAGCCTTAGCCAACTGCACAACTTCATCAGCTACCACAAAAGCGGGTTTGAGCCTGTTAATGCCAATCATTTTTTTTTTCTGCCCCCCAAATCGAGCAAAAAATGCTTATCTCCTGTTTCCAGCACTCTATATGGTCCGTCATAAGGTGGGCGTAAAGGCGGACGATGGGCATCATGTCTGACAAAAACAAACTTCACATTTTTTAAAGTCTTAGGCACAAAAACACGCAGAAAACTGTGGTGAACGGGGCCAGGTAGCGTGCTCGGGCCCGTGCTATTCTGTAACCGCTGAGCCGGGGAGCACTCTGGCGTTGGATTATCTAGGAGAAATTCCCCGGGCAGCCGAAGAGGCTGTGCGAAAACTAGCTCAGCTGGGGAGGCTTCTAAATCCTCTTTAGGTGCAGAACGCAACCCCAATAAAACCCATGGTAGCTTGTCCACCCAATTTGCATCCGTAAGCGACGCTCTGAGAGCCGCCTTCAGTGACCTGTGAAAACGTTCGCATAACCCATTAGCCTGCGGGTTGTACGCGGTCATGCGGTGGATCGTTGCCCCCAGGATGCGGGCCATCGCTGACCAAAGTTTGGAAACAAATTGCAGGCCTCTGTCGGACGTAATGTCTGACGGGACTCCAAAACGCGCTACCCATGCCATCAAAAACGCGCGCGCCACCTCCTCGGCTGTGGTTGACGACAGCGGAACCACTTCCGGCCAGCGCGTGGTGCGGTCAACCATTGTCAGAAGATGTGTGCACCCTTGTGAGGGCGGGAGGGGGCCTACGAGGTCCACATGGACATGATCAAACCTTTTAGCTGGGATGTGAAACGGCTCCAAGGGAGCTCTCGTGTGTCTATGAACCTTGGCCCGCTGACAAGCTATGCAGGCTGCCGCCCACTCTCTAACTTGTTTGCACAGGCTCGGCCATACAAATTTCTCTCCCACCATTTTGACCGACGCACGCACTCCCGGATGCGCCAGAGAATGGATAGAGTCAAAAACGCGGCGGCGCCACGCGGCTGGAACCACCAGATGCGGCCGCCCAGTGAAGACATCGCAGATTAGGGGGGCATACCGTCTTGGAGCACCCTGTTCTCCTGCCTTAACCCTGTTGGTCCAGACTGGAGCACGCGCACATCCGCGTCGCTAACCTGCTCCACGGCCATGGCTGCATAATCTATCCCCACGCGGACCGGGGCCGCACGCACTTCCGCGTCGCTAACCTGCTCCGCGGCCATGGCTGCGGGGTCTACCTCCGCACGGGCTGGAGCCCCCACAGCACGCGAGAGGCAGTCCGCCACTACATTAAGTTTACCCGCAACATGCTGGATATCGGTAGTAAACTCCGATATCGCGGCCAGCTGCCTCTGCTGCCGGCCCGACCAAGGTTCTGAAATCTTGGCCATCACGAAAGTCAGCGGCTTGTGGTCAACGAACGCGGTGAAACGGCGTCCTTCCAGCCAGAACTGGAAGTGGCGAATGGCCAAGTGGAGAGCTAACAACTCCCTGTCGAATGCGCTGTATTTTCGTTCGCTGTCGCGCAGGGTCTTACTGAAAAAGGCGAGCAGTTGCCAGGCTCCGGCTACATACTGTTCCACGACCGCCCCTATGGCCACATCTGACGCGTCAATAGTGAGCGCCATGCGGGCCGCTGGGACTGGATGTGCTAACAACGCAGCGTTTGCCAGGGCTGTTTTGACTTCAGAAAATGCGCGCTCTCGCTCGGGAGCCCATTCGACTTTATTTGTGTTTTTTTGTTTTTTTAGTGCAGCATACAATGGTTGCATGAGCTGCGCTACGCGGGGGAGGAAACGGTTATAAAAATTCACCATCCCCAAAAACTCCTGTAACGCTTTGACCGTTTGTGGTTGGGGAAAATTCGTTACTGCGCGCACTTTGTCAGGCAGAGGGACCGCTCCCTCTGGGGAGACGCGATGCCCCAAAAAATCAATCTGCGTCACCCCGAACTGACACTTCGCTGGGTTAATTATTAACCCGTGCCAACCTCCGGAAAACTGCCGTGAGGTGGTTTTCGTATTCGTCTTCAGACGCGCTGGCTACCAATATGTCGTCCAGGTAGATGAACACGAAAGGGAGATCGTGCAAAACTGCGTCCATCATGCGTTCGAACGTCTGCGCCGCACCTTTAAGCCCAAACGGCATGCGCAAAAACTCGAAAAGCCCGAAAGGAGTTATTACCACTGTTTTGGGTATGTCCTCAGCGCGCACTGGGACCTGGTGGTAACCACGTACCAAGTCTATTTTAGAAAAAACGCGCGCCCCCGCCAAATGAACTGAAAAATCTTGGATGTGCGGGATCGGGTAGCGGTCGTGCGCTGTAGCGTTGTTCAGCCTGCGGAAATCACCGCAAGGCCGCCACGAGCCATCAGCTTTCGGGACCATGTGAAGTGGTGAAACCCATGGGCTCTTCGAACGCCTGATGATGCCCAACCTTTCCAGGTTGGCAAACTCCTTGCGCGCTATGGTCAGTTTAGCTGAATCCAAGTGCCGAGCTTTTGCGAAAACGGGCGGTCCGGTGGTAGTAATAAAATGTTCCACCCCGTGTTTAGCCACGGTCGCCGAAAATGTTGGAACCGTGAGTGCTGGGAACTGAGTGAGGAGTGTGTGGAACTTACCACCTGCAGCTGTGACGTTGGCTTGTGCTGTCGGCAGGGCCACTCGAGCTGTACAGGGAATAGAATGAAAAGAGAGTGCATTAACCAGGCATCTGTTAGCAAGATCGACCAATAAGCCATGTGAGCACAAAAAATCAGCCCCTAACATGTTGAAATTGACTGCCGCTATGACGAAAGTCCACTCGAATGTACGGCCGTGTAAAGACAGAAGCAGAGCCCTCTCACCGAAGGTTTTAATCGCCGAGCCGTTCGCTGCTGACACCCGGGGACCACTGGAAGGCGCCAGCCGGTCAGCGTAGGAAGGTGTGATGAAACTCAGCTGGGAGCCTGTGTCCACGAGGAAATGCCTCCCCGAGTGCGCATCCCTCAAGTAGAGCAGCTTGTTCTCCTCTCCGAGGGCCGCAGCTACTACCGACCCCCGGTTTTGGTGTTTCCCAAGCGCTTGAAATGGCACGGTGGAATGCACTTGCGTGCCCCCTCTGCGAAGTGGCGATGGTAGAAGCAAAGGACGCCGTCTGCTCCGTGTTTCCTGGCCCCTGCCGCCGCCGTGGTCGGTGAGTCTAGTGCTGCAGCCTCTGGCCCCCTGCCATCTCCGGACGTTGCACCTAGCTCCGCTGCTGCAGCCGCAGCCGCGCGCCATTTATTGGCGTCGATGAGTCGTTGCGCCTTCTGGCCCAGCTCGTGGTAGTCTCATCGGGTCAACAGTGGTGAACTGGCCAGGGTTACTCTCACCACTGACGGTAGGGTCCTGAGGAAAAGGTGGGTGAAGATGAAGTTATCATCTTCGGAGTCTCTCAAACTCAACATCTTCCCCATCAGGTTTGCAGGTCTGTCGCTCTCAAATTCAGTCAGCGCCAGGAGCCTCTCTGCTCTCTCCTCCACTGAGGGGGTGAAGTAACGGATGAGTGCAGCCTTCAACGTGCTGTACTTGTCGCTGTCCGGCGGGTGGTTGATCAGGTTCGCCACACGTTGGGCTGTGTGGTTGTCCAGCTTTGCAACCACATGGTAGAACTTTGTGGCGTCCACCGAAATCCTCCGGAGGTGGAACTGTGCCTCGACTGCGCTAAACCAGGAGCGCGGATTGTTCGGCCAGAAGTCCGGTAGCTGAACTGTGGCTGCATTTGTTTGGCTGGCTCCTGACGAGTCTGGCTCGGGAGATTCGTCTCCGCTCATGATACGTCTTAGGGTCACCAGTGTGGAGAAGTGTGGGAAGGATGAGGCTGAGTTTATTTCTCAAGTCCAGTTTTATTCACATTCACATTCTCCAACATCCAAAAACAGAAAGAGAAAGGAATCCCCCATCCTCTGTCCCTTTAATACCCCAGGACATCAAAGCACACAGTCACATTGTCTCTTAATCCCAAATACAATGCATCTTCCATCAGGTCTTCTCTTCTCCACCTAAAGTCCTGGTGGTCAGGAAATCTCTCACGGCCATCTCTCTGCATACAAAAGGCCAGACTTCACATCCTCCTGTTACCCCTAGGAGGTTCAGACCTTTTGTTCCTCTGAGACGTGAAGAATACCATAAGCATACAGCAATACACCTGTGAAGCATATGAAACCCACATATGTGCACCACAATATTGTCAATTCCAACAGCTGTAAAAGCACAAGGCAGAGACACTTGGGTACACCTTAGACCAGGGGTGTCAAACTCATTCCATGGAGGGCAAAGACTCTGCAGGTTTTACCTCCACCCAGTGTCTTCAGTAGGTGTTTTCATTGATCAGCAATCAGTGGGAAGAAATTCAGTGAAATCATGTGTCTACGCCCCTGTATGACTGACTGACCACACTATCATGATGTATCTGGATTAAGTCAGACAGTCAGGGCGTTGAAAGAGGGACCTGGAATACAAACCACATGATGCAGTCTGAGCAGCGAATATATCAGTTGAATTTAGACATTGGAGCATTGACCGAAAGGTCACACTTGCACTATTTCCTTGGACAGGGGTTGGAAAGAATATTCTTAGGACTGAGTTTTGGCCAAGATACTGGGTATGAACCCGATGTCTTCACTGCCTGGATACAAACCTTCTTTGGTCGGTGGACAGCAGTGATAAAAACAACAACAACAACAAAAAAAACCAACATATTATCCCTTATGATTAGTATTGCCATCCTTATGTTGCTGCATTCCCTGTGGTAGAGGCCTTATTGAAGAAAAAAAAAAAAAAAGCAGTACATGCTGCTGCATGCCAGTATCTCATATTAGCTCAGCAGGAAGAGCGCGGCAAGGATTCAAGTGATGAGGACAGTTTTAAGTCATGTCTACCAGTGTCTCTGCAAGAAAAAATGTTGGAATTGACAATATGCCTATAATGACTAAAGCATGATGTAACAGCTGAAAATTGTGTAAATACATTTATTATAAGTTTTTAAGTTTTTATTTTTGATATTGAAATTGTAATACTGAATGTTTGTAAATGATGACTCATTTCTATGATTGTCAAAGGTAGTAGAAACGGGGTGAGAATTTTTCCTGTATAAATGCTCAAAGAATGAAGACATAAAAGAAATTGCATTACAATGATTACTCATGAAAGTATGTACTGCTTATAGGTTTTTCACTCATCACACATGAGAATAACATCAGGTGTCTGATACCTGTTTATTATAGTTATTGACTCCAGAGGAAATAATTGTTGTAATAAATAAATAGTGAAGATTAATTAATTAGATATTGCACAAAGTGCTTGCATACACATATCTCTTAGATCCACACATAACCCCCCCCCCACCCCCCACAGACATGCAAGTCAGATGCTCTCCCAACCATTCACACATAAACATCAGTTACTACACACACATACTACACACACATGCACACACACATACAAACTCCACAGGAAGGTCTCTGTTCCGCTTTCCATATATGGGCATGTGTAGGGCTTAAAAAGAAAGACGCTGAGAGGAAGTCATAAAGCCATAAAGGCAGGAACAAGAGAGGAACCATCTGGATGCCAAGAGGACAGTTTGAAACAATGGACATGTATTGTTGGAAAGTAACGCCCACCAACTCAGAAGCTATATGTAGGAGAGAATTTCTTTGTTCTGGGTCTTTTCCAGGAAAGGGGGCTGGAAGGATCCATGGCCATGTGACTCCCTGCGTGGTTCAATAAAGTTAAGCTGAGAAATAGTATTTCTTCTGTGATTATTGGTTAGTTAACTGGAAATATTCTGCTAACTGTCCAGAAAATTAATTTTTACAGTACATCTGGGTTTATTTTTTTTTCTTACTTTTTGACCAATCATGTGACAGGCGCAGATCTGCGACACCAGCCACAGGAGAGGCAGATCATGTAATCAAATGTAATCCTTAAGGAGTTAAAAGCATTAACATTAGCTCCTCTCTGACAACCTGGTGGAAATTTTTTGAAATAACGGGGTCTTCACTTGTCCCTTGCAAACTCACGCCCATTTGGACTAATCCTGATATCCTGCAACAAAAGAGGATGTTAGACTTTCCACTATGGCATGAGAAGGGAATACAAAACTTAGAGCATCTTATTCGAGGTGGAAATTTTATCCAATTCCAGGAACTGGTGTCACAGTATGACATCAGTGACATAAAGTTTCTTGAATACCAACAGCTCAAATCCATAATAAAAGCAAAATTCAATCTCAATCAGATAGATTTAGAGGTACCAGTTGTCATGGTCTGAGCGCTGATATTGTCCGCGCTCGGGTCATGCAGTATTTTCCTCCCGTTCTGTGTTAGTTTCCTTATGGCCTTCTGGGCCTTTATTTTGACAGCGTCCCTGTGGGGCTTCCGGCTGTCAGAGCCGAGCTGCGCAGTGACAGCTGCATTACATTCCACTAATTAGTGCTCATTATCTGTTTAATCCTCTAAGCCCTATTTAAGGGAGCAGCCGAGGTTACTCGGGGCTATGACCTCACACGCGAAACGTTAGTCTCGCCAACGTTTGGCTGGAGTCCCTACGCCCGGCTTCAGTCGCCCTCTTGATCTCCATGTTATCAGTAAGTTACTCCTTATCCTGAACGTATTGTTACTGTGCCTTAGTCGTAACTCTTGTTTGTGTTTTTGCCCCACATGGCTCATTATTTTGGAATCGTTCATCTTTCATTAATAAATATGCAAACTCATCAGCTGCCTAATGCGTCTCATTAATGGTCCGCAAGGGCCATCCTTAACAGTAGGTTGCAGTCCAAACGAGACGCCAGTGACCGTGAGTTTGCTTCATTTGGGTTTGTAGTTTCTTCCTTTTTTTCATGTACCAGTGTATGGGGAGATGGCATCGCCACCCAAGGGCTATGCCATGAGCTTGGGCTACGAGCTAGTGATGACCGTCATCGAGTTAGATGGCATCCTCTCCAGCGCTCGCAATAGCATCACTCCCAGCGGCTTACACTGGTACTTAGACCTCACAGAGACAGTTATTAACCGCCATCCTTGCTACTCTAATCACACCAAAATCACGACGAGGATGGCGGAGATCTCGGCACTTCGGGAGAAGATCCGCAAGCTGGAGGGAAACTCCGGCAGGAAGCCAAAGATGAGGCATCCCCGTTCCTCACCTCAGGATCCAGTTCCTGTCGCCCATCCAGCCCAGGAGTTCACATCGCCCAAGTGTTGTTCCCGTCAACAGTGGAGGAGGACGTCAGCCGGGATTCCCCCGGAGGAGACGCAGTGGACAGCGGTGATCATCCAGGACCGTGTGGTTGTGGCTCGTTCTGCCTCCCATCCTACCCAGGTTATAAAGCATGTGACAGCGGCAGTCAGACTAGTGGAGATCAGTCCCGAACTCTATGACTATCCCGAGTACGCTGAACTGTTAGCCTCTGTGTCCACCCAGCAGTGGCGGTTTCCAGACCTCAACTTTGCCTTGCCCTCTGCCAGTAAATGTCGTCACCATGCTCGAAAAAAGCCTCAGCGAGATCACTTTCCAGTTCCAGTTCCGGGTAGCTGCATGAACTCTGTCTCCCAGCCAGCTGTTGCCTCTGTGTCACATCAGAAGGGTAAGACAGCAGCCTCCTCTGGGTTGTATGTTCCTGCTGTCCCGTCAGCTCCTCATCCCCGGTCCACCTCGGCTGCTCCTCCCTCCTCCTCGACGCTCTTCCCAGCTGCTGTGAGCTCCACGAGTCTGACTCCGGCTATCCCCGTTCCTGATCTTGTGGGAGCGGTTCCTCTTCATCCTCCCAGGGGGTCCTCCATCACCATCTAAAGGGGAGGGGCAAAAACCAAGCCCACTGCAGCAGTTTCCATCAGTCCTCAGCATAGCAGGCAAGTGTCTTTTCATTCTTTTCCTTCACTGGATGAATTACCTTGTCTGATCCCTGGGGGTGGAGTTCAGGGTTCACAGTCCCCCAAGCTCCCTCCACCTGCTGTAGTTATTAATTGTGAACCTGCAACCTCTGTGTCTCCTTCCCCTGAGCGTTCCCTGGCGCCAGAACAACACCGCCGGACGAGAAAGGAGCCTGTGGCCCTAGAGAGCCTGGTTCCAGCCCCGCAGCCACGTCATGGGCAGAGGAGGAAGGTGGACTGCTGATTGGAGCCTGCGCCGACGATCAACCATCCCCGGGTCTTCACAGAGGAACGGTCCTACCCAGCAGGCCACAGATCCCCTGCCACCGCGCCGTGTGGGCCTTCGGCGTGGACGTCAGTGCCAGGGAATTCCCAGACTGTGGATACCATCATGCCGGCTGCGGAGCCCGCCGCAGTCGAGTGAGAACTAGAAGTGGACTTTCAGCTCGTTGAACCTGGAGCATCGAAGTCCTGGGTGGCGGTAGAACCCGAGATCAGGCAAGTTCTCTATTTTGTCTTGCTTTTTTCTATTCTGGAGCATTATTGCCTGTCTCTCAGGGAGACGAGCCGGGTGCAGCCATCCGCTGCATCCGAGCTTGTCTCGCCGGGCTGTGCCGCTGCCGGTGATTCTGATACCGGTTTCTTTTCTTCATCTGACCCTTCTCCCAGGGTCACCGGTGACGAGCCTGTTCCAGTCGTCACCTTGGATGTTCCGGGTTTGTGTCTGGAGGTCGTTCCTGGTGCTGCTCCGGCCCAGTTGGGGTCCATCGTGGGTATTGTTCCGGCCCAGTCGGGGTCCGTCGTGGGTGCGACTTTGACCCAATCAGGGTCTGCTGTGGACACTGTTCCGGCCCAGTCGGGGTCCGTCGTGGGTGCAGCACGGTCCCGCTTGGGTTCTAGCAAGAGTACAGTGCCAGTTCGTGTGGAGTTCGGAGAAGGAGCTGCAGATCCTCCGCCGATCAATGCTGGACTGGTCCCTCATCTTTTCCCCGTTCCCTTTTTCCCTCCACCGGGTGCCGCGGGGATTCCCCGTATTCGGCTCGGCTTTCCCCTGCTTTCCCTCGCAGTAGGGAGGCCGCCTCCGAGTTCTCCCCTGTGGTCCTGGTGGCCTGATGACGCGGGTCGACCACCTGGGAGACTGCTTCACCAGTTCGGCGTTCTGGGTCGGCCGCCCGACGGATTGGACTCTTTGTTCGGTGACCTGGTCTGGCTGCCAGAGGTACTGTTTCTCCCAGTACCTCCAGGAGAAACAGTACTCCGAGAGTACTGTTTCTCCCGGGAGCAATACTGTTTCTCCGGGCCTGGGACTGGGGTAGACCGCCCGAACTTATTCTTTTCCCCCTGATAGCAATCTGGACACTGGATGCAGGTAGACCTCCCAAACTATTTGTTTTTGTTCATTGTGCTCTGCCTGCCGTCATCCCTGTGTGTTTTTTTTTTCTCTCCTCTGTATACTAGGGATGCTCTTGTGTTTTTGTCATTTGGACTACTTTGAACTGTGTGTATATCGCTGCTCTTTAGCGTGTTTTTTTTTTCTTTCCCTTTTGTTGGGATTTTTAGGGTACATTGTGTTTGTGCCTGTATTTCTGCTCTTTGTGAGTTTTTTTTTTCTTCCTCCCTCCTCTATAGGTTGAGAGAGGCTCTGTTGTGACCTTTGCCTGTAAATCATGGTCAGTATTCGTAGTATCGCTGTGTTATAGCACCCATCGTTCTGTGTCTGTATTTTCATTCTGTTTCCTCTGTAGTTGGAGTTGCCCTTTTGGTTTTTTCTTTTTTTAATGGACTATATTTGTGGTGACTGCTCCACTTTGAAGTTTGTTTCTTTTTTCTCTCTCCCCTAGAGTGGTTAGTATTCTGTATATTTTGTCATGTACCTGTATTTTAGTTCTGTATCCTACCATGCTCTGTGTCTATTGTAGCCTGTCCATGTTTGATTCTCGTCATTTTGTTTATCGTTGTTGCCCTGTTTTTTTTTTCCTTGATATGGTGTTCCCCTTTTCTTTTTATTGGTTCTTGCCCTCCTAGCCTTTCCCCCCTCCACCCATCCTGGGTGGGGGGATGCTTGGATGTTACGTTGCGCCTGGAATGCGCCATTTTGGGGGGGATACTGTCATGGTGTGAGCACTGATATTGTCCGTGCTCGGGTCATGCAGTATTTTCCTCCCGTTCTGTGTTAGTTTATTTATGGCCTTCCGGGCTCTTATTTTCACAGCGTCCCTGTGGGGCTTCCGGCTGTCAGAGCCGAGCTGCGCAGTGACAGCTGGATTACATTCCACTAATTAGTGTTCATTATCTGTTTAATCCTCTAAGCCCTATTTAAGGGAGCAGCTGAGGTTACTCGGGGCTGCGACCTCACATGCATAACGTTGGTCTCTCCAACATTTGGCTGGAGTCCCTACACCCGGCTTCAGTCACCCTCTTGATCTCCATGTTATCAGTAAGTTACTCCTTATCCTGAACGTATTGTTACTGTGCCTTAGTCGTAACCCTTGTTTGTGTTTTTGCCCCACGTGGCTCATTATTTTGTAATCGTTCATCTTTCATTAATAAATATGCAAACTCATTGGCTGCCTAATGCGTCTCATTAATGGTCTCATTAATGGACAGAGTTTCTAAATTTTCATTCCCCTAAATTGATATCGAAAATACATGGACTGTTGTCAAAACTGTATGAGTCAGTATCTCTTCCAAAATCAGAATGGGAGACACACCTATTAATCAATAAAGATGAAAGCTTCTGGACACAAATATGTTTAAACACTTTTAAGATGGCTAAAAACTCTAATTTACGACTCATACAGTAGAACGTTCTATATAGAACTACACAGGACAAAGGATGTTCAAAATGGGCCTGAGTCACACAAATAGTCCCAAATAGTTATATGCATGCTATGTGGTCCTGCGCACCAGTCCAAGAGTTCTGGCAAAAGACACATGAAGACTTGTCAGCATGGCTTGAGTATTGTATTCCATCCTCACCCACACTTTGCATATTAGGTGATTTAAGTGAAATAAATATAGAGGCAAGGATGTCACACATGGTTCCCACTGCCTTATGCATCGCATATAAACCTCTCTTCATGAATTGGAAATCAAGAAATAATCTGTGTACAACTCACTATAATAACTTATTATCAGATTATATTAGCCTGGAGAGAATGTCTGCCTCCTCAAATAACCGATTACCTGAATTTAATTCTCTCTGGTCCCCCGCTTATTAATTCTGTAACCTGGGGGTGATGGATGGTGGCTCGCTCTCCTTGGCACCTCTGGCAGCTGTCTGTGCCCTGACAATGAGGGGTTTCTGTGACCCACTGGGGCAGGGGTCTGTGGAGCCTGTTTTGGGGTGGCTGTGTGTCTGGCCTGGGGGGGTTGGTGGGGGGGGCTGTGGGTTGGGTCAGGACAGTGGGCCATGGCCCCGGGCTGGCTGGTCTTGCCTCCCGGGCGGGGCTGGGTCTGGCCCTGGGCCCCTGGTGCTGGGGTGGGGATGGGGTGCTCCCTCTCTGGGTCGGGGTCGGGTGTGCGACGGTGGTGCAGGCCGGCCCCGGCGCATCCTTGCGCAGCAGGGTCGTGCCCTCCCAGGGCCCTGGCAGCACTCTGGGGACTGGTGTCTGCATTCCGGGGAGGTCACCCCGGCCCCCTGTCCTCTGGGGCCTGCGGGTGTGGGTGTGCATGTGTATGTGTGTGTGTGTGTATGTGTGTGAGTGCGCGTGCACATGTGTGTGTGCAGGTGTGCGTGAGTGTGGGTGTATGTGGGTTCATGTGTGTGTGCAGGTGCGGTGATGGGTGTGTGTGCATGTGTGTGGGCAAGCGGGGTTGTGTGTGGGTGTAGGTGGGCATGTGTGATGGTGAGTGTGTATGTGCACATGAGGGTGGGCGTGGGTGTGTTTGTGTGCAAATGCAGGCACCTGTGGGTGGATATGCGAGGGTGGAGGACGTGTGTGTGGGTGGGGGGACCTCGCTGGGTGGTGGAAGTTGGGCTGACCATCTGGCGGTCAGGGGCCTGCTTTTACCGGCTGCCCTGCTGTTGTGTCATGGGGCGGGATGCTTTTTAGAAGAATAAGTCAACTTTATTGTCATTCAGTCCATACAGCCAATCATGTACAGTAGAATGAAATTACGTTTCTCCTATCTACAATGTTAATTACATCTAGAATTAGGAGGGGTCGCTGCCATGCAAGGCGCTGCCACAAACAACTTTTCCTTCCCCCATTCTATTTTTGCTGAGGATCAAGCTAGAAGGCAGGAAGTACCATTTTTTATATGGTCTCTGGTATGAACCGGCCAGGGCTTGAACCCACGACCTCCCAGTTGTGGGGCGGATGCTGTATCAACTAGGCCACCACTCCGGTCGCGTTGCCTCCGGTGTCCTTAGCGACAGGTGTGTGTGGATGCTTGGGGGAGGTCAGGGGGGCCGTTGGCATGAGTTGGTGGCTGTGTTGCCGTCGGTTTGCTCTAGGGTGGCTGTGGCTGTGTGCTGCTGTCGGTGTGTGTCCGGGGTGGGTGATTGGTGGTGGACACTCTGGGGTGTCACTTGGAGTTTGGGGCGCCATGTGGGTCCAGCCCATTGTTCATTATTGTGATTATTATTGTTGTTGTGAATGTTCGTGTGTGCAAGATGGGTGGGAGTGGGTGTGGGTGTGGCTGCTCCATCATGCTTGTGGTGCTGGGAGTGCCGGGGTGCAACACTGGTGGGTCCTGGGCTGCTCGACCGGGACCTGGGGGCAGTTGGTGGCTTCCTGAACCAGTTTGTGAGCTGGCTTCTGGGGGGGGGGGGCTCCCTTTGGGACCGCCTCCCTCCCAGTCTTACCCCTCCCCCCGATTCTTTGTGAAACGTACATCTTCTTGGATACACTTAGGGTTTTGGAGTGAAGGAGATACCTCTGTCTGCTGTGCAGTGGGGCCACCCTCACCTCAGTTTTAATTGCATTTTAGACACTGAGGGATTGGGGGGATGGGAGCTCCGCTTCCTATCACAGTGGCTTGTGGTGCTCCAACCACCATCCCCCCAATTTAACTGCACTCTGGTAATTCACACACCTGCACACAACTCACATCACACAACTGACACACACCCATCATGATTCATGTATGGGGAGGGAGGGGGTGGGGGTCTTCACCACACCTGTTGCCCTCCTTCTGCTGGGGGCCTGGGAACCTGATGGGAAGCCTGGGGCCCGTCATGTTGTCAAAATGCCTGGATGTTACTGAATGAATAGATGTGAGCAAAGGAGTGAGAGAGCGATTGAATAAGCGAGTAAGTGGGAGTGATGAGTGGAGATGGTGATGGTGGGGTGGTATGTGGGGCGTTCTGCATGTCGGGTGGCATCACAGAGCACCTGCTGTGGTCCGCTGATCAGTCTCTCGGGAGGGCGTTGGGGTGGTGGCCTGCTTCTGTAGCTGCGGCCACCCTGGGGTGGTTCAGCGGGGGTGTGGCTGCTGGCCTGCGCCAGTGGTCTCCCCGGCCACTGCCAGGTGCTGTTGTGTGTTCATGCTCACTGCATCTGCATCACGGTCGCCCTAAGTAATAAGGGTGAATGAGTGTGTGTGAGTGTGTGGGGGAGAGCACGAATGGATGTGAGTAGGTTGGAGCGCAAGTGAGAGTGTGTGTGGGGGTGAACATGAGTGAGTGCGTGTGACTCTGAGGGCGAGTGGGACTGGGAGAAAGATTGAGCGGGAACAGGAGTGGGACAGAGTGGGTGGGTCCGTGAGTGCGAGTGTGGGATTGTGTGGGGGAGAGGGCGAGCGAGAGTGAGTGAGTGTGTGTGGGTGTGTATGAGAGCATGAGGGTGTGAATATGTGGGAATGGGTGTGTGTGCTGGTCGGGAGGTGCTGGATTGAGCGGGTAGTGCCTCTTGGCTGCGTGGGCTCCCCTTGACCGGGGGGCTTCTTGGGATGTGGGGTCCCTGTGGTGTGCACCGGTGGTGCTGTGGTGGGGTCAGGCCCACCGTGGGGGTGCCTGGAGGGGCGCGGGCCTGTGGCGTGGGCCGGTCTCCATCCCGGGGGGGGGGGGGGGGGGGGCGCTGTCCTCCCAGCGCCTGCCCGGGAACTGGTGTTGGCCCCGCTGGGGGCGGGGGGGCGGTCCGGGGGGGGGGGGGGCCCAGCGCTGGCAGCTTGACAGTCTGGCCTCCCTCAGCCGTTTCTCCTGGGGCGGATGCCTGGTTCTCCTGGGGCTTGTTGGCCTTGGGGCATTTGTGCTGTCTGGGGGTAGGTGGCGTTGTCCTGCTTGCTCGGGGTTTCCGGGGGGGGGGGGGGGGCTGTGACCGGCCGCCCTCTTCGTATGTTTCCTGACAAACCACTCACATGCACACACTTATTTTACGCACACTCTCATACACACACGCACACACAGATGCACACACACTAATGTCTCTCCTTTAACAGGTCCAGATACCAGACTCCTATTGAGACCTCTTCGGTGTAAGAAGCAGTCTGTCTTTTGTTTGTTTTAGTTGTTGGTTTGTTTGTATTCTTTGTCTGTTCTTCTCCCTTTTCTTTCCCCCTCCCCACACCTCCTCTCCCCATTCCCCTCCTGTCGTGTCTTTCATGGGTAAAATAATTTAAGTAAAGTATTAGAAGTTATTACAAGAGGAGTTTACAACAATATACAGTACATATAGTATATGTACTGTACAAAGCTCCTTTTGGCAAAGTAAATCTGTTTGGCACAATAAGGGTAGCAGAGTTCTGTTCTGCTCACCTAGCTGCCTGACAGGACAAGGGGAAATAAATAAATAAATCCAAATAATTTATCCAGCCTGGACAACTTTGTCTCTCATTACAACACCAGTCTTAAAACTATTAACTGTTTTGCTCCCTTAAAGACAAGGTCTGTCTCCTTTTCTGTTTCTGCGTCCGGGTTTACATCTGAACTGCGTCTTCTGAAAGCCAAAGGTCATCAATTGGAAGGTCTCTATAGGAAAACTAGACTTGCTGTTCATAAAGACATGTTTATTGACCATATTCTTCATTACAAGGACTCCACTGCACAAACCAAATCCAACTACTACTCCACCATCATCTGTTCTAATGAAGGAAACACCAAGTCATTGTTCTCCCTGGTCAATACTATTAACAGATCCCCAGATTTTCTACCCACTTACAGTCATGCGAAAAAATTAGGACACCCTGTATAAGCCTGTGTGTTTTTTTAACATTGGACATGTGGATATTTAAAATCAATGTTAAAAATACTGGGAGATTGATGTAATACAACTAAACAATTAAAAATTAATTAAATACTTTTTCAAATTTGCTGTAAATTGTAATTCTAAACAAATAGTGAGGAATAAATTAGGACACCCCCCAATCTTTTTTAGGACACCCCACATTCATTCCCACTTAAAATGGCTAAAATAAATGCTAAAAAATGCAAATAAAACAAAACAAGGTTAGACATAGATATGTGAACATTTCTTAATAAAGATCTGAATATTTAATGGGGTGTCCTAATTTTTTCACATGACTGTACCTGTACTCAACTGATTTTTGTAACTCTTTAATGTCATTTTTTAATGAGAAAATCTCAAGACCCATCAGCATCTAGGTCCAATTTCCACCCTCAGTTCCTCCTCTGACTTCGATCTGGTTTCTCACCCACTCATCTCCTTCCAGTTCCCCTCCCCTTCTGATATCTCAGATCTCATCCGCAAATCCAAATCATCTATCTGTCAGTTAGATCCCCTTCCTACAGTCTTGGTTAAAGCCTGCCTCTTTTCTCTGCTCCCCCTCATCACTGCTATCACCTATTCTTCTCTTTCCACTGGAATTGTTCCTACCGCCTTCAAAACCACTGCCATTACCCCAATTTGAAAAAAAAAAAAATGGTGCCGACCCAAATAATATTAACAACCTCCATCTCATTTTCAATCTACCTTTCCTTGCCAAAATTCTCGAAAAGATAGTTGCCAAATCCACTCCCATCTGACACACAGCAATCTGTACAGGCATGAGCAATTCAAGTCTGGTTTATACCCCCTCCATAGCACTGAAACTGCACTTTTACCAATCACCAATGCCATCTTTATATCAGCGGACTCTGGCTTATTCAACATTATCATCCTTCTTGATCTAAGTGCAGCCTTTGATACCATCTCTCACGCTGTTCTCCTCCATAGACTCATCTGCATTGGCATCACCCATACTCCTCTAAACTGGTTCAAGTCATACCTTTCAGGCAGCACTCAGTTTATCCAGCTTAAATCATTCACTTCTCAGCCATACCCCATTACTACAGGGACAGAGCCCTGGGGCCCTTTCTCCTCATCATCTACCTTTTACCTCTGGGCAACATTTTCCGTAAATACAATATAGGCTTTCATTGCTATGCGGAAGACACCCAGCTCTACCTCTCTTGTAAACCCAACTCCACCCTTCCCCCTTCCTCCGTTACCGACTATCTCAGTGACTTAAAATCCTGTTTTTCCTCAAACTTTCTCAAACTCAACTCTGATAAAATAGGATGCCTTCTTGTAGGTACCAAATCAACATTATCCAAACTTGACAGCTTTTCCATTACAATTGACAATTCCTCTGTTTCCTCCTCCCCTCAAGCTAAGAGTCTGCAGCGCAGATTTGTTAAAGCAGCGCAAATTAGCGAGTGCGCAATTTAGACAGAGCGCCTAAGGGAGTGGCCAATTTTTGCCAGTGATCTACTAACAACACGCAAAATTATGAACACAGACACCTCATTTCAATAATGACCACCTACCACCAAGAGCAGCTCAAAATTACACACAGGCACAACTGATGAGGAAGCAGGCCATCAACACAGGGACAGCCAGTTTGGAGGACCATAATAAGTAAAGCTTTTTTTAAGCATTTAAGTGCAAACCCCACTAAAATAGTTTATTTTTGTTTGTCATATTTCAAAATTTAGATTTTCATTTAACATGGCAGACTCTTGTTTAATATGTATAAATGAAGCATTTGTATGTAATTTATAAAAGGACTACTCATGAATAAATTGATTATTTAACCATGTTTATTTTATTAACACTAGAACCATCATGGTCTGATGGAGACTCTGGGGTTTTATTATGTGAATAACTTTGTTTTAACAAAATCTACAGGTCTCCCATTTCACAACTTTTTATAAATGCCATTGAGTTACAGTGTTGCAATTTCGGGGGACGCTTCAACAAATCTGTTTGCTCTTTTTTTGAATAATCTCATTGTTGTTTTCCTCCTATATTGTGTATCCTGAGCTGGGTGAGAGAAATAGAGAGAAGAGTGGAACTGAATTACTGTTTTATGCACAGCAAAAAGAAATACTGTAAATATAGAAATATTGATAGAGAAGAAAAAAAAGAAGAAAATTGACAATGTGGAAGATTTTGCTTCAAGAGCAAGGGGGAGCTGATGGATGGAGATGACAACTCCAGAGTCTGAGTCTGAACCTTTGCAGAAAAGAGAAAAAAGTTGGTTGACACCATCTGTATGTCCACTACAGGTAGGAAGGGCTCCTATATCCTATTTTATGGATACAAATTTGTCATGTATCTGAGCTCAGGGTTTCTCTGAGCTCAGATCCTCACTTTATTTCTTAGTTTGATCATCCGTTATCATTATTTTGTGGTTAGTTTTTGTATATTTGTTTGGGTTGTGACAGAGTTGTCCCTCTCTCTCACCGGACTCTCCCCACCAGCTGCCACTGCCTGCTTCTCTGCCAGCTCAGCTGTGGCAGCTTGGTAATTAGGTCACTGCTCGCCTGTTATTCACACCTGCAGCTCATTAACGGTTGTATATTTAAGCACTGGCTTTCCTCTGGGTCAGTGCGGTTAAACTGGATGTCAAGACTGGTTTTCTCCTGCTGATCATTACTCTGATCTCTCCTTTTTCCCTCCTGGGCCAGGCTGGCTCAGGAGGGCCCCAGCCTGTAAGTTTTCTCCTCTCTGGTTATCTTGTTTGACATTTTTGTATGTTCAGCATTAGTTTTGGACACTTTATGTTCTTTTGTTATTAAGCTGCACAAAACATCATTCAGCGCCTGGGTTCATCCTTCTGCTCCAAAGGAGCATTCATGACACAAATTCATGTTGTAGGCTATATACAGTATTCACAAATGAAGTTTTAAAAAAAAAAAAACCTGCTGGCTGATGTCCAGTTCATCATAACACCGATCTCTGTGAGACTGTATAATCTGTTCTTCTGTCATACCAAATTAAGTCACACGCAGAGAGAAGCTTCTGTCTCTTCGGCCACGTGCCCTCGGTTCTCGCTAGTGACTCGGCACCAATGATTGCAGTCAGTCAGGCACAGTAATTAAGACATGCCTTTTTTGAGCGTTAAATCCTGGCGCATTTAGCAGGAGATTGACAACCGCAAACCTTAGTAAATCACCTTGCCCTAGTCATTTAAATACTCCCCTCCCTCAAATTTGTGCTTTGACATAACTCTCACAAAAATATATGCAATGAGGCCAGGTGCAAAATTAACATAGTCCACACCTTTCCACTGCTATTTTTGCCCTGTGTCCTTTAGTAAATCTTGACAGTAGTTTTTTAATGCCAAAACTGGGTTTTGCAATGGCACAGCAGGTTAGTAAATCTTCCCCTTGGTGTCATCCTCAACAGCTCTCTTTCATTTCACTCCATCAATAATATCACTCGGTCCACATATTTCCACCTACACAACATTAAAGCCTGTTTTCCACTAGCCCAGCACACCTCGGTACGGCTCGGTTCACTTCAGTACGGCTCGGAATGCTTCTGTCTCCATTGGTGTTGTGCTTGTGCTGTGATGGTTTGTTAGGAGGTTTTAGAAGCGGGGCAGCAGCAGATTCTGAGCGAGGCGGGGCCACACTCCCGTGACATTACGCACCCGACTGAGTCCTTATTTAGACAAAAAAGGATTCAAGGATTATTGCCTTGCTCGCTCTGTGGATTTATCTCACAATTAATTTTATCTCATAATTAAGCTGCAACAACACAAGTCACTTTTGTTTTGAATTAACTGCCAAATGACCTAGAAATAAAGAGCTGAAACTTGTTTTTATTCGTATTAAATAATGAGACGTGGCACACTGGCCTACACCAAATTATTATTTTTTATATCCTAGGGCATTTTGGATGTACTGAATTAAAAAAAATTCATGTTTTTCACCTTCAGGTCAACGTTTGGAACAACAGTATTATTATTTTCCGTTTAGATGATGCTACACTCCTTCTAAAGTATTGTAATTCTCTGAATTTGGAATGCCGATAGAACGTTCAATTTACATATACTTACTTTTTTACCTACTTTGACTTGTAAGCTTGATCAGTCTCTCCTGCTGCATTTTAAAGTCCAACTGTGCAACTTCTTATAAGTTAACATAAAAAATGTACCCAAAGTTTAGAACTGGATCATGTGGGGCTAATTTTTTGATATTTCAATAAAAAGAACAGAAAGCTTACAAAAACATTTGTTTTTTGGTCTAGTTAAAAATTACATTACCTTTACAATGGTTGACCCTGACAGGAAGATCAGTATCATTTTGATCAGATTAGGCAATGGAATTTCTATGTAATTATACTGTTTTATAATTCAGTGTTATAACAGACAAACCACACTTTCCAAAACAATTCCATTTTATTATATACAAAATATTAAAAGAAAAAAAAACTTTGCAACACAACATGAAGGTTAATCGACATTTTATACACGCCGACCACTGAGTGTCTACACCAGCTTCCCAAACTGGGTCACGACTCGGCTGAATGAAGCGTCTCTGCCAGCTGTGGGTCAGGAAGGCTCGGTTGAATAATCCGGACGGGCTGTCGCGGCGGACGCGTGGGATGATTCTACAAGGAAAATGCACACAATAAAATATAGCACAATAGTTTTTAACAAGAATACATAAGCTTATTTCAGCGTATTGTTCACATGAATAATTAAAATAAAAGCTTGAGTCCGCAGTGTGCTGCAATAAAGCAGCGATCATCATCCACAAATGAACAGCTTTTTTATTGCATAAATAAACTGAGCGTCTTACCGAATATATTTGCGAAAAAACGCACAATAAAAAAAAATTAAAACTCACCGTTAAAGGACTCCGATGTCGAGACCTCCCGGTATATTTTTTCATTCCGGGCAGCTCCGTCTAACTCGCGCTGCATACGTTCGTCTGACAATGCAGTGAGCAGACACTGCAGCTCCTTACTGCTCCATGGAACACCCTTATTACGCGAAGCCATTTTTGATAGAGAATAAATGAAAATAGCACAGCAATACACTGAAAGGAACCGCCAACAGTGGTGCGTGCTGAGTAAAGGCAGTCGTGAAGATTCTTTTTTTTTTTTTTTCAAAAACTTTATTGAGAAGGTCGTGAAGATTTGGTAGATGAGGAGGAGGAGAGGGGCGGTTACAACCTGACCAATCAGCGCCGGTTATGACCTGACCAATCAGCGGCGACCAGTCTGTTAACGTCACAACACGGCACAGCTCAGCACTGCTGTACCCTGCCCTTCAGCGGGGCTGAGAATTGCGGCTGTTAAACCGTGTTGGGGCTTGTGGAAAAGCGTACAAAGCGTGCTGAGCCGTCCCGTGTCGGGCTAAAGCGTGCTAGTGGAAAAGGCCCTTAACAGTCTCTGTCCCTCACTCATGCCACATACCACTGCCATCCTTGTTCATAGCCTTGTTACTTCCCGCATTGATTACTGTAATTCTCTTCTCTTTAGTCTTCCTTCCAAATCCCTACATAAGCTCCAACTGGTTCAGAGCTCTGCTGTCCGTATAATCACAAAAACTCCCTCTATTCATCACATCACCCCTGTTTTACAGCAGCTTCATTGGCTCCCGGTTAAGTTTCGCATCACTTTCAAAACATCCTCCACAACTTTTTGTTGTGGAGGATGGAGGATGTGGAGGATGGCCGTCGTATGGTGGACGCAGCAGGGTTCTGTGGGCGTCGTGCCTGATGAAAACAAATTTGGCTTTCTCTAAGCGCTTTGGAACAAAAGTGCGGGGAAAACAATGGTGTGCCAGGCCTGGAACACTGGCAGCGCCTGTACCAGAAAAAAGGTGCGTGGGCGGATCGGTACCGGTCCACAATGTTCAATTTACCGGCTACATGTTGAATGTCGGTTGTGAACTCCAAAATTGCGTCCAAGTACCATTGTTGCTGAGCTGACCATGGTTCTGAGACTTTGAACAACACGCAGGTCAGTCGTTTTTGATTGACAATCGCAGTAAACTTGCAACCCTCGAGCCACAACTGAAAATGATGCGTAGCGAGGTGGAGAGCCAACAACTCTCTGTCAAAAGTGCTATACTTACACTCGTTGTTGTGCAAAGTACGGTTAAACAAGGCGAGGGGCTGCCATGAACCAGAGACATACTGTTCCACTACGGCTCCTACCGTGACATCAGATGCGTCTGTGGTGAGTGCTATCCATGCTGACAGGGCTGGATGGACCAGCAAAGCTGTGTTAACGAGCGTCATTTTGGCATTTGTGAATGCCTGGACTCGATCGGGGGTCCAGTTGATGTTATCCGCGAGCTTCTTTTTTTTTGAGCGCGCCATAGAGTGGCTGCAGCAGCTGGGCTGTGCGGGGAGGAAGCGGTTGTAAATATTGACCATCCCCCCAAAATTCCTGCAGCGCCCTCACAGTCTGCGGATGCAGAAAATCTGACACTGCGCGTACCTTGTCCAGCAGCGGGATTGCACCCTCCGGCAAGATGCAATGGCCCAGGAAGTCGATCAGCCGCAGGCCCAAACTGACACTTCGCTGGGTTAACAATCAGCCCATGCACTTCCAACCGTTCAAAAACTTGCTTGAGATGGGCGAGGTGCTCCTCCTCTGACGCGCTAGCCACCAAAATGTCGTCTAAGTAAACGAAAAGGAACGACAAGTCATGGAGCACCGTGTCCATCATACGTTGGAAAGTTTGTGCTGCGCCCTTTAACCCAAACAGCATGCGCAAAAACTCAAAAAGCCTGAAGAGAGTTATTACTGCCATTTTGGGGACATCTTCTGCGCGCATTGGAACCTGGTGGTAACCGCAGACCAGATCCACTTTTGAAAAAATGCGCGTCCCGGCCAGGTGCACGGAAAAGTCCTGGATGTGCGGGATGGGGTAACAATCATGTCCCGTGGCATTGTTTAAGCCTCAGAAATTGCCGCATGGCCACCACAACCCATCAGACTTGGGCACCATGTGCAGCGGGGATGCCCAAGGGCTGTTGGAGTGCCTAACGATGCCTAAGCGTTCTTAGTTAGCAAACTCCTCGTGCGCGATGGCTAGTTTAGCCGCATCCAGGCGGCAAGGGCATGCAAACACGGACAGACCTTTTGTGGTGATAAAATGCTCAACCCTGTGCTTGGTTACCATAGCAGAAAAAGTGGGCACCATGAGTGCTGGGCCCTCGGAAAGCAAATGCTGGTATTTACCCCCTGGAGCTAGAACATTAGCATGTGTTGGTGGCCCAACTCCCCGAGCTATGGCAACATCAACAAGTAGTCCATAAGCACATAGAAAATCAGCACCTAAGATGGGGACCGAACATGCAGCTACCACAAAATCCCACTGGTAATTGCGTCCATGTAAACATACAGTCACCGTCCTTTCTCCAAATGTCCTGATGCGGGATCCGTTGGCGGCCGTTAAAGACGTGCCACAGCCTTCTGCCAGCCTGTCTGCGTTGACTGGTAAAATGAGGCTCTTCTGGGAGCCAGAGTCTACCAAAAAATGTCTCCCCAAACGTGTGTCCGTGATGAAAAGCAGCTTCTCCCTGTCACCAGCGGTCGCAACTGCTACTGACCTCTGGCTGTCCCGTTTCCCGGCTTCTTGAAGTGGCATGATGGCAGCCAACTTTGCGCTTCCTTGCCAAAACAGCGGTGATAAAAACATAGCGTCCCAGTCCTGTTTCTCCGGGTGGCAGTCCCGGCCACCACCATCGGCTCCTCGACCTCGCTGGGCTTCGCCGGAGAGTCCGGTCTCACTGCCTGAATGCTGAAAGCCTTGTTTGCCAGGATGATGCAGTCTGCCTCCTCTGCCAGCGCGCAGTAGTCCCTGGCCACCAGCAGCGGTGAGTTAGCAAGAATCGCTCTCGCAGGAGCCGGTAGGTTTCTGAGGAAGAGGTGGGCGAAAAGGAAAGATCCATCGTCCATGCCCATCAACGCAAGCATGCTCACCATAAGGTCCACAGCCGATCTCTCTGCTAGCTCTGAGCGGGTGAGGAGTTTTTTCTGCCCTCTCTGCATCTGAAAGGGTATAATTGCATAGCAGCAGTCGCTTGAGAGCACTGTATTTTCCTTGGGCTGGCAGGACTCAGAGTACACTCATGGTGCGCTGCGTGGCACGCTTGCCCAGTGATGCCACCACATGATGGTACTTTGTGTCATTTGCCACGACTCCACAGAGGGCGAATTGGGCTTCCACATGAATAAACCAAGTGGCTGGGTTGTGAAGCCAAAAGTCCGGGAGTCTGACTGCAATGGTGCATGCAGCAGTGGGAGACTCCAGCTTGAGTGTGTACGTGGTGGCGCTCGGTCTGTTTTCCATTTCACGTCTCTAGGTCACCAATGTGGAGGTTGTAAGCAGACGAGACACGAGCTGATGATACAGAAGTTTAGTTCTCCTCCAACACAGAACAGACTAACTCTGAGTGCCAAAGCGATCTGCTTTACACATTTTCTTCCCACCACTGGCACTCAGGGTAAACACATTAACATACCAGTTACAAAGCATGAACACACATCAACATACACATTAACATACACGTCACAGAGCAAAGCTTAGTACAATACATTCGCGCCCCTGCGTCCTCAGGTGTGAGCCTAGCACAGCGGGGGCGAAAGGCACATCTTTATTTACTTCATACCCCCAGCACTCTGGCGCTGTTGGCTGGCCCCTCCAACACCCCGAAGTACTGGGTGAAGTGTCATCTCCTTTGTGTAATCACACTGTATACTTTCAAGGCCATCCATAATCTTGTCCCTCCATATCTGTCAAACCTGGTCCACATTTCCACTCCCCTCCACCCCCTCAGAGCCTCCTCCTCTCTTCACCTCACTGGAGAAATCACTGGAAAATCACCTCACTGGAAAATCATTTACATAGAGGGCAAGCTGTAACCCACAGCCTTAGACCTCAAGTATGTTTCTGAGGATTCTTGCAGAGCCAAGTAGTGCTGCTTTTTATTATTATTATTATTATTATTATTATTATTATTATATGGTTTAAATCTATCATATTGTTGCTTTAACAAATTAAGGAGGTAAAAAACATCATTGAGAGATCATTGGAAGAGCTTGGCAATCACTGAGAGATCATTGATAGATCATTTAGAGATCTGGCCATTTTGTCAATGATCCCTCACTGACCTCCACCCATGTAAAGGGAGTGTAAAATATAAGCCTGAAACAGTTTGACACTTAGGGCACATTCAGACGGCCATTGTTTGATCCAGAACAAAGGACCAAAAAGTGGCTTCTGCCGATAGTTTGGTTTGTTTGGTGCAGTCTGAAGGTGCGTTGGAACTCTGGTGTGTGCCAAACAAGCGAAGTTTGGACCAATTGAAAATGGGAAGTCCCCCAAGTCTGGTGTGCTCCAGTTGCACTGTGAATCCAAACAGAGTATCCAGCGGACCAAGGGGCGGAAGTGCCCCTCAGCGTTTGTGTAACCATAGCAACACATAGTCTGGGAAGAGGAAGTGGTGTTTACTGTAGTACATTTTGAGTAGAAAATAACAATAAAGACAACTGCATGAATCCAAGAAATCTTTTTACTGGTGAAAGCCGAGGAGAAAAGTTAAAAAATGTTTTGTTTGTGGTGGACAAACAACCCGGCTGAAGGGAACAGATTTCTGTTTTCGGTCCTGGCCAATCGATAAACCGGGGTTTTTCTTCTTCGCCAAGATTTTTTCTTTTTGGTTTCGGCTACAGCGCCCCAAATGAACAGTTATTGTAACTGCGTGATGTTGTCCAGGCAGTTTGGTCCGCTGCAATGTGAATGCAAACTAAATCAAACGAAGCTGTGAAAATTCTCAGCATTCCCCGCCCAGTCGAACTGAGACCCCCGGACTATCCTGGTCTGAATGCAGCCAAAGTGTTATGACTTTGAAAAAGAATCCTTCATCAAACTGGATTTGTCTCTGAAAGACTGCTTCAGCACCACAGACTGGGACATTTTCAAGCATGCAGCCACTCATAATGGACACGCAAACCTAGAGGAGTGCATTGAGGTTGTTGTGGCATACATAGCCGAATGCACTGATGATGTCACTCACTGCAAGATCATCACTGTTCATGGCAACCAGAAGCCATGGATGACAGCAGAAGTCCACAGACTCCTGAGGGCTCGGGACGCTGCCTTCAGGGCTGGCGACACTGCAGGACTAACACTAGCTAGGGCCAACCTGTCCCATGGCATCAAGGAGGCAAAACGACAGTTCAGCAAGAAAATATCCAGACACTTCAGCAACACCAGAGATGCACATTCTCTCTGGCATGGCATACAGACCCTCACCAACTACAAACCTCCACCTCAGACCTGTGCAAGTGACATCACACTGCTCAACAACCTAAACGACTTCTTTGGCCGATGTGAAGTGCAAAACAGCAGACCAGCACAGAAGACCTCTCCTCCTCTGAACGAGCTGGCCTTGAGTCTGGATCCGGCTAGCATGAAGAGGACCCTTTGCAGGATCAACCCACGCAAGGCAGCTGGCCCAGACAACATACCGGGCCACGTCCTGACGGACTGCGCAGAGGAGCTTAAGTCCTGGCCGACATCTTCAACATCTCCCTGTCTCAAGCTGTTGTCTCCATATGCTTCAAGACTGCCACCATAATACCAGTCCCGAAGAAGCCTGTCCCATCCAGCTACAATGATTACCGGCCAGTAGCACTGACCCCCACTATAATGAAGTGCTTTGAGCGGCTAGTCATGCAGCACATCAAGTCCACCCTGCCTCCCTCTCACGACCCATTCCAGTTTGCATACAGGTCGAACAGATCCACAGAAGATGCCATCACTGCTGCTCTCATCCAGCCCTCACCCACCTGGATTCAAAAAACTCCTACGTGCGCATGCTGTTCTTGGACTTCAGCTCAGCATTCAACACAATCACCCCCCAGCACCTAATACAAAAACTCAGACACTTGGGACTCAAAACCTCTCTCTGTAACTGGGTGCTGGACTTTCTCACAGGGAGGGCACAGAACGTGCGGGTTGGCAGCAACACCTCCCAGACCATCACACTGTGCACTGGGGCCCCACAAGGGTGCGTGCTTAGCCCGCTGCTCTTCACCCTGCTGACCCATGACTGCGTGCCAGCCTACAGCACCAACCACATCATCAGGTTTGCGGCCGACACGATGGTAGTGGGCCTCATCACCAACGATGACGAGGTCAACTCCAGAAACAAGGTGAGCCAACTGGGTCCAGTGGTGAAAAGACAACCACCTCTTCCTGAACGTGGGAAAAAACAAGGAGACTGTGGTCGACTTCAGGAGGGGTCACACACAGCACTCTCCCTCTGATCATCGACGGAGAGGGTGAATAGCGCCAAGTTCCTGGGGGTGTACATCTCTGAGGACCTCACCTGGACCAACAGCACCACATCACTGGCCAAAAAGGCCCAAATTCGCCTCCACTTCCTCCGCAGACTGAGAAGAGCACGAGTCCCACCTCACATCATGCAGTCTTTCTACCGGGGCACCATTGAGAACATCTTCACCAACTGCATCACGGTGTGGTATGGAAGCTGCACTACCGCCTGCCGGAAGACACTACAACACATAGTGGATGCAGCCAGCAAGATCATTGGTACCCCCTGCCCCTCCTCTTGGACATCTACCCCACCCGCAGAGCCATCAACATCACAGGCGACACCTCCCACCCCCTACACTCCCTCTTTAGCCCCCTGCCCTCGGGGAAAAGGTACCGTAGCCTCTGAGCCCGCTCCACAAGACTGCTGAACAGCTTCGTTCATCAGGCCATCGGGACCCTGAACTCTGTTCACCCCCCCCCCCCCCCAGATGGTAACACCTGCACAATAACTACCTCAGATGTTGGCACAGGAAGACTGGCGCACCAACAATAATACTGTTTTTCTGTTCTACTTTTGCTGCTATATGTCTCTGCACATTAACTGCAACCATTTGCACAAATGCCATATCTGCTGCTGTCTGTATATTACTGCAGTACTGATCATGTGCAATCATATCTGTCACTATCTGTACCTACACTACCACATTGAAATGCACTATGGATATTAATCTTTAGTTGTCTGAATATAGGATTGCTGGGTTTACTACCACTAATCGTGTATATATTGGCGCAAGATGGCGGCGCGCGCACAACGCGAGGCTCAGCGTCCTTTCAGATTCTGGGGACCAGCAGTGTTATTTCTGCTCATTTCGGGTATGTTCGTTCAGAACAGCTCTGCTTTTACATCTTACACCCGAGATGAGCTTTTGAATATTGGTTTACAAAACAACGATAACGACCTTTTTATCAGCAACTTACGTCTGAATCTACGTCTCATCCCAGAGCTCTGGAGAACTCCCGACGCTCGGCAGGCTTCCCGGCCGACCGGAAATGCTCGCAGGCGGCGTAAGGACCGTAAACAAAGGAGGAGTAAGCGCGGTGGGCTAAGAGCTAAGCTAAAGCTAACACCGCACCGGCTATCGCTACCCAGTATTTTCCTTGCTAATGTACGGTCTCTGGCGAGCAAAATGAGTGAACTACGGCTTCGGATCACCAACAATAAGAAACTTATGAACTGCAATATCATGATTTTTACGGAAACATGGCTTCACAGTGGAATACCCGACAATGCTATCGAGCTAGCCGGCCTACACACGCTCCGGGCAGACAGAGCAGCAGTTGACTCCGGTAAGACAAGGGGAGGGGGGGAGTATGCATTTATATTAACAAGGCTTGGTGCACGAACTCTGTCACTGTTGAGAGACACTGCTCAGCTAACCTGGAGTTTCTCATGGTTAAATGTAGACCTTTCTATCTGCCACGCGAGTTCACTTGTACCATCATAACAGCCGCTTACATTTCTCCGGATGCTAATGCTAAGCTTGCTATGAAAGAACTGCATGCAGCTATTAGCAAACAACAAACTGCACACCCAGAGGCAGCATTTATTGTGGCGGGTGATTTTAACCACTCTAACCTCAAGACAGTGCTTCCTAAATTCTACCAGCATGTCTCCTGTCACACAAGAGGGGACAAAACATTGGACCATGTTTACACCAATATTGTGGGAGCCTACACAGCAACTCCCCTCCCCCACCTAGGTCAGTCTGATCATTTATCCTTGTTCCTTACCCCCAAGTATGTACCGCTCATCAACCGGGTGAAGCCATCAGTGAGGACCATCAAAGTGTGGCCAGAGGGGGTTGACTCTGTACTCCAGGAGAAGTTTAGGAACACAGACTGGAGTATGTTCACCTCTCAGACTACCTGTGGCTCCCACATAAACATCAACTCTTACACCCACTCAGTCCTGGACCATATCAACACCACTATTGACAGTGTCACCACGGAAAGACAGATCACCACGTACCCAAATCAGAAGCCGTGGATGAACAGAGAAGTGCGACTTCTGCTAAAAGCACGCAACAATGCCTTTAGATCTGGTGATGCACAGGCCTACAGTTCATCCAGGGCAGATCTGAAGAGGGGCATCAAGAAGGCCAAGCACAGCTACAAGCTGAAGGTGGAGGAACATTTTGGGGACTCTGACCCCCGACATATGTGGCAGGGCATTCAAGCTATCTCTGATTATAAGCCCAGCAACTCCATACCTATAGCCATGACTGTGCCCTTTCTCAATGAGCTAAATAACTTCTATGCTCGTTTTGACAAGGAGAACAACAAAAAGAACATCAATTTCCCACCCTCTGATGACCTCCACCACCTCACACTCACCCACACCGACGTCCGTAATGCACTGAGTCATGTCAACGTACGTAAGGCTGCTGGCCCTGATGGCATTCCTGGGCGTGTGCTGAGGGCATGCGCTGAGCAGCTGGCAGGGGTCTTCACAGACATCTTCAATCTGTCCCTGGCCCAGGCCGTGGTACCAGCGTGCTTCAAGACCACTTCAATAGTACCAGTGCCGAAACATTCAACACCATCGTGCCTAAATGACTATCGCCCTGTGGCACTGACGCCCATAGTCATGAAGTGCTTTGAGCGACTGGTCTTGGCACAGCTCAAAAAAAGCCTGCCCCCTACACTGGACCCTCATCAGTTTGCCTACCGGAGCAACAGGAGTACAGAGGATGTGGTTTCTACAGCGCTGCACTATGTACTCTCACACCTGGATGACAAGAACACCTATGCAAGAATGCTGTTTATTGACTTCAGCTCAGCATTCAACACAGTTATCCCCTCCAAGTTGCTCACTAAACTTGGGGACCTGGGAATCAGTACCTCCACCTGCAACTGGATCATGGATTTTCTGACCAACAGACCCCAGCATGTTAGGTCAGGCCCCAACCGTTCTTCCGTCATCACACTCAACACTGGTGTACCACAGGGCTGTGTGCTCAGCCCATTCCTCTACTCCTTCTACACCCATGACTGCAGGCCTATGTATGGATCCAATTCCATCATAAAGTTTGCAGATGACACCACGGTGATTGGACTCATCAGGGACAACGACGAGTCAGATTACAGGGCAGAGGTTGAGCACTTGGCTACTTGGTGCGCTGACAATAACCTGCTCCTTAACACCAGCAAAACCAAGGAGCTCATAGTGGACTACAGGAAGGAGAGGGAAGAGACACATGACCCCATCCATATCAATGGCATAGCTGTTGAACGTGTCCCCAGCTTCAAATTCCTGGGGACCCACATCTCGGAGGACCTGTCCTGGTCAGTTAACACCACCAGCCTGATCAAGAAGGCCCATCAGCGCCTCTTCTTCTTGAGGACATTGAAGAAGAACCATCTGTCAACTGACATCCTGGGCAACTTCTACCGCTGCGTGATAGAGAGCACCCTGACCAACTGTATCACAGTCTGGTATGGGAGCTGCTCTGTAGCTGACCGCAAGGCGCTGCAGCGGGTGGTGAAAACCGCTCAACGCATCACAGGGACTCCACTTCCAGCTATAGAGGACGTCTACAGGAAAAGATGTCTGCGCCTGGCACGCAGCATTCTTAGGGACTCCAACCATCCTGCTCATGGACTGTTCCAGCTTCTCCCCTCCAGAAGACGTTTCAGAAGCCTTCGGACTAGAACCAGCAGGTTTAGGAACAGTTTCTTTCCAACAGCTGTCACGTTATTGAACTTAGTTCCCTGCTGACTCTCTTACAATCATCTTTTACCATCCTCACCTGTACATAACTGCATAACTACATAACTACATCTAACTTATTGCACATTATTTGCACATAACAGTACTCTTAACTTTCTGCACTGCTGCATATATTTGCATATATTTGCTTAAATTGCACATACTGTTAATTACCGTATATACTGCACTGCTGTCCTTTGCACTTCTGATTGGATGCTAAACTGTGTTTCGTTACCTTGTATTCATACATGTGTAATGACAAAGTTGAATCTAATCTAATATAGACTGTACATAGACTGCTGCTGTCGCTGTTTGTTCTTGTTTTTCTTTTTTTTAATCCAGCCTAATTCCTTCCTTTTTATAAAATGCACACCAATGTAGAGAGAGAGGAACGCCAGTTCAATTCTCCTGTATGTCCTGCACGTATAGTCATCATAGCAGTCTGTCGTGGGCGACAATGACTGTTTCATTTAGGTCTGATCAGATTCCTCTACACAGCTCTGTCCTTAGCCTTCCAATGCCAGGAACTCCTGTCTATATCCAACTTCTTCAAGTTTCTTTTTACAGTGTCTTTAAATCTGAGCCTTGGTCTACGCTGATTGTGTTTGCCCTTACATAACTGTGAGTAGAGTAACTGCTGAGGGAGACACTGGTGGTCCATCCTCTCAACATGTCCGGGCCATCTCAGGTTCGTCTGTATTAGCATGTCCTCCATTGATGGTAGACCAGCTCGTTTCAACACTTCTATGTTGGTTATCTTGTCTTTCCATGAGATGTTCATTATGGCTCGAAGGTGTCTCATCATGTACGCATGGAGTTTCTGCACCTGCACTCTGTAGACAGTCCAAGTTTCAGCACCGTACAATAGAGTAGCCAGTACTGTCGCTCTGTACACTTTGCATTTCACACGGATAGACACATGTCAATTGTTCCACAGTCTCTCCTTCAAGTTTCCAAACACAGCGCTCACTCTTCCCATTCTGAGAGATAGTTCATCCACCAGCCTAGCATTCTCTGAAACAGTACTCCCTAGATACTTGAAAGTCTTGCACTTGACTAGTGGCTCTGTACCAATGCTGATCTCTTCTGGTAGTGATGTTGATAATTGGAACTTTTGTGGTTGATAAAGGCACTCTGTCTTCTTGATGTTGATTTGGAGGCTGAATTGGCTAGCTGCTCTTGCAAATTTCTCCACTAAAGATTGCATATCTTCCACACTGTGTGCAACTAGAGCACTGTCATCGGCAAAGAGCATTTCTCTTACTACCTTTATCGATGTCTTACTCTTGGCTTTAAACTGTGCCACACTGAGCAAGTCTGCTTTTTTCCTTGTTTGAATGTATACTCCTTCTGAAGTGTCTTTGAAGGCCACCTCAAGCATGGCTGCAAGATATAGCGAGAAGAGTGTAGGCGCCAGCACACACCCTTGTTTCACCCCGTTGCTTACTGAAAAGTCTTTAGATACTGAACCATTCATTGCCACGTTTGCTTGCATACCTGTATGAAGTGCCTCGCTCAGGCTGACAAATTTCTCTGTACAGCCATATTTCTTGAGTACCTGCCAAAGTCCTTGTCGCAAAACAGTATCGAAGGCTTTACTGAAGTCTATGAAGACTACATAAAGCGGCATGTTCTGTTCGATACACTTTTCTTGAACCTGTTTCAAGCAGAAAATCATGTCCATTGTGCTTCTTCCACTTGTAAAGCCGCACTGGGTTTCCGGTAGTACATTCTGCAAAATGTGTCCATTGAGTCTGTTCAATAGTACACATGAGAGAATCTTACCAACAGTGGCAAGCAGTGATATACCTCGGTAATTTCCACAATCTTTCCTGTCACCTTTCTTGAACAAAGGCACAATACTTGCATCCTTCCAGTTTTGAGGTACTTTCTGGGCATCCCATATCTCTTGGATGAGCTTGTGCAGGCAGTTGGTTCACTGAACACCACCAAATTTCTACACTTCTGCTGGATTCCCATCCCTTCCTGGAGCTTTACCATCCTGTGTTGTCCTGATAGCTGCCATTAGTTCATCAAAATTTGGTGGTTCATCCAGACTTGATACAGCTGGTCGCTGCACTAGAGCTTCTTTAGCCTCTTCAGTGAGATCTCCAGGGTTGTTTAATAGTTGGTCAAAGTGGTCTGCAAATCTGTCCAGGATCTTGTCTTTCTCCTGCAAAACCGTTTTACCATCCATAGCCTTTAGTTGGTTTAGGGCCATAGATTTCTCTCAGACCTGTGAAGAATGTTTTCAGGGCCTTCCTGTCTGCTGCAGTTTTAAGTTCCTCCGCTTTTTCATCCCACCAGTTGGACTTCATCTCTCTGGTGTACTTCTGTAGCTCACTCTGAGCCTTTGAGTATTTCTTCTTCTTCTTCGACCTTGTGTTACACTGTAGGTTTTCCTGCCGAGATGTATTCCTCGCTTCTAGTAGTTTCTTCAGGTGTTCATCATGCTCATCAAACCAAGCTTGATGTTTTCTCTCAGGGTAGCCTAATACATCACTTGCAGTCTGATACACCGTATCCTTCAGTGTTGCCCATTTCTCTTCTATGTCATTCTGAGTTGTTGCTGTCCCAGTCTTTCAAGTTTTCATCCATTTCCTGTGTAAGTTCTTCTTGCTTCTTTTGGCCTTTCAGTGCACTAGTGTGTAGCTTCCATGGTGGCTTCGCACCCGTCCTGCAGTGCTGTTTTCTTCTCCAAATCCTTAATCTAGATCTCAGCATAACATGATCAGTACCACAGTCCACGCCTCTCATTGCTCTGGTGTCCAATACATCCCTGATGTCTCTCTGTCTGACTATGATGTAGTCTAACAAGTGCCAGTGCTTGGATCTTGGGTGCATCCATGTCGTCTTGTGTGTGTCCTTGTGCTTAAATAGAGTGTTGGTTATCACAAGGTTGTACTCTGAACATAGTGCAAGTAGAAGTTCTCCATTTGCATTGCATTTGCCTACTCCATGACTGCCTAGCACTCCTTTCCATTTCTCAGTGTCCGAACCAACTCTGGCATTAAAATCTCCAACGAGTATCAGCCTGTCATCAGTCGGTACACGCCTGATAGTCTCACGTAAATCACTGTAGAACTCTTCCGTCACCTCTTCTGTGTTGGTCATTGTTGGTGCATATACACTGATGAGTGTGCCATACATCTTCCACTGTAGTGGGAGTCTCATAGTCATTATCCTGTCATTGATTGGCACCGGTTCCTCATCAAGCATTGCTGCTATCTCCTTTCTAACTGCAAAGCCCACTCCTGCTTCTCTCCTTTCTTGAGTTGATCTCCCACTCCAAAAGAAGATGTACCCATGGTCTTCCAAGCTGTCATATCCAGGCAATCTTGTTTCACTAAGTGCAGCTATGTCTACATTGTACCTGTTCATTTCCAGGGCCACAAGCGCGGTCTGTCTTTCTGGGTGCTGTGATGTTGTTCTGTCCAACAGAGTGCGTACATTCCATTCTGCTACATACAAGGCTGCTGTTTTCCTCTTCTTTTGTCTTCCTGCTCCTAGCTTACTTTTCGCTGCCTGTCAGAGTGTGAACAGATCAGCGTGGACTTTGTAAGCCTGGGCGACATCCAAGCCGGTATGAGTTGCTTTCTGAATTGCCGTTTCATGAAACTGCTTGCAAAGTATTTGAGTACCGATAGCTTTTGCTGGACTAGCAGCACATTCTTGGCAGATAAAGGTATTATCAGTGGCAAGGACAAGCCAAGACAAACTGACTCCAGTATCTGTTACAGTGACTGACCAGATGATAGGTTTGTTTATCTCTGCTCTTTGTGTAGTGCATGTCAATGCACTGATTGGCACAGTCCACCACAGACCTTGCGACAGATGTGTTTATCTGCCAGGATGTTCAGTCTCACCCCGTATAACTGGAAGTGGTCCACCACAGACCTGTGGCAGATATTGTTTTTAGTTCTGCCAGGATGCCCTGTTTCACCCTCTACGCCCTCGGAAGGGCGGGGATGCCGGTTGAGTCGCCGACAGCCCGACCCATGAGACAGGTGGTACCGGTTTTCATGGTTATCCGGTAGCAAGCAAGTCAATGCCTGACTATTGACCATAAAATCTTTGAATACTTGAATCCTTTGAATATATTCTTTTTAAAAAACGATACTCATTTGTGCTTTTACAGCCTTAAATAAACTGCAGATAGGCATTTTTAATGTTCTCATAAACAGAGTAATCAGCTATTTTATGACTCATTTCTGGTGTCGCTCTGATTCCTGCTGTGCAAACATAACTCAGCTCATTCATGTTTTCTGTCACCAGGCAACAGTCCCACAGAAGTGCCATTTGCTGAGCAGCAGGCTCGGCTCTGGGCTGCCTAACCTTACATCTCAGTCAGTCAAGAGTTTAGACACTATGCATCAACAAACATTTCTCCCTCGTGACCTTCCCTTCATGGCTTCAACCAAATTGAACAAATCAATGTGTTTTTTTCCCCTCTCCCTCACCACACGTCTCTTCCTTTGTCACCATCTCCAACTCTCCTCGTAATTTGCCCTTCAACCTCTCACAGCCACAGGAGCTTATCTTTGATGAAAAACACATGCACTCTACCTAATAAAATGAAACAACACCACTTTGTCTGATGGTTTTGTTTACTTGGAGCGTGGACGCTGATTTACCACAAGGCCTGTTATTCAGTGAGAGAAGAGCCGGGGAGTCAAAATAATTTCCTCTAAATTCAAGATTAAATTAAATGTTCTTCAAGTCTTTAATACATTTCATTTTTCACCACTTTATTATAGCAAACACAAAGCACCAATGCCATGCTTCTGTTTTCAGCTAAATTAATCCTTAATTAGACACAAAGATGGCAGCTCAGCAAACCCTCTGTATGCATTTTCTTTAATTATCTCACTTTGTCCAGGATTATGTCACCCTATTGTCATGATTCAGTTTCAGCTTTGACCTTAGCTACCCTGTGTCATACAGGAAGCATCAAGTGACAATATATGGTTATAGTCTGTCCTCTTACAGGAAATCTTCTGGTTTCTAAAGTAAATGATCTACGCCTTAAGCCATTGTAAATACCGGAAGCACTTAATGACTGTGATGGGAAGCTTGACTAAGATAGGGCAATTTTATCTGTTTCCACAATTAGTAGGAGACTTTCTGCTAATTCTGGTCAGATATACAGTATAGGTAGATGTATAAACATTTACAGTGAGTGGGGGAAAAAATCTATAGGAAGTCTCAGATTAGAAGTTACATCAGGGTCACTTAAGGTGGATAATGTGGGGTGGGAATAAAGATTACCTTAATGGATTATAATGTATTTTCTTACTCTGTTTTCTAAATGTATGTATAGAGAATTAAGTTTACCTTAAAAAAATTGCAAGAGATTGACTAATCATATCATGAGCTCAGAGGAAAGCGAGAGATAGAACATGCAGAAATCTTGATGTTATTATGTTGTTTGGAGACACAAGGAAATGCTGTAGGAATACAAAAGTCAGGATACAAAGCCGGTTAAAGTATGTGTATATACTGCCATCTAGTGTTGAGATACAAATATAGCCATTCATCTTCTAAAGCAGGGGTCGTCAACTAACAAACTGCAAGAGGTCCGATAAGTCGGTCTTCCTCCCCAGCCGAGGTCCGAATTATATGTGGGAATCTTTAGGTACCTCATGATTCGATTATGATTCAGAACTCCGATTTGATTCTAAAACCATTCTCAATGCATCTTGATACATTTTTTTTTTCTATTCAGGATTTTCCCTGCCACTGTGTGACAACTTAGTCTTTTTAAAGCAAAGTATTTGCAGTGACTCATGAATTTACTTCCAACATCTTTTATTAAAAAAAAAATGGAAGAGAAATCTGATACATGGACAAATTTATCTCAAAATGTGCTTTTAAAAACTATATTTTCAGTGCAGAAAAACTGTTTCATATGGAAGCGTATTGCTGCCAAACCAAAAAAAAAAAAAAAAAATGAATGGCTTTATATCATGTTATAACATGATATATTATTGTTAGAACAATATATGTATCACGTTATAACATGATATTGTAAAGTCGGGGCTGTGTTAAGGGGGGTGTTATATTTTCGTGTGTGTGTGTTTAATGTTATTACTGTGCTATTATACTGCTGTGTCATTATAACTGCGCTATAATGACCCAGCAGTGTTATAGGTAGAATTAGAGCAGGAGTGATTATGTGTGTGTAACCCTGATATAAACGGAGGTCGGTGAGAATGACCTCCCCTCCTGTCTGTGATTGTGATTTGTGTCTTCAATAAAGCCTGTTGTGTCGCAGCCATCTGCTCCTTTTCTTTATGTGAACCTCGCCTACGTCACACTGGTGTCAGGAGTGGGAGATGGAGCAGATGGAAGCCAGGATCCGAGCGGAGATCCAGCAGCTGGAGCGATTCATCGCTCAGCTGGGGATGGACGACAGAGCTGAGACACCGACCCCCGGAGTTGCTCATAGGGATGAACGGAGCAGCGGACCTGACGGGACCAGCGTGCCCCGCCTTCTGCCTTTTTCAAGGCAGGGTAGGCGGAGCAGAGCAAACCAGCCCCCCTCCCTGCCCTTTTCAGGGCAGGACGGGCCGGCGATTCCACTGCGACGAGGGGCGGCGATCGACCGAGAGGCGACCGTCCCATCCACCCGGCAGCGGGTCAAGATTCCCCGCTTCAACGGCGAGACCCTGCTGGACGACTACCTGGTCCAGGTCGAGCTGGCTGCCGCTCCGAATGGCTGGCCACCAGAAGAAACCACCGTGCAGGTCGCACTGGCCTTGGAAGGGAGGGCTCTCTGCACGTTGTCTGACCTCCGGCCCAAGGTGCACCGCAGCTGGCCAGCGCTACAGGGAGCGCTCCGGAGACCGTTTGGGAGAACGGCCGACGCTGAGCACACCCAAGAACAGCTGGCCAATCGCCGTCGAGGCAGCCAGGAAAGCCTAGGAGCCTATACGGCGGACATACGGCTGCTAACACGACGCAGCTACCTGGACTTCAAACCGGACATAGTGGAGAAGCTCACCCTCCGGAACGTCATCCAAGATCTCCACCCGGCCCAGCTCCAGAGCCATGTCCGGATTAATGCCGCGAGCAACTGGGAGACTGCGGTGTCAGAAGCAGAGCGGGTGGAGCCGCTGATGAATCGTACAGCCGAGCCAAGACAAAGAGCCTTCCAGGCCACGGCTGAGAGCGAGGAGGAGCTACGGTGGACCATGGCGGTGTGCCCACGGAGAAGACCGCCGCGGCGGCGCGAGGAAGGGTGCTTCCGCTGCGGGGAGCCAGGACACATTGCGCGGTACTGCCCTGCACCCACCCCACAACAAACCGATGAGCTGTCACCGCGTGTGGGCCGAATTGGACGCTTGCCAGGGATGTATTTACAGTGCAGCCTGGACAAGATGCCGATCTGGGCTCTGATTGACAACGGTTCCACTATCTCCTTGGTCCAACTCGGTGTGCTGCTGGGCACAGACGAGACGACACCATGGGGGTGGGAACCCACCGAGCGCCATGTCACCACAGCTACCGGTGAGCGCTCCAGATTGGGGGGGCGGAGAGTTCTCGTGGTGGGGGTGGCCGGTCAGAACATAAAACACCCGTTCTGGCTGGCTGACATCAAAGACCCTTGTATTATTGGACTCGACCTGCTCGCAGCGTGGAACACCAAGATCGACACCGCCAGACCGTCCCTCCAGCTGGGAACCCGGACCATCACGCTCCACAGCGGAATCCAGAGAAGGAACACGGAGGCCTGCGCAATCGAGGGACCGCCAGGACGGACCGGACCAGGCGGGCCACCGCAAGGACTGGACACAAAGGCGCCACCAGCCTGAGCAGAGGGAGCACGAGCACACACAGGGACAGCAAGGGGAGGGGTCAACATGTCGGCAGGGACGCAGCAGGCGGTCGAGGAACTATTCCAGCAGAGCTGCAGCGGGCTGGAATCGGGACAGGCACGCTAGCTGCAGGAGCTGTTGGACTGTCATCACTGCCAGTGGGCAGAAGATCGAAACCAGGCCGTCCCACGGGCTGCTGCTCTCCGGACCGCTGTGAGCAGGAATAACACAGCGGCACACGGTTCCCCTCGGATAATCAGGTAGCTCCCCCCCCCCCAGCAATGACGCCACAGAGGCCCTTGGCACGCAGCAGCTGCAAAGCGAGCAGGACAGAGATCCGGTCATTTCCCGGGCTCGGCAGTGGCTGGACGCGGGCCAGTGGCCCGCCTGGGAGGCCCTGGCAGTGGTGGGGAGTCAGCAGAAGCGAGCGTATGACTCCCGCTGCCAGGGGAGGGACTTTGCACCAGGAGATCAAGTCTGGGTTTTCTGCCCTGAGAGGAAAAGAGGACGATCACCGAAGTTGGCGAGCCATTGGTCGGGACCGTGCATGGTTCTGCAGAGAATGCCGGATGTGGTGTACAGGGTGAGGCTAAATTAAAGGGACCGGGTCGTGGTACTTCACCGTGACCGTCTGGCCCCGTACCAGCCATCCGCCCCGCTGGTGGTCGAACCAGAGCCTTCACCCCGACCAGACACTCCGACCGAGACACAGATGGGCACTGGCGGGCCTGTACGTGCTGGTCGGCGGCATTGGAGGCTGCCCCGACACCTGGACGGGTTCGTGTTGGACTTTTGAGTTGGACTTTCATTTTTCTGGGGACAGAAACCAGTCCCGGGGGGGGGGGCAGTGTAACGTTGGGGCTGTGTTAAGGGGGGCAGGGGTTTTCCCGGCATGCGTTGCCAGCAGAGGACGTTATATTTTCGTGTGTGTGTTTAATGTTATTACTGTGCTATTATACTGCTGTGTCATTATAACTGCGCTATAATGACCCAGCAGTGTTATAGGTAGAATTAGAGCAGGAGTGATTATGTGTGTGTAACCCTGATATAAACGGAGGTCGATGAGAATGACCTCCCCTCCTGTCTGTGATTGTGATTTGTGTCTTCAATAAAGCCTGTTGTGTTGCAGCCATCTGCTCCCTTTCTTTGTGTGAACCTCGCCTGCGTCACACTATGTTTCACGTTATAACGTGATACATTTATTTTTAGAACGAGTGCATACCTGTGCATGCCCGCAGAAAGCAGGTGTAAGCAAGGGTGTAAGCAAGCACATCAGCACTTGTTCAGTGATTCCTGCCTTTGATCTTTGATTGTGTTATAGCGAGTCCTATGTTCTTTGATGTCATAGCGAGTCTTTGATGTCCTATGATCGTGAGCGTGAGTGATGCCTGCCTTTGATGATGTCATAGCGAGTGCTATGATCGTGAGTGATGCAGTCCAAGGACGGATATAGACACCATGTAGAGATCACGTCATAGACACTGTGACACATACAAAGATTTTCATGAATCATTCTATACTATGGTGTCTATGTGACGTCATGTAGACATCATGTACACATCATAGGCGATGATGTCATGTAGACATCATGTAGAGATCAAAGGACCGCCTATGATGTTCCTATGATTTTCAAACATAAGGAGTCGTTATACATAGAAACATCATAGGGCATCATGTAGAGATCATAGGAAGATCATAGGTGGTTCTATGATCTTTCAGCGAGTCCCATGGCCGTGACCACACACACACAGACAGACAGACAGATTTCTTGAATTATAGAGTGACTAGTAGTGCATACTTGTGCATGCCTGTAGAAACCAAGTCTAAGCAAATATTTCTGCATGCCCGTATAAAGCAGGTGTAAGCAAGGGTGTGAGCAAGAATGTCAGCACTCGTTCAGGGATGGTTGCCTTTGATCTTTGATTGTGTCATAGCGAGTCCTATGATCTTTGATGATGTCATAGCAAGTCCTATGAGCATGAGTGATGACTGCCTTTGATCTTTGATGTCCATGTGAGTCCTATGATGCCTGCATGACATATAGACATCATGTAGAGCTCATCGGAACATAAGTCTTATGGTTTGTATGATGTCATATAGACATCATGTAGATGTCATAGGAACATCATAGGCGGTCCTATGATCGTGACACAATGACAGACACACAGAGATTTTTTGAATTTATAGAGTGAAGAGTAATGATATAGCATCATGTTATAACATGATATGTTTGTTATAACAAGAAACATTTCACGTTATAACGTGAAACTTTTGTTATAATGTCATATATTTATTGTAATAACAATAAAAGTTTCACATTATAACGTTATAGTGTGGTGATGTGAAAATGACGAGACAGAGTTCTCTCTCAAAGTCAGCTTTTATTCACAACACCATCATCTCACAGCAGAGAGAAAAAAGAGGATGGAACAGTAAACTCTCGTCCTTAAATATCAGGGACTTCACACTTCATAGATCACATGTCACACAGACCACTTTGCATTATAAAGCCAGTCACAATGCATTTCTCTCCATGATATCACTTCCACTGTCTCCAATGCATCCTTTCCTTAATCCTTTAATGACTCAGGTCTTGCATACCAAAGCTAATATTCCTGCAGCTTCCTGCCTTTGTTCTGACCTAAAATGTGAGTCACAAAATCTCCATGAGTGTGTCCACCACAATATGTTTGTTAGAACAATACCGTATAAGTTTCACATTATAACGTGATTCATTTATTGCAAGAACAAAATATGTATCACGTTATAACGTAATACCTCAGTATCACGTTAACGTGATACGTTTATTGTTAAAACATTATGTCACATTGCCATGGCCCACCATGCTGAAACCCCACTGCTGAGATTTCTGAGAAGTCGTGGTGTGCCAGAGCAGTGTCTGTCACGCATGGAACAAGTACATGTAAGTGCATCTTTATGTAGCCCACTTATTGTAAGTAAAACATGTATTTCATTGTTTTAAGAAGTCATCCAAGTACGGCTAGTCAATGCAGCAAGTCTGCTAACTAGCCTGCAAGCTTATTAAACACAGTCCAGTAGGAGCTCTGCCTGCTGCAGGAACAACCAGATGTCTGGCCATGGCCAAGACGGATAATTTTTTTTCCACACATAAGGAGTTGTAACTCCTTATACGAAGATATAGAGTGATGATAATCAAGTCAGTGGCAGTAATGCACCTGTTAAGCTGGTTGCCAACCGCCAATCAAATCTAAAAGAAGAAGAAGGTTATAATTCCCTGGGTATGCTTGAAGTAAATGGGCACACAAAACAAGCATGGCTATAGATATGTATCTGTATATCTGTATAGTTGTTTCAGCCGCTTAGTGCTGGGTTAAAGCATAAACACATGACAGGCAACGCCACGGCTCGTTGCCCTTAGCAACAGATCCTTGCATCAGGGAGTCTCCATACAGTAGAGCTGGTCAGAAACAAAACTCATTGACAGTTGCGTAGCACTGACTGGCAAAAATCTTCTTCTCTCAGTTACTGACAGATAGCAAGCAACTGAAAGGTGCATACCACCACCTACTGTACAAGAGTGTGTAACATTATGTCATCTGAGACGGACCCCTAAATTCTGACTTAATCCTGTGTTATTTAAAAAAGAGAAAAGAGCCCTTCTCGTGATTCTTAGTGCCTCTCCATCGCCATCTGTTCCCAGAATGCCAGTTAAATCCCATTCCCTACCAGCCTCTCAAACTTCATTTTTCATTCTCTCACTTTCATTTCCATACTTGTGACAGTGTAATAAGATGTGCTCAATATTTTCTTTTACTCCACATTCTCTACATTTGTCACTTTCGCTTTTCCCCATGATGAATAAAGTGCCGTTTAAACCTGTATGATCCAGTCTGAGTCTTGCCATAATGATGTCTTCCCTCCTGTTTGTTGCTTTATAATTCTTTATCACCTTATTCCTAGCCCCCATGATGCCTTGCGTGAACTGTGGACGCATCTTCTGGTACTAGTTTAGAATATATGGTTGTCAGAATCAGAATCAGATTTATTGCCATTGTTCATGTAGTACACAAACTAGGAATTTGTCTCGGTGCAATGCTGCAACATTAAACATGATAAAATAAAAGAAACTATACATGCAATAAAGTGTAGAATAAGAGTGAGTAATACTAGTCAGCAGTTTAAATATATTAGCGAGCAGCAGATAATGTGGAGAACCATATAGTGCAGTCGGTAATGCAGGAAGAAAACAGTGATGATTGACATGAGTCTGGTTGAGCTGCTGTACATAGTGCACGAGAGTCAATAAGTCACTTAGTGTTCAGCAGTCTGATGGCAGAGGGGAAGAAGCTGTTCATGTGACGGGAGGTTTTAGTCTGGATGGACCGAAGTCTTCTACCTGAGGGGAGGGGGGCAAACAGTACGTGACCAGGGTGTGAGGGATCGGCTATGATCCGGCCAGCACACCTCCGGGTCCTGGAGATGTACAGATCCTGGAGAGATGGGAGCTTGCAGCCGATCACCTTCTCAGCAGTGCGCACGACGCGCTGCAGCCTTAGTCTGTCCCTGGCAGTGGCTCCTGCGTACCACACGGTTATGGAGGTGGTGAGGATGGACTCGATGATGGCTGTGTAGAACTGCACTAACATCTTGGTGGGTAGCTTGAGCTTCCTCAGCTGCCGCAGGAAGAACATCCTCTGCTGGGCCTTTTTGATGAGGGAGCTGATGGTCGGCTCCCACTTGAGGTCCCTGGTGATGGTGGTGCCTAGGAAGCGGAAGGAATCAGCAGTGGTGATGGGAGAGCCTGTGAGGGTGAGGGGGGGCAGAGGGGTTGTGACTTTCCTGAAGTCCACAATCATCTCCACTGTCTTCAGAGCGTTCAGCTGCAGGTTGTTGTTGTTGCACCAGGATGCCAGCTGGGCCACCTCACTCCTGTAGGCGGACTCGTCGCCGTTGGAGATGAGCCCGATGAGGGTGGTGTCGTCCGCAAACTTGATCAACTTGACAGACTGGTGGCTGGAGGTGCAGGAGTTGGTGTAAAGGGAGAAGAGTAGGGGGGAAAGTACACAGCCCTGGGGTGATCCGGTGCTGATGCTAGCAGAGTCTGAGACAGTCTTTCCCAGCCGCATATGCTGCCTCCGGTCCGTCAGGAAGTCGCTGATCCACCTGCAGAGGGAGTCAGGCATGTTGAGCAGGGACAGCTTGTCCCGGAGCAGATCGGGGCGGATGGTGTTGAATGCGGAGCTGAAGTCCACAAACAGGATCCTGGCATAGGTTCCTGGGGAGTCTAGGTGCTGCAGGATGGAGTGGAGGGCCAGGTTGACTGCGTCGTCTACAGACCTGTTGGCTCGGTAGGCAAACTGCAGCGGGTCCAGGAGGGGGGTGGTGATGGACTTGAGGTGGGGCAGGACCAGGCGCTCAAAGGACTTCATGACTACAGAGGTGAGCGCTACAGGTCTGTAGTCATTAAGTCCAGTGATCCATGGCTTCTTGGGGACAGGGATGATGGTGGAGGATTTGAGGCAGGACGGCACGTGGCATAGCTTAAGGGAGGTGTTAAAAATGTCTGTGAAGACAGGAGCCAGCTCTTTCGCACAGTGTCTCAGGGTGGAGGGAGACACGCCGTCCGGACCGGGGGCCTTGCGCGGGTTCAGTCTGGAGAACTGTTTGAGCACGTCCTGCTCACTGATGACAAGGGCAGGGGGGGAGGAGGGGGGGCGCCTTTGAAGTAGGGACCGTGGAGGCTGTGGAGCTGGAGGGAGGGGGGGGAGTTGGACACAGATGACGGGGTGTCAAAACGGGCATAGTGTTGGGACAATCTTTGACAAAGGGCTTTGTCATCCTGACCTTTAGGAGCCTGAGGCCGATAATTGGTGATTTGCCTCAGTCCTCTCCACACAGAAGCCGAGTCATTAGCAGTGAACTGCTGCTGGAGTCTCTCAGAATACACAGATTTAGCTCTCCTCAGCTCTCTGTTAAACCGATATTTAACCTCCCTGTAGCAGTCCCTGTCTCCACTTTTCAGCGCTGCTTCCTTCTCCTTCCTGATCTGTCTGAGCTTGGCAGTGAACCAGGGCTTATCATTAGAGTACCTCACCCTGGTGCGCGATGGAAGAATGCTCTCCTCACAAAAGTGGATATAAGAGTTCACAGTGTCCGTGTATTCATTCAGATCATGCGTGGCTCCTTTAATCATGCCCCAATCAGTTATTTCCATGCACGTTTCCAGCTTCTCCTCAGCTTCACTGGTCCATTTCTTCGTAGTGCTCACAACAGGTTTAGTGAGCTTCAGTCTCTGTCTGTATGTGGGAATGAGGTGGACCATCACGTGATCAGATAGTCCGAGCGCAGCGTGGGGAACAGCGCGATATGCGTCTTTCACTGTGGTGTAACAGTGATCCAGCGTGTTTTTTCCTCTGGTGGGGCATTTAATAAACTGTTTGTAGCGGGGGAGATCGTGGCTCAGATTGCTCTGGTTAAAGTCACCAACCACAATAACCAGAGAGTCTGGAAAAATCCGCTCCGTGTGTTGGATGTGATCCGCGAGCACGCGCTGAGCTTCGCACGTGTCCGCGTCAGGAGGGACGTACACAGCGACGAGGATGAATGAGGCGAACTCCCGTGGGGAATAAAATGGCTTGCAGTTAATAAAAAGAAATTCCAGGGCGGGAGAACAGTGTTTGGAAATTACCGTTACATCAGAGCACCAGCTGCTGTTGATGTAGAAGCAGACTCCTCCTCCTGAGGATTTACCGGAGAGCTCTGTGTCACGAAACAGCTGAAATCCCTCGAGGCGCAGCGCGCTGTCCGGTGTATTTTCCCTGAGCCAGGTCTCGGTAAAACAGAGGGCAGCCGAGGAAGAGAGGTCCTTAAAACGCATCAGCAGTCTCAGTTCCTCTACCTTGTTAGAGAGAGAATTGGCATTGGACAGAAATATGCCAGGCAAAGACGTGCGCGTGCCTCTTCTGCGGAGCCGGACGAGAGCGCCCGCTCGTCTTCCTCTCTTTCGCCGTCTCACTTTTCGAGCCAAGCAATGAACCAGATCGGCGGCAGGAGCTAAAAAAACTGGGAGTAAGTCCGTGGGAGTGAAAGTCCTGATATTTAGAAGCTCTTCACGGGTATAAGAGCAGGCAGACACACAATTGTCACTGAAACGGGACACTTTTCCTTGTTAAAAAACAATGACTTTGGCATCAGAAATGCGGGAATACGGCCTCTTGCACCTCAAAACAGTAACATAATAATACCACTTCCCACGACTATCGAGGGATGGAAAGATGATCTTAAAAAGTGGCCTCGTACACCATAGCTCCGCTAGCGCCACTGCTAAAATGCTAAAGATGTAAATAATATTTTAGCTAGGCTGAAAACTCACGTTTGATTGGTCGGGAGTTATGTCTTCCGCAAAAACATAGGTATTTTTAGAAAGTACAATTTCTAAGCTTTAAAATGATACCAGACACTCTGGGGTTTCCTGGGACTTTGCCATTCGCAACCAAAGAAAGTATCATGAATTATGACTCCTCGTTGCCTGCAGCTCATAATGGCATGGCGCACATTCAACACCGTGCTTGGGTGTTTTAAATTCGGGGTAAAATGTCAGATCTGTGACATTCATACAAGTGAAAGCATACCTGGCTCTTGTCTTGGTGTCTGTCCTGTGTCTGTACCACCGATCACATGAACAATCCTTTAGTTTTCAGCACATGGCCTATTCATTGCTGTCATCATCATCATAGCAGTCTGTCGGGGGTGACAATGACTGTTTCAGTGTAGGTCTGATCAGATTCCTCCATGCAGCTCTGTAATTCGCCTTCCGTTGCCAGGAACTCCTGACCTTGTTAACCCGGGCGATGTCCAAGCCGGAATGAGTTGCTCTCTGAATGACCATTTCATGAAACTGCTTGCAAAGTATTTGAGTACTGCTAGCTTTTGCTGGACTAGCGACACATTCTTGGCAGATAGAGGTATTATCAGTGGCAAGGACAGGCCAAGACAAACTGACTCCAGTATCTGTTGCAGTGACTGACCAGATGATAGGTTTGTTTATTTCTGCTCTTTGTGTAGTGCATGTCACGATGCACCAACTGGCAAAAGTCCACCACAGACCTTACAACAAATGTGCTTATCTGCCAGGAAGTCCAGTCTCACCCCGTGTAACTGGGAGTGTAGAAACCACAGATTCAGCTGTGCTTATCTGTGAGGAGCGTCACACAACTAAACATTCAAAAATACAAAAACTACAAGTGCTGAAAATAGCTCAAACACGTATGTGGACTATACATTAAAATTAATTTGGAAAAACTTTTAAAAACGCTATTTTAAATGCCCCTGCTACTCCACTGAAACTGACTGATTTTACACTGGGTCAAACCAAACCGTAAGTTCCGTCCACAATCGCTCCTCCAGCGGCACCCCCAGGAATAAGGTGGATTGCAATAGATTTTTGTATTTTGCAATACGATCTACCTTTATGATCTTCATCCCATCTTTTTTTTGCCATAGCTCAATTCCTTTTTTCTTGATTACTGCTTTCCCGTCACCTTTTCCAAGTGACAATGGTATAGTTTTTTCTTTCCCAAGTGCACTTTTTGCTAATTTGTCACCACAGTCATTCCCTTTCAACCCTTCATGTGCAGGAACCCAACAAAACTGAACATCTCCACCACCCCTGTGTACCCTAAATAAACTGTGATATAGCTCAATCACCAAGTCTTCCCATGTAGATTTTAATGTCTGTATGGTTTTTAAAGCTGCAAGTGAATCAGTGCACACCACCACCCGGTCCAGTCTGACCTCCTCCACCCACTGCAAACCAATAATTATTGCCACCATCTCTGCTGTATACATGGATGTATTGTTGGAGAGTCTTTTTGAGATGGTCACTTTAAACTCTGGAATGTATACTTCAATTCCAACAGAGCCCTCTTTGTTCTTTGAACCGTCAGTATAGCGCTGTAAGTAGTTATAGTAATTGTTCCTGAGGTAAATGCTTGTTTTAACACCAACTTCACTCATATGCCAATCATTTTCCCTCATTAGCAGACTGATGCCTACTTCTTTTCCAGGAAACAGCCAAGGGGGAACATTACTTATTGGAGTGGTGTTAGCTATATCAATAGCATGTAGCCCATACATTCTGGCTTTTCTTTCAATTGTCCACCCAAACCCATGTCCCTGGAAGTTAGAATATTCCCAGCAGTCTTGTAGTGTTGTTTTTGAAATATTCGCTTCCTCACTTCCTTTCAGCTTGACCCAGTATGATAATGTGAGTTTATCTCTTCTCAAATCCATTAGCATTTCTCCTGCTTCTATTAAAACTGCATTGTTTGGTGTTGTTTTGATGGCTCCGTCAGGGAGTCTCCATACAGTAGAACTGGTCAGAAACAAAACTCATTGACAGTTATGCAGCACTGAAAAAAAATTAGTGGTAGCTTTGGTTTTATGCAGGAAAATATCATAAACCATACACAATATTTAGTCCCAGTAGTACACGGAGTGCTTGTCATGGAGTCCCATAATTTTGCCTAGTATTGATTCCCTAGTAAAACTTTAAAAGAGGCCATTTTGCATTGATCATCTGCGTTGATATTTAATTACTCCATTTTTATATGACAGATGACTTTGTTGGAGAGACATGTCTGACAGTGAGAGCAAATTGTTAAAAGGTAATATTGAAACACCACACTGTTTGTACAGAACAAGGGACACAAATAAGTGAAGGACTGACTGAGCATTTTTATTTACTGATATAAATTAATACTAGGTGGAATGTACTGCTGTGACTAAATATGTGTGATTTTTGTTTTGCTGTATACAAACTAAATAAAGCTGCCTCTCATTTTTGCCACCCAGCGCTGTGTAACTGCCATGAGTTCTGTTCTGTGACATCACGCACATTCCTTCTAAACATTGTGTGTCAGGAACCGAGCCGGCTTGGTTTCCCCCGGCTTGGTCCTGGCCTCATTGTGGGTACGTGCCACACTGTATGTATGTTTGTATGTATTTCTGTGTGCTTTGCCGTACCCATAGCCACTGCTTTCTGGCCGGCAGCAGTGAGGCAGCCTCTTGGGCTCACGCTGGAGTGAGCACTGTCTAACTGTCTGCCGGTCTGACCACGCCCCCTCTCTATTACTGCCAGCTGTTCCCACTCCTGTATGCCATCTTCCTACGCTGCGCCCAGGTGTTTCTAATTCTGTATCCAGCAATGCTTGTACTTAAGCAGGACTTTGCCAGTCAAGCACTGCTGGATTATTGTTTGTGCCAGGCAAAGGAGTTTCGTGCCACACCGTCGCTACTCCCTTCGGTGTGTGTGTTAAGCCCTTGGACTTGTGTGGACGTCTAGGACCGCTCCAGTGGCGTGAGTACAAACTGTTGGTGTTTCCCCCATGCGTGCACGCTTTGGAACTTTGCCCAGTTTCTACCCGAACTGTTGAGTGCCCTGGAGGGCTTCATTGTAATTCTGAGTGCAAATGTTATGTTGAACTGCATGTGAGTTATCCGTCTGTTCAAATAAATGTGTTGTAGTGTCACCCACCACGTAAATCCTCGTCCTTTCCCCCCTTGCCATGCGCATCAGAGAAGCGCACAGGAGGGTTCATGACATTGTTTGACTGATGATAAATTCTACTGTCTGACAATCAATCTCCCGTTGGTCAAATTTGAGATAACTGGAGGGTTTTCATGTCTGCAATGACAACTAATCCCAGCAATTACAAATTTACATCAGCAGGAGGCAGAGATGTGACATTTAGCATCTTTAATGTAAACTTTTCAATGATTTCATTCGAGATTTGTCAATAGGATACTAACGAGAGTGTTATAGACATCATGTAGACATGGAAATCTCACTGTTTGAAGAAAAAGATTGTTCAGAACTCCTTATAAAAACTCCTTGTACAAAGAGAGTGAAGAAGATGAAGAAGAGGTTGCCAACCAAGAAAAATTCTGACTTTTGATATACAGAGTGATGTTTACTGAGTGAAGTACGTGGCAGTAAGGACTACAGCTCCTGACCAGATAGAGTGATGATATAGAGTGAAGTATATGGCGGTAATGCACCTGTAAGCTGGTTGCCAATCAAATCTAAAAGAAGAAGATATCTTTCGGCTGCTCCCTTTAGGGGTCTCCACAGCAGATCATCTGTCTCCATCTCACCCTATCCCTTGCATCTTCCTCTGTAACACCATCCCTGTCCATGTCGGCCTTCACTACATCCATGAATCTTCTCTGTGGTCTTCCTCTTTTCCTCCCACCTCACTCCTCCATCTTCAACATTCTTTGTCCAATATTTCCACTATCCCTCCTCTGGACATGTCCAAACCATCTCAGCCTTGCCTCTCTTACTTTGTCTCCAAACCACTCAACCTGAGCTGTCCCTCTGATATCCTCATTTCTAATCCTGCCCCTCCTAGTTACTCCCAGTGAGAATCTTAGCATCTTCAACTGTTCCATCTCCAGTTCTGCCTCCTGTCTAGGATACTAACAAAATGTTGACCATAAAAATATTTTCAGCAGTGTCTACACATTTTCCTGAGTCTAGACATCTGAAATTGTCCGATCCATCGAGTTGACAAATCTGAATAAAAAATGTCTTTCAGTAAAGCAGACATGATCTCAAAATAATGTTTTGACATGCACTTCTTAAGTGCTCACCTGAAGAGTGATTATAATTAATGATGGTGATAGCTATATTAATTATTAAATATATTTATTATGTAACTTCATATCTCTGTTTCTTTAAAAACAGTTACAAAGTTCTCATATTTATTAAACTACACGTTCCTTGGTGTGAGATCCTTAGTGTGATGGATGGATGTTGCATGTTGCAATAATGATGCCTTTATTGACAGATTGATGCCACAGTCGTTCACTGTATGGATGATGACACTCTCGCTCGCTACATCCCAACATATGGAAATCGGATAGCAGCAAGACATTTCTGTTTGGAAAGTAAAGGTACAAGTACAAATGGATCAAGGAAACAGTCACTGCTTGAAAAACTAAAGAAAAAGATGGGCATTGATGGGAATGATAATGAGAAATCTGATCATGAGAAAACCTTTGCTCCAAAGCGGAAAAGAAGTTATGCAAAACACAACACATTTGCAAAAACAAAGACCAGAAAAGTTGAACTGGGCTGGATTCATGAAGGTAAACAAGTGAGGAAACGCAAAGGAGGGGGAACAAGGACCCTTGATGTACCCAAAGAATCAAAAAAAGCTGACATTCTACTGTATGCTAGACACCTTTTCTTTCCTGAAGGAAAAAGTAAATATGGAAAATTTGAGACATTCAGTCATGACATATTGAACTATCAGGAGAAAGTTATATGAAAATATTACAATGGGAGAATTGTACGCAGTATTAAAAATGGGAATATTAAGATTTTCCCTATGCACTAAGAGCCTAACAGAGGAGAATGACAAAGCATATAATGAGGAAAAATCTGATGCTGAAAGTGATCTACAAATTGGAGACACACAGAAAATGAGCAGGCTACAGAAACCATTGTCCTCCTATCAACAGATATGAGGGAGGATGACACATTGTCAGACACATCTGAGGTGACATTTGCCCCCTTCCTTTGGCCTGTCAACTGAATGACACTTTGATATATCAACCCAGTCTTCAGGTGGAAGGAGATGAGCTGGTCTTCACATCTCTCACACTTCCCCCAACAAGCACTGCACCCATTACTGCAGACATAGCATCTGTAGGTGATGAAGCAAGCTGTTCTGCAACATCATTTCATGTTGTACTGTATGTGTAACCATTAAACTTCAGAGTCAATCTTCTGGAGGAGATGATTAGCCAGTTCAAGGATCCAGCGCTCCTCAAACACTCTCTGAAATACACATACATAGATGAGAAAGGAAGTGATGCAAATGGTGTCTCAAGAGATGTGTATGCTGCATTTTGGACCGAGTTTATGGAGCGCACAGCTGAAGGAGAAAACCTGAGGGTTCCATCATTGTCTCCCAAATGGCAGGATGAGGAGTGGAAATCCATTGGCAGGATTTTATTGAAGGGATTTCAGGACCATGGATACTTCCCTTGTTGTCTTGCCCCTGTTTTTACAGTGTCTCTTATCTTTGGTGAAAATGAAGTCTCAGATGATTTGATGATTGAAAGCCAGTCAGATAAGGATCTGATAACTGCTGCCTTAAAAAAATGATCTTGTAGAAGAGGACAAGGACAAACTGCTTGAGCTTTTAGATCGCCTGGATGTAACCATATTTCCAACAAATGATGATTTGAAAGACATTCTTCTAAAAGTCGCACACAAGCAGTTGATCCAAAAACCAAGATATGCAGCAGAAAAAAATGCCGTTGATTGCAACCCCCTTTCTTAAAGAGGCATTTGCAAGCCCACGAAATGTCTTACAAATGTATGAGGATAAAAAGCCAACAACAAGAGAGGTTTTGAAGTTGCTGGAAGCATCTCCTACAACCCAAGCAGAGAACCAGAGTTTTTGTTTTCTGCAATAGTACATTAGAGGGCTGGATGATGTAGAACTCAGAAAAATGTTAAGGTTTGTCACAGGCTCAGATGTTATCTGTGTTAACAAGACTGAGGTTTGATTTACACCATTAGATGGACTGGAACGACGACCAGTAGCACATACTTGTGGGCCAACTCTGGAACTGCCATGGACCGACACTTCGTACCCAGAGCTAGGTATTGAAATGGACAGCGTGCTGACTGATAAGTTCTTATGAGTTCAGTATAGCTTAGGTCAAGTTCATCTTTCAGGTACCAAGACATTCAGTAAAAAGGACTAATGGACATTAAAAAAATAATACTTATAGCCATTTAATATACAGCTCCAGAAAAAAAATTAAGAGACCAAAGATACCACTGTTAAATTCTGACTTTATCTGGTTTTATGATTTATATGTACATGTTTGAGTAAGATGAACAATTTTGTTTTATTCTCTGGGTTCTGTAGGCACCCATGTGCAACAATTGCAAATTATTTGCAGGGCACCCTGGTTGAAAACACTGATTTAAAGCATTTATTTACAGAAAATGACAAATGGCCAAAGCAACAAAAAAGATGTTGCTTGTAGATGTGCTTTTTGATGAAATAATGCAAAGAAAACAAGTTCATGTTCATTAAACACTACAAGAATTAAGTTTCAGCTTAGGAAGAACTCAAATCTGTATATGTGTAATTACTCAGATTTTTATCCACAGCGTTCATGCATCTCACCATACTTTGATGATCACCTAATCATTACCTCCTTAAGTAACTTGAGGTGTCCTTGTGTTGGAATTCATCAGATACTCAAATTGAATGGCTGCCATACAGTACATTTTAGTAATGCAAATTTATGATTGAGTCTTGTGTTTTTCTGGAGTTGTACGCCACTGTAACATGAAAAATAAATATAGTATATGAAGTTGAAGGAAACACCTAACAGCAGTGACACTGGCTAATTGTATACCATCCAAAAATATAAAAATTTCAGTACTGAGTTGGTCAGTAAAAAAAGTGGTGAGATAACACTGGGGACAGTCATGTACTTCTGAAACTTGGAGCCTGAGATGTTGTGAACAACTTTTAGAGCTTTTACAAAATGATATTTGGAGGTGAAATCTGTTATCAGTTCAAAAGTTATCTGTTTTGTGTTTGAGGGTTATGTTGGACAACTCAGAGTCTTCATAGTTGAACTGTTTACCATGTATGTTAACACAGTGTAGTATCTGTCTGCCCTTCAGAACTGGAGATGCATGTATAGTTGATAACTATAGAGATGCACAGCTTTTTAGTATCTGCCAAGTTTGTTCAAAACAGAGCTGTTCCTTTTAGAGCCGCAACCAATTTCGGAGTCCCCACAGAGACCAATGAAAGTAAGATCTGTCAGTTTGTTTGTGCTTTTCTTTTCTTAAGTTCTGTTTTAGATAATCATACTGAACTTCCAAGCAGTCTGTGGTTTTTGAATGAACACAACTGTTTAGTGTCTGACAAGTTCAATCAAAGCAGAGCTGTTTCTTGGACAGGTGTTACCTGTTGATGAGTTCCTAGAGAGATGTGTGTGTGAATGTTTTCCTTCAATTGTTTTTGACTTTTTTTTGTTTGTCATTGTTTATTGTACTGAATTTACCAGCAGTCTAAGGTTTTAACTTTGCTTCAAAGGAGCCACATCAAATTTGTAAAACAGTGATATCTGCTCCACATGTTTTTATGACAATTAATTGGAAATAAATGCATAGTTGCAAAGTTCATTTACAATATTTACTGTCGGTTTTGGTCTGGCAGAAATGTTCAGTTTTGTATATTCCTATGTATATTCATACAGAGTGAAGAATGAGCTTGATCTTAAAGTGACTTTTTTCATCCTGATTTTTTTCTTTTGTATTTTAGCAGTTCAAAAACATCTGCAGCATTACTGAACATGGTTATCCAAAATTAAAGCAATAAATTTTAAAACCAGTCTAAATTGAAAACATGACAGTTGACAGATGTTAGCTGTTAAAAAAAAGTCAGTTTTATTTTTTGAAAAAAATTATACAAACCCTGTTGTTAGAGAAATACAAGGAAGAGCCTTTAGTTGAGCATTGGTTGCCCCTTCTGTGATGCCAATAGGATGGTGATGGTGAATGGAACTACAAACTCTTCAGCATTTTAAAAAGTATACACTAAAGGCTATGGGGTCCAGTGGTGGGAAGTAACTAGTTACACACTCAAGTATATATACTCAAGTAATGGTTTTCACAATATACTTCACTGAGTACTTGTATACTTTTTACGCTTTCTTTGAGTACATTTGTGAAGAAAAAATGTATTTTTACTCAACTATATCTACTCATACTATACTGTATGAGTTATGCTTGATTTCACTGATTTGAAGAATTGCTACAAATGTCCTTGGTAGTATAATATCCAAAAATCAACACATATTTATTCATTTTAGTAAATGAATATATTACTTTATATGATCTAGAGTTTATTTTCCACAGACTTATGTTTAAGAAAAAAAAATGGCTGCATTGACTACAAATTTATGAGAAAATGCTAATTTACAGTAAATGTAAATATATTAAAATATACAAGGCAAAATTTTACCAGAAAAAAGTATACGTTTATGGAAAAAAAAAATCTAATTTACTGAAAAAAGTTGCACATTTCGGGGCAGTGCGATGGCATAGTGGTTAGCACTGTGGCAGCACAGCAACTCACCCTTGGCCAGGGAATCCTGGGTTCGATCCCAGCCTCTGACCAACAGTGATCTGTGTGGAGTTTGCATGTTCTCCCCGTGTCTGTGTGGGTTTACTCCGGGATTTCTCCGGTTTCCTCCCACATGCCAAAAACATGCAAGTTAGGTTAATTGGCATCAAACTGGGGATTCTAAATTGTCCTTAGGTATGACTGTGAGAGTGAATGGTTGTCTGTCTCTCTGTGTTGGCCCTGCGATGGACTGGCGATCTGTCCAGGGTGTACCCTGCCTCTCGCCCAAAGATGCTGGGATCGGCTCCAGCCCCCCCGCGACCCAAAAAGGATTAAGCGGAAGAAGATGGATGGATGGATGGATGGGCTGTCTCCACTACATAGGACCTGGGAATGGAGCTGTGACTATGGACAGCGGTTGGTGTAGTCCACTGTTTCTGTCCATCCAGCTTCATGAGCACAGAGTCTCCTGGGCTCAGTGGTGGTAGAAGCCTCACTCCATTTCTGTTGTTGTAGTAGTAGGCTTGTCTCTCTTTAGCTGAAACATCTGCCCATTTTACCTTGTCTTTGTCAGGCCATTTAGGTTCTAGGTTAGATGGCAAGGTGGGTAGTGTTGTTCTAATTTTTCTTCCCATCAGGAGCTCTGCTGGGCTTATCCCAGTTGAAGAACTTGGCGTAGCTCTATAGGTCATCAGGGCTAGGAGGGGATCTTCCTGTTTCAGTATGCTTTTGGCTATCTGAATAGCACTCTCTGCATGCCCATTACTTTGAGGGTAAAGTGGACTGGACGTCACATGAATAAAGTCTTACTCTTGGCTAAACTTCCGCATTTCCTCTGAAGCTAGCTGAGGTCCGTGGTCGCTCACTAACGCTTCGGGGACGCCATAGTGTGTGAAAGTATCTTTAAGTTTAGTTACTACATGATTGCTAGTAGTAGCTGGCAGATTTAGAATCTCCAAATACCTGGAATAATAGTCCGACACTACCGAGTAGTTCTGCTTTTTGAACTCACATAAGTCTATGGCGATTTTCTGCCGTTGCCTAGATGGAAGCTAATTTCATATCAGTGGCTCTTTTCTCTGTGTGTTTCTGTTTTCCCTGCAGAACTCACACTGCTGCACTTTAGTCACAATACCTTCTGACATTTTGGGCCACCAAATAGACTGTCTAGCAATTTCTTTATTTTTGACTAGGCCTTGATGGCCATCATGGATCCTCTCCAACATAGTCTCTCTCATAGCAGTAGGAATGACTATACGTCTAAGGACTAAACCATCTAGCTCTGATAGCTCTCTTCTCACATGGTAGAAGTCTCTGGCTATCACAGGCACTTCAGCTATGTAGTCAGGCCATCCCTGTCTGAGGAAACCCCAAACTGTCTGAAGCTGTGGGTCAACATCTGTGTGTTGTTTTATCTCTCTACCATTCTCTGGGGTGTGGCTGGCACCTGGCACATAAAAGATAGATAGATAGATAGACAGTTTATTTCGAACACAAAAATATAACAAATACAAGCAAATGGCAAATGCAATAAAGTAACATTATACACTGTTCAAAAGGGAGAAGGAAGAAGTGAACACTTATTAATTCCATCTCCTCTTTTCCATAGATACACCCATGTGAATTTTATACAAATTACCACCTTTAAGACCCCAAGTAAACAATTTACTGTATTTTTTACAAATCAACATTAACACCCATCCATTCTAACATACAATGATGTCCATACAACAAAACCAGCCTCAAACAACACAGATATACACAGTGCTGACCCACCCACCATTCCATAGTGTCCCATAATATCCCAGAGTGAACATAATGAATAGTACATATAACTACTACCCTTCTAACATATACCCTTTCAGCAAATGATGCTTATACCTCTTTTTGAATTGATTTCTGTTTGTACATAGTTTCAGTTCCGGCTCTAGACTGTTCCACAAATCCACCCCACAGACAGATATGCACATACTTTTCTTGGTAGTACGTATCTTGGGTTTTGTAAAGTTTAAGTCTCCCCTCAAATTATGATCATTGTCTCTTTTTTTAAATATTTTTTGTATATTAGTTGGTAGTTGATTATTAATTGCCCTGTACATTACTTGTGCTGTCTTAAATTTAACTAAATCGATGAACTTTATGACATGTGACTTTAAGAACAACGCATTGGTATGGTCTCTATATCCTGCATTGTTTATTATCCTTATAGCTCTTTTTTGTAATGTGCATATTGACTGTAGGTTGGTTTTGTAGGTGTTTCCCCAGACTTCTACACAGTAGTTAAGATAAGGTAAAAACAGTGAATTGTACAATAAGACCAATGATTTATAGTCCAAGAAGTGTCTTGTCTTCCCCAGTATGCCTATACATTTTGCTAATTTGGCCCGGATGTGACTGATGTGAGGTTTCCAGCAGATTTTATTGTCAAGCGTCACCCCCAGGAACTTATTTTCCTGTACTGTTTCTATTCTGGTATCATCTATTGTTACCATTATTTCATGAGTTATTTTATAATTTCCAAACAACATAATCTTTGTTTTTTTTAGATTTAGAGATGTGCTGCCACGTCGTCATGAGAGCTTATCTCTCCCCCACTCTGCTCTGAGCCCCTGGACAGTGCATCAGCTACTGCTAAGGTCTTGCCTGGTGCATATTCGGCAGTAGCATTAAAACGCATAAGTCTCATTAACCCTTTAACTGCCCAGATTAAATGGACGGGTCACGCGCCCCCAGTGGCACAGCGCAGCAACTGCACGTGTCAACTTATTGACGTCCCCTGGCTATACTGAGAATTTGTACTAATCTCTATAGATCTGACAGTTTAGAAGGTGGCAGACACGCGCCGAAGGAATCATGGCTGACATGGAATATAGCAAAGAAGGAGACATCCTCATTATTATTCTTCCTTTTAACGCTTTGAGCTCACACACCAATGTGGATGCCGTTGTGTTTGGTCATCGCAGCAGCGATGATGACAGAAACTGCATGAAACGGGAAAAATGGGCGTGTAATACAAACGGAATTCACGTGGGATAATCATAAGAGTTTGTAGATGTGGTACACGGGTGTAAATTACTAAGTAAACGTGTTACATCGAGGTCGATGTAACAAAAAACTGAGCTCCCAGTACCAAGATGGCGGCGCCCACGGGCGCCATGGAGTCCCACAGGATTAATGCACCAAACACAAAAAATAGCCACGTAATACAAACAAAATTCTCGTGGGGTAATCATAAGAGTTTGTAGATGTGGTACATGGTGTAAATGGCTGAGCAAACACACAAACATTGGCTACGATGGACGAAAATGGACCAGTCACGTGGGCGGGTGAGCCCCCCTCCCGGTAACAGGAAAGAGAGAAATATGTTTTTTTGACATTTTATTGATTTTCTGGTTCGTATACTTTGAAGATTAGATAAAAACATACCCCTGTAAGCAAATCGGCATAAAAAAACAGACCATTCTTCATGTAAATGTGTCTGAAGTCCACTTTTGACTGAGTTATATATTGCTGCCATGACGTTATGCAAATTAGATGCGTAAATTTATTCCTATCTTAAACTTTGGATCATATTCTACATCTTTCTAATTGACAGTAAGCCATTATCTCTTGTAACTTTCAAGTTATAGCCTTGGAAATCTGAACTATTTTATTGACACATTTTTTACCGCTCTTGACCACTGGGGGGGCCTTGAGTTACCTTGCATTGCCCTAGGCACCACATGGCACCTAGGCAGTTAAAGGGTTAACCCTTTAATCAAGTCACCATCCAAGTCATCAAGTCACTATCCAAGTCTTTACTATTCATGAGAGGTACTAGGGGCTTATGATTGGTAATCAGTCTAAAACCCTTCAGTCCATACAAATATTTCTCGAACCTTTCACAAGGCCACACGCTGGCTAAGCACTCTTTTTCAATCTGTGCGTACCTTATCTCTGCGTCGCTCAGGCGTTTCGAACAGTAGGCCACGGGTTTCCAATCATCCCCGTGTAGCTGGAGCAGCCCATAGCTGCTGGCGTCTGCTGACACTGTTGTAGGCTTAGTTGCATCATAAAAGGTGAGTGTGGTGAGAGCCTCTTTAAGTTTGTGGAAAGCAGTTTGCTGTGCTGAACCCCACCCCCATTCATTTGATGCCTTTAATAGTTCGTATAATGGTTGTCCAACTGTAGAAAGCTCAGGAACATATTTTGCCAGATAATTCTCCATCCCCAGAAACCTCTTCAGCTCTGTCATGTTGCCAGGCTGGGAAAAGTTCACAATTCTGGCTACTTTATCTGGATCGGGCCTGACCCCTGTTCCATCAATGATGTGTCCTAGGAAGTGGACCTGCTTCTGCTTAAACTTGCACTTGGCTTTGTTGAGTTTGAGTCCTGCTGCCTGGATCATCCTCAGTGCTTCCACTAAGCGTTGGTCATGGATTTCCTCTGTCTCATCGTGAATGAGGATATCGTCCATATAAACCTTGGTGCCCTCAAGTCCTGCTAATGTCTCCGCCATCTTCCTCTGGAAAATTTCAGGAGCACTTGTTATCTCGAATGGGAGATGATGAAAGGCATATCTCCCAAAAGGCGTTATGAAGGTAGTGGACTTTATGCTGTCTTCGTGTATGGGTATCTGATAAAACCCACTTGTGGCATCCAGTGACGTGAACACTTTTGACCTGGCAAGTCTAGGTAAAAAATGGTAAATGGCATTCACTTATATAGCGCTTTTCTTCTCATCTAGGATGACCAAAGCACTTTACAGATTCTGCAATCCACCCATTCACACACACATTCATACACTGATGGCAGCAGAGCTGCCATACACACAGGCGCTAACCATCCCACCAGGAGCAACTGGGGGTTCAGTGTCTTGCTCAAGGACAGTTCAAGATAAGATAAGATAAGATAAGATAAGCCTTTATTAGTCCCACAACAGGGAAATTCCAGGATTGCAACAGCACAGGGATAGCAACACTCAGAGCAACAATCAGAAGGCAAGAAAAAAAAAAAAGCAAGCAAGCAAGAGCAGCTAATATACATATGTACATATTACTATAAAATATATATATACACACACACAGACACACAGTGCAGAGCATTGTAGCTGGATGGAATAAAGCAAGCAGACAGCAGACAGAGCAGGAATCAAACCCATGACCCTCCAATCAGTAGTCGGTCACACTACACCTTGGTTCCAAGGTTGTCATAGCCAGGAGCGACACTGGGGTTAAGCTCCCAGTGCTCATAAAATGCTCCTTATGGCGTGTGTCTCGAAAAGCCTCTGACAACTAAGTCCAACTCCTAGCCTGCCCATGTGGTTTAGTCTCTAAGCCCGGCGGAACTGCTTTTACTAATAGGAGAAGGGGCGAGGGCGGATCTCTGGTGCCTTAAAACCAGATGCTTCGGGTAGATGGTGGCTCGTCAACCTGGGAAGGTAGCCCATCTAGGGGAAGGTAAACCCTGATTTCAAATCTCCGCTGCCTTGCGGCACACCCGGTCACGGGAAAGGCTTTGGGAGTCAACCCTGAGGAAAAATCCGGAGTCGGAGCCCCTAAGGCAGTTCTCTGTTGTGCTCAACATTGTTCTGGCAGCTCCTGCGACGGCGCTGGTGCCAAACTATAGCAGCCCTGCTGTTCCTTTGGATTCATCAGTGACGTGGAGAGGGGGGACACGCTGCATGGGTAACGTCTTGTCCTCCATATCTTCCTGCCCAGGCTTGAATCCTACCAACGCCCAACGCTGGAAGGTAGAACACCGGTGCGCATTGGCCTGTTCAGCCACAGGCGGTGCTGTTCCAGCAGAGTAGACGTTTAGGATTCTCTTCCATGGTCATCATAGACCGACGGAGGCCGACGACACACTACACCTGCCCACCGATGCCCCTAGGCATTATTTCTTCTGCCGTGAGCAAAACATATTTCTCTCTCTTTACTGCTCGATTCAGCTTTCTAAAGTCCACGCAGCAGCGAATTTCAGTCTTATTGGGCTTAAGCACTGGTACCATAGCTGCACACCATTCTGTAGGCTCAGCCACTTTTACAATAATGTCTTCATTTTTCATACGTTGCAGCTCCTTTTTTTACCAGCAGTAGCAGTGGCAGGGGTATCCGCCTTGCTGTATGAACTGCCTATGGCTGAGCGTCTTCTTGTAATATTATTTTCACTGGCTCTGTTTTCAGCAGTCCTGCTGACCCAAAGACACTGCTGACCTCATCTGTTCTCTCCACCAGGTCCATCCCTATGGCATCAGGTCGACCTAATAGGCAGTTGCCTTCTGCTTCTATGACATATATTGGGAAAACGTACTGTCTATCCCTGTGATTGGTGGTTGCTCGGAACATGCCCATGCATTTAAGATTGCCACCTGGGATCACTAGCTTGGTGTCTAGAGGATTCAGTTTAATTATAGGCCGCATCTTTTTAAATGTCTCTTTAGTGATAACTGTTGCATCTGCTCCAGTGTCTATTGTAAAGGTTACTGATGTGTTGGCTATGGTTAATTTTACACTCCAGTCATCTTTATTGTCTTTTATGCCCACTTCTCCAAGAAGGTATAGCTGCTTATTGTCTTCTGTGACCTCTCTTACAGCTTTTGAGTGACACATGCGTTGCCAGTGTCCCTTTTTCTGACATTTGTTGCACTTACTTTTTAATGCTGGGCACCTCCTCTCATCGGAATGCAGACGGCTGGGACTCAGGGTGGCTCATCTGGAAGTTAATCTGCCTTGTTATCTTCTCCGCCTGGCGCACTTGCCCCACTGTTCGTGACAGCGTTAAGTCCACCATTAGTTGAAAACGTCGGGACAGCTCTTAGTCTTTTATTCCGACAACCAGGCGATCCCTAATATGCTCATCCCTCTTCTCCCCAAAGTCACAGTGTTCGGCTAATTTGTACAAAGTCCTTATGCACATTTCTGCCGTTTCTCCTGGCTGCTGATTCCTCTGATAAAAACATGCCCCCTCATGTATCCACCTTATTCCTGGGGGTGCCGCTGTAGGAACGATTATAGGCGCAGCTTCCGGTTTCAGCTAACCTAGTGTTAAATCAGTCAGTAAGAGTGGAGTAGCAGGGGCATTTAAAATAGCGTTTTTAAAAGTTTTTCAAATTCATTTTAATGTATAGTCCACATACGTGTTTTGCACTCAAGTGGCAGCTAATTTCAGCACTTGTGGTTTTTGTATTTTTGAATGTTTTTGTGTAATTCTGGTACTTGCTGCTGTTCATGGTGTGAGGCTCCTCACAGATAAGCACAGCTAAATCTGTGGCTTCAACAGCAATGAGTAAATCATGCACTGAAAACTAAAGGAATGTTTGTGTGATCAGTGGTACAGACACAGCAGCACCAGGTATGTTTTCACTTGTATGAATGTCACAGATCTGACGTTTTACCCCAAATTTAAAACGCCCAAGCACGGTGTTGTGGTTCTTTGTGGCTCTGACTAGACTCCACGTCTGCTCTGAGGAAAATTTTCCTCCCACATGCCAAAAACATGCAAGTTAGATTAATTGGCATCAACTGGGAATTCTAAATTGTCCTTAGGTATGGATGTGAGAATCAATGGTTGTCTGTCTCTCTGTGTTGGCCCTGCGATGGACTGGTGATCTGTCCAGGGTGTACCCTGCCTCTCACCCAAAGATGCTGGTATAGGCTCCCACCCCCCGCGACCCGAAAAGGATTAAGTGGAAGATGATGGATGGATATTTTAACAAAATGCAGCTGACTTTATTGCGGTGGAAACATTGCTATATCGCAGAGCTTTTGTTTACAGCATTAGCATGTTAGCAGCGGCGCTAACTAATGGAGCTACTGTCCACGGAGCTACTGGCCACTTTTTAAGGTCATCTTCTCATCCCTCCATAGTCGTGGGATGTGGTATGATTATATTACTGTTTTTGAGCTGCAAAAGGCTGTGTTCCCGCATTTTTGATGCCAAAGTCATTGTTTTTTAACAAGGAAAAGTGTCCCGTTTCAGTGACAACAATACGTTCTAAACTAGTAACGGAAGCTGCTACCATAATTCACACAAGGCATCAAGGGGCCTAGGAATAAGGTGGATAATGTTCGGCCGAGGAAGAAAATAGTCCCCAAACTTCTTAAGCACGACATCATATTTCTTTTTCGCCCCCTCAGAGCTGAACATGAAGGAGTTGGAAAATCTTTTCAGCCTTGCTTCCCATTGCATATATCAGGGAACTCACTTGTATTTCCTCATTGTCTTTGTTCAGTTTTGTAGCCAGGGGGAAATCTCTGCTGCCACTGCGGCCACTCCGCGGGGCAGTCAAATCTGAACTCACTCGGAGGATTAAACTTTGTCATGGTGCTGCTTTACCGGCTTCCAGACGACTCTGACACCATGTAATGTCTGTAGATATTTATCCGACAGGACATAAAAGATAAACAGAGACTCAATAACCTGGAGACATGATTTCTTCAGTAGCCTGTGCTCATGTTTATTTCCAGCACCAGGAGAACACACTTGAACCGCCATCAGCAGCAAGAACTAGAACACGCATATGTCATGCGCATTTTTACGCGCACGCTTCCCTGTAGGGATACATCATACTGTGATAGACTCCATACATTACAGTAAGAATCTCTGCATCCATTGTGACATTTTAAGTCCCCAAATCTGCATGAATCTCAGCAGCTGTCCCCATCCTCTTCTCAACTTCTGCTATGAAGTAACCAGCAATGATCTTGGGATTGCTGTTAGTGGAATAGGCATGAAGCCATACCATGAGTCTAGAAAAACCATCAATTGCTCTATTTATGCAGATACCAAAAGGCTTTAGTCTGTCATATGAATCAACACGCCACATAAAATTGGGATCAGGGTTGACATATATGCGTCTCATCAGGCGATTTCTCCATCTTTGCTCGACACTGTGGGGGTCGAGAAACTTCAGCAGATCAGAATCAGATTTATTGCCATTGTTCATGTAGTATACAAACTAGGAATTTGTCTCTGTGCAATGCTGCACTGAGATGATGACAAGATGCCGCACTGTATTTTCAGTCACAACATACCCAGCACTTCAGTAAAGTTGGCAAGATATTCACAGATTTGGGCTTTGCGGATCATTAACTCTTGAACAAAACATTGTTAAAACACAAACCACACCAATCTAATACATTGGTAAAGTGGACAATGAGCTACAACCTCATTTTCATTAAAATGAGCTGTCCTCTGAGCTCCAGCAGTTACATTAGTGTTTAGGAGCTGCTGTGGGGGAGACAAATGTGCAGGGACTGTCTGCAAATTGCAACTCCGTGGAAAAAAAACAACTTAAAATTGAAGCTGCAAGCAGCTGTAAGCAGGCTCTTGCCCCCCATGCACCCGTGGAACCTGGCGCCCGTCAGACCCAGCTGGCATGCAAAATCGGCATGCACTGTGTGAATGATAAAGAAAACCATTTGGCGCTGTACTTCCTGTGAGCAGCAGGTGGTGTTATAAGTTTTGTCAACTATTTTTAAGTATTAGCGTGTGGGGTCGGACTACTATCCATCGTAGAAAATTTGGTGAAAATCGGATAAAGTTTGTCCAAGTTACAACTTTCCGATGTTCCATGGCAAATAGTCAACCTTTGCCATGTCGCCATGGCAGCACTTCCCTGTCAGTTATGTGTTGCCCACCCATATAGGACTACACATGACAGTCACCTCAACCTATGCTCCAGATTTCGTGACTCCAAGTCCTTCCCAACCCTCCCAACAAGATCACAGAGTGAATGGCGAGGGGGTGTGTCCATGGTAACAGCAGTGATGTCATGCTAAAGGTGATGTGCAGTTATGATCAACCAGGTGATCTGATAAACCTCAGAAAATTTCACGTCACTCTGGCAAGTGGCATGTGACTAATAAAACAGCTTTCAGCAATTCCTCCTTTAACCACTAGGTGGCGCTATATATTTTGTCAGGTATTTTTATGTAGACACGTTTGGGGCGGGACTATTTTCCATCATGGGAACATTGGTGGACATCGGACAAGTTTTGATAGAGTTACAGCTGTTTGATGTTGTAAGGGGAGGAGTCAAACTTCACCATGGTGTCGTGGCCACTCCTTTTGAGACTGCGACTCACATTTGGCAGTTTTTAATGGCCAGTGCCTATAGATGTCGCCATGTGAAAATGAGTTCAATGCAAGCAGGCCCCCAGGAGGAGTTTGTTCAAATGCGAGTGGCGCAGTACTTCCCATGAGCAGTAGGTGGTGCTGTAAGTTTTGTCAACCATTTTTATGTAGGAGCGTATGGGGTCAGACTAATATCCATTGTAGAAAATTTGGTGAAAATCGGATGGAGTTTGTCCAAGTTGCAAGTTTTCAATGTTCCATGGCGAAGAGTCAGCCTTTGCCATGTCGCCATGGTAACACTTACCTATCAGTTATGTGTTGCTGACCCATATAGGACTACAGATGACAGTCACCTCTACCTATGTTCCAAATTTCATGACTCCAGGACCATTCCAACCCTCCCCACAAGATCACAGATTGTCCTTCAAGATCGATTTTAAGGTTCTTTTACGGGTGAAGTCAGAATCTGTGGGTCAAGCTGCACACTCTCCATCTACAATGAGAATTTGCAGGTTGTTTGAAAAATTCTGTCTGGCTCTGTCAGGTGGGTCTGCCAAGCTAAACAACAACTAAACAACTGAAACTCACCAATAGTGTCAAAAACTTTTCCACTTCCAGTAAAATGCTTTGCCTAAGAAATGGTCGATCAAAAAAATCTGATATCATGATTTTCTCCATAACTCAGTTTATTAAAGTGAAATCCTGAGCAATAATAACTAATTTCCCTCAGACGACATGCCTCACTGACTGAACCAAAACCAGGATCACTAGAAACTGGATTCAGTTTTCTACATTTATTGGTCATAAAATGTGATTTGATCTACATGCAAGTCCAAAGTATAGACAAAGTGCTTAACTCAATACCACACAAAAATCCTAATCTTTCATGTCTTTATGGAACAGATCCATTAAGCATTCCCAGTGCTCCAAAAACAATTCAAATTCTAATCAAAGTTATTCCTCTTTTCTTCTTTCTCACATCTCTTGCAGCAGGCATCAGTAACATCTCTAGCTCTATTTACTTCTATTTGTTTTCACCATCGAGGGTCACTGCTGGTGGTAGCAGGAAGACTGCTACTGCAGTATCACTTTTTTAAGAGGAACAATACAAAACTTAAAATGATAAATTAATACTGTTTGTATTTTACAACCATAAATGTCATTTTGCACACACAAAATTTTTACCTCTGCTTCTGCTTTTTTTTTTTAATTATTTGGTTTCTGACCTAAGTTGCACTCATACTTGGTGGCTGAATGCATTGCTAAGGCTAATAGAAAGGCTTTCATTATTGAAGACTTGTCCTGCCTGCTGCTAAGGACATTTGGTGTGAACTTTCAGAAGAAAATGCCATTAAAAATACGGCACATTCGCCTTTAAGCCTCTATGGTCAGAACTGATGAAATAGCACAGGACATTGCTGGAGAGAATTAATGAGTCAGTGTGGTACACAATCTAAGTGGATGCATCTACTGATGGCTTGTTGTCAACAAGGCAGTAATGCCTGTTTTTCTGTGATTTATATTCCAGGAAGATGTGCATGAGGATGGGAATGAGGTGGCAAGACTGTCAACATGGTGCACCTGGTCCTCAGCACCACAAAAACCAAAGAAATCATCGTGGACTTAAGGAGAAACAGATCTGTCCCTCAGCCCATACACCTCAACGATGACTGTGTGGAGAAGGTATTCAACTTCAGGTTTCTAGGCCTGTGCCTGGATGATGACCTAACTTGGAAAACAAACACCACTGCGCTTATTAAGAAGCCACATCAGCGACTCCACTAAGAGTCCTGAAAAACAACGGCCCGGCCAAGGAGCATCTGGTATTCTTCTACAGATGCTCCATTGAAAGTGTACTGGTGTACTGCATCCCTGTTCGGTTTGCCAGCAGCACTGCCCTAGAAAAGACAGACATCAACTCGGTGCAGAAAATGATCAGCCGTGCTCTACAGGTCCTGCTGCCACAGAAAAGCCTGCAGCATCCTGAAGAACACCTCCCACCCAGCACACCACCCGTTTGAACTGCTGCCCTCAAGTGGGCGGTTCAGGACTATAAAAGCAAAAACAGACTGAAAAACAGTGCGTATCTCTGAGCTATTGCAACAATTAATGACAACTTGAAATAAATGCCTCCGTTACATCAATAATATTCAATGGTGCAATAAAATGAAAAAGTGCCATCAATAACTTTGCTTTTCCTGGTTTCTCTACCTGTGCTAAGGAGGTTGCACACCATATTGCTGCGTTCGAAATGTCCACTCATTCACTACATAGTGCACTACATTTCAGTTGACTCCCACTTAAATGTAGTGCACTATGTAGTGAACGATTGGACATTTTGAACGCAGCATGTCTTCACAGAGAAATGTTGGCTACAAGATAACCCTTCTGCATCACAGGAGGATTGAGACAAAGGATGATATAGAATGAAGTATGTGGCGGTACTGCACCTGTAAGCTGGTTGCCAACCGCCAATCAAATCTAAAAGAAGAAGAAATGTTGGCTAGCCAGAACATTTGTTATTTTTACACTTCCATTTCAAGACCACTATTTTTCAGTTGAGAGTTAAAATATGAGGGGTCTCACTCTCATCTAATTAACTTTACCTTTGCTAAAATTTAATTCACACCAAAAAAAAAACAAAACTCTAAATTTGCTGTGCAACTGGTAAGGCTTATCTTATCCTGTCCCCAAGCGATGGTCAGGACTGTAATTCTTGGTTGAGGTGAAAATCCTGGACGAGTCCCCACATTTTTTACTTCTCTTCGGATGTTACGATTCCAGATGTCCAGGCGAAGAGGGCGAGTTACACCAGGACACAGTGTTAAAAACGGAGGACAAAAATACACTTTCCACTTTTATTTTCCATTGCACAGTAATCTCTACAGATTTTCTAAATCTTGTGGCAGCAGATAAATTCATAAACATCCATGTGAAAGTTGCATAAAACTGTACAAGAAAATTGGCTACAATGAGAAAAATACTGCGACCCACTGATAACTGTTGAATCGAGGACAGAAGATGGCATCTTGCAGATAGACAGGACTCCCTCTTTCCCATTTAGCATATGGATGGTATCGGGCAAGAATACGGCACACTGTTGGGTGGACACCAAACACTCAAGACAACCAAAAGCGTACCACAAAACAAATACAAGGAAATAAATACACATAACAGACTGGTCAATGGGACAGAGATTGGACAAGATCTGGGGGGATGTTTTATTCCAAAAATGTGTCATTTTATCCTGAAATTGTACGTTTGTTTTTTTCTCTCGCTCCTCTTTTTCTTTGGGCAAAGCTAGAATGGATACTAAGCACTGGAAAAACCAAATGTGTAGAACCAAAAGATTAAATAGGAGGAAATACAGAATATAAGAGGGGTAAGAAAAACTATAGGTAAAAAAAAAAAAATGTATGTCAAGTATGAACAAGTCAGTCATCCTCCCATATGTGTAATCTTTATCTGTTAGTGGGTGTGAGTAGTGAGGCTGCAACATTAACAGCAATCACTAAACAACCAGAAAATAATATAAATTCACAGGGGTGTATCCTTATACACAAACAAAACCAGAGACAAACGCACAGAAAAACTGTTACCATATTGCATGATGGGTAGTGGAATGCAGGTTTGTTTTACTTTGTTGGAAACTGGAAACTTGAACCCACTGAACATGAGATGGCACGTTACTGTTTGTGATACACTGCAGCGTGAATGGCTGAGCTCCGCTGCAACGCTCCATGAACCTCGAAGATGATGACATTTCTAAATGGGCCCGAGCCACTGGTGAAGCTGTGCACCTTCTGCTTTTCCTCTTCAGTGCCGAACAACAATGCAATGGAAAAGCTAAAGGAACTCTTTGGTGTCGGAAAAATATATGGCCTGTCTCCTCAGCGTTAACTTTCCGGTCGGTTTCGGATTGTCAAACTATTTACTTATATACAAATAAAGGTTAAAAAGCCCAGTGGACAGAGATACACACATTTGAGCTTTACTGCAAATGAGGAACTACAGTAGAAACAAGACAACAATGAAGGGTGAATGTTTGACACCAAACACAGCTGTTTCGTGCACCTCCATAAATGTCTATTAACAGAAAAAAAAATTAAACATACTTTCATCTAAAAACAAGCCAAAATGATTCAAAAATATATCTTTTTAAGCCATCGTTCCATAACCCCATGCTGATGAATATTTTAGGATAGCTACTCTCTATTCTGGTGTGCAGGTCAGAATTTGGAATCTTGCAATACTTTTAGTGTTTCTCACTCAGATATAATCAGCATTCATCTACCTGAACATAATAATAATAAAAAACAAGAGTTTGACATCGGAGGGATTAAAGGGGGCAAATGACATCGGATAAGTCCATAAATGTAAGCACTTAATATGCACTTTTTAGAAGGAAATCTTATGTGACCAGGTCAGTAAGTCCTATATGTGTATGCCTTCCCTCCTTTTGGATTCCAGCCCTTTTCAGAAGGAGAAACTAATTACACAAAAGTCACAAAAATGTCTTTTTTTTTCCTCAACAAATCAAACGTCATCCACTTTCACAACGATAGAAAAATAAGAGATTTTTCGATAATACAGGCGGAGCAAAAAACCCAACAATTAACAGAGGAGTGGCGAGAACACTGAAAGTAACACTCACTCACTCCTGCACGCAGACATACACACACACACAAGCACGCACGCACACTCGCACTGTCGATGACTATTCAAAGTCTGTCGGGTAGAGAGGGGAGTTTGGAGACTGAGCAAGATGAGGAAATATCCAGTGTACATCAGAAGGAGTTGCTTTTATCCTCACGCCTCTGCATAGAGCAGGCCTCACTGTTGCAGCAATTCTCAAAATAATAATTATGACGGTCTCCCTTGGCTGCCTCCCTCCATTTTTAATCGCCTCGATCCTTTTCTTTACAAGTCACTCAGAGGTGGATACAGAATTGCACATTTATTAGATCTATGTATATATAATGGTGTATTTAGATTCCTTTTTTGAATAGTTCAAGTCTTTGTTTCTTCAGCACATATTTGTCTTTTTTTTTTAATTGTCTAGTTGAATCTTGGCCACAGGGGTACAGAGCGGAAATGACAGTGGAGGACATTTTGCCAAATGAGAGAAGAATCTCCGGGCATGTGGGCCATTCCGCGACCTCAGTGAACAGGCTGAACAGAGGTGAACAAAAACACAAGGGGAAAAAATGACACCAATTATTTATTCCCTCTGAGGTTGTTTTTCTCCCTTGTCTGCCCCTCAGTTCCACCCTAAGACTGAGGTGAGAACAGTATTTGACATTGTGCTGGGGGAAAAATCCCGAGTGTCTCAGTGAAGACGGCTTAGAGGGATGGATGAGGGGACGAATGGGTGAATGGTGGTGGTGGGTCCAGATGAGCCAATGGAACATCAGCTGTGTCCACAGAGCTCCTCGTTTCATGGATCAGAACTGGTACCACTTTTTGTCTTTGCACTTCAACATCATCTGGAAACAGAGAATATTGTTATGAAGAAATGAAGAGTAATAAAGAGAAATAACCTGGCCTCTAAGCTGTTTTACTGTGCTAATTTCACAGTCCTATGCTGCCACCTTATGGGTACATCGTGCAAGTGCATTTTTTTTCCTGAAATTGACAATGATTAACATCAACATCAAATTTATTGTCTAAGTTGTTTTTAGCTGATTTAGGACAATTCTGATGTGCTGAATCCAAAAATCACATTGGTTTTGCTCAATCAGGTCAAACTTTTGAATTATGGCCAAATGTTGTTTTATACATTTTTGTTTACATGTACGGGTATTTTCGCTTTATATGATGCAAAATTCTTTTTTATGTCTTGAAATTCTCTGAATTTTGAACAATGATGATGTAACATTCAATTTACATGTAAAGGTAAGTACATGCTAAGTAAGTACAGGTTTTTACTTAGCACCTGATCGAGAGAAACGGATATCATTTTCGGATTTGGTGCAAAATTGTCTTAAATCAGTTGAAAAAACACAGACAACTTACAAAAAAAATTATTTTTGTAACCCTGTGTAATCGTCAACAGAAGTATATCTAACAGTACACCCAACCTACAGGCCCAGTCTAATCTAAAAGGTGACTACAAAGATCCCAAATTATGTTATTATCAGGTAACTGCTGAATGACATTAAATGGTGGATACAGAAGCAAATAAAAAGTGAAACCATAATGATTTCTTTCTAGATTTTCCCTCCTTATTTTCTCTTGTTTCTATAAGCCACAGTTTAGATGTACGTATGCAAATAAAAGGCAGAGCCACCGTCACTGCCTGAAAATGTCTCGCACCTCGTGGGCGTGTTTGGAGAAAGCATCTGCACTCGCCATCATGGCAGCTGTCCTCTCCTCCAGTTCGCCCAGTTTCTGTCCTCTTTCATCCAGTGCTATCCGGGCACGCGCCAGCTCTCCAACCACGCCAGAGGCCGCCCCTTTCATGCCCTCAATGCCACCTGGGCCAGGGATGTGCTGGGCCAGGCTTCGAGATGCCCTTCCTGCTGCTAACTCACCAACTGTGTCAACGAGAAAAAGAGAGGAAAGCAGGAAGTGACGCTGCATTGAGAAAAGAAATATGGCTGTTGGAGTTGAAGCATGTGGCGTACATAGTTCCTCTCTATCCAGAGACTGTGCTCCTCCACCAAAGAGACCTTTGAAGAACCCTCTGTTGGGCGCCTCTGGTGTTTCCACTGGTGTGAAAAGCTCACCCAACATCTCCTGAAACACAAACACACATCGGTACATTAGAGCTTTTCACCTTTTTCTGGAGGTTTTTTCTGTGTGCTTTTTGTTATTCTTGTTACAAACCCCAATTCCAATGAAGCTGGGACGTGTAAAACGTAAATAAAAACAAAATACAATGATTTGAAAATCCTTTTCAACCTATAGTCAATTGAATACACTACAAAGACAAGATATTTATTGTTCAAATTGATTAACTTTTTTTGCAAGTCTTCACTCTTTGAACTTGATTCCTGCAACACGTTCCAAAAATGCTGGGGCAGGGCAAAAATGAACTGAGAAAGTTGAGGAATGCTCAAACACCTTTCTGGAACATTCCACAGGTTAACCCTTGTCATTATACGTCCAAAAAAGTCACCCTCCCATACGTAGACCCCAGGTGGAAAATGACCATAAAAATTCTATAACTTTCTTGAATAGTGGAAACAGGTGTATCATGACTGGGTATGAAAGGCGTATCCCTGAAAGTCTCAGTCGTTCACAAGCAAGGATGAGGTGAGGTTCACCACTTTGTGAACAGCTGTGTGGGCAAATAGTCCAACAGTTTAAGAACATGTTTCTCAACACACAATTGCAAGGAATTTATGGATTTCATCATCTACAGTCCAAAATAAAAAAAATTGGAGAATCTGGAGAAAATTCTGCACATATGCAGCAAGGCTGAAAACGAACATTGAATGCCCGTGAACTTCAATCCCTCAGGCGGCACTGCATTAAAAACCAGCATCATTCTGTAAAAGATATTACCACATGGGCTCAGGCACACTTTGGAAAACCAATGTCAGTGAACACAGTTCATCGCTACAGCTACAAGCGCAAGTTAAAAGTCTACCATGCAAAGCAAAAGCCATATATCAGCAACGCCCAGAAATGCCACCGCTTGTTGTGCGCCCGAGCTCATCTAAGATGGACTGACACAAAGTGGAAAAGTGTGCTGTGGTGTGACGAGTCCACATTTTAAATTGTTTTTGGAAATCATGGACATCGTGTCCTTCGGGCTAAAGAGGAAAAGGACCACCCAGATTGTTATCAGCACAAAGCTCAAAAGCCAACATCTGTGATGGTATAGGGGTGTGTTAGTGCCCATGGCATGGGTAACTAACTTGCACATCTGTGAAGGCACCATTAATGCTGAACGGTACATACAGGTTTTGGAGCAATATATGCTGCCATCCAAGCAACATCTTTTCACTGACATCCCTGCTTATTTCAACAAGATGATGCCTGCAGTCCAGATCTGTCTCCCACTGAAAATGTGTGGTGCATTATGAAGCACAAAATATGCCAACTGAGACCCCAGACTGTTGAGTAACTGAAGTTGTACATCAAGCAAGAATGTGGAAGACATCCACCTACAAAGCTTCAGCAACTAGTGTCCTCAGTACATAAATGCTTGAGTGTAGTTAAAAGGAAAGATGATGTAACACAGTGGTAAACATGCCCCTGTCCCAGATATTTTAACATGTGTTGTAGGCATTAAATTCAAAATGAGTGAATATTTGCAAAAAAAAAAAAAAAAAAAAGTTTATCATTTTGAAGATCAATAGCTTTTGTCCCAACTAGGACACACCCTCTTGACTTTGTAGTGTATTCAACTGAATATAGGTTCAAAAGGATTTGCAAATTATTGTATTCTGTTTTTATTTGTGTTTTACACAATGTCCCAACTTCAGTGGAATCGAGGTTTGTATTTTGATCAACACAACAGAGTAACTCATGTCCAACAAAAACGACTCTTGGTGCAAAACGGCCTTTAAAGGGTACTGGATGGATCTTATGGAAACTGTAGTTTTAGTGATGCCTTGTGGTCACTAAGTGAGTTACATCCCAGTCACTCCATTCCCACAGCCTCAACTGCTTTGGCAGGTAAGTTGATCTACAGTCATCTGAAATGGATGGAGTGAATGGGGCTGCAGTTCAAATAGCAACCACAAACTGTCACTCAATAGCAAGGTTGCAACAGCTTCATATAATAGTTTACTGTAAATGACTGGGGTAAAGACGTCATTTTCATTTTGTTTATCATTTTGTACAAAGATGCAATTTTCAGGCTTCACTAAGTTGCTCTGCTTTTTGTTAATGGAACTCGAGGCTGTTCACATTTGTGGAGCTTGTAGATGTTAAAAAAATAACAACTCAGGCAAGAAGGGAGACATATTTACTCTGACCAATACAGCACACCAACCAACTGAATAAAACAAAGGGGAATCATAGTCACAGAGTATTTATATAGTCGAATGCTCACTCACCTGTAGGTTTTCACAAGTGTCCTGACTGTAAGTAATTCTCTGAATCTCTGTAGGGGAGCAGAGGTACATGGCCTGACCCAGGTTGGTAAAGCAGAACGTCCTGGCTATCCGCATGTCCGTCAAAGGTAGGTAATTTACATCCATGAGCGGTCTCAGTCCTGGCAAACTGGAAGGAAGGCAGAGAAATGATACAAATGAGTTGAAATTTGTGGAATATTGATTCTCAGTGTGTTTACAGCATCAATTTTTTTGGTCTGTGTTCAGTCTTCTTTGGTCTCCAGTAGCAATAAGTACTCTGACATTTTGACACAGCTGCATTCACACAGAAACACAAAACTGGTCCAGACAGGCAGACATCTGCTCTGTCTGTGTCTCTCCCCTGGGGACATGAAGGTTAATGACGATAAGAGACACACTAGTGCACCCACCCTCACTTGTACCTGTCTACATAATACATCTAAATCAACCTGATGCCTTATGTGACCATATCAACTACCCAGCAGCAGCTCCACACAAAAATCAAGCTTTTCAAGCGTTTTTGGGTTTGTGATTCAGAAGGACATTTTCAGCAGACAAGATTAACTGAGTACATAATATAATGATGAGAAGTCTGTCTGCCTCAGCAGTGACCTTATTTATTTTTGCCATTCCAATGTTCAGTTTCTCTGATTAAATTCAATCTTCAAAAACATTAACCACACAGTTCTACAGATGAATGCATGAAACACAAAACGCCAACAATGGTACAGAGAACACCACTGCTACTATCACATATTGTAGATACTATAATAAAATTTACGTTTGTTGGTGAGCAGAGCTTAACATTAGCACTGGCCCACCAGCCAAATCACCAATTACCTGAAAAAAGTTGCAGATTTACTAGAAACAAATTGCACATTTAAAAGAAAGACAAAAACTGCAGGGCAGCTCGGTGGCACAGCAGTTGGCACTGTGGCAGCACAGCAAGGTCACGGGATCTATTCCACCCCCTGACCCACCGGTGACCCTTCTGTGTGGAGTCTGCATGTTCTCCCCGTGTCTGTGTGTGTTTACTCCGGGTGCTCCGGTTTCCTCCCACAGACCAAAGACATGCAAGTTAGGTTAATTGGCATCAATTAATCTAAATTGCCCTCAGGTATGACTGTGAGAGTGAATGGTTGTCTGTCTCTCTGTGTTGGCCCTGCGACAGACTGGCGCTCTGTCCATGGTGTACTCTGCCTCTCACCCAAAGATGCTGGGATAGGCTCCAGCCCCACCGCAACCCGAAAGGGAATAAGCGATAGAAGATGGATGGATGGGAAAAAATAGTAGATTTACAATTAAAAACCTCACAGATTTATCAGAAAAAAAAATCCTGCAAATTTTAGAGAAAACTAGCTTATTATTGATGCTCATATTTCAGTATATTGTTACAAAATTAATGCATTTATTTCTCTTCTACAGAGTGCAACACATTCTATAAGTTTTGTACCTTTGTTTTAACACCAAGTATGTTTAATGTGTGACTCCATGCAAATCAGATCAGCTTAAATCAACTACAAGAACACAATAACTTGTTTGAGCCATATTATCAGTATGCAGACTTACAAGTTTCTCACCTGAGGGTCATGATGTGGCCGTTGGCACAGAAACACGCCAAGCACGCACCTTGGCTCATCTGCACCACATCTGCCCGTAAGATGAAGGAGGTCTCTGTGATGCTGTGTTTATAAATGCACGTCTGGGAGGGGAGGGAAATGACTTTGGCCTGTTTTTCCGAGCACACCACACCGTACTGGTTCTCATTGAGGTCCTGGGAGGTGGAAGGGGACACCGAGACGGGCCGGCGCTTACGGACTTTTTCTCTTTCTTCACCGTCTAACGTGATGTTAGGCTCATACCACGGCTCATGAGCAGGGCTCAGCTGGGAACCAGTGGAGTCTAGGAAAGCCATCCGCATGATGCTCCCCTTCAGTCGTACCAACATACCTGAAAAAGAAAATGGCATAAGCACTGAGCACTGTCGAAATACTACAATCACAATTATACCATGTGTACTACTATACTGCTGCAAAGACAGTTTTTACTTTAATGACGCTGTTAAAACTGCAAGAAACAGTTGTTAATTGTTTTAAAATTTGGAATGTCAAGTTGGAACAAAGTACTATTTTAGCTAAGCAATCCATAACCTATTGTCAAAATAAGAAAAATAAAGCATAAAGTACAATTTTAACAACTAAGTTGGCCAATTTCCAGACTAAACATGTGAGTTTAATCTTTCTTGTCATTTTTTTTTTAGCACAAACTTTGCATTTGTATTGAACGTTTATAGACTTTGCTTTTACTCTGGAATTTCTTCAGCAAAGACTGGCGCAAGTATTTGCATAGACGAAGCAGTAAGAGTACACAGTTTGTGAATCAATCACACGGTCTGTTTGCAGAAATTGAGGAAACAGGATCTACTGCAACGACTGCATCAGTGACAAAAAAGTGCAACAGACAAACGTATTCAGCACTTACTTTCCACTACCGTCCCTGTGTTAGGTGGTAGTTTTTACCTAGGAAAACACATATGCACCTACATTTGAACATTAAGGGCCCTGAACTTTGAAAAGTTATTTGTGGTGCCTTTAATAGATTCCTAACCAAATTTTTGACTTTATGGAACTATGCACCACTGCTTCACTGTGACAACACACTGTGGGGTGGAGCTAATGGATAGATTGACCATTACCATTTACAAACAACATCTACATTAGTAAAAAAAAGTGTTCCCTCACTGTTTTTTACCCTTTCCCAACCCGTGAGATTCCATTACCCACCTGTAGGTGAAAGAATAACTGGCTGCAGTTGCCGTTGCTCCCCAGCAGGTGGCAATGTAATTGCAAGACCCAGCACAGTTCCTAGGGACATGCCAACATACAGACAGGGTGTCAAAGTGCTGTCCCCCTTCCGGGCGAAGGTCTCGCAGAAGTGGAAGTTGCTGATGGCCTCTCGTGCCTCCTTGTCAATGCTGGTGACACTGGAGGAGCGTGAGCGGCTGAAGGAATTGTCCCGGTCTAATGGGTTGGCACCCCGTGGCGGGCATACAGACAGGAGGACAGTGAGGAGAAAACAGAGACAGGTAAAGCACCTACAAAGCAGTGACATCACAAAAACACAGAGGTGGACACTGTACTGTACATCAAAAATGACAACAGTCAACACTCTCTCATGGGGCTTTAAATTAAAACGACTTTGGTTGCAAGTTTTAGCAAACTCAAGGTATACCTGTTATAGCACCTGTGTTAGTGTGTTAGTTTATAACTTATCTCTGATATACAGGAAGCTGGGAAAGAAAGTGCTTTTATCACTGGGACAGATATAGAGCACATAATTTCTACTGCTAATTTCTTAGAAGAGCAGCACTGTTTAAAACATAACTGACAGCACCTTTACAATATCACACCTGTATTACAGTCCAGAGATGAGATTCAGTTAAAAAAATTAATAAAATATCAACGTGCATGTTTTTTATCCATCTCTGATCAGTGGTTTTAGTTCCATGAAGTAACCAGCTGTGTTGTATTTAGGTACTATAGCACTAGAATGATAGCCTATAATAGAGATAGACATAGTCTCAACCTGCTTTTGGCAACATGTATGGCTGCGAAAGACATCTAGTCCATTAGAAATTCATGAATAAGTGTAAAACAGCTTCCAGTCACTATAATGTTTTAATTTTTTAATGGTTTCCTTTTAGAAGAATAAAACACGGTTCATTTGAATGGCTCCTGCATGCTGCTTAACAAGTCACTAGCCAATGAGTCTGCAGTTTCCTTCCCCTCCCCCACTAGTCACATGCAGGTTTCAACAATAAATGGCCACCACTTATATCCACTGTACAAAAGTGATGCTCTACTTCCTGAATTTTGGGTGCTGCCATCATGCGGTGGTGATGTCACGAAGTTGCTAGTCTCTGTAGCAGCTCATAGGCTGCTTCTTCAAACTTGACCATTTGCAACCACATTGCCATATTATGTAGGTAGTAAACTAAGGGTAGATAGTATACTTTAACTGGGGTGATGAGACTGGACTGCCTTTATTCAGGCAGCAGGAAACAACAGACATTACCCCTATACTAGACAACCTGATGTAATCAAATAACTGATTAAAACCAAATTGATCAGGAAAACAAACATTTAAACATGCATTGGTGTGATAAGAACTACCTACGAGGACAGAAAAAAATCTTATGGAAAAATTTATTCAAGGAGCCTTTTTAATATTAGTTTGGGAAAATGCTCCACACAATAATGGGGTAAGCATTGTTTAAAGTCTTACTGCAGCCAGCCACCAGAGGGCGAGATGTGTAGGCTTCACTTTTTGGAGAGCTGTCATGATGTCAGTGGTTATTTACAGTTTTTGGTTTCAATCAGACAAGATGGCAGAGGCAGAAGTGCTCAGCTCAAGACTACACATCAAGACCTCATATCCCGGTGGGTTACATAATCATGGCTATGCCCATCTCTTATATACAGTCTATGACTGGCACTCTGAAAGTATTATACACATGGATGTCTTAGCACTTGCCTTTTTAGATCTAACCCTTTGAATTAAAATAACGTTCCATGTAACATCTGTGGTACATAGTAACAATTTACAGTCTTGGAAAAGAACTTTTTTTTTAAATTTATATCTTCAAATAAACAACCAGACAGAGAAAAGAAAGACACGAAAAAGACACAAAAGAGAAAAACAAAGCTCCAAAAGTTACAGAAAGCTTTAGCGTGAGATGGGGTGTGCAAAGTTTAGCTTAGCACCACTGACCTAGATTAAAAGCCCCACGACAGTCAAACTGTGGGAGTCAGATTTTAATTCAAACAATTTAATGTAGCTTTCTTGTAATTCAGATCAGATCGGTGCTACTTTCATTCATGCAAACTTAGGCGAACATCTGCACAGCTTGCCAATTTTGAGGCTAATAACCAGATAACACTGGACCAGTGGAATGTAGTGGAGTCCAGTCTGAGTGAGAAAAGTATACTGCATTTCATACAAATTGTTTGGAGACACGAAGTCAAGGCTTACCCAAGTCTGGCTTTAGCTCAGTAGGCAAGCTTAATTTCCGTGACATCTTTGCTGGAAAAAAGAGAACATCCCTCTTTACAAACACACGTCTAAGCTAAGACACGATGCCATGCAAAGCTATGTAACTAGCACTGGACTAGGACTGTGCATAAAGCTTATAATACAGCAAAATGACAAAGGACTGTGAACAAGTGCCAAGGGATTGTTTTATTAAGAAGCAGAGTCAAAATGCTTTAGACAGGAGAAGACACTGCATAAGCGCTCGAAGACAACCCTGCAGTATATTAGAGGCATGCTGTTACAGACAAAACAAAAGACCTCTGGGTGCACAATGCCCTGAAAGAGAAGACTGGTAAAACACATCAGGATTGCACGGCCATTCAGGACCTTCATGCCAAAGGAGCATGCAGCAAGAACAAGGGGGTAATAAGAAAAAGAAAATAAGACCGAACCAGAGATTGAAGAAGATAGTAAAAAAGGTGAGAATTCGTCACTGAAAATTAAACTGGGAGTGACATTTTTGAATTCTGGTATATGAACCATTCCATTATTTTTCGTAACAGTAAAAACAAAAAACAAAAAAAATACAGCCGATGAAGCTAAAAGTAGCTATTTTCTCTGTCTGTAGGAGAAAGGTGACAAATGATGAAAGGATACATTCATGACAAGCACAGAAATGCCATGTCCACTACTCATTGACATTATGTAATCAATTTAAGACAGGCCCGCAATTATCCTTTTATGTCCTTCAAAAAATGACAATGAAAAAGAAATCCACAGAAACACCTTCAAAAGAAATCTGTCACCTTCTTCTTACACTTGCAGTAAAGAGGGGTTGTATTTACTGAAATTACTTTCTAATCTGATTTTCAGATAATTAACATGACAGTTTTTAATTTATTTTTGTAAAGTTAGGTGGCAGAAGCATGAATTGAATATTTTAAAAATTGAACCCTTCCCTGAAATTCAAGTAGATGAAACCATGATGGTTTTATGTTTGATTTATATTTTAACTTTTTTACACAGGTATGATTTACTTACACGAAGCTACAAAACCCTACATTTATCAGGCATTCATTGAAATTCTCTAGGTTTGATATTGCCAAGTTCAACAACTGCAATGAAGCTCAAGGGTAAGTTTTCGGAAATACAAGTAAAAGATTAGGGCTCTGTCATACACTGCAACTGCAAACACCTACAAATACCTCTGTTCACCTGCTATGTAAGTGAATAGAGGTGATGATGCTTATATGGAAGTATAGGAAAGTGTATACCACCTGCATACCCAAGTGGTATGCAGGTGTGGGCAGGTGAAAAAAAAATCTAAACTTTTCAATCTTTTGTACTTTCCCACACCTGCATACCTCTTGGGTGTGCACTTCCATGCTTACATTTTTGCAGCACCACCTCTACCTGCCCAAATTATAGCGACATCACAGGAAAATAGAAGAATTCCCAAGTATTCACATGTGGTCTGTTTGACTGAGGCCTTAGAAAAGGTAAGATATGCCGAAAGAGGTTGCAGAGTCAAATTCATCATATAATTGCTGTCTATTTTATCTGGTATTGAGAAAATAGGTGCAAATAAATTAGTATAGTAACTATGTACAGAGGTTTATTATTGTTATTGCTGTTTTTTAAAGTTTTTACAATTTTATTTATTAATTTGACTGCATGTACAGCGGGGAAAATAAGTCTTGAACACGTCAACATTTTTCTCATTAAACACATTTCTGATGGAGGCATTGGCCTGAGATTTTCACCAGATATCAGTAACAACCCAAGTAATCCATACATACAAAGAAATCAAGGCAACTGTGTTCACAAAACAAGTTATATTTAATAAAGTGGAATGACACAGGGGATAAGTACTGAACACGTTTGGTGAAATTCATTTAATATTTAGTAGAAACGCCTTTGTTGGTAATAACTTCCGGACACCTCCTGTATGGAGAAACTAGGAGCAGGCATTGCTCAGGAGGGATTTTAGCCCATTTTTCAACACAAACTGTCTTGAAGGTTCCGTGAGTGTCTTCCATGAACTCTGATCTTCAGTTCATTCCATAGATTTTCTATTAGATTCAGGTCAGGTGATTGACTGGGGCATTCTAGCAGCTTTATTTTCCTTCTCTGGAGCCAGTTGAGAGTTTCCTTGGCTGGTTGTTTGGCATTGTTTTGCTGAACTGTCCACCCTCGTTTCATCTTCAGCATCTTGGCGGATGGCAACAGCTTCTTATCAAGGATGTCTCTGTACACTTGTCCATTCATCTTTCCTTCAATTATATGAAGTCTGACTGTACCATGTGCTGAACCCCTCCCCACACACCATGCTGCTCCCACCTCCAAACTTCACTGTAGGTATGGTATTTTTGGGCTGATGTGCAGTGCCATTTCTCCTCCAAACATGCTGGGTGTTGTGGCATCCAAAAAGTTCAATTTTAGTCTCATCCAACCGGACTATATTCTCCCAGTATTTTACTGGCTTGCCCAAATGTTGTGTAGCAAACTTTAAACGTGCTTCAACATGCTTCTTCTTCAGCAATGGGGTCTTGCGAAGTGAGCGGGCATAGAGCCCATGTCGATTGAGTGCATTACTTGTTTTCTTTGAAACAGCAGTACCTGCTAACTCCATATCTTTCTAGAGCTCTCCACAAGTGGTCTTTGGCTCTTAGATAACTTTTCTGATAATTCTTTTGACTCTGTCAGAAATCTTGTGAGGAGCTCCTGGTCATGGCTGGTTTATGATAAAATGATGTTCTTTCCACTTCCAAATGATGACTAACAGTGCTCAATGGAACATTCAGCAGTTTAGAAATGCACCTGTAACCAATGCCATCATTACGTTTTGCAACAATAAGGCTGCGAAGGTCTCTAGAGAGAGCTCTTTGCTTCTACCCATCATTACTTCTTTGTGGTGTGACAATCTGATATTCACAGACCTTTTTAAAGGCTATCAGTCAGGACTTAATCAGCTGAAATTAATTTGCACTGATCGTGGATGGGATGGCTTCCTAAATTCTGATGGATTTCAGCTGGTTTCTTGGCTTTCTATGCCTTTTTGCACCTCTTTTTCTTCATGTGTTCAATACTTATTCCCTGTGTCATTCCACTTTATTGAATATAACTTGTTTTGTGAACATTGTTGCCTTGATTTCTTTGTATGTATGGATTACTTGGATTGTTACTGATATCTGTTGAAAATCTCAGATCAATGGCTCCATCAGAAATACAGTATGCTTAATGCGAAAAATTTTGACGTGTTCAATACTTATTTTCCCCACTGTATGTGCATACTGTACATGATGTAAGAGATGCATCATTACGGAGGTTGTTGTGTTGAAGCAGGGTTTAGAAATGTCAAAAATTTTGCTTCAGAAAGCAAGTATTGTAATGATTTTCTGTGGAAAATTGAAGAACCTTTTGGACAAAAAAGGGGATTGAAAAAGATCTAATTACTAATACTAGAAATATTTTAATTGTTGTTAAAATTTAGTCAACGTTCCAGTGCCAGACACCTCCGGAAACCCATAGATTTCCAGTCTCCATGCCCAGAGGGGCTAGCGCTGATTTGGCAGCACAACGGGGACGTACAGTTCACAATATATGGCTGTCTGATTTCATTTTGCAGCTGATTGTAGATTTGTACTTACTCAATATCACATGGCTCTTGAAGAAAAAGTTGTGCTGAGTCCTTCAATCCTATCTTAAAATATTATTTTAATTTTTATCATGTCAGTTTCACCAAGGCACACTGGAGGTACACAACAACACAGCTAGACAGATGAGTTGCTCTGTTCTGTGGCACCATCAAACTGGACTATGGACAGTCGTTTTGGGACAGATCAGACGCAAGCACATTTACAATTTGACACTCGTGCTACATACATGTAGCATGCAATATGAACAATACTGTATACTGAACATCTATAGTCTAGAGAAAGCTGCTGTCCCACCTTCCTTCTAGGTAAGCCTCTGATCCAAGAGCATTCAGTCCTCACCATAAAATTTTCTTTCCACATGACAGAGCTCAAATATGAAATCTAAGCAGCATTTTAACAGATGCAGCATTTATGATGGAATATGAAAAGAACTCAAAGACAGTGGAAGAGAAGCTAACCCAGAATTAAGAGTGAAACTTCATCTTTTAACTCTCTAGTTTACTTCTTTTCATTATGCAGACACAAAGGACAGAGACAGTAAAAAAACATAACAGGGGCACCAACTCTGGACCAGGTTTGTATCCTCCCTACAAAACCTCTCATAAAAAACTGCTGGCCAATCTTACCTCCTCTACCCCCTCCATTGTAGAATTGCTGCAGATTGCTGTTTGACATCAACACTTTTGGAGGTTGGCGGGGGAAAGTAAAGTACAGTAAATGTGCAGTTAGAAACAACCATTGTCTCTGCTACACATACAATGTAGCTTTCAGTCACTCATGAACAAACTTTTGTTACTTCTTTGATCTGTTCAAAGTGGCAAAACCCTATTCAATTTCAGTAAACTAGTCCAAAACACCATAACAGATTACACTTGTGCAGGGATGTGAATGCATCTGTTCACCTGAGATGCACGTAGAAAGAGGTGGTAATGAGTAAATTCAAGTGCAAAGAAGTATATCACAAGCAGACCCAAGTGATATGCAAGGGTGGGCAAGTGGAAATTTGTGTCTTAAAACTGCAAAACATTCAAAACTCTTTCCACCGGTCTACATCTGCATAACACTTAGGACTGCATGTGCTACACTTGTATGTACTTGCATTTACACACAACTTCCATCTACGAGATATTCACAGGTGGACCCGAAGTCGGGCTGGGCAATTACCGAAATAAAACAGAAACCTACGTTTGGGACGTAAAACCAACATAATCTGGCCCATGTCTCCCCCCACCCTCTCCCTGGTGTGTGTGTGTGTGTGTGTGTGTGTGTGTGTGTGTGTGTGTGTGTGTGTGTGTGTGTGTGAGAGACAGCTTTCATGTTCTTTAACATGTGCGGTCACGTGACTCCACATCCCACAAGCTGTGCAGTCAGTGCTGTTTGGAAGGAGCAGAACACAGTAGAAAAATTAAAACTGCTTGTACTGAAAAGAAATGTAGTGTCTACTCATATAGTATGTAATGACTGAGTCTTTATTTCATTTGAAGATGCCAAGAAAAAGCGAGCAAAGTGTACTTAAATTTCCATATATGCCCTGAAGCTAAATCACCGTTAGCCGCTAACCGCTACCTGCATTAGCTCAGCTGTTTTAGAATAGAATAGAACAGAATAGGCTTTATTGTCATTGTACCATTGTAAAGTACAATAAAAATGTGGGTGCTCCACCCGGCTACTGTGCAGTAAAAGTATGAAAATATGAAAACAGAGATATAAAGCACACATTTGAATAAAGTAGCATACATTAAGTAGAATGAATAAGAAGCATAAAAATACACACACTGGTAGCGGCCCAACAGATGTACGGAAAAAATGCAGAGTGCAAAAACAGGTGAGAGTAATTTTTTTTCTTTTGATAATTAAAACTTCTTCAGTTCTATGTACTATGTGAGAGTTGTGGGGGAGGGGGATGGACCTCTAGCTGTATGCAGTCCGGATGGCCCAGGGAAAAAAAAAAACTGTCAGTCTGGAGGCGTGGGACCTGGTTGATCTGAACCATCATCCAGAGGGAAGCAGGTCAAACAGGTAGTGGGCGGGATGTGAGGCGTCTCCTGTGATGGCCTTGGTCTTCCTGAGATAGGAGGATCTGGAGATGTCCTCCAGGGAGGGCAGAGGGCTGCCGATGATTTTTTTGGGTGGTGTTGATGACTCTCTGCACAGCCTTCCTGTTCTCAGCCGTGGAGCCAGCGTACCACACACCCAGACAGTAGGTGAGCACGCTCTCCACTGAGCAGTGGTAGAAGGCCAGCAGCAGCTTCTGGTCTAGGTTGTCCTTTCTCGGGACACGGAGCAAGTGCAGCCGCTGCTGGGCTTTCTTCACCAGGGCCTTGGTGTTGTCAGTCCAGGAGAGGTCAGAGGTGATGTGGGTGTCCAGGAACAGCGGGAATGGATGACAAAATGGAAAAGTTGAGGTTGGATTTAAAAACCTGATCAGAGATTTATAATCCCTGTGTGGTGATGACATAATCATGACTGCATAAAGGACTCCCCCAATGCAGCTAACAAGCTACTTAGTCTCCACAGTGAGTCCTGTGACCCACAAACCCTCAAAAGGGATGTATATAAACACTGACTTCTGCATGAACAATGATTAATTTGGTTATGTGTGAAATTATTATATTATACTCATTTACTACCAAACCACCACAGTGATATACAGTTAGGTCTGTATACAGTTGGACACTGACAAGTTTGATTATTTTAGCTGTTTACCAAAACATACTGTATTCAAGATACAGTGACATAATCAATACAGGCTTAAAGTGCAGACTCTCAGCTTTAATTAGAGAGTATTCACATCCAAATTGGAGTTACAATTTAGGAATTACAACCATATTTATACAAAATCTCATTTCTTACCATAAATAAAATGTTTATTTTTAATACTTTGTTGAGAATCCTTTGCAGGCAATGACTGCCTGAAGGCTGGAATCCATAAACATCACCAGACACTGGGTTTCCTCCACTGTGATGCTTTGCCAGGTCTTTACTGCAGCGGTCTCCTGTTGTTGCTTGTTTGTAGGTCTTTCTGATTTAAGTTTTGTCTTAAGCAAGTGAAATGCATGCTCAATTAGGCTGATATCTGGTGACTGACCCGGCCATTGCAGAATATTCCACTTATTTGTCTTAAAAATGTGAAGTGTGTAATGCAGGGCTATTCAATTACAAAATCAGTTGGGTCACAATTTGAAATCAAGACATGTAACTGGGCTGCACATGTTCAGTGATCTGTTGAATATGATAAATTTCAAATCAACACAGATCAGCATGATGAAAAATATGCACTTTTTATTCATTGTCTTGGTTGTAAATGCGTGCTTGGTACATGACAAAGGCACATCAAAAGTGCATAAAAACACAATAACAGTGCTGGGGTTGAGCAGAACTTGAAGTAGTAGAAATATTTTTTCTCTTGAACAACAATTAAATAAATAGAATGGAAAAAAAATTCTGTAAATAACCATTTTGGTCACATCTTACTCAGGCATATCTCAAAGTGCATAAAAACTCAATGTGCACCATTAGTATCATAACATTTGTTTCCCCTTTTTTTTTTATTTAAGTTTTTGTAAAGGGTATACAGGTCGTTACAGCAATGCATTGTTTACATTTTCATCACATGTTCCCTTATTTTCTGATATCTGACAACATTGGAAGATTAATTCTTACAACACCCCTTTTTTTTTTTTAAAGTGAAAGAAAAAGTGAAATTAAAGAGAAAAAAAAAACAAAAAACAAATAACAAAAAAACAAACAAACCAGTAAAAAACAAACAAAAAGAAAAAGTAAGTAAATAAAGATAAAAGAGCATCTGAGTAGTGATGGAACAAAGAGCGGAACCATTATTGAAATGGTATTTGTCAAAGATTAGATCTAATGGAAGACACATATGCGGTCCAGGGTTGCCAAAAGTTCATGAACACATCCATGTCCTGTCTCAGTGCGAATGTCAACTTTTCCATCGAGTAAATGTCTTGGATCACGTTAGTCCAATCTTCAGGTGTAGGACAGTCCTTCAACATCCATTTTTTAGTTAGAGCTTTTTTGCTTGCCAATATTAAAACATTGAATAAGTATTTTTCTCCTCGTCTTTCCAGTGAGTCCGGTAGTAAACCCAAATACAAAGTTACAAAAGAAAAGGGAACTGTAATTTTGAATATTTTCCCCAATATTGTCTGTACCTTGGTCCAATATTGGTGGATAACTGGGCATGACCAAAACACATGAAAATGATTTGCAGTCTTTTCACCACACAAGCGCCAACAGTTCAATCCCTTATGGGTAAATTTGTTTTGTGCAGGTGTTCTGAAAAATCTTGCCAAGTTTTTCCATCCAAATTCTCTCCACTGCAGGGATGAGGTACTTTTCCATTGCTGTTTATTTAGCTTTTCCCATATTTCCAGTTGTTAAGTGAAATTCCCCTCTTTTTCCCATCTCTCTTTTATATAAGATGTGTTGTCTCCTTTTAAGTCTTGAAGACCTTGGTATATTTTAGAGATGTATCTGATCCCTGGGATCCCTTTATATGCCATTAAGAAGACCTTCAGAACACCTGACTGGGCCCTTTCCAAAACCTCCTTTTTAAGTATATTGTTTATGTGGTGTCTAAGCTGGAAGAACCTGTAAAGGTCTTGATTTATTAGGCCTTGTTTTTTCAAATCTTCAAAACTTCTTAAGATTTGCCCTTTAAAAAAATCGTAATATTTTATCAGCCCTTTCTCCTTCCACTTTTTAAATCTGGTGTCTGTTTTATTAGGAGTAAAGTCCTGATCATAGGCAATCCATTGCAGAAGTCGATAGGGCTCTTTTTTTTTCCACAATATCTTTATTGAACCTTTTTTTTTAACAAACATGATACAAACAATCAAACACTAACACTAAAGTACTACAAAAAAAAAAATGCACTAAAAACACCAACAACCACCAACAAAATCAAGTCTTCAACAATGCTCCTCTGTTTAGTCTAGACAATCCAATACATAAGTATACATATTATGTTCACCAGTTTGGAATTTACAAGGTCCACACACATCATTCACCTTCTTCTTCAAGAGTTATGTTTAAATTTTTTACATAATCAATAAAAGGTCTCCATATATTCTCAAACACAATTTCCTTTGATTTCAGTATATATGTTATTCTTTCTAATGGAAGGTTTGTTAACATCTGTCTTAACCACTGAGTCACATCTGGTCTATGAGTCTTTTTCCATAATAGTGCAATACATTTTTTGGCATTAAGCAAACTGAGGTCTATGAATGTTCTTTCACTTTTATTAAAATTATGCTTTTCTGGGTACAGACCCAACAAAAACAGTTTAGGATTCAATATGATTTGTTCTGAGATTATTTTTTCAATTGTTACCCTCACCTCTTCCCAAAACATTCTTATTAATCTACATTCCCATAAACAATGAAATAGGGTTCCTTTACTTTCCATGCATTTTGTGCATGTATCTGGTATATTTTTGTTATATCTATTTAACTCCTCCGGTGTAACATACATCCGCATTAACCATTTGAAATGTATCAATTTAAGGCGTACATTTATTGATTTGGTTTGAGCTTCTGTACAAGCCAATTCCCATTGTTCCTCTGAAATTTCAGTTTGCAGATCTTCTTTCCAGTAGTTTAATCTTTTCAGTGAATTTTCACTTGAAGATAGTGTCAATGAGTTATAAAACTCTGAAATAATACCCTTTCTTTTACTATCTTTCATCATCATTTTTTCCAAGGATGAGTAAATAGGTCGAGTGAGAGCTTTATTTTGATTTGATCGAATAAAGTTTCTAAGTTGAAGATATTTAAAAAAATGTGTTCTATTGAGATTAAATTTGATCCTCAGCTCTTCAAAAGACATTATGTTATCTGCACATGGCAAATATAAATCCTGAATCTTTTGTATCCCTTTTAAATTCCATACTTTAAATACAGCGTCCGCTCTCCCTGGTTTAAAATATTGATTACCCCATATTGGACTAAATTGTGACAATAACTGTGGTTCTTTTAAATAGTTTTTAGCTTCACACCATATTTTGATCATATGCTTTACAAATGGATTTTTAACTTGTTTTTGTAATTTTTTTGCCGAATCTGAGTATATGAATATGGGAAGAGGTAAAGGTAAATTGTATGATTCCATTTCAGTCCAGTGAGGGAGATCATTTGATGAAAAATAATATGTCATAGACCTCAGTTGTGCCGACCAATAATACAACATAAAATTTGGACATTTCAGACCTCCACGATCAAATGGTAAATATAATAAAGACAGACGTAATCTAGCCCTCCTGTTGTTCCATATAAATTCCACTAACTTTTTTTTTATTCTTGAGAATAGATCTAAAGGTGGTGATAAGGGAATGTATTGAAATAAATAAAGTATTTTAGGTAAAATATTACTTTTAAGTATATTGATTCTCCCGATCATCGACATTGGTAGTGACATCCATCTCTGAGTTAACTCATTGATATCTGACATTAAGGCTTCATAGTTGACACTGGCGACTGATTCTAGCTTAGGCACAATTTGGATTCCTAAATATTTAAACTGATTTACAACATTGAATTGATTTACCTCAGGGGCTGAGTAATTTCTCTGGGTCTCATTTAGCATTAATATTGAAGATTTAGTTTTATTTATTTTATATCCTGATATTTCCCCAAAATTCTTTATTAAATTCAACAAGATTGGAATTGATTTTTTTAGATTCGACATAAACAAAATTATGTCATCGGCGTACAGGGAGATTTTATGTTCTGTTGGTCCAACTTTAATTCCATATATTTGTGAGTGTAAACGTATCGCTATCGCTAAAGGTTCAATTGCCATAGTAAACAGTAAAGGTGAAAGTGGACAGCCTTGTCGACATCCTCTATTGATTTTTATTGGTTTTGAAATATTGTTATTTGTTAGGATTTCTGCTGTAGCATTATTGTATATTATTTGAACCCATTTTATGAAATTATTTCCAAGTCCAAACCTTTGTAGGACTTCAAAAAGAAAGGGCCATTCAACTCTATCAAAGGCCTTTTCGGCGTCCAGTGATAGGAGAGCTGTATCCGGTGCTTCTTTATTAAAATAAATAATATTAAATAGTCTTCTTACATTATGGAAGCCTTGTCTACCCTTTATAAAGCCATTCTGATCTCGATTAATAATATTTGGTAAAATTTCTTGTATTCGTCTTGCTAAAATTTTACAGATTATCTTAAGGTCGGCGTTTAATAGGCTTATTGGTCTCATATTTTCACATTTATTAGAGGGCTTACCTGGTTTTGGCAGCAGTATAATTAAGGCATTATTTATGTATGATGGTAAATTATTATTTTGAAATGCTTCTAAAACCATTTCCAAAAAAGGTTTTATTAATTTATTCTTAAATTTTTTATAAAGGTCAACTGGAAGACCATCTGGTCCTGCACTTTTTCCTGATTTCATATTATCAATGGCTAGCCCAACTTCTTCTTGACTAATTTTAGACTCCAATATCTCCCTGTTTTCATTTGGAATACACGGTATAGATAGTTCGTTCAAAAACCCATTTAGTTTTGTTAAATCAGATTCATTTTTGGTATCATATAATTTTTCATAGTAATCTCTAAAGGCTCTGTTAATTTCTAAAGGATCTATAACTACCTGTCCATTACTTATAATACTGGTAATTGGTGTTTTAATTTCTAATTGTTTAATCTGCCATGCTAATAATTTTCCTGATTTTTCACCTTGTTCATAAAAAGATTGTTTCAATCTTAGAAGACTCGAGGCAGCTCTATTCGCTGATTTTTTGTCGTATTCAGCTCTCAAAATCAGTAATTCATTCTCCACCCTTGGGTCACTTCCTGCAAACACTTTTTCCTGAAGACTTTTTATTTTATGTTCCAATTTAGCTCTCTCCTCTCGAGTCTTCTTAGATTTTGATCCTGTATAACTAATAATATGTCCCCTAATAAAAGCTTTGAAAGCCTCCCACTTTACACATGCTGATGTTTGTGTAGTATTGATGTCAAAGAACTCGTCTATCTGTTTTTCTATATACTTGACAAATTCCTCATCCTGAAGCCATTTATGCTGAAATTGCCATCTACCTGATTCCTTTGTCAATTTTTTATCTACATATATTAGACAACAGGGTGCATGATCAGAGATCACGATGTTATCATAAAAGCAGTTTTGAATCTTGGACCTTAATTCTGTGGAAATCAAAAAATAATCAATACGTGAGAATGTCTTGTAGGTACTGGAATAACAAGAATAGGCTTTAACTTGTGGTTTCATTTCTCTCCATATATCTAACAATCTCAATTCTTTCATAAAATGATTAATAGTCATCCTACATCCAATGTGCGTGCAATCCAGTCCTGTTGATCTATCTATACCTGGATTCAATGTACAATTAAAATCCCCTGCTATTATATGTTGCCCTGTAAGTGATGATAAGATAAGAAATAAATTAGCAAAGAACTTCTGATCATCTATATTGGGACCATATAAGTTCACAAGATTTATATTTTCTAATAGCAAAGAACCTTGAATGATTACATATCTTCCAAATTTGTCTCCAATTACATTTTTCACTTGAAAAGGAACTGATTTATGTATGAGAGTCATAACTCCCCTGGCCCGGGATGAGAATGATGAGGTGAAGACACTTCCTTGCCATCTACTCCTAATTCTTTTTATATCCTCCTCTATTAAATGAGTTTCTTGTAAAAACACAATTTTTGAACCCATGTCTTTTATTTTATTCATAACTTGTTTAAGTTTTTTTAAATTTTGTAGACCTCTGCAATTCCATGAAGTTAAATTAAGATTAACACTTTGGTTTATGATCAATAGAGAGTTTGGGATTACCTTGCAGTGTAAACATGCTCATACAGAGAAGCAAAAACATGAGTGGTTGAACATTCATCCTACAAACTACACACAAACAAATTTCCCCTTCCCACACTTGTGGGAAACCCCCAAAATCAAAAGAAAAATTCCGTCTCCCGATATAGCCATCGACCGCTCCACACCCACGGGGAACAGCCTAAGCCACTCCTTCTTCATCCTCCCAATCACCCTAACTCTACTGCTTTTAATGACGTAACATTAACTCTCCTCTGTAGTTTTCCAACTTAACTCCAAAATTTTTAACAACTTTGTACATCATAGTTTTTTTTTTGTTTGTTTTGTTTTTTTTTTTTTAATATATAATACAATCTATATTTTATAAACTTACTATTGACTTCAAGTCAGTCAGATGCCTGTGCAAATGCTTAATTATTCTACCTTATATTTTGTTCATGCTTAGCTCCCACCAGTCTCTTCTTCTTCTTTGATCTTCTTGATGAACTCCTGCGCCTCCTCTGGGGTCTTGAAGATGTGGGTTCTGCCCTCATACGTGGTCAGCAGTCTCGCAGGATAGATTACACCATGACGAATCCCAAGGTTGCGCAGCTCCTTACGTATGGGATCAAACTGCTTCCTCAATTGTTGGATTCCTGTGGCCAAATCTGGGTAGAACCGCACCTGCTGGTCCTGGTGTTTAATCTCTCCTTTAGCTCGTGCAGCGTTGAAGATCTTCATCCTGTCTCTGTTGCTAAGAAACTTCATAATTAAGGTCCTCGGCGGTCCCTTATCTCTCCGTGGGCCAATACGATGTGCATTTTCCAGAACCACTGCTGATTGCAACTCCTCGCTGCCCAGCACCTCCGGAATCCACTTTTCCAGAAAGGAACATACGTCCCGACCTTCTGATTCCTCTGGAAGACCCACCAGCCTCAAGTTATTCTGTCTCGACCGAGATTCCAAATCCAAAATATTATTTTCCAGAGATTTATTTTTTTTTTCCAAAGTGCGCACCTTTAATTGAAGACGGGTGACGTCATCTTCAGCACTAGCGAGACGGAGCTCCATCTGCACCGTTCGTTCTACACAGTCACCCAATTCCTTTCTTATTCCTTCCAACGCTGTCATAATCCCATCAAATCTAGAGGAAAAGTCCGCTCTCATTGAACTCATGGCAGCCATCAGCGCATCTGCGCCTCTCCCCGCAGACATCGCACCGTTGCCAGCCTCCTCCGCCATATATGGAGTTTTATTTGCTGCGTCACAGACCTGAAAGTCCGTTAATTTGGACTGTTTCGGCGGCTCGCTTTTTCCTTTACCTGGTTTTCCAGCCTTAGGCTTCGCCGACATATCCTCGCCCAGACGCTGGGATACGTTCTGTCCCAAATGAGAGAGTTATTTGACGATTTTTTTTCTCCAGGAGCAGAGCAGAGTGAGACACATCCGTCCTACGTGGCAGCCATAACCGGAAGTCCGATAGGGCTCTTTAGTTTGATTCTCTCTGACTATCTTAAACCAAATTTTTAGCGGGGTCTCTATCCACGGGTTAGTGTTATTCAAAAGCTTAGGTAAGGCATTGTTCCCTATTATCGCCTGTAGGGGGATGTCACTTGTTATTTGGCATTCGATCTCCTTCCATTGTGCAGTGTAGACTGGGTTACATATCTCTACTAAAGTTTTACTTTGTGCGGCTTTAAAGTAGTCCCTGATATTTGGCAGCGCGAGCCCACCTTTGTCTTTGTTTAGCTGTAGGGTTCTATATCTGATTCTAGGTCTCTTGCCCTGCCATATGAATCTTGAGATCCTTCTGTCCAGCTCCTGCCATGTTTTTTTGGGAGGTTCTACCGGTATTGTTTGGAAAAGGTATAGAAGACGTGGAAGTATATTCATTTTGACTGCTTCAATTCTTTGTGCAGTACCCAAGAATGGTATCATATTCCATCTTGCTAGGTCAGATTTTATTTTTGTCACCAGTGGATCATAGTTTAGTGATATAATTTTGTTGAGTTGTTTCGGGATATTGACCCCCAGATATTTCATAGATTCCGACTCCCAGTTAGTTTTGAGTTTGCTTAGTGAATAATGATTTGGGTCATAGTTGAATGTTAAAACTTGGGTTTTATGCATGTTTAATTTGTACCCCGATAAATCTCCATACTCTGAAAAAACTGAGGTTAGTTCTGGTAAAGAAGTGTTCGGCTGCCCTAGGTATATTAAAATGTCATCAGCAAAGAGTGCTATTTTATGTTCCTTCTGACCAAGTGTAATACCTTGAATTTTTTGGTTTTGTCTTATCCAATGGCTCAGAGGTTCTATGAAGATTGCAAAGAGCAGTGGAGACAGGGGGCAGCCCTGACGACATCCTCTTTCCAGTTCAAAAGATGATGATAAATTACCGTTAATCCTTATTTTAGCTGTTGGTTTTTTATATAATGCCTGTATAGTTCTAATGAAGTTGTTATGAAAATTGAAACTGGATAAGATTCTATATAGAAAAGACCAGTCAACCGAATCGAATGCTTTTTCAGCATCTAATCCCAATATGACTGCATTTAAGTTATATTTTTTTATATGATAAATTATGTGTAAAGTGCGTCGAATGTTGTCTTGTGTCTGTCTTTGTCTTATAAAACCTGTTTGGTCTAAATGAATTAGGTCTGTCAGTATATTTTCTAACCTTTTGGCAAGGATAATGGTAAAAAGCTTATAGTCCTGATTTAGTACACTGATTGGTCTGTAGTTGGAGCACTCTAGTTTATCCTTTTCAGGTTTAGGTATAACTGCAATGACCCCTTCTCTCCAGGAGGGGGGATTTCCCCTGTGTGGAGGACATAATTAAATGTTTTCAGGAGGAGAGGAGATAGTTGCTGTTTAAAGGTTTTGTACCACTCTGCTGTATAGCCATCAGCTCCTGGGGATTTGTTAGCTTTAAGTTTCATAATTGCTTTTTCCAATTCTTTAGGATGTATTTCTGACAGTAGTGTTTTATTTTGTGACTCTGTAAGTTGGGGAAGGTTTAATGTGTTTAGGAATGCCTCGGATGCGTTTTTATGTTTTTTGTGGGAGTATAAGTTCTTATAGTAATTCTCGAAGCTTTTAAGAATATCCTGAATTCTGAATTTTATTTCCTTTGATACTGGGTCTCTGATTTTGTAGATTGCTCTTTCTGTTTGATGTTTCCTCAATTTATAGGCTAGCAATTTTGCCGATTTACTGCCTGCTTCATAGTATTTTTGTTTCAGAAATGTAAGTTTCTTCTGGATTTCTATTGTGTAGATCTCATTTATTTGGTTTTTAATTTCCTTAATCTTGAGCGAGTCAGTAGAATGAGTGTTGCCTTTGTGTTCTTTTTCTAGGTTCCTAAGTTCTGACTCTAATGTGGATAGTTTTTCTTGTCTTAGTTTCTTTTGGGTTGCCAGTTTTGCAATAATCTTTCCTCTTATTACAGCTTTGCATGCATCCCACAGTATTAAAGGGGATACTTCTCCATTATCGTTATCTTCCAAATATCTGAGAATATCTGATTCCAATTCATCTTTCAATGGTCCTTTCAGGACATTTGAATTTAACCTCCAAGAAAATGTATTATTTGTGTATTTTTGGATATTTAAGTCCATGTAGATCGGACTGTGGTTGGAGAGATCCATCAGTCCTATTTTACATGTTTTTACTCTTCCAATGTCTCTATTAAACATAAAAAAATAGTCAATCCTTGAGTAAGATGAATGTGGAGTTGAGTAAAATGTATAGTCTTTTACACTGGGGTTGAGTTCCCTCCACACGTCACAGATTCCCATTTCTTTTAGTAGCATCCGAGTCTTCCTGTTTTGGGTGTTATTTTGATGTGGGGAATTACCAGAAGCATCCCAGTATGGATTCAGTCTAAGATTGAAGTCCCCACCACATATCACTAAACCTTGAGCTTTAGTTATCATTAGGTCGAATACATTTTTATAAAATTTCCAGTTAGCCCCTGGGGGAGCATACACATTCAGCAGGGTGATATCTTCTCCCTCTAGCCGCCCAGTTACCAAACTGTATCTCCCTTCTTTATCTTTGTGTTCTGATTTTTTTTCAAATGTAATTTTGGTTGATATCAATGTCGCTACTCCCCTCCTCCTCCCTGATTTATATGAAGATGAAGAGATCATTTTAAACCCTTGTCTACTGAGTTTATTGTGTTCCACGTCTGTTAGGTGGGTTTCTTGTAAAAATATTATTCCTGCTTTGTCTTTTTTCATTTTGCCTAGAATCTTGGATCTTTTAACTGGATTCAGGATTCCTTTTACATTATATGAAATTATTTTGGTTACACCCTGTTTCTCCATTGTGTTGTTTTGTTTAGTATAACTGTGTGGTGGCCCTCATTTGTGCTACTCAGAAACTGAAAGAACATTAAAAACAAGAAAAACATTAAGAATATAGTGTAAAAAACTTTAAAACAAAAAGCTGTCATAAGAACTTCCTGAGCTGAGGTCTTTTTAAAGACCCTGGAAGAGCCTTGATGGAGTGAAGGCCCTGAGGGAAATTCCTCAAACTCTGTTACGTGTTGAGGGCCCTCTCTTACCACTGAAAGTAGTCCCATGCTTTTAACGTGAGTTTCAGAACCCAATCCAAACTTGTAATGATTTTTTTTTTTTTCCTTTTATGCCTAAACCCTGTGAAATTGTGTGCACCCTCCCACCCCCATCACATCAAACATTCACGCAAAAACAGTATTTGTTAGTATGAGGAGAACATGTGGATTATTGTCACATTTCTATTTTAACAAGTTTTTTTATTTTTATTTTTTTTTATTACAAAGACTTATTTGTTTCAAATAATATGATTGTTCCATGAAATGTTTTACCACATGCTGAATATGCATCTCCTTTAATGTTTGTTACCTTGTATGAGGGGGGTTGGATGTGCGGATTGATTCAAGAGAAAGGAAAAAAAAAAAAAAAAAAAGGTCGCTATTCCAACCTGAAAACGGATAGTTTATCCGCGACGCTCTGGCGCTGGGTTTCCCGCTGCTGGTCCGTGGATTTTGAGGGTCTTTGTGTTGTCCATGTTTGCGCTTTGATCTTCTCACTCGGGTCTGCTGCGGGTTTAAATACCGTTACCGGGAGCCCTCTTTTCACCATGTCAGCTGTTGCTTCTTCCGCCGAATTATAGAGACACGTTTCATCGCCGTAGAAGACCCTTAACTTCGCAGGAAATGGAGTCTGAAAGCGCAATTTCTTCTCTCTTAACACCTTTTTCGCGTCATTGTATTCCCTGCGCTTTTTAAGGACCTCCGGGGCGTAATCGTGTTCCACGTAGACTTTTCTCTCCTGGGGCATAAATCCTTTTTTCTGCCAGGCCAGTCTTACAACCTCTTGTTTTATTTTGAAATTGGAAAATCTTACCAACACCGAACGTGGGGGCGCTTCCGCCGCCGGCCTAGCGGCTAATGAACGATGTGCCTTTTCTATCTTCAAGTCGGTGGTTTGTGGAATATCCAATTTCTCTCTTAGTAAGGATTCCACGCATTCTGCCATTGAGTTAAAACCATTTTCGGTTCCTTCTATCAGACCATGAATTCTTATGTTGTCTCTTCTTTGTTTTCCTTCTTGGTCGGTTAGCTTAGCCTCTATAGCTGCTTGTCTTTTGCGTAGGTCTAGCACAGAATCTTCGAGCACTTTTATTCGATCCTCTGTTTCCAAGATTCGGTTCTCGGCCTGGTCCACTCTGCTGTTTGTCCTTTTCAATTCTTCTCTGAATTCCCGAAATTCGGCCGTAACTTCTCGGCGAAATCGTCGTAGCTCCTCAAATAGTGATTTCAGGCTAACCCTTTTGTTAGCTATCACCAGTTCCTCGTCTTCTGAACGGAGATCTTCCAGTTCAGATTCTCCGGCCGATACGTGTCCTGGCCTGGAGAATTTCAGTTTCTTCTGTTTTCCTTTAGACATGATGATTTTGTCTTTTGATTTTCACTCCTCCAAAAATCCGTTAAGTTTGATTTTCAAGGTGTTATCCTGGATTGGGTCTGAGAGCTTCAGTGTTAAGCTGCAGTCGCCATGGCGTCCAGATCGGAAGTCACCACATTTGTTTCCCTTTTGAAATAAAGTATACTACATCCTGGTCATAACTGGCCTTGGCACATCACAAAGTGCATTTAGCTGAATAAAACATTAACTGTCAAACACTTCAGTGCACAATCCCTCCAAGAAAAGATTGACAACATTAACAAACATTGCACATCCACTGTTGTGGTTTGTTTTGTTTTAAATCACCACATGTGTGAGTAGGAGCCTCTTTTTATAACAACACATTCCATTACACACGCATATCAGTCAACCAAAAATTTCTAGTAGAGTTAAGGATGCAAAAGGCACCCCCTTAAAAACTTCAGTAATGACTTCAGTCTTGAAGGTTTGAGGTTTTTCTTCAAAATTTATAACAATTTTCTTATAGTTTTCTACTTTTCTCTGTAAATTTGTCTAAATTTGAAACCATTTTCCTCAAATTTGTAATTTCCTCTTGTAAAATTGACTTTTCTTGTACATTTGAGACTTTATTATGCATTTGTGGATTATTTTATGACTAATTTTTGTCTGTTTTTTAATAAAATTGCTGGGTTTTTTTTAATAAATTTGAAACAGATTGTGGTAAAAATTTCACTTTTTTTTCCTTATCCAATTTATACTTTTGACCATAATTTTGCAGAGCCAGAACAGAACAACAATTTAACTCTGATTTCAAAGAAAAAAAAATTATAAAATTACATTTAATGAAATAAATTAACTTAAATTACCAAAAATTCATTATTTCTGTTAAAATATTTCTATATATTTACAGTTTTTTAGAACTCTCCTCACCAACCAGACAGCAGGAAAAACCTCCCTTATTTTGAAATCCAAATATTGGCACGTTTAGTTTGTCTGAAGGCTGTGGATGGATTAAAATCATTGACTTCGTGAATTCTGGTTATCTTAACTTGCCAGGTACATAATATTGAACATAAATTACTGTAATGGCTGGTGAAGTAAATCCTCAGTGATTCAGTCACTCTTGCCTCTTTCCCTGCATATGAATTCTAAACACCCCTGTTTGCTCAGCGACTCATTACTGTTCCTGTTACCAGTAGGTTAAAACCACCATAAATGCTTCGACTGCTTACATACCTCTTTTGAGTTTGAAGTACTTTAATAAGCCCATGCTTCTCTCGGACAATGATGCTAGCGAGACGCTCTGCCTGGAAGGTTTGCTCTGCCTCTGACTGGAACGCTCACGCAGGCAGGGCGCTTCTGAGCTCTGTGCGGATGACGGTCACGCGCGTTGTGTGTGTGTGTGCTTGCGGACCGTCATTCCTTCATATTTATTTCTTAAATAAGAAGTGGCCACTTGGAGGTTGCTTTTGGGCCGCATGTGGCCCACGGGCTGCTAATTGGATAGGCCTGGTGTGATGTAAAGTGCCATTGAATCAATTTTGTTGCATTTGGCTGAATCTGAGCAGACAGTATATCCGTATACACTTCAGAATTCATCTAGCTGCTTCTGTCACATCATCAACTAGAGGGCATTCAGAGAGGGCAAATCTCTGCCAAGGCTCCGTCCCTCCCTCCCTTTGTCCGTCCATAACGCCATCCGTCTGTACATTGCGAGATAGGGCCTTGGCGGAGGTATGCACTCATGAATCACCTCCAACATCTAATGAGTTTATCTTTGGGCCAAGGGCCACCTCTGGTGAAAATGTCATCAGAATCCATCTAGGAGTTTTTGTGTGATCTAGGGCTGTTGCGATAACCTCAATTATGTAGTACCGAGCTATGGACAAGCCTACCACGGAGGAAAACAAGCTACTGCAACAATCGCGGTGTTCACTTTTTTTTGTGTGTGTGGCTAAATCTCATTGTTCACTTATGAACAACGAGCTGTAAAGTGTATTTTACATCTTGGTAAGATACATGTAAAGTTTATTTTTATTGCCAACAGCATGTTTGCACCCAGTTCTGATGACAGCAGCACCTGGCACTGTGGAAACTTCCATAGCACTGGGTGCTGGCAGCAGCAGCACCATGTGGGTCTCTCTCCAGACGGACTCCAGCAGGCAGTTGGTGGTGGAAGTGTCTGGACTCCTTGCTAAATACAGCCGTGACAGTGAGCACTGAAAGGGTACAAAGCGTGTTATTTCCTTCTGAGAGGAGTGTGTATGATCCTGACAACTGAGCTCCGACAGCCAAACAACTACTACATAGTGCATTACTTGCCTGAATGTGATTTTTCGGACAGTGGCAGAAATCTCAAAATCACGGAGACAAGAGCCACGCAGGGCTGTACGGAGGCTGTCCAGTGTTTAAATAAGCTGAATGTCGCTGTAGTCTCCAGTAGGGATGGGCATAATTTACCGATTAACCGATAATTGATCATTAAGAATTTCACCGAGGAAGTTCATTTTCGCCGACAAACCGTTTTTTTTTTTAAACAATCCGAGGCCTAGTGTACGGCCGTCCTCAAACAATGCAATGGCAAAATTTGGGCACCAGGGGGCAACATTACACCATCGCCGTACCCTGGCGTGCCTCAGTTGATACACGCGGGCTTCCGTAGGGCAATCGCCAAATCATTAAGCGGTTACGGCGAAGTGTTGCGTGGGACCATTTCAATTTAAAAAATGACCAGGTGTACTGCAATCACTGCAATGCAGCATACAAATATACCTCATTGACAGGGTCCATGGAACACCCTTATTACGCAAAGAAACCGCCAACAGTGGTTGCGCGCTGAGTAATGGCGGTCGTGAAGATTCTTTTTTTTTTTCAGAAACTTTATTGAGAAGGTCATGAAGATTCGGTGTACACACGTCGAGGGAAGCCGCAGGAGGCGGCGTAGTAGCTCGACGGGAAGACTATTTCGCACAAAATGGCACAAGAGAACAGCAAAAAGTTCTGCGCGGCTAGACTAAGTAACACGAGCGATAGAGCAATGAATGCGGTCTTTGTTTGTTGGGTGGCCGCTCGGCAGGGAGACAAGGTGGGTAAAACGTCTCGGCCAATCAGCTTGCGGGGTGAAACGTCTCGGCCAATCAGCTTGCGAGATTCCCGAGCCGAGCCAACATGAGAACAGAGAGAGGGCTCTCCGTGCACCTGATGTTATAATGTAGTCTACCTGCCTTGTTACGTACCTAAAAATGTTAATGATTAACCGATTATTAATCATTAATTCTCCCGACGATCGGTGAAGAAAATTTCACCGAATGCCCATCCCTAGTCTCCAGTCCACACACGCCGTAGTTAAATACTGGATTTCCCGCCACTGCTTTATGAAAATGATCATTTTTTTAACAGAATCAGCAGTTTATGCCTAGAAAGACAGGAGCTCAACAAAATTGTCACACACGCACATAAAGTTGAGGGCAGAGCTGCACCGAGTTTCTCACAGCTTCCATCGTTTGCCACCTAAGTTATGAACCCTGTTTAAATTACAAGATCACAGGGTCCTAAAAACTTTTGCAATAATACTGCAAATTGCAGTGTTTAGCTATCCACCGTCACCGCAGGGGAACTTCCTCTACCATGACAGCCCTAGTGTGATCCTGCTAACAGTCAGAGAAATGGCAGCGAAAACAATATGACTACATTTTACGACTACATAATAATAACAAGACTGTCATAATTGTATTGACCATACATTGGGGCTGGGCAATTCAACCTTAAATCAGCATCATGGTTTATTGAATCTTTCAGGTCGGTTTTCATTTTTTTCCTCCTCTCTTCTCCCTTACAGTTTACTGACAAGGTTCATATGTCATGTATATGTGTAAGCAATATTACACAACAGTGCTGTATCATATCACTGCGATGCGTAGTAAACGAGCAGGCCTCTTGTGATTTCACAAACAAAACAAACATTGTTCAGTGCTGAAGTTAGTGTGCTTACATACTGTGTGGGTCACGTGGCTCGCACCAACATCCTTAGCTTGTCTGCTGGTACATGTCGCCGGAGTTACAGCTGCATGCACTCCGAAACCTGTCTTAACTGGCACACTTTGCTTGATTTTCCCTTGGTGACTTCAGATGAAATAATGTCAGTCATCACATGCTAGGTGGATGGAGGCCACATTTCTTTTCGTTCCAAGCCGTTTTACTTTTTCTGCAGTGTTTGGGGGTAAACAGTGCTAATCACCACACACGTAAGTCCGTGGACACATCTTAAAGGGGATGTACATGAAAAGTTCAATATTAATATATAAAGTAATTTTCAAAATATTCCTGGATCCAGATCGTGATCTGGATCACCACCAAAATCTAATCATGCCAAAAAAACATGCAAGTTAGGTTAATTGGCATCAAAACTGGGAATTCTAAATTGTCCTTAGGTATGACTGTGAGAGTGAATGGTTGTCTGTCTCGCTGTGTTGGCCCTGCAATGGACTGGCAATCTGTCAAGGGTGTGCCCTGCCTCTCGCCCAAAGATGCTGGGATAGGCTCTAGCCCCCCCCCGCGACCCGAAAAGGATTAAGCGGAAGAAGATGAATGAATGAATAAATGTTTTCCGTGCCAATACAAACCTTTCCTGAAAATTTCAGCAAAATCCATTCATAACTTTTGCAGTAATGTTGCAAACAGACAGACGGAAAAAAAAAAAACAATGCCGGCAAAAACATTACCTCCTCCTCTTGGTGGAAGTAATAAACACTAGTGACCCAGTGCCATTGGAAGATATGCATGCCCATGCACCGCACTGCCTCCACCATGTTTTACAGATGTGGTGTGCTTTGGATCATGTGCCGTTCCAAGCCTTCTCTGTATTTTCTTCTTCCCATCATTCTGGTACAGGTTGATCTTGGTTGATCTGTCCAAAGAATGCTGTAACAGGACTAAGCTGGCTTCTTTAGATGTTTTCTGGTAAAGTCTAATCTGGTCTTTCTATTTTTTAGGGTGATTAATGGTTTGCACCTTGTGGTGAACTGTCTATCATGAATTCTTCTCTTTACTGATACTTCCTGGAGAGTGTTCTTCAGTTGGGTGGATGTTGTGAAGGGCTTTTTTTTCACCATGAAAAGGATCCTGCGATCATCCACTACTGTTGTCTTCGGTGGACATCCAAGTCTTTTTGAGCTCACAAGCTAACCAGTGTGGTCTTATTTTTTCTCAGAAGGTACTAGGGCTGCATGGCCAAAATGATGATCGTGATTATTTTGATCAATACTGAAATCACGATTATTAATCTCGATTATTCATTAGCTTTAGGAAAAACACAGATTACACAAAATTCATTTTTTTTATTCATCCTACTTACCAATTGCTAGATGAAGCCTGTGGCCAAAGCACTGGAGCCTCGTCCATTTATTTAGAGAAGCTGCCTTGACGACATAAGATCCACTGTCTGTTGTTATGCAGACTAGTCCCTCCTACTGCAGGCTTCAAGATGATTGTGCTTCCCTCAGTCTGTGAGCTATAGCTTCTCCTGTGTGGTCTTGCGGGAAAAACAACATCTGCAAGCATCGACTCTTCATTTTAAAATCTCCATCAATGTAGAAAACTGTCAGGGACAGGTAGGGCTCCGTTATTCTGCTTGACCATAGGTCAGTCGTAGTTGCAAAGTACTCGACAGCTGTGGTATCCATCTGTATTTTTCATACAGCACAGGTAATGCAACTTTGGAGAATCACGTATTTCTTGTCCACTGTTTCGACCATATCTCTGAAGCCTTCGTTGCTCATACAGTATTTAGTGGACACATGTCTTTGGCCAAATAAAACGCTATTGCATCAGTTACTTTAGCGTGTCTTTGGGAGGTGGATGGATACGGTGAAGCTCTGTGCGGGATTGATACTATGATTGGCTGGGTCGGCGTCGGACACAGACTATGATTTAGTGAAGCGGCATTCGCTTTAGCCTTCATGCATTTATCGTACTTGTGTTTGTGGTGTTTTTTCAGGTAGTTGAACAAGTTAGTTGTGTGCCCTTGGGCACAGATACAGCTGTATGGCTCTCTTTGCATATAATTTCTTTTTAGTCAACATCACTTGCCCTCAATCCAAAACACATCCAGACAACAGATAATGATCCTCTCGAGGCACTACCTCCTCGCTTCTATGTGTTGCCGTACTGTCACCTTCTGCTCCCGACATCTGGTTTATATTTCACCATCACACCAGTCCACTATTGAAAACTTAAGGCTGCCGTTACAGGATGCGCTAGCTTGTCAGTTCTGCAGCTTAATGTTGCCCTACGTTCGCCCCCTGGTAGTCGGCTGGTTGTTGGTTGAGAAAATGCTTGATTTGATATGCAGCAGAGCCTGCATTTTAAATGTTAATTTAAAATGCACGTCTACACAGACGGCTCTGCCATGGAAGCAACCAGGAATGGCGGAGGCGGCGTGTACATCAGGTACGCTGACGAGGAGACCCATATTCCCATTGCGACTGGAAAGTACGCCACCAATTTCAGGGCTGAGGCAGAGGCCCTGAGAACAGCAGCGGCCCACGTCAGGGAACATCAAGACAAGGCACACAAGCGGGTCGTCATCTTCACTGATGCCCTCTCTGTCTTGGATGCACTTCAGGACCCCCGACGCAAAGAACTGAATGAACTCGCCCTCACTCTGTCTCAACTAGCAACACAGGTGAACGTATCACTCCAATGGATTCCTGCCCACTGTGGAATCTATGGAAATGAGACGGCTGACAGACTTGCTAAGGAGGGTGGGCAGCAAGACCAGGAAGACAGGCAGGTCTCTTACAGTGAGGAGAAAACCATTATTAAGGCCCTGTCTCACAAGAAGTGGCAGCAGCAACACCCAAACTTCTGCAAGGATGACAACTACTATAGTCTGAGCAGGGCTGACCAAGTCGTTCTGTTCAGACTCCGAACTGGACATAATAGAATGCATGCTCACATGCACCAGAAACTTAAAGTTGGACAATCGGACAGATGCCCATGTGATACTGCCCAAATGACCAGCGAACACCTCCTCCAAGACTGCCCAGACCACGCTGCACTCAGACGAGCTACGTGGCCTGACCCCACATCGCTGAACCAAAAGCTGCACGGGGATCTCGGGGACCTCCGCAGGACGGCAGCATTCATCAGGGCAGCTGGTGTGACCATCTAGTGATCGACGAAGAAGAAGAAGAAGATATGCAGCAGAGCCTGCATTTTAAATGTTAATATCACCGGCGATCATGTTAATTTAATTGTGGCAGCCAAAATCGTGATCGCAATCAAAAATTGATTAACTGTGCAGCCCTAGAATGTACCAAACTGTTGATTTGGCCACTCCTAACATTTCTGCTACCTCTATGATGGATTTCTTCTTTTTTCAGCCTAAGGACGGTCTGTTTCACTTCAATTGAGAACTCCTTTGACCGCATGCTGTGGGTTCACAGCAACAAGATAGAAGGGGCAGTGGTGGCCTAATGGTTAGGGGTCTGGGGCCTCATGTACAAAGACTTGTGCGGATTTCCTACTGAAAGATGATGTACATTTAAATCAAGAAAATGCCGTAAGCAAATAAAAAAAAAAATCCAGATGTATGAAACAGTGCATACGCAGGAATCCAAGCACATTTCCTTTGTACATCGCAATCTATTTGAAATTGGACACACGTGAGGAAATACTGGACTCCTCCCTTGACACGCCTCCATTTAAATATGCAATTAGATGCAAACACATATGCAAATAGATATATACAAGCTCTGCAGGCACGCTGTCCTCCAGCATTAGCACCGGATACAGGTAATTCAATAGCCTGCTCACAGCCCTATAAGATTAATTTACTGTTTTCCTTTATTCAGACAGGAATGAGAAGGAGATGTTTATTTAACCTTGACATGTTTCCACTGACGTCTGCAGTCGTCCTCAGAAGCGTCAGCTGATCGCTGTGATTTGTGATCAGCTGGGTGGATCAGCTCAATGAATAAAGGAAAACAGTAATGAAAAAGAAATGGTGATGCAGGCTGAATAACGGCGTTTGGTGTGAGCTCCCACATTTTCTTTGGAAATATCCTGTTTTTCTATATTTAATCCAGCCCACCGTTGGACTATAATATAGCTTTAAGCACATGTATTGTCGGTGACTGAGAGCATAACAGTTTTACTGAATGCCAAATTTGGCTCATTTCCTCAAAAGATCAGTGACATATCGAAAGAGTTACAAGATGTGACCAAACGTGTAAATGAGGCTGAACTTTGCATTTCAGCCATTGAGGACACAAACACGGAGACAGAGAGTTGAGTGTCTCATCTGGAAAAAAACATGGTCTTGCTGCAGGAGTGCCTGGATGACCAGGAGGACCGAAGCAGATGTAAAAACTTAAGAATAATAGGATTCCCCAAGTCTTCAGAGGATGCCTTATCTGTGCAGCTCATGGAGGAATGGATCCCCAAGGTCCTCGGGCTGGCGACTAAAACCGGCAGGATTAAACTGGAAAGAGCACACCGAGTGTCTGGGGATGTAAGGAGGAGGACTGAGGCCTGTCTTCGTGCCATGATTGTGAGGTTCCACAACTATTGTGACTGAGCACAGGTGCTGGAGGCTACCAGACAGGCGAATAATGTGCAGTATGACAGTAGGATTTATTTCTTCCAGGATTTTTCCAGTGGGACTCAGAGGAAATGTCGGGCATTTGATGAGGTTCAGAGAAAACTACAGTCGACTGAAATATGGAGCTACGGATTAAGCTACCCTTCAACTCTGAGGATCACTGTGAATAAAACTACTAAGACTTTTGTCGACTCTGAAGAAGCAATGTCATTTGTAAAGACTTTGAAGGGTGAGGACAGCTCTTTGGGAGAATGACTGAGTAATGCGTTTATTTACCAATGACTTAATAATAACCTCTGCCAAGGGAGGATGGAGGTTATGTTTTCGGTAGCATTGGTTGTTTTGTCTGTTTGTTTGTTGGTTGGTTGGTTTGTCTGTTATCAACATAACTCAAAAAGTTAAGAACAGATTTTGATGAAATTTTCAGGAAAGGTGTGTAATGGCATGTTTTTGGCATGTGGGAGGAAACCAGAGAAATCCTGGAGTAAACCCACACAGACACGGGGAGAACATGCAAACTCCACACAGATCACTGTTGGTTGGGGGCTGGGATCAAACCCAGGATGCCCAGGCCAAGGGTGAGTTGCTGTGCTGCTGAAATGCTAACCACTCTGCCACTGTGCTGCCCACTGTGTTGGCCCTGTGATGGACTGGCGATCTGTCCAGAATGTACCCTGCCACTCGCCCAAAGATGCTGGGATAGGCTCCAGTCCCCCTGCGACCCGAAAAGGATTAAGCAGAAGAAGATGGATGGATGGTGGGTAATGGAACGGGGAACAGATGATTAGATTTTGGTGGTGATTCGGATCACAATGTGGATGCAGGAATTTTTTGAATATTATTTTACATATTAATTTGACGCTTTTCATGTACTGATCCTTTAAGATGTGTTCACTCAGTTATGTGCGTGGTCATGCCATAGGGCCACGCGCCTCGGCAACCCAGAAGCCAAACACTGCAGAAAAAGAATTAGGGGGCATGTCCACCAAACTCGTTTTTCCTGCTGTGGGTGACTATTTTCTATTCATTCTCTGTGTAGTCCAGCGTTTACAGCACTGAGCACCCTCTGTGCTGAAATGCTTTGAGCGGCGGCTGCTTTGTTGCGGTGCTTAGGGCTGAAAAAAGTTCAACTTGTCAGAGTACTATACAGCTGCGCTCGTCAATGTCAGACCTTTCTAAGCAGCCAATCAGAATTAAGGAAGGGCGGGACATAAGATGCCAGTACAGAAAGACGAGAACAGGAAGTGACAGTGGAGGAGTGGAGGCTGAACTTTGCTGCATCAAACAATGTGAATTTGTAGTTGATAACTGCAAAAAAATGGTATGATACCGCATTGTTGTGTAATATTGCTTAATAATTATGAACCTTGTCAGTAAACTGTAATGGAGACAAGAGGAGGAAAAAAAAAGAAAATTGACCTGAATGAATAAACCATGATGCTGATTTAAGGTGGAATTGCCCAGCCCCAATGTATGGTCAATACAATTATGACAGTCTTGTTATTATTATTATTATTATGTAGTCATATAATGTAGTCATATTGTTTTTGCTGTTGTTTCTCTGTTAATAATAATAATAATAATGGATTGCATTTATACAGCACCTTTCATTCAGATTTTCAGGAAAGGTGTGTGATGGCACACTGAATACATGAATAGATTATGGTGATGATCTCAAAATGCATACCTCCGCCAAGGCTCTTATCTTCTCACAGAGTGTTAACAACAATACTCCAAAACTACTGGATGGATTTGGATGAAATTTTCACCAGAGGTGGCCCTTAGCCCAAAAAATGAACTCATTAGATGTTGGAGGTGATCTGTGAGTGCATACCTCCGCCAAGGCCCTATCTCGCAATGTACAGATGGATGGCGATATGGACGGACAAAGGGACGGTAGGGAGAACAAAGGGAGGGAGGGATGGGAGCCTTGGCGGAGGTATACGTTCTCTGAGTGCCCTCTAGTTTCAAGGTTAAAAGAGGTTTTGATGTGACTTTGGAAAAAAAGGGGTTTAGAATATTTTTTTGTCTATATTTTTTTAATATATATTTATTACAGTACTACTCACAAAAAGTTAGGGATATTCATTGTGAACAAAGCCTCACGGAACCAGATGATGAATGCCATTCAACTCCAGGCACATTTAAGGGAGGTCAGAGGTACCCAAGTGTCACGTCAGACCATTTGAAACCATTTACATCAGTGTGGTCTGCATGCTAGACGACCTGCAAGGGTACATGACACCACCAGACACAGGTGTCTTTGTCTTGCATGAGCCAGGGAGCACTTATGCTGGACAAGAGACCAGTGGGCCTCAGTGCTGTTCTCTGATGAAAGTCGATTCATGCTGAGCAGAAATGATGGCTGTCAACAATGTTGGAAACGTCAAGGACAGCACTATACATCAGCCACTGTTGTCACCAGACAAGCCTTTGGTGGTGGTGGTGGTGTTACAGTCTGGGCAGGTGGGTCTAGTCAATACAGAACTACCCTACACCTTGTGAATGGTACAGTGACATGCCGATACTACCCGAATAACATCATTAATCCAGTCATTGTGCCCCTGAATGAACAACACAGGCCTAATTTCATCTTCATGGACAACAATGCTCCAGCTCATCGAGGTCACATCATTAGGAAAGGGCTGCTGGAAATGGAGTGGCCTGCACTTTTTCCAGACCTGAATCCCATAGAAAACCTATGGGATCAGCTGAGTCACCGTGTAGAGACTAGTAGCACCTGCACCCCACAACCTCAATGACCTGAGGGCCACTCTTCAAGAAGAGTGGAATGCCATGCCTCAGCAGACAAGAAGTCAACTTGTGAACAACATGAGACGTCGTTGTCAAGCTGTAATTGATGTCCAAGGGCACATGAGAAGTTATTGAGACATTGACATTTTTTGTTGTGGTATACCCACCACTGTTGTTGGCTTTTGTTTCAGTAAATTGTTTGAGATGAGGAAATCATCATTGCATGCTTCTACTTAAATGCCCTACTTTCATGATATAATATCACTGTAGCGTGAACTTTTTACATTTTCCATAAATTTCATTCGAAAGCCAAATATCCCTAAATTTTTGTTAGTGGTGTGTGTGTGTGTGTGTGTGTGTGTGTGTGTGTGTGTGTGTGTGTGTGTGTGTGTGTGTGTGTGTGTGTGTGTGTGTGTAAAAAAATTATATATTACGCTATATACTGTATATAATTGCATATTAAACCCTTGTGTCAATAAATTGCCGCCTGAAACGTGTAAGGCCACCAAACGGGCACGGGTAATATCTGAAACTTGTGGGGAGCTAGACTATGTGGATATATGGTGAACACTGAATCCCAGTGTTCTTTTATTTGCTTTTAAATCATTAAATGGCCTTGCCCCGCCTTACCTCTCTGAGCTGCTCCATCCTTACACTGCTGCTCAGTCTCTCAGGTCAGCTGATCAGCTGCTCCTGGAGATACCGAAATCAAAGAGGAAGCTCAGAGGGGACAGAGCTTTTTCTGTTGCTGCTCCTAAATTGTGGAACAGTCTGCCTTTGTCCATCAGACAAGCCTCTTCACTGTCCAGTTGTAAAATTCATCTTAAAACACATTTTTATTCTCTGACTTTTGACCCAGTTTGAGACACTGATTTTATTTGTTCTTACTGTCTCTACTGCTGTTTTGTATTTTTTAGCTGTATTTTATGTTTTATGTTTTTATATTTGATTTATTGTTGATGTACAGCACTTTGTGTCAGCTGTCATTTTTAAAGTACTTTATAAATAAAGTTGAATTAGATGAGTAATAAAGAATTTACATTCTTTTCGGGGGTTCATAAAAGCAGTTCCAGAATAGATTATTTTTTATCTTCTGAAACAATGTTGTATTCTACTCTATCGTGTATCATAGGGAGCATCACAATATCAGATCATGCTCCTGTTTTCTTAAAATTTACACATGGGCAGGCACAATCTTATTTAATAAGATGGAGATTTAATATGCACTTGTTGAACGATCTAAATTGTATTTCTTATTTTCAAAAAGAATTTCAAATTTTCTTTTCAATTAATGATACGCCAGGACTATCTCCCTTCAGTTTTGTGGGAATCTTGGAAAGCATATTCATGTGGCTTAATAATATCTTACGAAAAGAGCAAGAAAAAGAAAGCTTTAGAGGCACAACGGAAGCTTGAAATACAGTTATCTGAGTGTGAAAGAACTTATAATTATAATCCAAGTCAAACATTGGGGGGGGTTGAGATCTCTGCCCGTGTAAAGATTTAAAAAAAAAACAAAAAAAACCTTTTTTATTATAGGACTGTCAGGTCATCAGTACAGGCAGTTGTCTCCACTGTCCTCTTTTTCATTTTTAAAGGAAAATGATTTTTAAGCAAAAAATGACAGTATATGTATCCTAGTGTGGAGGAAGAGCAGAAAATCATTAACTTTGCTAAAAAGACAAGGCTAATTTACCCCTTTATTTTGGTATTCCTATATTAGTAACAGTTGTAAAAATTATTTCCCTAATTTACCAAATCTATATTCAGCCTTGTAATAGTCTATGCCACTATGAAGCAGCAGGCCTACTTAATACCTATTATGCACTGGTTCCTTTCAAGGTTGTCATAGCCAGGAGCGGCACTGGGGTTAAGCTCCCAGTGCTCATAAAATGCTCCTTATGGCGTGCATCTCGAAAAGCCTCTGACAACTAAGTCCAACTCCTAGCCTGCCCGTGTGGTTTAGTCTCTAAGCCCGGCGGAACTGCTTTTACTAATAGGAGAAGGGGCGAGGGCGGATCTCTGGCACCTTAAAACCAGATGCTTCGGGTAGATGGTGGCTCGTCAACCTGGGAAGGTAGCCCATCTAGGGGAAGGTAAGGCAGTTCTATGTTGTGCTCAACATCGTTCTGGCAGCTCCTGCAACGGCGCTGGTGCCAAACTGTAGCAGCCCTGCTGTTCCTTTGGATTCATCAGTGACGTGGAGAGGGGGGACATGCTGCATGGGCAACATCTTGTCCTCCATATCTTCCTGCCCAGGCTTGAATCCTACCAACGCCCAACGCTGGAAGGTAGAACACCGGATCACTGGAGAGGACACTCCAGCTTCGCCTTTGGCGTAGACAAAACACGGGGAATGACAGTTACCGGTTATAAGCCACTGCTCAATTGGCGTAGAGCGTGGCGCCAGGGGTTGTTCCCGACGGTGGGAGGGATCATCAGATCTCACTGGACAGCTACCGCCCGCCTCAAGCTGGGCAGCCCCCAGCCAATAAGGTGTTGTCCCGCCACAGCTTGCTTTCCTCATTGGGTGCATGGGGATAAGGAGAAATCCAAACAGCAGGCTGAGAACCTTCGCACCAGGCAAGACAATAAAACAAAAGAGACCAACTCTAAAACTGGGAACTTGGAACGTCCGCACTATGATGACAGGACTCGCTGCTAACCTAAAGGACATCAACGACACCAGGAAGACTGCCATCATCAATAATGAGCTGAAGAGACTGGGAGTGGATATCGCCACTCTCCAGGAAACACGGTTAGCTGATGCAGGCACACTGAGAGAGAAGGACTACACGTTCTACTGGCAGGGAAAGGGCAGTGACGAACACAGGGAACACGGAGTGGGCTTCGCAGTGAAGAACACTTTGCTGAAGATGGTGGAACCGGGCAGCACTGGCTCTGCACGACTCCTCACCCTCCGCCTGAACACCACTCAAGGCCCAGTCACCCTCGTCAGTGTGTATGCCCCAACACAGACAGCCACACCAGAGGCAAAAGACGAGTTTTACGAGAATCTCACAACAACTGTCAGGATCATCCCCAACTCTGACCAACTCATTCTCCTTGGAGACTTCAATGCCAGAGTGGGTGCTGACCACGACTCCTGGCCCTCCTGTCTTGGACCTTTTGGCGTGGGCAGAATGAACGACAACGGACAGCGGCTGCTCGAGTTCTGCACATATCACGATCTGTGCATCACAAACTCGTTCTTCAAGACCAAGCCCCAACACAAGGTTTCCTGGCAACATCCGCGCTCAAAGCACTGGCACCAGCTAGACTTGATCCTGACCAGGCGCACCTCACTGAAGAACGTGCTAATCACCCGTTCGTTCCAGAGTGCAGATTGCGACACAGACCATTCATTGGTGTGTTGCAAGGTCAAGCTGCAGCTGAAGAAATTCCATCGTGCTAGACAACCTGGAAAGGCACGGATTGACACCAGCAAGATGGCCCAACCAGAACTTGTTGAGCAGTTTGCCTCCACCTTTGAGAAGGAACTTGGTGTACCACAAGGAGGAGAATCTGCAAAGCAGAAGTGGGAAGAGCTGCGAAACACCATCTACCGCACAGCCTTGGCTACCTTTGGGAGGAAGACCTCGAAGTCACAGGACTGGTTTGATGCCAAGTTGACCGAGATGACCCCCGTCATTGAAGCCAAGTGCTCAGCACTTGCTGAGTACAAGAAGTACCCAAACGAGAAGAATCTCCAGATTCTCAGGGCTGCGAGAAGCAAAGTTCAGCAGACTGCTCGGCGCTGTGCCAACGAGTACTGGACTCAGCTCAGCCAAGACATTCAAACCGCTGCCATAACAGGGAACATCCGTGGTATGTACGATGGCATCAAGAAAGCACTTGGTCCGGCTCAGAGAAAGACGGCCCCCCTCAAATCTTCCACTGGGGAGATGATCACAGAGAAGAACAAGCAGATGGAGAGATGGGTGGAACACTACTCCGACCTCTACTCTAGACAGAACACCGTGACACTGTCAGCCCTTGATGCCATCGACTGCCTGCCATGCATGGACGAACTTGACGCCGAGCCAACCATCGACGAACTCAGTAAGGCCATTGATAGCTTGGCCGCTGGCAAGGCACCCGGCAACGACGGCATACCCCCTGACCTGATCAAGCACTGCAAGACCGCCCTACTGCTGCCATTGCATGACGTCCTCTGCCAGTGCTGGAAGGAAGGTGCCGTACCACAGGACATGAGGGACGCCAAGATCATCACCCTCTACAAAAACAAAGGGGAGAGAAGCGACTGCAACAACTACAGGGGCATTTCCCTCCTCAGCGTTGTTGGCAAAGTCTACACACGAGTTGTTCTCGTTCGTCTACAGAAGCTTGCCGAACGTGTCTACCCCGAGTCTCAGTGTGGCTTCCGCGCTGAGCGATCGACGGTAGACATGATATTCTCCATCCGCCAACTCCAGGAGAAATGCAGAGAACAGAACATGCCTCTGTACGTCGCCTTCATCGACCTCACCAAAGCGTTCGATCTGGTCAGCAGAGAGGGCCTTTTCAAGATCCTGCCAAAGATAGGATGCCCACCAAAGTTGCAAAGCCTCATCGAATCGTTTCACACCAACATGCAGGGGATAGTGCAGCACGATGGCAACGTCTCAGAGCCATTCAACATACGCAGCGGAGTGAAACAGGGCTGTGTACTTGCGCCAACCCTCTTTGGGATTTTCTTTGCTATGCTCCTGAGGCATGCCTTCAGCACAGCAACAGAGGGAATCTACCTGCACACAAGATCTGACGGCAGGCTTTTCAACCTCGCCCGCCTGAAAGCCAGAACCAAAGTACGCGAGGCTCTAATCAGAGACATGCTGTTCGCAGACGACGCTGCAGTCGCAACCCACACACAGCAGGAGCTTCAGACCCTGATTGACCGCTTCTCCCAGGCATGCAAGGACTTCGGGCTTACCATCAGCCTGAAGAAGACTAACGTCTTGGCGCAAGGCACGGAAGCACCACCAACCATCCCCATTGACGACTACAAGCTGGAGGTCGTGAATCAGTTCACGTACCTGGGGTCCACGATCAACAACAACCTCTCCCTTGATACAGAGATCAACAAGAGGATTGGAAAATCAGCCTTCACACTCGCTCGCCTCACCACACGAGTGTGGGAGAATCCCAAACTCTCTGTCAAGACGAAGATGGCAGTGTACAATGCCTGCGTCATCAGCACACTGCTCTATGGGAGTGAGACGTGGACAACATAACGCCCGGCAGGAAAAGAGACTGAACTCCTTCCACTTGCGCTGCATTCGCCACATCCTGGACATATCCTGGCAGGACAAAGTGCCCAACACAGAAGTTCTGTCCCGCGCCGGCCTTCCCTCCATGTTCACTCTACTCAGGCAGCGCAGGCTCCGCTGGCTAGGCCACGTTCACCGTATGGAGGATGGCAGAATCCCCAAAGACGTCCTCTATGGAGAACTGGCAACTGGCAGGAGAGACGTTGGCCGCCCACAGCTGCGCTTTAGAGACGTCTGCAAGAGAGACATGAAGGCCCTGGATATCAACACAGAGCGCTGGGAGGACCTTGCAACGGACCGCTCCAAATGGAGAGGCACCCTGACCAGACAGCTCAAGGCGGGTGAAGAGAGACTGACTGCTGCAGCAGATGAAAAAAGGACCCGCAGGAAGAACCGCCACAGACCCAGCAGCACGGAGACCATCCACAAGTGTGACCTGTGTGACAGGGACTGTCATTCGCGCATCGGCCTGTTCAGCCACAGGCGGTGCTGTTCCAGCAGAGTAGACGTTTAGGATTCTCTTCCATGGTCATCATAGACCGACGGAGGCCGACAAAATTTCAGCACTGGCAGAAATCATGTTTTGAATATTGTTACCTGGTCATGTGTGCCTCCTGTGCCTCCTCTCTCTCTCTCTCTCTCTAGTCATCAGTACTGTCTCTCTGTCCCTCTGGACACCTGTGCTGATTCTCTGGTTACCTTTACCTCCTCTCTCATCTCCTTTTTGGTTCACCTTGCTGCTGCCACATTCTTGCTCCTGATATAAAAAGGTCAGTTAATGTTCAAATGGTTTAAAAGAGGTACTTCATGGACAGTTTTGGAGGATGTAATTCATGCTAGATTTTTCAATGCCAAAAACTTGGAAAGATGTAAAATATTCTTCACCCCTTCTTCCCTTCTTAACAGTGCAGTACCCATCTTAACAGTACAATTGGTATTAACTGAGGTTAATCTAGCTACTGAATGAGGCTTAATCACCATTATTCTTAACTCATTTTATTTTGTCATTAATCAGTTGGGGTGATTAACACATTTATTCTGACAGAACTAATGTTTTTTCATTAATTTATGATGTCACCACTTGCCACCATGTGGCTATTTCTTACCAAGGAGATGAACGAATCACTACTGTGATTTAGTCAGCTAGACTATGACAAAAGTAACAGTTATCCTGCCTGCAGAGGCATTATGAACACAGCACACCACATCTCAAGGTGTGGTGGGCTGAGATTTACTCATAGTAAATCTGTGAGTAGGTTTGTGACTAAATCATCCTGGTATTAAAAACTTACTCTGGATTCATTATTTAGACATTTAATTTTTTACAATGACAGTCAGTTTTCAAATTTAGGATTCAGGTACCCCCCTCCCCCCCCAAAAAAAAAGGTAAATAACAAATTTACCTTTGCCAAATTTACCAGAAAAAAAAAACAAAAAAAACATGCAAATTTAGGAGAAAATAGTACAAATTCACAAGAAGTAAGAAGCAACTTTTTTTTTTTAATTTTGTGTACTGTATTGATCCCCAGAGAGGAAATTCAGGGCATCCACCTGGATGGATGAAGCAGCCACGGTACAGCGCTATCCCTTCACCATTCACACACACATTCACACCTAGGGCCACTTTAGAGTCTCCAATTAACTTAACCTGCATGTTTTTGGCCTGTGGAAGGAAACCGGAGAAATCCCAGAGTAAACCCACACAGACACGAGGAGAACATGCAAACTCCAGACTGATCACCGTTGGTCAGGGGCTGGGATTGAACCCGGGATCCCATGGCCAAGGGTGAGTTGCTGTGCTGCCGCAGTGCTAACCACTGCACCTCCGCACAGCCTGTAACTTGGTGATAGTCAAAAAAAAAAAATAAAAATCAGAAATTTAAATGATTTTGCAAACATGTAAGGAAAAAGGTTTCTTTTCCAAGACAAAAAAATGCAAATTTGAGAAAAATGCTACATTTTTATGAGAAACTGTGAATTTGGGGGGAAAACAACATGGGGGAAATACTGCATTTTTAATATAAAAAAACTGGCAAACTTACAAGAAAAAATGTCTCTGATTTAAAAGAAAAGCTGTAAAACTATGATAAAAAAGTTGTATACATGAAAACACTGAAGTTTACTAAGGGAGAAAAAAGATTGGACAGAATATTTGGAGCCCCAAAAGTTGGAAGTGAGGACAGTTCTAACTTTAAATGGGTTTATAATATGTTTTTAGTTGATATATAATGTATATACATACACACACGTACATTCAGTACTGAAGTGACCATGCAGGAAAAGCAACAGGCTGGAGGAGATGACAAATGTTGCAAGAAAAAATTGCTGGAAGAAGCATTGCAACTTTTTATTAATCAATTATTTATATTTTTAGCGTTCCTTTTATTGCAAATGGACCCTTAAACACCAACAAACTCAAAAGGTATGGTGTTAAGGTGATGAATGTTGTTATACTAGGAGCTAAATCATTATACAGTGATGATAATAAGCCATCAATATCTCAGTGTTTGATCACTGCCTAGTCTGTGTAATGCTGTCTCGTGATTAAATAAAATGGATTGAAAGGAGTCAGTTGAGGTGGTATGGACATCTGATTAGGATGCCTCCTGGACGCCTCCCACTTGAGGTGTTTCAGGCACGTACAAATTTGACTCTTCTTAGGCCCAGTGATAAACAAATTATGGATTTGAATAGACCCATTACATTGGAGGATGTAACTGAGGCCATATGTGCTTTGCAGTGAGGGAAAGCACCAGACCCTGATGGTTTTAGTTCAGAATTATGCAGATGATGATTTCTCTGGTTTCCTCCCACAGGCCAAAAACATGCAGGTTAGGTTAATTGAAGACTCTAAATTGGCCCTAGGTGTGAATTGTCACGCCGCGCCATTCATCAGCGGCGCCACCTGCTCACGCACCTGACAATCATCAGCGGCGAGGGATAAAGGCCGTCTCGCCCGGAGGCTCGGCCTGAAGCCGTCAGACTTCGTCCCTCACCGTTGTGAGCATACTTCTCTTCAGCATCACCATTTTGGTAAGAAGATCGCTTACCTCTCTTCTTCAGTCTTCTCCCCTGTGCACAGGTGGATTCCCCGGCGGCGGACATCTCCACTCCATCGCCCAATCCTCGCTGCTGTACGGAGCTCTCCAGGTGGCTGTCTTCCGGGCTTCGCCCCCTTGTTGTGCCAGCTATCCTGACAAACCAAGTAAGTCCTTCTCTCGCCATAAATCCCTCCTGTGTTGGTGTATGCCCGTCACCCTCTCCCTGTGCTCTCTCCATAGGGTTGCTCGGCTGTACGGTCACCTGCCTCTGTGCCTGGAGCAGACACCATCACCAACACATTTACATCCCGCAGACACGCACTCATTCACTCCTGCTGTTAATAAACTCTTTGAACTACTCTAAGCCTGTGTGTGTGCGTCTCCTGAGCCGTGCATTATGTCAGTACGGCTTCAGCAGAGCGGCTTGGCGGACGGCGGGCTCGCACACCGGTTTACCACTCTCGAGGCTAGAGTGGATCAAATTGCTTATCAACAGCAGGTTATCCTAAATCAATTATTAAACTTAACTAACCGGTTGGGCCGCTTAGATCCTCAACAGCCGTTCCCCCCGGCTCGTCAGGGTGGCGCGGCTCCTGCCGTTCCAGCGGCCGTCCAGCCGGCTCCAGTGGCACCGGTTCGGCTCACACCGATTCCGACCCCCGCCCGCTTTAGCGGTAAGCTCGGCGGAGCGCGGGGGTTCATTATGCAGTGTGAGTCCGTGTTCCACCGTGTGCCCGGAGATTTTCCCTCGGATCACAGTCGGATTGGTTACATAGGGAATCTTCTGGAGGGGCGTGCGTTAACTTGGACCTACGCCGTAATGGCGAGGCCCAGTTATGCCACCCTCACCTATGACCAGTTCGTGAGGCGCTTTCTGGAGGTCTTTGACCATTCTCAAACCGAGACGGTCCAGGTCGATCGGCTTCTCGCTCTCCAGCAGGGAGGCCGGTCGGCAGCGGACTACTCGGTCGACTTCCGGGTAGCGGCGGAGGAATTGGGCTGGGAGGAACGCTCCCTCTGTGGCCTGTTCCTCCGCAGCCTCAATAATGATCTGAGGGATGAACTGGCTGGACGGGATATCCCTGGGACGCTAGCGGAGCTGACATCCTTAGCGATAAGTTTGGATAACAGGCTGCGCGAGCGCTCCTCGGGGCGGAAGTCTTCTTCTTCTCGCCCTCGTGGAGTCTCGCCGCACCTGTTCCAAGCTCGCCCCCTGGCGGCGCCGCCAGCATCGTGCCCCGAGGAGTCGGAGCCGATGGTGACGGGCTGGACCAAGCTTTCCCCTGCGGAGAAACAACGCCGCCGTGAGTTGGGCCTCTGCATGTATTGCGGAGGTGACCAACACACTGTGGAGCGTTGCCCGCGGAAAGCCAGTCGGCGGGGTCCGCGACTCGCTGTAGGGAGCCTCGCGGATCCCAACCGGTTAGACACCCTCACCCAATTAAAGCTGCCCATCCGTTTCTGCCACAGTCCCACTGGGCACCTCACCCACGCACTGGTGGATTCGGGCGCAGAGGGCAGCTTCATTTCACAAGGCCTGGCAACCCGATTGGGCATCCGCTGTCAGGCATTAAAACACCCCATCTCCCTGGTCCATCTCTCCCGTGCCTCCCTTGGGAGAGTTTCTCACCAGACCATGCCTGTCCCAGTCATCATCTCAGGGAACCACCGGGAGGAGATGGTATTTTACGTCCTGCCCAACTCTGTGTCGCCCGTCATCCTGGGGTACCCCTGGCTACGCCTCCACAACCCTGTCCTGGACTGGAGGTCAGCTGGGGTGTCGGCATGGAGTACCTTCTGCATGGGCACCTGCCTTCAGTCCGCTGCCTGCTCCCCGTCCGCGGCTCCTCCTGTGGCGGATACAGCACCTCCGGACCTGTCGCTGGTGCCTCCAGAATTTCACGACCTGGGTATGGTATTCAGTAAATCGAAAGCTATGTCTCTTCCCCCGCATCGACCATATGACTGTGCCATCAATCTCCGCCAGGGGGCTCCCCTGCCATCTGGTCGGCTCTACAGCCTGTCGGCGCCGGAGAGGGAGACAATGAATACGTACCTAAAGGAATCACTGAGCGCTGGGATTATTCGCCCATCGTCGTCACCCGTGGGGGCAGGGTTTTTCTTTGTCGGGAAAAAGGACGGTTCCCTCCGTCCCTGCATAGACTACCGAGCGCTTAATGACATCACTGAGAGGGACCGTTACACCCTGCCCCTCATGGACACTGCCTTCCACTCCCTCCAGGGGGCGACCTGGTTTACCAAGCTGGATCTACGCAGCGCTTACCACCTCGTCCGGATCCGGGAGGGAGATGAATGGAAAACAGCCTTCCGTACCCCGAACGGCCACTTTGAGTATCTCGTCATGCCGTTCGGGTTGACCAACGCTCCTGCCGTCTTTCAGCGCCTCATTAATGACGTCCTCCGGGATTTCATCGGCCTTTTCGTGTTCGTCTACCTGGACGACATTCTGATCTTCTCCAGGTCCAGAGACGAGCACCAGGTCCATGTGAGGCGGGTCCTCCAAAGACTGCTGGAGAATCGTCTGTACGTGAAGGCTGAGAAATGCGAGTTCTACGCTAGGACCACATCCTTCCTGGGATCCATCATCGCCCAAGACCAGGTGCTCCCAGACCCAGAGAAGATGAAGGCGGTGGTGGAGTGGCCTACTCCCGCATCCCGGAAGCAGGTGCAACAGTTTGTTGGCTTCGCCAATTTTTACCGCCGCTTTGTCCCGAATTTCAGCTGGATCGTCGGACCGCTGACCCGCCTCACGTCCCCGAAGGTCCCGTTCCGGTGGACCGAAGAGGTCGATGCTGCCTTTAAGGCGCTGAAGGCGGAGTTCTCCTCCTCCCGGGTCCTTCGCCAGGTCGACCCCGCGCTGCAGTGCATTGTGGAGGTGGACGCATCGGACACGGGAGTGGGAGCAGTGTTATCCCAACGATCACCGGACGATGGCGCCAAGCGACCGTGTGCCTTCTTCTCCCGGCGCCTGTCCCCGGCGGAGAGGAACTACGATGTAGGGGACAGAGAGCTCCTGGCCATTAAACTCGCCTTACAGGAGTGGCGCCACTGGCTAGAGGGGGCGGACCTGCCATTTGTGGTCCTGACGGACCACAAGAACTTAGAATACTTACAATCTGCCAAGCGCCTGAATGCCCGCCAGGCGCGCTGGTCTTTGTTCTTCGCCAGGTTCCGCTTCTCAATCACCTTCAGGCCGGGCTCCAAAAACGGCCTGCCTGACGCCCTCTCTAGGCAGTTCACCCCCGTGGAGGCTGAGGAGACGCCCCACACTATCCTGCCCAGGTCGTGCGTCGTGGGAGCCATTTCTTGGAACATTGAAGACAAGATCCGGAAGGCGCAGGAGGTGGAACCTGATCCTGGCGGCGGACCGGAGGGAAGACTGTTCGTCCCATCTGCGGTCCGAGGAGAGGTCATCCACTGGCTCCACACCTCCCGGCTCACCTGTCATCCCGGCACCTCTCGGATGATCAGCCTCCTCCAACGGTCCTTTTGGTGGTCAGGCCTGCGGAGGGATGCAGCCCGCTACGCCCGGGCTTGCCCAATCTGTGCCACCAGCAAGTCGGGAAATGCCCCCCCAGCGGGTCTGCTCCAGCCTCTGCCCGTCCCCGGCAGGCCCTGGTCGCACATCGCACTGGATTTCGTCACCGGACTCCCCGTTTCCAACTCCTTTGACACCGTCCTGACCATCGTGGACCGTTTCTCCAAGGTGGCACACTTCGTCCCCCTGCGAGGTCTCCCTACTGCCCTGGAGACGGCGGGCCTCCTCGTCCAACACGTGGTCAGGCTGCACGGGATTCCGGTGGACGTGGTCTCGGACCGGGGCCCCCAATTTTCATCCGAGGTTTGGAGATCTTTTTGTAACGCCATCGGAGCCAAGGTGAGCCTCTCCTCCGGCCATCACCCCCAGTCTAACGGGCAGTGTGAAAGGACCAATCAGGAGCTGGAGGCTGCGCTCCGCTGTGTTACCAGATCCAAGCCGACGTCCTGGAGCAACCATCTCGCCTGGGTGGAGTATGCCCACAACACCGCCCGCTCTTCTGCAACGGGGATGTCCCCCTTCAAGGCGTCCCTGGGTTACGACCCCCCGCTGTTTCCAGCGCAGGAGAGCGAGGTAGCTGTCCCCTCTGTTAGGGCGCACCTTAGGCAGTTCCGCTCCACCTGGGCTGCCGCGCGTCATGCGCTTTTACGCACAGCGGAGCGCAACAGGACCGTGGCGGACCGGCACAGGCGACCTGCCCCGGCGTACAGAGTTGGGCAACTCGTGTATGTGTCTACCCAGGACGTCACATTAAAAGGCGAGAGGAGGAAGCTGGCACAGCGATTCATGGGTCCCTTTCCCATCACCCGGATCATCAACCCGGTGGCTGTGCGCGTGGCTATTCCCCCCTCCCTCCGCATCCATCCCACTTTCCATGTGTCGAAGGTGAAACTGGCAGTCACTGACCCCCTTTGCCCTCCTCCTGCAGCGCAACCCGCGCCCCGGATGATTGGTGGCCATCCGGCCTGGTCCGTCTCCTCCATCCTGGACTCCCGGCGCCGAGGTCGTGGGTTGCAATACTTGGTGGACTGGGAGGGCTATGGGCCCGAGCATCGACAATGGGTGCCCCCCGTCGTTTGTGTTGGACCCATCGCTCATCGCGGACTTCCACCGAGCGCACCCGGATAAGCCATCGCCAGGAGGCGCTGCTAGAGGGGGGAGTACTGTCACGCCGCGCCATTCATCAGCGGCGCCACCTGCTCACGCACCTGACAATCATCAGCGGCGAGGGATAAAGGCCGTCTCGCCCGGAGGCTCGGCCTGAAGCCGTCAGACTTCGTCCCTCACCGTTGTGAGCATACTTCTCTTCAGCATCACCATTTTGGTAAGAAGATCGCTTACCTCTCTTCTTCAGTCTTCTCCCCTGTGCACAGGTGGATTCCCCGGCGGCGGACATCTCCACTCCATCGCCCAATCCTCGCTGCTGTACGGAGCTCTCCAGGTGGCTGTCTTCCGGGCTTCGCCCCCTTGATGTGCCAGCTATCCTGACAAACCAAGTAAGTCCTCTCGCCATAAATCCCTCCTGTGTTGGTGTATGCCCGTCACCCTCTCCCTGTGCTCTCTCCATAGGGTTGCTCGGCTGTACGGTCACCTGCCTCTGTGCCTGGAGCAGACACCATCACCAACACATTTACATCCCGCAGACACGCACTCATTCACTCCTGCTGTTAATAAACTCTTTGAACTACTCTAAGCCTGTGTGTGTGCGTCTCCTGAGCCGTGCATTATGTCATGAATGTGTGTGTGAATGATAAAGGGATAGCGCCGTACCGTGGCTGCTTCATCCATCCAGGTGGATGCCCTCAATTTCCCCTCAGGGGATCGATAAAGTATACAAAATAAAAAAAAAATATATTATTTATCACACAACCTGAAACCTCTATTCCTTTATTTTTGGATATTACTAATCAATTTAGCCTAATTTCTGGATATAAAATAAATCTTAATAAATCAGAGGCAATACCTCTTGGTCAGGATCGACACATATTGTCTAACTGGTCACCTTTTAGATGTGTAACCAATGGTTTTGCTTATGTGGGTATATTTGTTACCCCTGGACTGCAGAAAATGTATAGAACTAAATTTCAGTCATTGCTTAAGCAAATTCATGATGATTTGGAGAGGTGGAGTTCCCTCCCAATCTCCATGCTGGGACGAATCTCCTTCATTAAGGAATATCCTACCTAAATTACTTTACCATTTTCAAATGATACCAATATTGTTGAACAATTATACTATCAAGACATTAAACAGTTGGTTTGTGACATTTATTTGGAACCGTAAAAGATCACGGCTGAAGCTTTCAAAATTGCAACTGCCACTAGATAAGGGGGGTTTGGCTGTTCCTAATGTCAGACTGCATCAATGATGTTTGATATTTGGCTGACTTGATTAAGAATGACCCAGATTCAGTCTGGTTAGATATCGAAGGATTCAACTTGGGTAAACCATTAACACTGGCTAGTCTCCCTTTGATTATGAATAGAAAAGAAATTGAAATTGCAGATGGTAACTTCATTGTAAAATCCACACATTAAGTTTGGAAAATGATCAGGAAATGGGGAAAAAAGAACTAAAATATTATCATCAATAACTGCAATTCATACAAATAAAGATTTCCCCCCAGGCATGACTGATAAAGCATTTTCTTAGTGTGAAAAGGCAGGTATTAGGACTGTAAAAGATTTGTTTCATTGTGACACACTGATGACTGTTGAGCAAATAAGGTTGAAATATAAGCTTTCCACATACTCATTTTTTCAGGTTTTTGCAAGTTAGAAGTTTTATTCAGAATTGAGCTGGGTCTAAGTTTAGTCCAATACCATCACCAATTGAACAAATACTTTATGAAAGACCTAGAGCTAAGCTCTTAGGACGATGTTATAATGCTTTATGTAAAGCTTGTGATGTAAAAGATGCTGCTTTACAGATACTAGTACATGCCCGTGCATGGCCGTGCATACCCGTGCATGCCCATAGAAACCAAGTATAAGCAAGTCTTTCTGCATGCCCGTAGAAAGCAGGTGTAAGCAAGGGTGTTAACAAGCACATCAGCACTCATTCAGTGTTGCCAGCCTTTGATTTTTGATGGTGTTATAGTAAGTCCTATGATCTGTGATGATGTCATAGGGAGTCATATGATTTTGAGTCATGCCTGCGTTTGATCTCGGAAGCTGTCCTATGTCCTATGATCTTTGATGATGGCAAAGCGAGTCCTATGATGCCTGCATTTGATCCTGGTTTAAATTAGTGTGTCCCATTCTTAATCAGGTTCCAAGGTTGTCATAGCCAGGAGCGGCACTGGGGTTAAGCTCCCAGTGCTCATAAAATGCTCCTTATGGCGTGCGTCTCGAAAAGCCTCTGGCAACTAAGTCCAACTCCTAGCCTGCCCGTGTGGTTTAGTCTCTAAGCCCGGCGGAACTGCTTTTACTAATAGGAGAAGGGGCGAGGGCGGATCTCTGGCGCCTTAAAACCAGATGCTTCGGGTAGATGGTGGCTCGTCAACCTGGGAAGGTAGCCCATCTAGGGGAAGGTAAACCCTGATTTCAAACCTCTGCTGCCTTGCGGCATACCCGGTCACGGGAAAGGCTTCGGGAGTCAACCCTGAGGAAAAATCCGGAGTCGGAGCCCCTAAGGCAGTTCTATGTTGTGCTCAACATCGTTCTGGCAGCTCCTGCAACGGCGCTGGTGCCAAACTGTAGCAGCCCTGCTGTTCCTTTGGATTCATCAGTGACGTGGAGAGGGGGGACATGCTGCATGGGCAACATCTTGTCCTCCATATCTTCCTGCCCAGGCTTGAATCCTACCAACGCCCAACGCTGGAAGGTAGAACACCGGATCACTGGAGAGGACACTCCAGCTTCGCCTTTGGCGTAGACAAAACACGGGGAATGACAGTTACCGGTTATAAGCCACTGCTCAATTGGCGTAGAGCGTGGTGCCAGGGGTTGTTCCCGACGGTGGGAGGGATCATCAGATCTCACTGGACAGCTACCGCCCGCCTCAAGCTGGGCAGCCCCCAGCCAATAAGGTGTTGTTCCGCCACAGCTTGCTTTCCTCATTGGGTGCATGGGGATAAGGAGAAATCCAAACAGCAGGCTGAGAACCTTCGCACCAGGCAAGACAATAAAACAAAAGAGACCAACTCTAAAACTGGGAACTTGGAACGTCCGCACTATGATGACAGGACTCGCTGCTAACCTCAAGGACATCAACAACACCAGGAAGACTGCCATCATCAATAATGAGCTGAAGAGACTGGGAGTGGATATCGCCACTCTCCAGGAAACACGGTTAGCTGATGCAGGCACACTGAGAGAGAAGGACTACACGTTCTACTGGCAGGGAAAGGGCAGTGACGAACACAGGGAACACGGAGTGGGCTTCGCAGTGAAGAACACTTTGCTGAAGATGGTGGAACCGGGCAGCACTGGCTCTGCACGACTCCTCACCCTCCGCCTGAACACCACTCAAGGCCCAGTCACCCTCGTCAGTGTGTATGCCCCAACACAGACAGCCACACCAGAGGCAAAAGACGAGTTTTACGAGAATCTCACAACAACTGTCAGGATCATCCCCAACTCTGACCAACTCATTCTCCTTGGAGACTTCAATGCCAGAGTGGGTGCTGACCACGACTCCTGGCCCTCCTGTCTTGGACCTTTTGGCATGGGCAGAATGAACGACAACGGACAGCGGCTGCTCGAGTTCTGCACATATCACGATCTGTGCATCACAAACTCGTTCTTCAAGACCAAGCCCCAACACAAGGTTTCCTGGCAACATCCGCGCTCAAAGCACTGGCACCAGCTAGACTTGATCCTGACCAGGCGCACCTCACTGAAGAACGTGCTAATCACCCGTTCGTTCCAGAGTGCAGATTGCGACACAGACCATTCATTGGTGTGTTGCAAGGTCAAGCTGCAGCTGAAGAAATTCCATCATGCTAGACAACCTGGAAAGGCACGGACTGACACCAGCAAGATGGCCCAACCAGAACTTGTTGAGCAGTTTGCCTCCACCTTTGAGAAGGAACTTGGTGTACCACAAGGAGGAGAATCTGCAAAGCAGAAGTGGGAAGAGCTGCGAAACACCATCTACCGCACAGCCTTGGCTACCTTTGGGAGGAAGACCTCGAAGTCACAGGACTGGTTTGATGCCAAGTTGACCGAGATGACCCCCGTCATTGAAGCCAAGCGCTCAGCACTTGCTGAGTACAAGAAGTACCCAAACGAGAAGAATCTCCAGATTCTCAGGGCTGCGAGAAGCAAAGTTCAGCAGACTGCTCGGCGCTGTGCCAACGAGTACTGGACTCAGCTCAGCCAAGACATTCAAACCGCTGCCATAACAGGGAACATCCGTGGTATGTACGATGGCATCAAGAAAGCACTTGGTCCGGCTCAGAGCAAGACGGCCCCCCTCAAATCTTCCACTGGGGAGATGATCACAGAGAAGAACAAGCAGATGGAGAGATGGGTGGAACACTACTCCGACCTCTACTCTAGACAGAACACCGTGACACTGTCAGCCCTTGATGCCATCGACTGCCTGCCATCCATGGATGAACTTGACGCCGAGCCAACCATCGACAAACTCAGTAAGGCCATTGATAGCTTGGCCGCTGGCAAGGCACCCGGCAACGACGGCATACCCCCTGACCTGATCAAGCACTGCAAGACTGCCCTACTGCTGCCATTGCATGACGTCCTCTGCCAGTGCTGGAAGGAAGGTGCCGTACCACAGGACATGAGGGACGCCAAGATCATCACCCTCTACAAAAACAAAGGGGAGAGAAGCGACTGCAACAACTACAGGGGCATTTCCCTCCTCAGTGTTGTTGGCAAAGTCTACGCACGAGTTGTTCTCATTCGTCTACAGAAGCTTGCCGAACGTGTCTACCCCGAGTCTCAGTGTGGCTTCCGCGCTGAGCGATCGACGGTAGACATGATATTCTCCATCCGCCAACTCCAGGAGAAATGCAGAGAACAGAACATGCCTCTGTACGTCGCCTTCATCGACCTCACCAAAGCGTTCGATCTGGTCAGCAGAGAGGGCCTTTTCAAGATCCTGCCAAAGATAGGATGCCCACCAAAGTTGCAAAGCCTCATCGAATCGTTTCACACCAACATGCAGGGGATAGTGCAGCACGATGGCAACGTCTCAGAGCCATTCAACATACGCAGCGGAGTGAAACAGGGCTGTGTACTTGCGCCAACCCTCTTTGGGATTTTCTTTGCTATGCTCCTGAGGCATGCCTTCAGCACAGCAACAGAGGGAATCTACCTGCACACAAGATCTGACGGCAGGCTTTTCAACCTTGCCCGCCTGAAAGCCAGAACCAAAGTACGCGAGGCTCTAATCAGAGACATGCTGTTCGCAGACGACGCTGCAGTCGCAACCCACACACAGCAGGAGCTTCAGACCCTGATGGACCGCTTCTCCCAGGCATGCAAGGACTTCGGGCTTACCATCAGCCTGAAGAAGACTAATGTCTTGGCGCAAGGCACGGAAGCACCACCAACCATCACCATTGACGACTACAAGCTGGAGGTCGTGAATCAGTTCACGTACCTGGGGTCCACGATCAGCAACAACCTCTCCCTTGATACAGAGATCAACAAGAGGATTGGAAAATCAGCCTTCACACTCGCTCGCCTCACCACACGAGTGTGGGAGAATCCCAAACTCTCTGTCAAGACGAAGATGGCAGTGTACAACGCCTGCGTCATCAGCACACTGCTCTATGGGAGTGAGACGTGGACAACATACGCCCGGCAGGAAAAGAGACTGAACTCCTTCCACTTGCGCTGCATTCGCCACATCCTGGACATATCCTGGCAGGACAAAGTGCCCAACACAGAAGTTCTGTCCCGCGCCGGCCTTCCCTCCATGTTCACTCTACTCAGGCAGCGCAGGCTCCGCTGGCTAGGCCACGTTCACCGTATGGAGGATGGCAGAATCCCCAAAGACGTCCTCTATGGAGAACTGGCAACTGGCAGGAGAGACGTTGGCCGCCCACAGCTGCGCTTTAGAGACGTCTGCAAGAGAGACATGAAGGCCCTGGATATCAACACAGAGCGCTGGGAGGACCTTGCAACGGACCGCTCCAAATGGAGAGGCACCCTGACCAGACAGCTCAAGGCGGGTGAAGAGAGACTGACTGCTGCAGCAGATGAAAAAAGGACCCGCAGGAAGAACCGCCACAGACCCAGCAGCACGGAGACCACCCACAAGTGTGACCTGTGTGACAGGGACTGTCATTCGCGCATCGGCCTGTTCAGCCACAGGCGGTGCTGTTCCAGCAGAGTAGACGTTTAGGATTCTCTTCCATGGTCATCATAGACCGACGGAGGCCGACGAATTCTTAATCAGGTGATGAGTATCTCTTCTTTCTTGTTTCTGACAACTCCAATTCAGTTTCAAGTGCTGTGTCCTATTGGTAATCGGGTGATGAGTAGTATCTCTTCTTTGGTGGCGATGGTGTATATGACATCATAAAGACATCAAGGCAGGCATCATAGGACCTCATGTCTACATCATAGGTAGCCAGTCCTATTGTGTATATGATGGCATCGCAAGTCCTGCGTTGCCTGATATCATAGGATCATAATAGGACATCATGCAGACGTCATAGGGCGTCCTATGATGTGCTCTGCTCGTGACACACAGACATGATATACTGCTTCGAATGGGTGTGGTTTAAAGTAGTGTGTCCTATTGTTAATTGGGTGATGATTAAGATTTCCAGATTTACACAGAAACTGAGAGAGATTTCTTGAATTTATAGAGTGATATTTTGTAAGATTTCCAGATTTACTGCTTCAAATGGGTGTGTTTTAAAGTGCTGTGTCCTACTGTGTATATGACGGCATCGCGAGTCCTGATGGTCTGTATGACATCATAAAGACATCAAGGCATAGGGACTTCATAGGAGCATCATAGGCTGTCCTATGATGTCCTATGATCGTGACAGACAGACACACACACACCCACAGATATTTCTTGAATTTATAGAGTGAAGTGATGGGCTAAAGAACTGGACATAGAGATAGATGATGTTACAGAGATGGAGATATGGGAGCGGCCAACACTATATCTGTTTGTAATACTATAAATGAACTGCAGTATAAATGGCTACCTCAACTTCAAATATCATCTCAACTTACAAACAAGATGGATCCAAATAAGTCTGCTATTTGTATTAAGTGTAATATGGACGTTGGAAGTTTTATACATACTGTATGGTCATGTGTACAGTCATGTGAAAAAATTAGGACACTCCATTAAATATTCAGTTCTTTATTAACTAGAAAAGCACTCGGAGAGCGCAGACCTCCGCCAAGCGGCACAGTTCCCCCCATACAGTGTTTGTGTGTACGTTTTCAGATTCCCTGAGCATGAAAAGATATGACTAGCAATTGGATTCACAATGATTATTTGTTTATTTGACATGGTCAGTGCAATAAACAGACAATTAATGAATGACAATCAATGTGATAGTGATAGGATTAGTGGTTCAGTAGTGTAAAACGGGGCTATAAGGGACGGCGGGTTAATAAGGGACACTTTTCTGGGAAATGTTTTAAATGTAATTCTGCTTTTTTTATTTTGAGCAGGACGCTGAGTTGTGTTGTTATTGTCAAATATCCATGAATCCTTCATCAAATCTAGGCGGAAGCAAAATTAAAAAAGCAGAATTACATTTAGAAAAGTGTCCCATATTACCCCGCCGTCCCTTATAGCCCCGTTTTACGGTTGTAAAAGCATTGCCTCCTTGGCGGAGGTAATAAACTGAAGTGTTGGTGTGTCCACCTCCTCCACTGACGGATGCAGATTGGTTAGACAGGTTGCCGTGGGTTTTATATTATATTGGGGTTGCGCTCCGCGGCAAAACAGAATTTAGAGTCTTCCCCGGCAGAGAGGTCGTTTTTTGTGGCAAATAATCGGGCGGTGGACAGGTGGCCGTGTCAGGTTTTGCAGCGTGGCGCAAAAACAGGGACGCTGGCGGGCCCAGGCCAGCAGTGTTTTCCGTGTGCTTTTGTGCCTAAAACGTTGAAGAACGCGGAGTTTGTGTTGGTCAGACACGACGACCAGCGCAATGTGCGCAGCGCCTATGGCTGCCACAGGCACGCTGGGGGACCCAGGCCAGCAGTGTTTTCCGCATGCTTTTGTGGCTATAAACGTTGAAGAAGGCGGAGTTTGTGTTGGTCAGACACGACGCCCAGCGCCCTCCATTGCGCCTGCGCACATGTTGAAAATGGCCGTATGTCACAGTGTGGAAAAATGCTTTAAAAAATTCTTGTATGCAGACGGTGGTGCGGATCATCCCCAAAATTTAATCTGCTCTTCCTTGTACCATTTCCAACAACGCCTGAAAGTTTCATTGAAATCCGTCCAAAAGTTTTTGAGTTATCTTGCTAACCAACAGACAAACAGACAGACAGACAAACACACAGACAAACACACAGACAAACCCTGGCAAAAACATTACCTCCTCCTGGCCTTTCGGCCTGGCGGAGGTAATAAATGTTCACATATCTATGTCTAACCTTGTTTTTGTTTTTATTTGCATTTTTTAACATTTATTTTAGCCATTTTAAGTGAGAATGAATGTGGTGGTGTCCTAAAAAAGATGGGGGGTGTCCTAATTTATTCCTCACTATTTGTTTAGAATTACATTTTACAGAAAATTGGAAAAAAGTCTTTAATTCATTTTTAATTGGTTAGCTGTATTACATGACTCTCCCAGTACTTTTAACATTGATATCAAATATCCATATGTCCAAATACAGTACGTTAAAAAAAACCCCACAGGCTTATACAGAGTGTCCTAATTTTTTCACGACTGTATATATCCAGGATTTTTGGAGGAAGATGGCTTTAAAATTGAATTTGGTGTTTAACAAAGAGCTGGATTTAGGTCCAGAGCGTTTGATAATGGGTTTGCCAAACTCACAAATTAGGGATACTGCCATGAGCTGAGCTCTAGAGGTTCCACCAGGCTCAGTCTTGTGGCTTTTTCTCTGTATTTATATATTTGTTGTATTTTGTGCCTTTTGAGTTTCAGTATTCTCGTACTGCTTTCTATTTTTCTGTTTATGTTTCAGTTTTGTTACGCCCATGTTTCGTTTCAATTTGTAATTATTTATTAGTCTGCATTTGATGATGTTTATTCTTTATATTTGTAATGTGGTGTTCTTTCTCGGGGTTGACAGCTATCAGGCGGTGTTTCCGGTTTTATGCTCTGTGTGGGCGTTGCCCTGTCAGCTGTCAAGTCTGAATGAATCATGCGTTGACCCAGGCCACCTTGCAACAATGGTGGTTAGTTGCATTTGTGCATCACATATAATTTGTATATTGATAGAATGGAAATGTTTCCTGTTAACATATTCATCTTGTGAAGGTGATTTTATAGCAATATGTGTGCAGTCGATAGCTCTGATTACATTAGGAAAACTGGCTCTTGCTGCAAATTGCACTTTGATGTTGGCCTGTTAAACTGCATTGTATGGGAATATGATGTACCTGGGTGGTAGCTGCATAATGTCATCCCACACAGCTGGCATAGCTCGGGCTCAGGGTCGACTGGGAAATTCCCGATCGGAACTGCCAGCTCCCTCTGGAATGCCCCTGTTGCCGGGAACCCCAGTGTTGTCAGCACCTGCACTGGGACGGGCAGCGCACGGCTTCTTGCTGTGTCGCACTCCAAGAGCGGCCATAGCTCTGAGCACAGTTCCACAAGGACTACCCATGGAAACCTAAACCGGCTGACAAACCAGTCATCATCCTGAGCCAGAACATCTTCTCTGTCTATAAATACCCTTTGTCTTCTCACTGCACGATTTGAAGTGTCCTCTAATAATGCTAATGCCATTGTTACTAGAGGCATTTTCTGCTCTTTTTTGTGCTTGCTTTTATATCCACTCATCTAATTGTGCACACTTGGATGTTTGTTCATCATGTGTCTCTGGTGTGTACAATAATTTTCACATCATTATCAAGAGAGGTTGCCTCGCAATGGAACTAACCTGTATAAAATAAAGGTTAAAAAAAAACTGCTTCCAAATGCAAAGGCCACACCTAGAATCAACTCCAGACCTTTTACCCGCTTGATTGATGATGGATTAACAAGGGAATAGCACATGCAGCCCACGAAATAGCTTTTTAAGTCATTTGCCCAATTACGTACTTTTGAGCCCCTGAAATTAGGAGATTTTGTATAAAAATCGTTGCAATTCATAAACCATAATTCCAGCCTGGATGTAAATACCCTCAAATTAAAACTGAGAGTCTGCACTTTCAGTCTATATTGATTATATAACTGTATCTTGAACAGGTTTTCGTAAGCAGCTAAAATAACAAAACTTGTGTCCGTGTCCAACTATATATGGATCCAACTGCATTCACTGACATCACATTTCTTCTTCTTCTTTTGGCTGCTCAGTTTGGGGGTTGCCACAGCGGATCATCTGCCTCCATCTCACCCTATCCCTTGCATCACCCACTGTAAAGGTGCCTTCAGACCAAACGCGAACACGCAGTGTGAATATATACAAAGTCAATGGAAAGAGGTGAGCACATGCGACTCTCGCACATTTGCACGTTCACATCCGAGTGATAGCGCTAGCCTTGAGATTCTGTCATCATCGAAGTAAAGGTATCAACATTGGAGAGTAAACTAGTTGGAAAATGAGACTGACACTCACCTGGAGACAGAAGGACTGAGAGCTCTACAGCTGAATTGAAGTGTCAGAGTTTTTTACCCATGGACTCTTGCCACGGACATGCTAACAAGGCTAGCAGGCTAGCAGAGTAAACAACCCATCATTCAGGGACAATTTTTTCAGGTGAGACCCCGTCGGATAATGTAAACCTAAGCATGATGGTACTTGGGGAAATTCCACAGCAGGTTGAACACAGCTGCACAAGTTATAAAGGCAACTTTGTAGGTCTGCAACTCACTCAGACTGTGAATTCATGTCTATTCATGCATTTACATTGAGTTAAAATGTAATCACGCCACATGAAAAATTTGCCCGCTCGCATTTGGTCTAAACACACCTTAACACCAACCCTCTCCATGTCCTTCTTCACTACATTCATGAATCTTCTCTGTGGTCTTCCTCTTTTCCTCCTGCCTGGTAGCTCCATCTTCAACATCCTTTGTCCAGTATGTCCCCTATCCCTTCTCTGCACATGTTCAAACCATCTCAGCCTTGTCTCTCTTACTGTTGCTGCAGCTGTGGCACAGGTGTAGTGTGGCTGACTACTGATCGGAAAGTCAGGGATTCGATTTCCGCTCTGTCTGCAGTCTGCATGTCAAAGTGTCCTTGAGCAAGACACTGAACCCCCAGTTGCTCCTGGTGGGTCAGGCCAGCGTATGTGTATGGCAGCTCTGCCAGCATCAGTGTGTGAATGTGTGGATAGCAGGATCTGTAAAGTGCTTTGGTCATCTAGAGATAAGAAAAAGCGCTATATAAGTGAACACCATTTACTTTGTCTCCAAACCGCTCAATGTGTGCTGTCTCTCTGATATACTCATGTTCTAATCCTGTCCTTCCTAGTCACTCCCAATGAGAATCTTAGCATCTTCCGCCTCCTGTCTTTTTGTCAGTGCCACCGTCTCCAAACCATACATCATAGCATGTCTCACTACTCTCTTGTAAATCTTCTTTTTTACTCTAGCTGCTATCCTTCTGTCACAGATTACCCCTGAGACACGTCACCCCCCCACTCCACCCTGCCTGCACTATCTTCTTCACCTCTCTTGTGCAGTTGGCATTGCTTTGGATGGTTGACCCCAGGTATTTAAACTCTTCTACCCCTTGCATCTTCACCGTTACACCTGCCTCCCTCTCATTCACACTCATATTCTGTCTTGCTTCTACAGACTTTCTTTCCTCTTCTCTCCAGAGCATACCACCACCCTATTCTCACTACAGATCACAATGTTGTCTGCAAACATCATGGTCCATGGAGACGTGCCTGACCTCGTCTGTCAGCCTGTCCATCACCATGACAAACAAGAAGGGGCTCAGAGCTGATTCCTGATGTAACCCCACCCCACACTGAATCCATCTTTCACTCCTAACAGCACACCCCACCACTGTCTCGCTGTCCTCATACATGTCCTATACTACCCTCACATACTTCTCTGCCACTCCTGACTTTCTCATACAGGACCACACTTCCTCTCTTGACCCCCTATCATATCTTTTCTCTAGATCCACAAAGACACAGTGCAACTCCTTCTGACCTTCTCTATACTTCTCCATCAACACTCTTAGAGCAAACATGGCATCTGTGGTACTCTTTCTTGGCATAAAGCCATACTGCTGCTTAATCTTTGGCTCTGCCTTCACTCTCTTCCTCTTCTTGCATTCCAAAGCAATCCTACAGACTACCATCTGATGCTGCCTCGCTACATTCTCCTCTGATGCTGCCTCTGACCTTGAAGTTTCCTATCTCTTTCAAGTTTCTCCTTCTGCATAAGATGTAGTCCACCTGTGTGCACCTTCCTCGACTGTAAATCACCCAATGTTCCTCTCTCTTCTTCAGGTACGTGTTCACCACAGCCATTTCCATTCTCTTAGCAAAATCCACAACCATCTGTCCTTCCATATTTCTCTCCTTAAGACCATACCTACCCAGAACCATTATTTCTGTTCCCTTCACCTACATGTCCATTAAAGTCTGCTCCACCCCCCCGGAACACGCTTAATTACGAGCCTTGTCAGTGAACTATTAGAGAAAAGAAACGAGGGAAAAAAAATGACAAAAAAACAAACCCGACATTAAAGGGTCAATTAACCTTGACACTGATTTAAGGTCAAATTGCACAGCTCTAAGCCTAAGCTCCAGTTTCTAAAACAGAATACAGTCTGTTACTGTAACTGGTACCTTTCAAGGACTATTGCAAGAGTAAATTAAGTAAAGTCATCTAGATTTTACAGACGTGGACAAAATTGTTGGTACCCCTCTGTTAATGAAAGAAAAACCCACAATGGTCACAGAAATAACTTGAATCTGACAAAAGTGGTAATAAATAAAAATTCTATGAAAATTAACCAATGAAAATCAGACAATGCTTTTGAATTGTGGTTCAACAGAATTATTTTAAAAAACAAACTCATGAAACAGGCCTGGACAAAAATGATGGTACCTTTAACTTAATATTTTGTTGCACAACCTTTTGAGGCAATCACTGCAATCAAACGATTTCTGTGACTGTCAATGAGACTTCTGCACCTCTCAGCAGGTATTTTGGCCCACTCCTCATGAGCAAACTGCTCCAGTTGTCTCAGGTTTGAAGGGTGCCTTCTCCAGACGGCATGTTTCAGCTCCTTCCACAGATGTTCAATAGGATTTAGATCAGGGCTCATAGAAAGCCACTTTAGAATAGTCCAATGTTTCACTCTTAGCCATTCTTGGGTGTTTTTAGCTGTGTGTTTTGGGTCATTATCCTGTTGCAAGACCCATGACCTGCGTCTGAGACCAAGCTGTCTGACACTGGGCAGCACATTTCTCTCTACAATACCTTGATAGTCTTGAGATTTCATTGTACACTGCACAGATTCAAGACACCCTGTGCCAGATGCAGCAAAGCAGCCCCAGAACATAACAGAACCTCCTCCATGTTTCACAGTAGGGACAGTGTTCTTTTCTTGGTATGCTTCATTTTTGCGTCTGTGAACATAGCGCTGATGTGCCTTGCCAAAAAGTTCCAGTTTTGTCTCGTCTGTCCATAGGACATTCTCCCAGAAGCTTTGTGGCTTGTCAACATGCAGTTTGGCAAATTCCAGTCTGGCTTTTTTATGATTTGTTTTCAACAGCGGTGTCCTCCTTGGTCGTCTCCCATGAAGTCCACTTTGGCTCAAACAACAACGGATGGTGCGATCTGACACTGGTGTAACCTTGACCTTGGGGTTCACCAAGAATGTGTTTAGAGGTTGTTCTGGGCTCTTTTGTTACCATTCGTATTATCCGTCTCCTCCTGCGGCCACGTCCAGGGAGGTTGGCTACAGTCCCGTGGATCTTAAATTTCTGAATAATATGTGCAACTGTAGTCACAGGAACATCAAGCTCCTTGGAGATGGTCTTATAGCCTTTCCTTTAACATGCTTGTCTATAATTTTCTTTCTAATCTCCTGAGACCACTCTCTCCTTTGCTTCCTCTGGTCCATGTTCAGTGTGGTACACACCATGTCACCAAACAGCACAGTGATTACTTGTCACCCTTTAAAAAGGCCGACTGACTGATTACAAGTTTGTAGACACCTGTGATGTTAATTAGAGGACACATCTTGGTTGAACATGTAACTATGGTCACATTATTTTCAATCTTTTCTAGGGGTACCATCATTTTTGTCCAGGCCTGTTTCATGAGTTTGTTTTTTAAAATAATTCTGTTGAACCACAATTCAAAAGCATTGGCTGATTTTCATTGGTTAATTTTCATAGAATTTTTATTTATTACCACTTTTGTCAGATTCAAGTTATTTCTGTGGCCATTGTGGGTTTTTCTTTCATTAACAGAGGGGTACCAACAATTTTGTCCACATCTGTATATGGCATTTCCATGATAAGAGTGATAAACATTTTCAACTGTTTTTTGTAACAGAATATTTAATGTTATCCTCAACTTCTTAAAGTTTTTTTTAATTTTATTTTGTTAAAAACATAAAAATCAGCATGTCAGTACATTCCTTTTATTCCATCTTAATGTAAAATCAATTCCTCAAAGACAGTTCTTGAATAGACATATTCAGACCTGTTCCACCAGTCAAAAAAGGTAAAAATAAAAAATAAGAAGAAATCCCAAACTAAGGCTATGTTTGAAATATATACCCTACATTTGAAATGATTCCCATTTAAATGTAGGGCACTATGCTGTAAACAATTGGACATTTGACTATTTAAGGCTGAGTTAAATAGTCAGCTTTTTTGAAGTCACCTAATCTCACTCTGTCCTGTGAATAATGCAGAGCAGACAGATGTGTCAGACTACACTCTGGCAGCACCAGACATGGGGGTGGGGACAGTTGTCATACCTGGAAACAGCAGCAAGGAGATGCTAAGATTTGTTTTCAGTCTGACCTTTTTAAAAAGCTCCTTACTTTCAGAGATGCCTCTAATGAGACAAATCACTCTCCAAGAACTTTGAACTGAAATACTAATGACGTAGATAAAGATGGAAGCAAATACAAGAGCTTCTTATGGCTGCAACACTCAATACACTTCATCATCAAAAGGCTGAATATGAAATGGCACTATGTAAGATACTTTTTCCTTCAGCAAATTAATTTTTTGTCTTCATTGATCTAAGCAGACTAACGATTCAAATGTATTTGGATGAATCAGTTTCAATATGGTGCACACAGGAAAAGACTTTTTTCTTTGCATAATTCAAGTCAAAACTTCATTTACATAATCATGGCAAGTAGTAAAATATGTTACTGTTGAGTGTTTTTAGAAACCATGCAGTTATGCAGTGACTGAATATGTGAGAAAAGAAAAAAAAAACCTTCAACTAATACTGAATAATATAAATGAATGTGTTTCTCCTCCAGAACGCAGAGTTTTATCATATCTTTTATTTATAACTCTTTGCAGTCACACAGAATTACATCACCCAGTGCTCCAAAATTCTGGATTATATTAAGTGAAATTAAACTCTGCGAAATGGTAAAAGAGTTCATGCAGCATTTAGATCTATGGTAATGACCTTAAACAGTGCATTTCTGAGTGTGGGTTAGAGTGACAATGACAGCACACAATTTTATAGTTAAGCAAAAAAAAAAAAAAAAAAAAACCTCTTGGAGTTACATTTTGATGAGCAAAAATTTCAATAATCAGAAAGAGGGTCTTCAAAAGCATAAATTATCACTGGTTTATCACTGACCAGTTAATAGTTTGGGGCTTTTGAAAAAAATGTTCAGCTTGATTTGCCTTCAATAAGACACTGAAGGACATTTTACCTGAAGTAGGAGATTTGCAGCGGTCCTCAGACGTGGCCGAGCCCTCGTTGATGTCACAAAGACCTGGGCAGAGATCAAACGTAGATTATTCACACCAAAATCAAGAAAATCCAAAAAAGTCAACTGAATATATATGTACCACCTTATAATAATGCCACTCTAATGAAGGATTTCTAAATATTTTGAGTAGTTTATTAATTAGGTTGTAAACACTTTATAAATGATTAATAAGCTGTTATAAACACACAAGCCAAACAGGGAAAGAGTGACCTGTTTCTTGCCAGATAGTGAGGATATTCTCTTATTTGTTCTCTCAAACCTCAGATATCACTTTATTTACACTGCTCTGTTTTCTCATCATCTAGAACTTCCTATCAGCAGTTTGTAGCATGTAAACATGGTAAATCTTGACAAATAGTGAGTTTTCATAAACGTACAAAATACACCTGATAACACAGCCCTGACAAAAAATAAGAGATCACAACAAAATCTTTCATAAATTAGCATCTCCATATGTATGGCAGCCATTCAATTTCAGTATCTGTTGAATTTCAACACCTCAGTCTTAAGGAGGCACTGATTAGGTGATTATCTAAGCATGGTAAGACGCATGAAGACTGTAAATTAAAATCTGAGTTATTACACAAATACAGAGTTCTGAGGTCCTCCTAAGTTAAAACATACAGTAAATATTGCAGTGAACATGAACTTGTTTTCTTTGCATTATTTGATCTAAAAGCACATCAAAAAGCAACATCTGGCTAGTTATGATTTTCTGTAAATAAATGCTCTAAATGACGACATTTTGACTTGGAATTTGGGTGAGTTGTTTTCAGTGGATTAGAGAATAAAACAAAATTGTTCATTTTACATACATCACACACACATGTATAAATGGTAAAACCAGATAAAGTGAAAATTTTGCTTGTCTTTTTCGTTTCTTATTTTTTTCCAGAGCTGTATATCTACTACTTATCTACTTATTTATAATTACTCATTATTCACTGATAAAAAAACAAAAACAAACTAGTGGCATTTTTTTTCTTTCCAAACTTGAGAAAGAACCAATGAAAAAAAGTATACTTTAACCATTAATTGCATTTTTACATTGACTGTCCCCAGTTAGTTTTCAAACCACAGTTTAATTTTGTTGGGTTTTTTCCTCTTATTTTCAAACAGTTAGAGAGGAAGTCACTGCTTCTGCTTAAGGTAACTCCCCCGTAATTATCTCAGTACATGAAAGTATAAATGGAGCAATTCTTCAATGATTTCTAGAGAACTTGCATAATCCTGACCCTAATGGTGAGTTAGATGCTTTTATTTATTTCATAGGTTACATCAGTGTGTGATCAGCTGGAGTTGATGCTTTGCTCTGCTCACTTTGACAGAAACTTCCTTCTTTTCATTCTCTTGTGTGAACAGCACCAATCAATGAGCACTACATCAGGTGTGTGGGCTTGAAGCGGGGTGTGTGCTGAGGATGAGGTAGCACACTAAAATGTCCTGAGTGCCCCAGGGGATCACTTTAACGTGGTGGAAACTTTGCAAATTTAAACCCTGAAAAACAAGACCTACTCTTCTTTTAAGTTAAGCCAGCTGCTGAGACAAACCAATCACAACTGCTGGCACCACCTCAGAATGTCACCTGACAGCGTCAAATTTTTTAAATGGGTTAATCAGTCCACATTAATTGAAAATGTTAATACATTAAAGATCCTAGCCCTATTTATAACTTAATTACTATTAACCTATTTATAAACCATGAATCTTTTACTAGGATAGTCTAACTGCAAAGAGGTACCAAAGTTTCACTTTTTACTTAACCCAAACAGAACTTGCGCTGTATGCTACTGGCCATTTTTTCCTGCCATACTACCAAATATTATCAATGTGTCAGTGTTTCTTTATCTAGTTTAAAAGCTACTTCCTCCCTTTGTTGCATGCATGTTTAAGCATAAGCATGTGAGCACATGTGTGTGTATGTGTGTAATTCTGTGATGCAGAAAGCCAAGCAGACAGCAGTCTCTGTTGGCAGAAAAACACAGCTGGGTGCCTGATTACTGCTCACACTCGCCAATCTCTGACAAGTGGCAGCCCACTGCTCACCAGTTAGTGACACCAGATGCTCATTGTGTACTTACACGTGCATCTTCTTGTGCTCAAGGGCTCATTCAGAAATGTGTTTATGGGAAATATTCCATGTATAAAATACCACACAGATGAAAAGAAAGTCCTCAGGAGGGTGTACAGCATGACCTTTTTAATTGACTCAATGACAAATCTTTCCTTAACGACGGCAGAAGAGTGTCATGACATTGCAGTGCTGTTTCGGGCAGCTGCACGGCCGTTGCACAACTGAAGGTGGCAGTGTTTCCATACTGAACAGGTCCTTTTATCAGCAGTATGAAGCTGTGTGTAAAAGGGAGTAAGTAATGGAGTGAGTGTGTATGTGTGAATAAGAGGCAAACAGGAGATACTTAAAGACAGAGATGAACAGAGATTAAATCCATCAAAGCCCAAAGAGAGTCAGTGTTTGTGTCATTGTTGCCTGTCATTGGTCTGTGCTGTGAGCCAAAGTGGGATGCAGTATCACGTCATTTATTCTCAAACATATTAGTTCACAGATTAGATGAAGGATTAAGGACAATCCTTCTCAGTCAAAATCTGCAGTCTGATGAGTGAAAAGGCAGGATGTGAAATATATGGGATGCTCCATGAGATTTCCCAGTTGGGATTTTTCTCAGTTATTCATTGGAAGTTGTCTAATGCCACACCCCCTGAAGTTGGAGTTCTGACAATGTAGCCCCTTCCAGAGTCCCAGCAATCCAGGTAAACCCAGTACGATCCGGACTCCCTCTGTTGTCTGAATAGGGTTACCCACGCTACTTGACATTTAAATACGACAACGTGGATAAATGCACAATGAAGTAGGTGTCGCCATCACCATGTCACAGCACAGCGTGAGAGAGTGCAAAAGACTCTGAAGGCTGTCTGTCATTATTCTGACAGATTATATAAATTTTGAAGTTGCAACAGACAACTGTGTGTGCCACAATTACACAAATATCACAGCGGCTGAGAGTGAGAAATTTCTTTGAAGAGCAGTTTTTCACTTACTCCCACCAGTCTGCAGTGCCTCTGACCATCAATGGCTGCTGTGGGACACAACCCCACATTAATGTGCACCTCTGCTCCTTTTTTGTCCATGACGGCCCCCTTCAAAAAAAACCCCTCCTGCTTTGTGTGTCACTGGACACACACACTTCTTGTGAATATGAAAGTATTCAGTGCTGATACGAGAAAAAAAAAAGTGACGCTAATTATGTGAAATGTCAGATGCATGTTGCAACTGGAGGACAGAAAGCAGCCATCACTGAGCTATGAGAGGGGGCTGAAAAATTCATAGGCTGAAAAGTTCATAGTGGTCAAATTTGACCAAATGTGGTTTATTTTTTACTCGCAGGGATCCAAGCGCTGCAACACCGATGAAAGAAGTGTGTGGACTGAAGGGGAGACTATGTTGAAAAATAAACCACATTTGGTCAAATTTGACAACTACGAACTTTTCAGCTCCCCCCCCCCCCCCCCTCGCCGCCGGTATACAGATCAGTGTATTCCAGTCTCTCTCCTGGGTCTGGCCTTGTTGTGGCGAGGGAGCTTGTGTGTTCCAATGATCCGAAGAGTGTTACCGTCTGGAACTTGCTCCTGGTAGGGTCACCCTTGGCGGGCCGGTCCCTCAGGGAGGTTCCAGACTAACGGTGATCCACGGCGTGTCGGTACGCTGTTAGATGGCAGCCTCATCATCCGACTATCCTGTGGAGGACTAACAACCCACCCAGGAGAAACCTAGTTTGTTATGAAACCAATCAGAAGAAACTGGACTGCCCATTTCGGAATTGGACCCCTGCATGCCCCTGACCAATGAGTACAGATTGACCTTCGCCACACCACCCGTGTTGCCACGTGGAATGTCCAGACACTCCTTTGCACCAGAAAAGCCACACTGCTGTCCCGAGAGCTCACCCGCTACAACATCACCCTGGCGGGTCCCTGCGATTCACGGTGGCAACGCAGTGGTGAAACCATTGTAGGCGATTACTGTTTCATCTGGACCGGGCCTGAGAAGTGGACAGGCCTCTGCGGTGTGGCACTCACCATGCCAAAGCCCACCCGCAAGTCACTCATCAGCTAGATACCAGTGAGCAACAGACTACTTTCGGCCTGCTTTCTTCACCAGCACGGAAAGATGACAGTTAAGGTCGCCTATGCCCCCACTGATGTTGCAGATGAGGAAGAGAAGGATGCTTTCTTTGACCAACTTCATCAGGTTGTTGGACAGGTTCCACCGCAGAACATCACCATCATTCTTACCAATGCCAACGCTACCCTCTCCTCCAGAGATCTGCTCCCAGCCCAGTCTCCTGGCCCACCTGTTGGCATCACCTTTGCCGACCTATCAGCGAACGACAATGGTAACCATCTCCTTCTGTTCTGTCACTCCCACAATCTCTGCATAGCTGACACCTGGTTTCCTCAGAAACTCATCCATCACTGGACTTGGTACAGCCTGATGGCAGGACTCGAAAGGCCCTCGACCACATTACCATCTCCCACCGCTGGAAGTCATTTGTAACAAACTGCCGTGTGTTCAGAGGAGCAGAGCTTGGTAACACTGACCATCGCCTGCTGATCGCACAGCTGAAGCTGAAGCTTTGGGCCAACCCTTCTGCCAAGTACCAGTCCCGTCTGGACTCCTAGCTCTGTGATCCCAACATCCCCACCGAGTTCCGATGCTCTATCAACAACCGCTTCAGTGTCCTGGCCACAGACAGAGTGGGTGACTGGGCAATTTTCAAGAAAAGCATCATCCAGTCTGCCTGCAATGCTCTGGGACGTTTACACCCTTCCCCAGAATGACCTTGGATCTCTCGGCGGACTCTGGACATCATCAACTGTCGCCGAGAGGCAAGTCTTGGAGGCAACCTGATGGAGTACCACAGATTAAACCATCTACACAATGTGGCCATCGGAGAGGACAAAGAAAGGTACTGGTCAGAAGAAGCTGAGCACCTGGAGTCAGCAGCCAGAAATAACAACATGAGCCGCGTGTTCAGTATGCTCCATCAAGCACGCAATGGCCCACACACCAAGACAGCCCAGATAAAGGACATCAACGGCAAACTCATTAACACTGAGACAGACTGCTTTGACTGCTGGAAAGAACACTTAAATCATCTCCTGCACCATCCTCCTGTTCCCGCTGACCCCAGTCTCTTAGCCACTGCCATGCCACTGCTTCCTGTGATTCCTGCAGGACCAATCTAGTCACCCCCAGAGAAGTTGTAGCTGCCCTGAATGAGATAAACAACAGGAAAGCCCCTGGAATTGTGCTATAACTGCCGAAATGCTGAAAATGGGTGGAAATTGCACAATCCAGTGGCTCACCCACATCATCAATCGTGTTTGGGTGACAGAGCAGCTCCCCAGTGACTGGGCCAGGGGCATTATCCCCCCCCCCCTTCTGGAAGGGAAAGGTCGACAAACTCGTCTGCAGTAATCACAGAGGCATCACCCTTTTGTCCATTCCTGGTGAGCTCTTCACCAGGATCCTCCTCAGTCATGCCTTCCAGCCATCAGAGGCAGCCATCGCCCTCAGCAGGTAGGCTTCATGCCCAACCACTCAACGTCAGACCACATCTCTGCTGTTCGCCTATTAATAGAGAAAGTCTATGAAATTCACAAGGACCGCCATCTCTACATAGCTTCTATAGATCTTAAGGCTGCCTTTGACACCATGGACCATGCTTCTCTTTGGAGTATCCTGCAGACCCTTGGAGCCCCACCCAAGATCGTAGCCCTGTTTAAGTGGCTCTACAGCAGCTTGGAGAGCTGTGTCCATGTGAATGGAAAGGAGTCCGGCTAGTTTTCTATCAACAGCAGGGTCCAACGGGGTTGTGTGGCCGCTTCTGATCTCTTCAACGGTGTCATAGACTATCTGATGACCAAGGTCTGCAACCGAGTCCCTGGCATGCAGTTTAGCAACTACCACCTGTCTGACCTTGAATATGCTGACAATACCAGCCTGTTCAGCCCATCCTATAGTCAGCGGAGAGATGCTCTAGTTGTCTACCATGAAGAGGCAGCGAAGCTGGGCCTTCAGGTGAGCTGGACGAAGATTAAGCTAATGCATGTCGGCGACGGACCGGACCCACCCTCGTTACAGCTCAGGAATGATGCCGCTGAGTTTATCAATTCCTTTGTGTATCTGGGCTCTATAGTGACCAACAACGGGGACATGAAACCAGATATCAACCGCAGACGTGGCCTCACTGCATCAGCCCTGCAGGCACTATGGAAACCTCCATAGCACCATTGTTCAATCTCCCGAAAGACGAAGCTCCGCATATGCAATGCATCAGTCCTCTCCATTCTACTCTATGGGTGAGAGACATGGCCAATGCATAAGATTCTGGCCTTGAGAGTGGATGGGTTTGATAGTCGGGCCGTCAGAACCATCGAGAACATCAGGTGGCCCCAGCGCACTTCTAATGATACGCTCCGAGCCTGCACACATCAGCTTACAGCATCCCACCTTATTACACAGCAGCATATCCACTGGTTTGGCCATGTCGTCCGCCTCCCACCAGAACACCCGACAAAAGCCATCCTCATGTTCGACCCCAGGGCCTCAGGGTGGAAAACACCCCGGGGCAAGCCACGCACTAGATGGCTCGATGTGGTGGAGAGAGACCTCCGACAGCTCGGAGTCGCTATTGACGACGCAGAGGAGCTGCCCCAAAACCCGCAATGTTGGCATGCACCAGTTACCCTGATTGGCTCTACACATGGTGATGGCCACCAGCCCTCACCCTGCAGAAGTAGTAAGTAAGTAAGTAAATATTCCAGTCAACCACTGATCTGCTGAGTTTGACATGGGGTGATAAAAGTAAAAGACTTGTAAATATGCCAGTGACTCAACAAATCAGTAGCGGCCGGCATCGCCTGCTTTCCAGGCTCACAGTGCGTTCATGTGACATCAGTGATGTGAGGATGTGAAACTTGATACACTGGAGAAATGCACTGTTATCTGTAGGATAGGGCTGTGCAATATGACGATATAAAAACGTCTATCGTTTCATAGAATACTCTGTCATTTACATCGTTACTTAAAATGCACATACTCCCGTTTATTCAAAAGAGCTCTTCACCACTACTTGTCAGCACCCCGGCTCTCCTCTGCAGTGCACACAGTGGAACAGGTGTGTCGTAGGTGGCTAGGCTTCAGTCCGGTGGATGCTAATGCTAACTCCAAACTACCGGCTCAGATAGCTGCTACTCCTGTTTGCCAGGGATGTGGGACTTTTTTCCATCATGCTGCATCAGAGAGGATAGTTCTCTAACCTCGTTTTAATAGGAGGCAAGCAACATTAACACCATGTCTAATTATAAAATGCTAAATGACGGTGCTAAGTTGTGCTAACTGGAAACCGGAGAAGACCATCGTTGTTTTTTTTTGGGGGGGGGGGGGCTTAAATTACTACTGAGTTTCTTAGTTTTGTCTGAAAAAAAATTAAATTAAAGCTGCAAAAGTGCATGATTGTGGCACAGACACGCAAAATGAATAGTAAATACATTAAAATGGGTCGGAGGAGCAAGTTGGCTCTTGATGCAATTTATTTGATTTCTAACCATTTTAATTAGTCAAGTATTGATGATGGATAAAGTTAAAGTCATCACATGTATTTATTACATTACCTTTTGGTCTCTGATTTTCAAATCATGACCAATCTGAAATATTTTTACGAAGTAAACAGGTTAAATCAGGCCAGAATGGCAGGCTGCAGGTCTACACTTAAATTTTCACTGATTTTAACTAACAGCTAATGTATATCTGTGGGTGACAGCCATGCGTAATTCTCTCATTTTCAGACATTTTTGATGTTATCTGGGTTTTTTTTGGCTTTTTTTTGCTTTTCTTCTCTGGCTCAGGAAATATTTAACTTATTGATGTTTACTTTTTATTCATATATGATTTAGAAGAAAAAACTGAAATTTATGAAAATCAAGTCTCAAATGCACATTAAAAAACTATTTTATAACAACACTTCAAAATTATGAGGGAAAATGGTACATGTAAAAAAGTAAAAAAAATAAAAAGATGGTCCTTTTTGTGTTATTATCTAAACTGTAGAATTTACAGAAAACGCATATTGTAATATATATTGTTATCGTGATATAAGATGACCTATATCGTGATATGAATTTTCTGTCATATCATACAGCCCTACTGCAGGAGATTAGACCCGCGTGTCCTTTAAGTTTGAAATGATCGGAGGGCTGTTGAGGTGTTAATTTATGCTAATGACCCCACGACTGCAGTTCACCACTTGTAGTGTGAAAGTGGCTTATTTGACAGGCAGCCTGCACCATACTCAGTGCAGAGTTAAGGATTCAAAATAACTGCAAACAACATCAACAATAAGTGGAAGTTCAAAAAAATGTACCGTTTATTAGCACTTCCAATTCTGGTTTTCATTAAGGCGTCTATCTTAGTTTTTCTGAATTTATGGCCAAAAGTTTGACTTCACGAGGTAGGACATTCAACAACTTCCGGTGAGTAACTAGGAAAATCTGACCTAGGAAACTCTTGGAACCTGCTAATAGAATTGACTGATTACTGGTCAACACCAAATTTATTGTTTATTTATTATTATTTATTTATTTATTTATTATTTATTGTTAAGTTTTTTTAGCTGATTTAGGACAATTTTGATGTGCTGAATCCAAAAATCACATTGGTTTTGCTCAATCAGGTCAGCTTTTTAAACTATGGCCACATGTTTTCTTGTGTTTTTGTTTACATGTACGGGTATTTTCGCTTTATATGATGCAAAATTCTTTTTTATTTCTTGAAATTCTCTGAATTTTGAACAATGATGTAACATTCAATTTACATGTACTTACCTTTATCAGTGTCTACTATTCAATTTACAGTACAACTGTACAACTGCTGTACAACTGCTTATAACTTAACATAAAAACCTGACCTGATTGAGAGAAACGGATGTCATTTTCAGATTCAGCGGTGCAAAATTGTCTTAAATCAGTTGAAAAAACACAGACAACTTACAAAAAAATAATTTTTGTTATGTTGTGTTATTGCTGAATATTATTTGAGTTCACTTTTGAGATCAACCAGAAACCTAAATTTAGCACTGAATTTAGCTTGAATGATTAAATTCAAAGATACATTTTAAGAAAAACTTTAGAATGGCATACAGGGAAGCAAGTGCATTCCACATAATCAAATGCGGAAGGGGGAAAAATCAATTTGAAAATCTGCTTTATTCAGTTTAACCTGAAGCAATTCAGGAGTTAATCCACCTCTTCTGACCACATGCACTTTTAATTAGCATTTAAGAGTTTAATCAATTATTGTGTTTCCATCCAGGATTTGCTATGCACATACCCTCAGCTTACATTGATATTGCTGGATGAAAACACAGTAATGTCCTTGTTGGCTTTAGAAAATAATGTTGATTAGGAGGAAAACCCAGCTAACAAAGAGACTTAATGAGGATCTTACTTAAATGTAGGTAGGGATTGTTAGTGTATTTAGATTAGAAGCAAGGAAGAAGGTCCTTGGCTGCATGCATTTACGTATATGCAGGACCTGATGGAAAACTTTTCTAAAAGTAAATAATGGAGAGAATAATTTGATTGTGAGCCCTTTCTTATCCCCAAGTGACTTGCAAGTTTGGTGCATGGATTTTTGGCTAACCACGGACATAAAGCAACAGAGAGTTAAGTGTTGTGCATGCTGCATATGGTCAGAAAAGTTCAGTTTCTCTGTGTTCTCTTTCTTCTCTTTCTTATTACCTCCCGAAGGTTGCCGTGACTTTCTTGGCGATCGAGGCTGTCTCTGGTAGGGGTCACTGGAGCCATAAAGCTCCACCATCCCCAGATTGAGCACTACTGTCTTCTGGATGTAGTCCACCACTGCCAGACCGTTGCTGTTGCCAAACACAACACTGCAGAGGCGTGACAAAGTCGAAGGAGAAGGAGGAGGAGGAAAAGTTTGATGAGTGAGGATGAAATGGCAGAAATATACTGTAGAGAAGCATGTCAATGAGACTGATATTTCTGGCTGTTTTTAAAGGACAGAATTACAGAGTTTAAGATCAGTACTTTTTAAAACTGCAGCTCTAGTCGGTATATAATGACGTTTTTTTCATTTTTGTCATGGTACTTTTTATTTCAGCTAAAACTCTTTGACATTAAAGGTCTATTGATTGTTTATCGAATGCTCAGTGATCCTTCACTGATCTCTCAGCCACCTCCACCCTCAAGATGAAAAAATTTAGCGCTCATTGAAAGATTGCCGAGAAATCATTGGGAGATTGATGAGATCATTAAGTGGTCAAGGAGTGCTCAACGATCTCATCAATCTCCTAATGATTTTTCAGCAATCTTTCAATGATCTCTCAGTGATCTTTCATTGAATGCCAAATTTGTCCACCCTGAATGTAGAGATGGCTGAGAGGTCAGTGAGAGATCCCGGAGCGTTCAAAGATCAGTAGAGTTCACTGAAAGATCACTGAGAGGTCTTTTGCCTCCCTTTGCTTCCCTTTGGTGATCGTTGAGAGACTGATTTGAACTGAGTCACTTTGAGGAGACTGTGGTGACCATGGAGCTCACTGGAAGATCATTTAGCGATCTTGGCAATCACTGAGAAATCACTGAAAAATCGTTAAGAGAACTGGCCATTTTTTCATCTTTCAACAATCTCTCAACACACACACATTAGGGGTATAAAGGTACTTGTATTCGTATTTATTTGTATGGCACCTTCGGTACGGTACAGAGGCGTTCTGAGGTTCCACACGGATCATACTGAGTGACGGACAGGAAGTGTAACTGTCTCGCGCTCTGTAAACAACGCAGTCTGTGGCTGCCTCATCGGTTCCAGGAACAAGATCGATACCACGCACATGCACAAACTATGTCACATTGGCGGCAGGGCGTAATGTATTTTACATATTTGTGTTAATTATTTTTACAGTATACTGAGTTGGCAAAGATAATTTTATGTAACCGGGGTTTATTTTTTGCTCAAAATTAGGAACAGAAGCTTTAATGCCCACAAGCCACTTCCTGTTTTTACCCATCACAATAAAAGCTCTGGACATGTACAAGAATTAAATGAAAAGTATTTGCTAATAAAAGTGGCTTTGTAAACATAATACATAGAAAAAGGCCCTTGGATATCAATTCAAGCTTTATTTGGACTCATGGTCCACACAATAAAAGAAACAAAACAATAAAAACACCACAATACAGACTTAATATTGGAAAAAAAACCCAAAACATCTAACCCTATCTAGACTCTGTAACTTCATATCATTCCCGGATGTCATGAATAAATTCATCAAAACAGCTTATGAGAATAGTGATATACCAACACTGAATACAATTTACAGCCATCAGTCTATCATTTTTGAATTATTTATTAATTTGTTTTAGGGTTAGTAGTTAGTCAGCCATTAATCATGAATTATTGTAAAAGAGTAAAGACATAAAACAACACAACAATACAACATAAAATGGGCTATACCAGCTAAAGGTGAAAGAAAATAATTACAGGGGCATATTCAAAGTTACAGATTATCTCAAGTCCTTCAGGGATTCTTTTGGTATTCCAGTCCAATTAATATAAATCCTCAACAAAGACATGCTGTGAACTATCAAGATTATTTTCATTACTTCTTTCTTTTTTGGTCCATTTTAATTTTTATAAATTTTATGAAAAATTTATTTATATATAATATACTTTTTTATAAAATTGAATTCATGGATTGTCACCTTATCATGGTGGGGGGTTTGTGTGCCCCAGTGATCCCAGGAGCTATGTTGTCCGGGGCAATTTTCCTCTGATAGGGTCACCCAAGACAAACTGGTCCTGGGTGAAGGGCCAGACTAAGAACGATCCAACAGACTCTCATGATAAATACTAGATCAAGGATTCAGTGTACCCCGCCCGGTTTGGGGTTACCGGGGCCCCACTCTGGAGCCAGGCCTGGGGGAGGGGCTCGATGGCTAGCGTCTGGTGGCCCGGTTTCCACCCATGGGACCCGGCCGGGCTCAGCCCGAAGGAGTTACATGGGTCCGCCCTCCAGTGGGCTCACCACCTGAAGGAGGGATCATGGGGGTCCGGTGCTATGTGGATCAGGTGGCGGTCAAAGGCGAAGACATTGGCGGACTGATCCCAAGCTTTCTAAACTGGCTTTTGGGATGTGGAAAGTCACCTCTCTGGTGGGGAAGGAGCCTGAGCTGGTGCATGAGGTTGAGAGATACCGGCTAGATATAGTCAGCCTCACCTCAACACATAGCTCCGGTTCCGGAACCAGTCTCCTGGAGAGGGACTGGAGCTTGGCCTTCTCTGGAGTTGCCCCGGGCGAGAGGCAATGAGCAGGGGTGGGTATTCTTGTATCCCCCCCCATTTGCTGCCTCTATATTGGAGTTTTCCCCGGTGGACGAAAGGGTTGCTTCCCTGTACCTTCAGGTTGGGAAATGGGTCTTGACCATCATTTGTGCCTATGCGCCAAATTATGGTTCAGATTACCCACCCTTTTTGGAGTCTCTGACTGGGGTGCTGGCGGGTGTTCCTCTTGGAGACTCCATTGTCCTGCTGGGGGACTTCAATGCGCACGTGGGCAACAACAGTGAAACCTGGGAGGGGGTGATTGGGAGGAACGGCCTGCCCGATCTGAACCCGAGTGGTGTTCAGTTATTGGACTTCTGTGCTAACCGCAGTTTGTCCATAACGAACACCATGTTCAAGCATAACGGTGTCCATATGTGCACCTGTCACCAGGACACCCTAGGTCGCAGGTCGATGATCGATTTTGTTATCGTGTCATCAGACCTGCGACCGTATGTCTTGGACACTCGGGTAAAGAGAGGTGCAGAGCTGTCAACTGATCACCACCTGGTGGTGAGTTGGATCCGATGGCAGGGGAGGATGCAATTCAGAGTAGGTAGACCCAAACGTATAGTTTGGGTCTACCTACTCTACCTACCTACCTACCTACCTACTCTACCTACCTATGTTGGTAGACCCAAACGTATAGGGAGGGTGTGCTGGGAACGTCTGGCTGAGGCCCCTGTCCGGGAGGTCTTCAACTCCCACCTCCGGAAGAACTTTGACCACATTCTGAGGGAGTCTGGAGACATGGAGTCTGAATGGGCCATGTTCTCCACCTCTATTGTTGAAGCAGCGGCCTAGAGCTGAGGCCGCATGGTCATCGGGGCATCTCGTGGTGACAACCTCCGAGCCAAGTGGTGGACACCAGTGGTGAGGGGGGGCATTAAGCTGAAGAAGGAGTTCCATCAGGCTTGGTTGGCTTGTGGAACTCCCGAAGCAGCTGAGTTGTACTGGCAGGCCAAGCGGAGTGTAGCTCAGGTGGTTGCTGAAGCAAAAACTCAGGTATGGGAGGAGTTTGGTGAGGCCATGGAATAAGACTTTCGGTCGGCCTCGAAGAGATTCTGGCAAACTGTCCGGCGGCTCAGGAGGGGGAAGCAGCTCCTTGTCCAAACTGTGTATGGTGCGGATGGGGCGCTGTTGACTTCGACTGGGGACATCGTCGGGCAGTGGAAAGAATATGTTGAGGATCTCCTCAATTCCACTGATACGCCTTCCACAGAGGAAGCAGGGCTTGTGGACGAGGGGGACGACTCGCCTATCACAGGGGCTGAGGTCGCCAAGGTGGTTAAAAATCTCTTTGGTGGCCGGGCCCCGGGGGGTGGACGAGATTCACCCTGAGTACCTCAAGGCGCTGGATGTTGTAGGGCTGTCATGGTTGACACGCTTCTGCAACATTGCGTGGAGGTCGGGGGCAGTGCCTTTGGCATGGCAAACCGGGGTGGTGGTTCCTCTCTTCAAAAAAGGGGACCAGAGAGGGTGTGCTCCAACTTTGGAGGAATCACACTCCTCAGCCTCCCTGGGAAGGTCTATGCCAAGGTACTGGAGAGGAGAGTCTGACCATTGGTCGAACCTCAGATTCAGGAGGAGCAATGTGGTTTTCGTCCTGGCCGTGGCACATCGGACCAACTCTTTACCCTCTCAAGAATTCTCGAGGGTTCGTGGGAGTTTGCCCAACCAGTTTACATGTGTTTTGTGGACTTGGAGAAGGCATTCGACCGTGTCCCTCGTGGTTTTTTGTGGGGGGTGCTTCGGGAGTATGGGGTATCGGGCTTGTTGTTACGAGCTATTTGGTCTCTGTACGACCGTTGTGAGAGCTTAGTTTGTATTACCAACACTCGGTCAGACTCATTCCCAGTGAGAGTTGGACTCCGCCAGGGCTGCCCTTTGTCACTGATCCTGTTCATAATTTTTATGGACAGGATTTCTATGCACAGCCAGGGGACAGAGGGTGTCATGCTTGGTGACCAGAGGATCTCATCTCTGTTGTCTGCAGATGATGTTGTCCTGTTGCCTTCATCCAGCAATGACCTACAGTTCTTGCTGGGACAGTTTGCTGCTGAATGTGAAGCAGCTGGGATGAGAATCAGCACCTCCAAGTCTGAGTCCATGGTCCTCAGCCGGAAAAACGGGGATTGTCTTCTCCGGGTTGGGGACAGGGTCCTGCCCCAAGTGGAGGAGTTTAAGTATATTGGGGTCTTATTCACGAGTGAGGGGAGAATGGAGCAAGAGATTGATAGACGTATCGAAACAGCATTTGCAGTGATGCGGACGTTGTACCGGTCTGTTGTGGTGAAGAGGGAACTGAACTCTAAGCAAAGCTGTCAATTTACCAGTCAATCTACATTCCTACTCTCACCTATGGTCACGAGCTTTGGGTAATGACCGAAAGAACGAGATCGCGGATACAAGCGGCTGAAATGAGCTTTCTCCGTAGGATTGCTGGACTCACCCTCAGAGATAGGGTGAGGAGCTCAGTCATCCGGGAGAGGCTCAGAGTAGAACCGCTGCTCCTCCACATTGAAAGGAGCAAGTTGAGGTGGTATGGGCATCTGATTAGGATGCCTCCTGGACGCCTCCCACTTGAGGTGTTTTGGGCATGTCCCACTGGGAGGAGACTTCGGAGCAGACCCAGGACTCGCTGGAGAGACTATGTCTCCCAGCTGATCTGGGAACGCCTTGGTATCCTCTCTGAAGAGCTGGAGCAGGTGGCTGGGGAGAGGGAAGTCTGGGCTTCTCTGCTTGAACTGCTGCCTCTGTTACCAGGACCTCCGGAAAAGCATTAGAAGATGGATGGATGGATGGATGGATAAAATTGAATTAATTATTTTATAGATACATTTTATTAGGTGTACACACACAAATAAAGTATTTGTTGTCCATCCATAATAATTTCACTGTGCTTTGTTGTTTTCTCTTGTTCTCGAGCTTCCTCATAATAGTCCCTTCGGAATGAAGATGCAAAGAAACAGAAGAAGAGCAGAAATAAACCTTTGTTCTTGCTAGTTTACTAAAATATACGATGTTAAATGCAAGTGATCACTTTCTCATTGTAAAAAAAAAAAAGTGTCTTCTGTAAACAAAACCTTATTTGTGTCTTGAAGACGTGACCAAACAGTTAATAAAAAAACAGCAACTTCTTCAAATCCCTATCTCTTCATTTGTAAATTAAATAAATTTGTCAATGGAAACTAAATTACTTTTGTGGCATGTTTTTCAGGAGTACAGTATATTTACAAAAACATTTACCTTTAAGGATAAAGTTTTTGGATACCCAAGTCAGTCTCTTGCGTTCTGTCCAACACTGGATTTGACCCCTCCTTTTCTTAAATAATCTGATGAGAAATGGTGAAATGCAAAAGAGGACAATTTTTTATTAAATCTACCATGTTTGAGCTGTTATTTGTTTAAACAGCTGTAAAAAAGGAAAACACGTCACACGACGTAAATGCATTGCGCATGTGCTAGCAAAAATTTGTTCCAAGAACCAATGAGGCAGCCACACGGCCGAGCCCTTCGCCTTAGCGATAATGCTGCGGAAAAGCTAGAGCTTCCAGACCCTCTTCCATTGTTTCCTGTCTGGGAACACTTCATTTTTCCGGTGAAATATGTAAACGGACAAGGGCAAGTGGATAAAACGAAAGCAGTGAGCCAGCGTTGACCCCGTTTACATGGTCATGAGTAAACCGATTATAATCAGCTTTCTGGAGTTACCTGATCATTCAAACTGTCATGTAAACAGAGTAATCCAATTACCTTTATCAGTTTCAGTCCATTATCAGTTTTTGAGAAAACGGATTAACACACCTAGTTTATTTGCCCAATAAACCATTTACCCGGTGCATGTAAACACCATAAGCCGTTTATTACCTTTATCGGCTCACTCCAGTAATCGGTTTACTCATGACCATGTAAACAGGGTCAATGTTTAGTGGAGATCGGATACGCTTTTGACAGTATGTCAAACTTGTTAACTCATTTGAAATGGCACCACGCGAACATGAATATCAGTGCAGCACGAGAAAAAACTAGCGCAGTACAAGCACAGCTTCCAGCGGCATTTAGACAGCCTCTCCAGGGCTCTTCAGATTGAGCCAAAGCAATAGTGAATGTCACTGGTGTTTTTATGGCAGCGGCTCTAAAGCCATATTGAGATGCTGAGAACACCGGGTTTAAACACGTGCTGAAGGTAACTGAGCCCCAGTATGAAATTCCTTCTTGTGCTCACTTCAGCCAGAAAATAATACCATCCTTTTATGAAAAAGCTAAAGCTGTTAATTCTGCACTTTATTTTAAAATTTTTATTTAACCTTTATTTATACAAGGTAGGTCCACTGAGAGGCAACCTCTCCCTTTCAAGGACACCCTGGTCACACTCACACAGTTACACATTCACACCTGGAAGCTGCCCAGTACAACCACAGACTGACCTGTGGCCACTGAGCAGCTCCACTGGAGCAGTTAGGCCTTGCTCAAGGGCACCACAGTGGAGGTGATTATTCAATTTCACTTCTTAATTGTCCAAAAAATTGCAAATACCTAATCTGCTGTCGTGCATGGGTGCCTTCAGAACCTATGCACAACAATGACAAATTATTTGCAATTTTTTTTGACCAAATAACAAGTTAAATTAGATAATTAATTTAATAAGGAACTTTAATTTCCAAAAAAATAAAATAATAATTCACTGTTCAAACTTTTATTGCTGCACTTGTCTGCATTGTTCATTTCCTAAAAAGACAAACATTTATTTTGTTTATTTGAGAATATTTTATTTATTGGAGAATTTACTGCAGGCAGGTTTTTTTTTTTCAATAAAGCTCTTCCTGCTTATACAAAAGACGAACAGTTTTATGTTTTGCATTTCGTTTCCCCACTGTACCAAAAATTAATCGAACTGTGATCTTAAATGGTGCTCACTTATATAGCACTTTTTCTCGTCTCTAGATGACCAAAGCGCTTTACAGATCCTGCTATCCACCCATTCACACACTGACGGTGATGGAGCTGCCATGCACCGGTGCTGGCCTGACCCACCAGAAGCAACAGTGCAAGGTGCATACCAAACTGTGATTTTAAATGCACTATAACCTTTACAGGTGAACTTAATTCGACCTTCTCTAACCTTTTGAATGCACATCTCCAACTGTACAGTGTTTCAGTACTTTTTGCATAACTTGCTATTCTCTAACAAGGTGCTTAACAGCAAAATCCACAACAGGTGTTTGATCCACGAATCGACCAATACATTTTCTGGTTCTACTAGAATTGGCATTTAAAAAGGCCTCTTCATCTTGCTGTTCACATTTTGACATCATGACACCAAGACAACACCTCACAATTGATCAACATACCTCGCCATTGCGAGGCTTCAAACAGGATGTTCTCAGAGGGAAGTGGCCACTGAGCTTTGAGTGTCACAGAATGTCATCAGCAGGTTGCAACAGAGATACAGAGAGACTGGAAGAGTCACGGAAAGGCATAGAAGTGGACGTTCTTTGGCCACATCCCACGGTGATGACTGCTTCATTGTGAACATTGCTCTGTGGAACCGGATGATGAATGCTACTCAACTCCAGGCACATTCAAGGGAGGTGAGAGGCACCCAAGTGTCGCAACAGACCATTAAAAACCGTTTACATCAGCGTGGTCTGCGTGCTAGACGACCTGCAAGGGTACCTGACCACACCAAAAGGGACAGGGGTCATCGTCTTGTATGGGCCAGGGAGCACTTACGCTGGACAAAGGACCAATGGGCATCAGTGCTGTTCTCTGATGAAAGTCAATTCACGCTGAGCAGAAATGATGGCCACCAACAATGTTGGAGACATCAAGGAGAGCACTATGCATCTGACACTGTTGTCACCATGTTACAGTCTGGGCAGGTGTGTCTAGTCCATACAGAACTGCCCTACATCTTATGAATGGTACAGTGACAAGCTGATACTACCTGAATAACATCATTAATCCAGTCATTGTGCCCCTCCATGAACAACACAGGCCTAACTTCATCTTCATGCACGACAATGCTCCAGCTCATCAAGGTCATATCATTAGGGAACAGCTGCTGGAGGCTGGGGTACCGCAAATGGAGTGGCCTACACTTTATCCAAACCTGAATCCCATAGAAAACCTATGGGATCAGCTGAGTCACCGTGTAGAGGCTCGTAACCCTGCACCCCACAACCTCAATGATCTGCGGGCCGCCCTTTAACTACTTGCGCTCCGTTGTTCCGCGGGCGGGCAAGTCTCTGCGTCCTATGACGCACGAGGGCGCTCTCGCGCTTGGACGCATGACGCATGATGGTGGTGATGGTGATGTAGTAGCGTCCAAGCGCCACTCAAAAAAAAAACTGCAGAGACAGCCGCGAACAGATTAGTTCATCTGATTGACCTCTCATTCGACTAATAAGAGCCTTGAATTAGGTTTCTGAAACCTTGAGGAGCCAATGAATGAAAATCTAGGAAGGAGGACCCGCCTACTGTGAATGCAGGAGCCAACTGAAGCACAGAAATTCAGGCAGGGTGAAGACAGATTTACTGTTGCCACAGATGAAAACAAAGGACGCTGGACGAATCTAATACAGACACAGCAGCATGGAGAACACCCACAAGTGGGACCTGCACTCATTCCAGCAGAATAGACGGAGGCCGACGACAAAAGTCGTAAATCATTCGTCAAAACGGCAATAATGGAATTATGTTGATCGGGATCCACGAGCGGAGCAGCGTCGCGTTCGTCTGACGCGTGGGAAGAGATGTTCGCCACGACTCTGCTGCTTTGAAGAGGTAAGGTGTTATAAGCTAAATTATTATTTATCCCTGAAAACTGTAATCCAAAAATGACTTTTGACCGATCGGTAAATTACAACTGTACTGCGCACAAAGTACGAAGTGCGTGCGCCGCGATAAACGGTTCATTTGCCGTGTTCGGACCGTGAACGCCCCCCCCCCCCCCCCCGCTGCAGAAGAGGAGTGGGGGGGGGGGCGTTCACGGTCCGAACGCCCCCCCGGTCCGCGGGGGGAAGCATATCAGTCTATTCCATCATGTAGCGATGGCCCTCTTCTGTAGCGAGGGGGGGGGGGCGTTCACGATCCGTTCACGGTCCCCCCCACACACACACACACAGTAGCGAGGGGGGGGCGCTGTGAAAACATGCAAGGAGTGTAATCTGTCTGTAGCGAGGGCCGAAGTCGGTCCTTGGTAGCGGGGGGGGGGAACGACCCCCCGCCCACACACACACACACAGACACAGCCCTGAGCGTGACCTTTCATTAGAGCCTAAAATGAAGATTCTACATTGAATTATTCAAAAGTTACAGATGTTTTTCCAAACTGTGCCATTTGGCACAATTTGGCACAGTTCCAAAACGCCTGGGAACAGCCTGAGAACAAAGCTGTGTAAAATATTCATTTTTTGTGGTATTGTTACCAAATTTGGATCTCAGCTGGATAACACTTGGTTCTACATTTCTGTTGCATTTTCCAGCCGGATCGGACAGCTGTGTGTTATTTACAAGCATTTGTATCCAAAAAAACACTGTGTCCAATTTTTTTTTCTTCAAGTTCAGTATGTTTAGATGACTGTAACTCAGTGGCCGGAGCACGTAGAGAGATTATGTTTTTTTTGCCAAAAAATTCAAAGTGTTTTCTTTTAAATGAGACCAACCACATGAAGATGCTGCAAAGGGTTGAATAACAGCTTTCGATTTACTTTGGGCACATTATTTTTTGGCATTTTTAGGAAAATTGCCCGGAGTGCAAGTGGTTAAGAAAAGTGGAATGCTATGTCTCAGCAGTCAACTTGTGAACAGCATGAGACATCGTTGTCAAGCTGTAATTGATGCTCAAAGGCACATGACAAGTTATTGAGACTGACATTTTATGTTGCGGTATACCCACCACTGTTGGCCTTTGTTTCAATACACTGTTTGAGATGAGGAAATCAGCATTGCACGCTTGTACTTAAATGCCCTACTTTTATGATATATCATTGTAGCGTGAACGTTTTACATTTTCCATAAATTTTACCCAAAAGTCAAATATCCCTAACTTTTTGTGAGTAGTGTATATATATAAAAGTTTTATATATATAAAGGCCTCTTTGGTTGCCCAAGAAGTTCTCAATAATCCCTCAGTGATCTCTCAATGATCTTTTAAAAGATCTCTATAGATCTCCATGAAAGCTGATGAAACATCTCCAAAACATTTACACAGAAACATTTTTTTCAAGGCTTTAGGGGATCATTGAGAGATAGGGCCAATTTCTGGTCTCTCAATGGTTACCCAACGATCTCCGTCTGTGTAAAGGGGCCCTTAGTGGTTCATTAATATTAATCAGCAGACTGAAAACCAAATATTTCAGACAGAACTTCATAAGCAGCTCTTCTGAGAAGCTCTAAAACAACACAGAAATAGTTTTTGGTCTAAAAAACCTTTAAAACAATTTCTAGTTCTTCGCTCTCTCTAGTTTTCACTAAGATGTTCCTTCATCTGCACTTACAGGCCGTAGGAGGAATTGAGTGCCAGACTTGTGATCTGCTGAGGAGGCTCCCCACTCACCCACACTAACTGGACCACCAAATCTACCTGATAACCTGGAGACTGCTTCAATGGAGTACTGCGCACTCTGTGGACAAAAAAACAAAGTAGATTAAAAGGAGTATAGACAGAAAAAGTAAGGGATATATAGATATAAAAAAAAACGTTTCATAAAGAGAATGATAAGTGGTGCAGCTGCAGTTCGGAGGCAGTTGTGTGTGGAGAGTCTGGCAGGAGTGGCTACAGGGGGAATCGTGGGCAGGCTGCAGCTGAGAATGCTTCAAGTGTGCTTGAGGTAAAAAGGCGAGACTCTTGTGTCTATGAGTATGTGTGCAAGTGCTCCTGCAGCTTATAGGAGTTCATGTAAGTGCTACAGCGTGTGTGTTTCGTACTTGAGGCAGGGTATGTTGCCTCCATCAGAGTTGTTGCTGCTAGTAGAAGGGTGGGAAGGTGGACCACTTGTCTGAGGGGAGGCACCGGGGGTTGGAAGGGCCGACGTCTGCTCGCTGCCGCCATCTGGAGACTCTGTGTCATTCAGCTCGTACTGCATCCGTACTTCTAGCAACTGCATACACACACATGAAAACATTCACATATTCTGAGAGACCAGAAATTGGCCCGATCTCGCAATGATCCCCTAAAGCCCCTAAAGACTGTTTCCCCCAAAACAGTCTATCACAGGTTATGTCAAAATTCATGATAAACACATAACACTCTTGCAAACAATAATTCCTCAGAGGACAGGAAGTTCTATGATGGTGAATGTCATCCACTTGCTTTTACCGAGTTACTTTGAAGATAACGATTTGTTTGATGTGAGTGTGTGTGTGGGGGGGCAGATAGAAAGTCACAGAGGGTCTCAGATACTGAAATATTCTGTTCCTTCTAAGTCCTCCTTCAGGCTAAAACCTTTGCCTTCTCACAGACACACAAACTCATCAACCCTCTTTTGTATTCTGTCAGCCTCATTAGCCCCGCTGACATGTGGGAGTGAAGCGCGATCAGTGCCCTCCTTCACATCCTCTCGCTCCCACCCATTTCCACCCTCTACCTGCATTTTCTGCAAAGTTATTGACACGGGTTTGCCCTTGTGCAAAAGGATGCTGTTCACCTAATTATAGCTCACTATTGATGTGTATGCATTCCTGATCCAATGTAAAGAGGACCTGAAGGTACTGCTACTGAAGAATGATTTCAGTGTGTCACTTTCAGTGGCTTTAAAGGCCCCATATTCTGCAAAATAGTGTTTTTGAAGGTTTTAAAGGTCCCATTCCCTGCATTTTCCCCCCATGATGACAAGTCCTACAGGTCTTAATAAAATGTCTGTGGTATCACTTTCATCAAAATGGCTTTAAATATTTAATTATTGTAGCATCATTGTTAAGCATCTTTTGCCTCCTTCCTCAGAATGACTTGTTTCAGTGCATGTCTCTTTAAAAGCTCATGAGCCCCAGTTAACCCCACCTGCCCTCTTTCATCACTTGTTGCTAATTTTACTGGCTAATGTTAGCTACAGCCTGGGCCAACTAACGTAAATTCATCATATACTCCTTTTACACAGGGTTAGAGATCCTTGAGAGATTATTTAGCGATGAAAAATTGGCCAGATCTCTCAACGATCTTTCAATGACCATCCAGCATTTTCCAAGATCCCTCAATGATCTCTTAATGATCTTCCACAGTCTCCACAGTCTCAAAATTCTGACCCAGTCCAAAACATACGTATCTCCCAAACATTTACAGAGAAATTGTCATGAACTCTCCGTGCGCTTCTCCAACAGTGCACAGAAGAGGAGAAAGGACGAGAGGATTTAACTGCAGGGTTACACCAAACACACATTTATTAACACAAAATGACACAGCAGACACGACAGCTCGGGTACGCTAAGAGTCCGTCAGGACGCCCAGCACACACATACCGGAGGATAAACTGGGCAAACAGCCACAGCGTAGCGGCTGTGCTGCACAGGGGAATGCTACAGAAAGTGAGGCAGCACAGCGGCGAATAAACACACTGCAGTTTACTCATGGTGAGGGGGGCTGTCCGAGAAATCCCAGGATCCCAGTGAGCACACACAGAATACAGTCCTTAGACGAGGTGGGTAGATGGCGGACAACAATCATCTAACTCACACAATGATCCAGCGGCGTCTGTCTAGCAATGAGCTCCTTTAATACAGACGCCGCTGGTGTGACAAATAGAGAACACCTGGGAGAGCGTGGGAAAGGTGATTACCGGGGCAAACAGCTGGCTGTCAGAAAGAGGGGGGTGTGGCCGGACAGGCCAGAGCAGCAGCTACAGGCAGGAACAGAAATGGTGTGCGAAAATGAAAACAACAAGAAATCAAAACACAACTCCACATAACAAACCCACTGCCCGAGCCACCAGGATGGATCAGAACCGAGCCCACAGGAAACATGGGCTCGGTTCATCACAGAAATGGCTTTTTTGAGGCTTTAGGACAGAAGTCTGCAACCTTTGCCAACCGAACAGCCATTTTGCCCGTCTCCGACTAAAATAGAAGTGGCTGAGGGCTGCAACAGCAATTTGACCTTTAAAATGAAGATTATGCTGCTTATAAAGTTTTTTTATATACAGTACATAGTGCTGAATATTATGTGGCATTAATGAATTCATACTACAACAGTAGAAAAAACCTGTAAAGCTTTATATGGGGAGGGGTGGGGTGAAGAGTTCATCATGGTCAAGCTTGACCAAATGTGGTTTATTTTTCAACATAGTCTCCCCTTCGGTCCACACACTTCTTCCATCAGTGTTGCAGCGCTTGGATCCCTGTGGTTGAAAAATAAACCACATGTGGTCAAATTTGACCACTATGAACTTTTCACCCCACCCCTCCCCACCCCCACCACCGTATATACATAATAAAAGTATCAGAACTATATTCACTTGAATGTTTAGCTGTTAATGTATGTCTCTCTCCGGTAATGAATTTCAACATTGCAGTAGTGTACAACCCACCGTCACACAACTCTTCCTTTTATAATGAATTAAGTGATCTGGTTAAACAACTTGAGAAGAACAGAGAAACAATAATTCATGGTGACTTTAATATCAACTGGTCTGATAAAAAAGACAAACAAAAACTGAAAAGCCTCATGACTAAATTTAATTACCAGCAAATCATCAAAGGACCCACCAGGATAACCAAACAATCCAGAACACTTATTGACATGGTATTTACTAATAAACCAGAACGAATAACCAGAACCTATAATCTTGTAACTGGTCTCTCAGATCATAACATGGTTCTTGCTGTCAGGAAACTTACTAAAAAGCGACTACAGTATTTTGGGGGAGTCGATATTGACAAATCAAATTTTATTATCCCCAAATCAAAAAATGAGGAGTTTGAACATTACTTAGAGAATCAAAATTGGGAGCAGCTCATGGCAACATGTGAAGTAGATGATTGTTGTAATTTTATAACTGCAACAATCACAAAGTCTATAGAAAAATTTTCAAAGCAAATTAAAAGTAGACAACAGAAGATTAGCCTACCATGGTTAAATAATGAAATAAGAAAACTTATGAAGAGGCGAGACTATGCACTGAAAACATCACTAACCTCCAAACTACAAAATGATCACCTTGTGTACAAAAGTTTAAGAAATAAAGTGGTACACGAGCTGCGAAAATCAAAAATATCTTATTACAATAAACTGATAGATCATGCAAAGGGTAACAACAGTTCCCTATGGAGGCATTTAAATAACTTAACTAATAAAAAAAACGATCAGAAGGGGGTAAAGGAACTTAGAATCAATGGCAAGACCGTCAGTGACAAGGCTACTTTGGCAAATGAATTTAATTCACACTTTGTGGGCTCTGTGGAAGACTTAACAAAAATTTTTGTGCTGCCAAATGTGCTCAACAACACAAATTCCATACTCCCAACAGATACTTTTCACATCGATGAGGTAAATGAGAAGTTAATTGCTGGTATTGTTAAAACACTGTCAAACTCAAAAACTAGTGATATCTACAATATGAGCACCTCCTTTCTCAAAATGCACAGCAAAATATTAATCAAACCACTGACTCATCTCATTAATCTCTCCATTAGGTCTAGTACATTTCCATCTGGCTGGAAAAAAGCTGTTGTCATACCAGTTCATAAATCAGGCAGTAAAGACGATATATGCAATTACCGCCCAATCTCTATCTTACCAGTCCTATCTAAGGTTCTTGAAAAAGTTGTAGCTACACAGCTGATAGACTACTTACAAGACAGTCAACTTCTTCATCCACATCAATTTGGTTTTAGACCAGGATACTCAACAGAAACAGCAAATTGTTGCCTTATTGAAAACGTCAAACAGTCCTTGGACAGGGGTAATGTGGTAGGAGCTGTTTTTCTAGATCTCAAAAAGGCTTTCGATACTGTAAACCACAGTTTGCTTTTATCCAAAATGGTATCTTTTAACTTCTCCCCAAATACATTAGAATGGTTTGCATCTTATCTCCAGAATAGAGAACAGTGTGTAAAAGTGCACCAGGATAAATCCTCATTTTTAAACAACCGCATGGGTATCCCACAAGGGTCCATTCTTGGTCCTTTACTTTTCAGCATTTTTATTAATGACTTGCCGTTACACTGCTCAGCTGCAACATGCCAACTTTATGCAGATGATGCAGTTATTTACACAGCTGCCAAGACTCCAGCACAGGCTGCAGATGTACTGTCTACAAGTATGGTTGATGTCCAAGAGTGGCTCCTCAAGAACCATCTATTGCTGAACCTTCAGAAAACAGTCTCAATGTGCTTTTCAATCAAAAAATGTAACCTGCAACATTTTAAAGTTAATATACATGATCATGACATCAGTTTAGCTACAGAATTCAAATACCTTGGCATTGTACTAGATCCTCAACTCAAATTTAATCTTCATATAAAGAAAATTTCAAAAACAGTAAAAAAAAATCTGAACTGCTTTAAATTAATTAGATATTACATACCTTACGAAGCAGCTGCACTGTATATGCATTCTATGGTTTTTTCTCATATATCATACTGTTTGACAGTCTGGGCTCAAGCAGCCCCTTCCACAATAAGACATATAGGTTCATTATATAATCAAACCCTAAAAATCTTGGACAAAAAGCCCATTAGGTGGCATCACTGTAATGTTTTAAAAAAATACAACCTATTGAGTTTTGAGAGCTTCATTGACCTCTGTCTTCTGAAATTAACGTTCAAATGTTTCCATAAATCAGCACCCGAGCCACTTGCTGGTTTCGTCCAAAGACAGGACAGCAGCAGAGCCACCAGGAGTTCTGTTAACAATAACTGTAAAATATTCCACCGCAGAACCACATTTGGACAAACAGCTTTCTCTATAAAGGGCAGTCACATCTGGAACACAATGCCAAATGAAATTAAAATAATAACGGACTTTAAAACATTCACTAAAAATGTTAAAAACTGGCTGAAAAATAAACAAGAATGTACTCATGTATGAATTATTTGTCTGCAAAGTGAGAGTGAATGAAGGGAAGGAATAAATGTGTTTGTTTATAGTGAGTGACGGAGGGAGGAAGGCCTGAAATAGGCAAATGTGAGTTATGTTATATGTGTTAAATGTGAGTCAGGCTGTTATATTTGTGTATTTATAATATTTATGTTAAAGGTGAGTCAGGCTGTTATATTTGTGTATTTATAATATTTATAATTGTGTATTTATAATTTTTCTGCATTGATGTATGTGGTTATTGTGTATATTTTTATCTTGATTCTTTTTTCTAAAGCCCATCCAGGGACAAGAGTTGCAAATTAGCTAATAGCTATACACTCTATGTGCAACACATCAGATTGATTGTCTTTGATTAATTGTCTATGTTTATTGCACTGTCCCTGTCAAATAAACTAATCTACTACTACTATTACAGATTGTTTTGTGCTGAAAAATAAATGTCCGAATATCTGACCATAATTTTTTGAATAGTTTTTTTAATTATCAGCATATTCATAAATTGTTTAAATCTGAAAAATATCATCCATCTCCTACTTTCAACAGTGATCACATAGTTTTAGTTCCTGATATTTTGATAAATTAGAGAAAAAAAGTTTTATTTAGAAGAAGCTACTTTTCATCTTTTTTTGTGTTTCCTCATAATGCTTCTTATTAAAAAAATATTCAAATGTATTAACCTCTTACCATTCTGGTGTCCTGCCCGTGGGACATTTTACATTGGCTGGACACTGGCTGGAATGATAAATCTGTGTCCTTCACCTGTTCTCCAGACTCTCAACTTCACAACTAGTGGATTGGTTGTCGGATATTCTTCTTTATTTATTTTGAAATAAAACAAAAAGAATTCTGAACAACTTTCTAAATAATCCACCCATCCATCCATCTTCTACCGCTTAATCCTTTCAGGTCACGGGGGGGGCTGGAGCCTATCCCAGCATCTTTGGGCGAGAGGCAGGGTACACCCTGGACAGATCGCCAGTCCATCGCAGGGCCAACACAGAGAGACAGACAACCATTCACTCTCGCATCCATACCTAAGGACAATTTAGAATCCCCAGTTTTGATGCCAATTAACCTAACTTGCATGTTTTTGGCATGTGGGAGGAAACCGGAGTGCCCGGAGTAAACCCACGCAGACACGGGGAGAACATGCAAACTCTACACAGAAGGGTCACCGATGGTCTGGGAGTGGGATCGAACCCACGATGATCAAGGGTGGAATCGATCCCATGACCTTCTTGCTGTGCTGCCACTGTGCTAACCACTGCGCCACCGTGCTGCCCTTTTCTTGAGCAGGAATTCAAAGAGTGTTTCTCATTTTTAAGGATAATTAAGATGTTGATTTTAGTAATCACATTTAAGAATTTTCCAGTCCCTCCAGGATTTTGCGATGTTGCGATTGCATCAATTCACGCGAAATCAGCCAATCAGTGCAACTACTACGTGACCTTGCAACTTTGTCCAGTCATCGCAACTTTCCCATAATTTTGGCCAATCCTCGTCAACTTCCGCCAATTTCACCAATCAACTTTGTCTCTGACTGGCACTCAAATGCTCAGTCTAACCAACCAAATGCATCGCTGCACCGCGTTCACTTCCGTGTTTACAGTGAGTATTAACGGAACACATCAGCAAAAACAGAGTGTGCGATTTAAAAAAACCACTCACCTGCGAAGTTTCTAACATGCCGGTGGATGTCTCACTACGTCTCCGTCCTGATCGCATGTACAAAGCGCTGGATTTGTGTTGAAAAATGTCTGCCTGCCCCAAAAGCACCCGGTTGCGGGAGCAGGCGTGAGGACAAACGCCATAAAACCACATACAAAATGAACAAATATAACACTAAAGCCAGTGTTAGAACATTTTATACATCTTTAGAGGTAAAATCATTACTACATCTTGTCAATGAGCTTTAAAGCTGTGAATCTCCAGTCTGGACGGACAACCCTCCTCCAGCCGTAAATGAAGGACGTGCAGCAGATAGACAGGTAGAAGTTAGGCACGGAGAGAGAGAGAATATTGCCTGTATTTTTTTTTTTTTTTTTTTTTTAGAAAAACACAGACTCCAATAGACAATACAGAGCAACAGAATAAATTATTTATTTTTTCCTCTCCACTCGATACCAAGTGGTTGGGGACCGTAGGGAGTTTTCAAATGAAGGTGCTGCAAATAATTTCCAAATCTATATTCTTTAACATGCATTTAATGCAACTTAGCTGTTGTAATGGATATCGTGTTAAAGTCTGTATACTGTTGCACAAAAAAGTTTTTCTGTATAGCAGAAGTTTCTGCTTAATTTACAAATCACTGTGACAGGAAAACTTTGACAATCCTGTGCTTTTCTTGTAGAGTTATACAGAATATCATTGCAGTAAACTGGAAAAAAAAAACATCTGCTTTAAAATTTGTAATTCTTCCCACAACTTTTAGTGCAGAAAACACTACAAACATTTCAACTTTAATCGCAACTTTTTAAAAAAGCTCCCACGAATTCAGGCTTTTTGGGCCACAACAATCATAAAAACATCCCACAAAACCCTGGAGGGACTGATTTTTATGGACCTGTAGACAATGAGGTGACTGTTTTTCGTTGTCTGTGTTCTCGTGGAGAAAACCACAACAACCACACATGAACGCAAATTAATCTGTCCACACAGAATTAGACTGTCTATTTTCCTCTGTGATTTTACTTTTTCTGGATTTATTCATGTCTTACCAAGGGTGGCAGGAGGCAGCTGCTCTCTGTGCTGTCTCCACATGCACTGAGGAGAGGCTGAACGGCTCTCTGTGCAGCTGCTGTCAGATATGACGCAGTCACGCATGGTTGACAACATAATAAATATTTTAAAAAAATATATGTTTTATATTCATCAAAGTATGCATTTCCATTGAGAAATGTATCCAATTGCAATAAACAATAATTTAAAAAATAAAATAATTAAAACAAATGATTCATTTCCATGTGTTTTGAGATATAAATGCAGGGAGCTGCAACATAGGGTCTGAAAGGCCAAATAAGATAAGATAAGATAAGATAAGCCTTTATTAGTCCCACAACGGGGAAATTCCAGGATTGCAACAGCACAGGGATAGCAACACTCAGAGCAACAATCAGAAGGCAAGAAAAAAAAAAAAAAAAAAATGCGGGCCTGGTTTGCCAACCCCTGCTTTAGGAGATTGCTTAGAGATCGGGGCAATTTTTGATCTCTCAGTGGCCACCTAACAATCTCTATGCTGTGTAAACTGGCCCTTAAGGAATAAATGAAGTAACGCATCACCAGTGGACAAGGGTGTGTGGTTTCTGTGGTCAAGAGAATATGACCAGTCCCTGGACTACAATAAGCACAGCAACAACACTGAACGAGTGAATGGGAAATTGCTTGCCATCTTTGGTCCCGGTCAGAGCAAATGGTAAAATAAGCTAAAATAACATCTAATCAGAGTGGTGGCCTAGAGGTACAGCACCCACCCCACAACCGGGAGGTCGTGGGTTCAAGTCCGGGCCAGGTCATACCAGAGACCATATAAAAATGGTACTTCCTGCCTTCTAGCTTGGTGCTCAGAAAAAATAGAATGGAGGAAGGAAAGTTGGTCACCCAGCCACAGTGTACTCCCTGTGCCCGTCCCAAGCCTGGATAAATGGGAAGGGTTACATCAGGAAGGGTATCCGGCAGAAAAATCCTTGCCAAATCAGCATGCAGATCATCGTGATATAAGATGATAATACGCTGTGGCGACCCCAAAAGGGAGCAGCCAAAAGACAAGAAAAAACTAGCTAAAATAACATCTAAGAACAATGTACAAGGGTGTGAAAAAGTGTTTGCCCCCTTCCTGATTTCTCATTTTTTTGTATGTTTGTCACACTTAAATGTTTCAGATCATCAAACAAATTTAAATATTAGACAAAGATAACACAAGTAAACACAAAATGCAGTTTTTAAATGAAGATGTTTATTATTAAGGCAGTCCCTCCAGGACTTCGTGGGATGTTTTTATGATTGTTGCGGCCCAAAAAGCCTGAATTCGCGGGAGCTTTTTTAAAAAGTTGCGATAAAAGTTGAAATGTTTTTAGTGTTTTTTGCACTGAAAGTTGTGGGAAGAATTATAAATTTTAAAGCAGATGTTTTTTTCCAGTTTACTGCAGTACTATTCTATATAACAACACAAGAAAAGCCCAGGATTGTCAAAAATTTCCTATTACAGTGATTTGTAAATTAAGCAGAAACTTCTGCTATACAGAAAAACTCTTTTGTGAAACAGCAAATACCGACTTTAATACAATATCATTACAACAGCTAAATTGCATTGAATGCATGTTAAAGAGTAGAGATTTGGAAATGATTGGCAGCACCTTCACTTGAAAACTCCATACGGTCCCCAACCACTCGGTACCGAGCAGAGAGAAAAAAATAAATAATTTATTCTGTTGCTCTGTATTGTCTATTGGAGTCTGTGTTTTCTGGAAAAAAAAAAAATACAGACAATATTCTCTCTCTTTCGTGCATAAGTCCTACCCGTCTACCTGCTGCACGTCAGCCTTGACACACACACACTTGTCTTTTCAGACACACATCTTTCATTTACTGCGGGACGACGACAGCACGGGGGGGGGGGGGTGCGTTTGTCTGTCCAGATCATAGATGCAGGTTTAAAGCTCATTGAACAGATGTAGTAATGATTTTACCTTTAAAGATTTATAAAATGTTCAAACACTGGCTGTAGTGTTACATTTGCTCGTATTGTTTGTGGTTTTATGGAGTCTCTCCCCATGTGCGCTCCCACGAGGTGGGGGGGGGGGACTTTTGGGGCAGGCGGACATTTTTCAACACAAACCCAGCGCTTTGTACACGTGGTCAGGACGGAGACATGGGAAAATGGAGGAAGGGACGGTGTTGGAAATCTTGCGGGTGAGTGTTTTTTTTAAGTCACACACTCTGTTTGCTGATGTGTTCCGTTTACTCACTGTAAACACGGGCGTGAATGCAGTGCAGCGATGCATTTGGTTGGTTAGACTGAGTGTTTGTGCGCCAGTCAGAGACAAATTTGAATGGTGAAATTGGCGGAAGTTGACAAGGATTGGATAAAATTATGGGAAAGTTGCGGTGATTGGATAAAGTTGCAAGGTTGCGCAATAGTTGCGCTGATTGGCTGATTTCACGTGAATTGATGCGATCCCAACATCGCAAAATCCTGGAGGGACTGTTAAGGGGAAAAAAAATCCAAACCTACATGGCCCTGTGTGAAAATGTGATTGCCCCCTAAACCTAATAACTGGTTGGGCCACCCTTGGCAGCAACAACTGCAATTAAGCAATTGTAATAACTGGCAATGAGTCTTTTACAGCGCTGTGGAGGAAGTTTGGCCCACTCATCTTTGCAGAATTGTTGTAATTCACATTGGAGGGTTTTTGAGCATGAACCGCCTTTCTAAGGTCATGACACAGCATCTCAGTCAGATTCAGGTCAGGATTTTGACTAGGCCACTCCAAAGTCTTCATTTTGTTTTTCTTAAGCCATTCACAGGTGGACTTGCTGGTGTGTTTTGGATCATTTTGCTGCTGCAGAACCCAAGTGTGCTTCAGCTTGAGGTCACGAACAGATAGCCGGACATTCTCCTTCACAATTTTTTGGTAGACAGCAGAATTCATGGTTCCATTTAACACAGCAACTCTTCCAGGTCCTGAAGCAGTAAAACAGCCCCAGACCATCACACTACCACCACCATAGTTTACTGTTGGTGTGATGTTCCTTTTCTGAAATGCTGTGTTACTTTTACACCGGATGTAATGGGACACACACCTTCCAGAAAGTTCAACTTTTGTCTTGTCAGTCCACAGAGTATTTTCCCAAAAGTCTTGGGGATCATTAAGATGTTTCCTGGCAAAACTGGGCTGGGCTGGGCTGGGCTGCACGGTGGCGTAGTGGTTTAGCACTGTGGCAGCACAGTTTTACCCTCGGCCGGGGGATCGCGGGGATCATGAGATCGTGGGTTCGATTCCAGCCCCCGACCAACAGTGAGCTGTGTGGAGTTTGCATGTTCTCCCCGTGTTGCGTGGGTTTACTCCGGGATTTCTCCGGTTTCCTCCCGCACACCAAAAACATGTAGGTTTAGGGCGCTCGCGCACGCAGCGACCAGCAGCCGGTGGCTTGTCACCAGACTGCAAACCAAGTCTACCTACGGGTACAAATAAGTAACAAAAAAACCCCAAAACAAAACAAAACAAAAAAAAAACTGAGATGAGTCTGTATGTTCTTTTTGCTCAGCAGTGGTTTTCGTCTTGGAACTCTGCCATACAGGCCATTTTTGTCTCTTTCTTATGGTGGAGACATGAACACTGACCTTAACTGAGGCTGTGGTGACACAAAGGAGATGACACTCCACCCAGTACTTCGGGGTGTTGGGGTGGGGACAGCAAAGGTGCACCAGAGCACTGGGGAAGTAAATAAAGATGTGCTTTTTGCCCCCACTGTGCCAGGCTCACATCTGAGGACGCAGGGGCGTGAATGTGCTGTTCTAAGCCTTGCTCAGTGACGTGTATGTTAATGTGTATAGTGATGTGTTTTCACACTTTGTAGCTGGTATGTTAATGTGTTTACCCTGAGTGCCAGAGGTGGGAAGAAAATGTATAAAGCAGTCCACTTTGGCACTCAGATCTAGTCTGTTCTGTGTTGGAGGAGAATAAAGTTCTGTGTCGTCAGTTCACTGTCTCATCTGATTCTATCTTCCACAAGGTAAGTGAGCTCTGCAGTGACATAACGTTCGGCTCAGGAGACGCACACACACAGGCTCAGAGTAGTTCAAACTGTTTATTAACAACAGGGATGTTTGGGTGCGTGTCTGCAGAATGTTAATGTGTTGGTGGGGGCGTCTGCTTCGGACCCAGAGGCAGGAGACCGTTCAGCCGGCAACCCTATGGGAGAAATCAGACACAGGGTGATGAGCACACACCAACACGGGAGGAGAATAGGCGAGGGAGAGAAGCTTACTTGTTTGGGCAGATGACTGGCGCTTCAAGGATGGAAGCCCGGGAGACAGCCACCTGCAGGGCTCGGTGCAGCAGCGAGGAGAGACGAGGGACGGGATTGTCCGCCGCCGAGGAATCCACCTGTGCACAGGGGAGCAGACTGGAGAGATGAGGTAAGTGAACTTCTTACCGGTAAAGAGGATGCTGAAGGGAATGTGGTAGAAGTCCATGCAAAGGAAACGAAGTCTACGGCTTCAGGCCGACGCTCAGGGCGAGGCGGCTTTTATCCTTCGCCGCTGACGAGTAGCAGGTGCGTGAGCAGGTGGCGCCGCTGATGAATGGCGCGGCGTGACAGTACTCCCCCCTCTAGCAGCGCCTCCTGGCGATGGCTTATCCGGGTGCGCTCGGTGGAAGTCCGCGATGAGCGATGGGTCCAACACAAACGACGGGGGCACCCACTGTCGATGCTCGGGCCCATAGCCCTCCCAGTCCACCAAGTATTGCAACCCACGACCCCGGCGCCGGGAGTCCAGGATGGAGGAAGCGGACCAGGCCGGATGGCCACCAATCATCCGGGGCGCGGGTTGCGCTGCAGGAGGAGGGCAAAGGGGGTCAGAAACCGCCAGTTTCACCTTCGACACGTGGAAAGTAGGATGAATGCGGAGGGAGGGGGGAATAGCCACGCGCACAGCCACCGGGTTGATGATCCGGGTGATGGGGTAGGGACCCATGAAGCGCTGTGCCAGCTTTCTCCTCTCGCCTTTTAGAGTGACGTCCTGGGTGGAAATGTAAACAAGCTGCCCAACTCTGTACGCCGGGGCAGGTCTCCTACGCCGGTCCGCCACAGTCCTGTTGCGCTCCGCTGTGCGTAATAGCGCATGGCGCGCGGCAGCCCAGGTGGAGCGGAACTGCCTGAGATGGGCCCTAACTGACGGGACAGTTACCTCACTCTCCTGCTCCGGAAACAGCGGGGGGTCGTAACCCAGGGACGCTTTGAAGGGGGACATCCCTGTAGCAGAAGAGCGAGCGGTGTTGTGGGCATATTCAACCCAGGCAAGATGGTTGCTCCAGGACGCGGGTTTGGATCTGGACACACAGCGGAGCGCAGCCTCCAGCTCCTGGTTGGTCCTCTCACACTGCCCGTTGGATTGGGGGTGATGGCCGGAGGAGAGGCTCACCTTGGCTCCGATGGCGTTGCAGAATGACCTCCAAACCTCAGATGAAAACTGGGGGCCCCGGTCCGAGACCACGTCCACCGGAATCCCATGCAGCCTGACCACGTGTTGGACGAGGAGGTCCGCCGTCTCCAGGGCAGTAGGGAGGCCTCGCAGGGGGATGAAGTGCACGGCCTTGGAGAAGCGGTCCACGATGGTCAGGATGGTGTCATAGGAGTTGGAGATGGGGAGTCCGGTGACGAAATCCAGAGCGATGTGCGACCAGGGCCTGCCAGGGACGGGCAGGGGCTGGAGCAGACCCGCTGGAGGGGCATTTCCCGATTTGCAGGTGGCACAGATTGGGCAAGCCCGGGCGTAGCGGGCTGCATCCCTCCGCAGGCCTGGCCACCAAAAGGACCGTTGGAGGAGATCTATCATCCGGGAGGTGCCAGGGTGACAGGTGAGCTTGGAGGTGTGGAGCCAGTGGATGACCTCTCCTCGGACCGCGGATGGCACGAACAGCCTCCCCTCCGGTCCGCCGCCAGGGTCAGGTTCCACCTGCTGTGCCTTCCGGATCTTGCTCTCAATGTCCCACGAGATGGCTCCCACGACGCACGACCTGGGCAGGATGGAGTGGGGCGCCTCCTCCGACTCCACGGGGGCGAACTGCCTGGAGAGGGCGTCAGGCAGGACGTTCTTAGAGCCAGGCCTGAAGGTGATGGAAAATTGGAACCTGGCGAAGAACAGGGACCAGCGCGCCTGGCGGGCGTTCAGGCGCTTGGCAGATCGTAAGTATTCCAAGTTCTTGTGGTCCGTGAGGACCACAAACGGCAGGCTTGCCCCCTCCAACCAGTGGCGCCACTCCTGCAGGGCGAGCTTGATGGCCAAGAGCTCTCTGTCCCCCACATCGTAGTTTCTCTCCGCCGGGGACAAGCGCCGGGAGAAGAAGGCGCACGGTCGCTTGGCGCCATCGTCCGGTGACCGCTGGGACAGCACTGCTCCCACTCCCGTGTCCGAGGCGTCTACCTCTACAATGCACTGCAGCGCGGGGTCGACCTGGCGAAGGACCCGGGAGGAGGAGAATTCCGCCTTCAGCGCCTCAAAGGCGGCAGCGACCTCTTCGGTCCACCGGAACGGGACCTTCGGGGACGTGAGGCGGGTCAGTGGTCCCACGATGGCACTGAAGTTGGGGACAAAGCGGCGGTAGAAATTGGCGAAGCCAACAAATTGCTGCACCTGTTTCCGGGATGCAGGTGTGGGCCATTCCACCACCGCCTTTACCTTCTCTGGGTCGGGGAGCACCCTATCGTGGGCGATGATGAACCCCAGGAAGGACGTGCTCCTGGCGTAAAATTCACACTTTTCTGCCTTAACGTACAGACGGTTCTCCAGCAGCCTTTGGAGGACCCGCCTCACGTGGACCTGGTGCTCATCCCTGGACTTGGAGAAGATGAGAATATCGTCCAGGTAGACGAACACAAAAAGGCCAATGAAGTCCCGGAGGACGTCATTTATGAGGCGCTGGAAGACTGCAGGAGCGTTGGTCAACCCGAACGGCATCACCAGATATTCAAAGTGGCCGTTCGGGGTACGGAAGGCCGTTTTCCACTCATCTCCCTCCCGGATCCGGACGAGGTGGTAAGCGCTGCGTAGGTCCAGCTTGGTGAACCAGGTCGCCCCCTGGAGGGAGTGGAAAGCAGTGTCCATGAGAGGCAGGGTGTAACGGTCCTTCTCCGTGATATTATTGAGGGCCCGGTAGTCGATACAAGGGCGGAGGGACCCATCCTTTTTCCCCACGAAGAAGAACCCTGCCCCCACGGGTGACGATGATGGGCGGATAATCCCAGCACTTAAAGATTCCTTCAGGTAGGCGTTCATCGTCTCCTTCTCCGGCGCAGACAGGCTATAAAGGCGACCAGAAGGTAAGGGAGCCCCCTGGCGGAGGTTGATGGCGCAGTCATAGGGCCGATGAGGGGGAAGAGACATAGCTTTCGCTTTGCTGAACACCATACCCAGGTCGTGAAATTCTGGGGGCACCAGAGACAGGTCCGGGGGTGCAGCGTCCGTCGCAGGGGGAGGAGCGGACGGAGAGCAGGCAGCGGACTGAAGGCAGGTGCCCATACAGAACGTACTCCATGCCGAGATCCCAGCTGATTTCCAATCCAGGACCGGATTGTGAAGGCGGAGCCAGGGATACCCCAGGATGACGGGCGACACAGAGTTGGGAAGGACGTAAAAGGTCATTTCCTCCCGGTGGTTTCCCGAGATGATGACCGGTAGGGGAACAGTTTGATGTGTCACTCTCCCGAGGGTGGCACGGGAGAGGTGGATTAGGGAGATGGGAGTATTGAGTGCCTGGCAGCGGATGCCCAATCGGGTTGCCAGGCTTTGTGAAATGAAGCTGCCTTCTGCGCCCGAATCCACCAGTGCGTGGGTGAGGTGCCCAGTAGGGTTATGGCAGAAACGGATGGGCAGCTTCAATTGAGTCAGTGATCCTAACCGATTGACATCCGCGAGGCTTCCAACAGTGACTCGCGGACCCCACCGACTGGCTTTCCGTGGGCAACACTCCACGGTGTGTTGGTCGCCTCCGCAATACATGCAGAGGCCCAACTCACGGCGGCGTTGTTTCTCCACAGGGGAAAGTTTAGTCCAGCCCGTCACCATCGGCTCCGACTCCTCGGGGCGCGATGCTGGCGGCGCCGCCAGGGGGCGAGCTTGGAACAGGTGCGGCGAGGCTCCACGAGGGCGAGAAGAAGAAGACCTCCGCCCCGAGGAGCGCTCGCGCAGCCTGTTATCCAAACTTATCGCTAAGGACGTCAGCTCCGCTAGCGTCCCAGGGATATCCCGACCAGCCAGTTCATCCCTCAGATCACTATTGAGGCTGCGGAGGAACAGGCCACAGAGGGAGCGTTCCTCCCAGCCCAATTCCTCCGCCGCTACCCGGAAGTCGACCGCGTAGTCCGCTGCCGACCGGCTTCCCTGCTGGAGAGCGAGAAGCCGATCGACCTGGACCGTTTCGGTTTGTGAGTGGTCAAAGACCTCCAGAAAGCGCCTCACGAATTGGTCATAGGTGAGGGTGGCATAACTGGACCTCGCCATTACGGCGTAGGTCCAAGTTAACGCACGCCCCTCCAGAAGATTCCCTATGTAACCAATTCGGCTGTGATCCGAGGGAAAATCTCCGGGCACACGGTGGAACACGGACTCACACTGCATAATAAACCCCCGCGCTCCGCCGAGCTTACCGCTAAAGCGGGCGGGGGTCGGAATCGGCGTGAGCCGAACCGGTGCCACTGGAGCCGGCTGGACGGCCGCTGGAACAGCAGGAGCCGCGCCACCCTGGCGAGTCGGGAGGAACGGCTGTTGGGGGTCCAAGCGGTTCAATCGGTTAGTCAGTTCTAATAATTGGTTAAGAACCACCTGTTGCTGATAAACAATCTGATCCACCCGAGCCTCGAGGATGGTAAACCGGTGTGCGAGCCCGCCGTCCGCCGAGCCGCTCTGCTGAAGCCGTACTGACATAACGTTCGGCTCAGGAGACGCACACACACAGGCTCAGAGTAGTTCAAACTGTTTATTAACAACAGGGATGTTTGGGTGCGTGTCTGCAGAATGTTAATGTGTTGGTGGGGGCGTCTGCTTCGGACCCAGAGGCAGGAGACCGTTCAGCCGGCAACCCTATGGGAGAAATCAGACACAGGGTGATGAGCACACACCAACACGGGAGGAGAATAGGCGAGGGAGAGAAGCTTACTTGTTTGGGCAGATGACTGGCGCTTCAAGGATGGAAGCCCGGGAGACAGCCACCTGCAGGGCTCGGTGCAGCAGCGAGGAGAGACGAGGGACGGGATTGTCCGCCGCCGAGGAATCCACCTGTGCACAGGGGAGCAGACTGGAGAGATGAGGTAAGTGAACTTCTTACCGGTAAAGAGGATGCTGAAGGGAATGTGGTAGAAGTCCATGCAAAGGAAACGAAGTCTACGGCTTCAGGCCGACGCTCAGGGCGAGGCGGCTTTTATCCTTCGCCGCTGACGAGTAGCAGGTGCGTGAGCAGGTGGCGCCGCTGATGAATGGCGCGGCGTGACATGCAGTTCTTTGGAAGTTGTTGTGGGGTCTTTTGTGACCTCTTGGATGAGTTGTCGCTGTGCTCTTGGGGGTAATTTTGGTCAGCCAGCCACTCCTGGGAAGGTTCACCACTGTTCCATGTTTTTGCCATTTGTAGATAATGGCTCTCACTGTGGTTTACTGGAGTCCCAAAGCTTTAGAAATTACTTTATAACCTTTTCCAGACTGATAGATCTCAGTTACTTTGTTTCTCATTTGTTCCTGAATTTCTTTGGATTGCAGCATGATGTCTAGCTTTTGAGGATCTTTTGGTCCGCTTTAGTTTTGGTCTGTCACATTTTTCCCCCTTAATAATAAACACCTTCATTTAAAAACTGCATTTTCTGTTTACTTGTGTAATCTTTGTCTAATATTTAAATTTGTTTGAGGATCTTAAACATTTAAGTGTGACAAACATACAAAAAAATGAGAAATCAGGAAGAGGGCAAACACTTTTTCCCACCACTGTATATGGTCACATGTTGGTAGATGAACAAGGACTTCAGTCGGGGTGGATAGAATATATCGGAAATAGCGATCAAAAGCGGCTGCCATCAGCCAGTTAAGCTACTAACAGGCAGACCGACTCCGGCCGCCTAGGCAGGCAAATGCTAATGGTTCATCTACCTCCACAGTGAAAATATAACAAAACTAGAAAAGCACTCAGAGGGTGCATACCTCCTCCAAGGCTCCTTCCGTCCCTCATCGATCACCTCCAAAATGTACTGGGTTTGTGTGTAGGCCTAGAACCACTTCTAGTGAAAGTTGCATGAAAGTCTGTCCATTAGCTTTGGAATATTGTTGCTAACACACTGTGAGAAGATAAGAGCCTTGGCTGAGGTATACATTCTCAGCTCATCACCAAAATGTAATGGCTTCCTCTATAGCCCAAGAACCATCTCTGGTGAAAATGTCATCCTGCTGCACAAATACGGACAAGGCTTGGTGGGGGTATGCACTCTTAGCTTACCACCAAAATCTAATCATCTATTCCCGGTGCCATTACACACCTTTCCAGAAAATTTCATTAAAATCTGTTCATAACTTTTTGAGTTATGTTGCTAACAGACAGACAGACAAACAAACCAACGTCGACAAAAACATAACCTCTGTGGCAGAAGTAATAAACCAGAATGATATGAGCATATATTATTGACTGTGAAATAGTGAACCAGACGGGAACAGGGATGTCTGTTCGGGTGACTGAAATTTACAGGAAATAACAATAAAAACTGCGCTTGGTAAGCTAACTTTGTAGTAGAGTGTCAGCTCTTAAGCTACCGCCTCGGGCTCACACTCCAATGCTATAACTGAAAACTGGATCACATGTCAGTGATGTAGGAAAAAAAAACCTGGAAGAGCAAAACTGACTTCTGACCATTCTGACACTTAACTGCCTTTATTACCTCCGCCAGGCCGAAGGCCAGGAGGAGGTAATGTTTTTGCCGGCGTTTGTCTGTCTGTCTGTTTGTCTGTTTGTCTGTTGGTTAGCAAGATAACTCAAAAAGTTTTGGACGGATTTCGATGAAACTTTCAGGCCTTGTTGGAAATGGTACAAGGAAGAACTGATTAAATTTTGTAGATGATCTGGATCACCGTCTGGATACAGGAATTTTTTAAATGATTCTTTAACATTGTGAGATACGGCCATTTTCAACATGTGTGCAGGGGCAATAGAGGGCGCTGATCGTTGTGTCTGATGAACACAAACTCCGCCTTCTTCAAAGTTTTAGCCACAAAAGCACGCAGAAAACTGTGGTGGGCAGGGCCCGCCAGAGTGCCTATGTTTGCGCTACGCTGCAAAAGCTGACACGGGCAGCCGTCTGGCGCCGGATTATTTGCCAGAAATTCCCCGGCCAGCCGTAGGGGCTGCGCAAAAACCAGCTCTCTGCCGGGGGAGGCTTCCAAATGCTCTTTTTTCCGCGGAGCGCAAACCCAATAAAACCCACGGCAACCATTATCGCACCTTCTTTTGTCCTGCGCCTCCAGAACAGAGAGGAATCCCGGCGCCAGTAATGCTGCACCTGATATGTGTGACTCTAATGCTAAAAGTGACTGCATCATTTTTCCACCTGAACTCGCACTTTGCTACACAGGGCCACAAAAACTGTGTAGCCAAATCGAAAACGTATCGATGGATGGATGAACATTTTCAGCCAGTGAGAGAACCGACGCCTTCCAAATCCAATGCATCACTAGCAGAAGTGATGTTTTGTCATTTTGTGCCAGAACACAATCTACCCCCATTGGTGGCAGATCACTTCAGTGATTTGGTGCCAACATTGTTTCCTGACAGCAAGAGCGCTCAATTTTTTTGTGCTACTTGGCTTATTATTTTCACATTACCCAAAAGTTTTGGCTCAAGATTGTGTCCATATAAGTGTACATTTGAATAAATATGTTTGAAATAGTTCATGTTGCAGTTGCTGTTTACTTAGCTTTGGTTTGTTTGTTTGTTTGTTTTTGCTTCAGTTTTCTTTCATCTGCCAATAAATACAGTTTTTAACTACTCAGTACAGGTGTGAAAGCCCCCCCAATAAGGGAGGAATGAGGTATGCCTTGACAGGTTGCAGCCTGGCACTTTGCAGATGGAGGAGATGGACACAACAGCAACACTTCAGTTTATTACCTCCGCCAAGGAGGTAATGCTTTTACTACTGAACCACTAATCCTATCATTGTGAATCCAATTGCTAGTCATATGTTTTCATGGTCAAGGAATCTGAAAACCTACGCACAAACACTGTATGGGGGGAACTGTGGCGCTTGGCGGAGGTCTGCGCTCTCTGGGTGCTTTTCTAGTTTCGTTAAGTGCTTAAAGCAGGGGTCACCAACTAAAAGTGCAAGCGGTCCGATAAGTCAGTCCTCCTCCCCAGCTGAGGTCTGAATTAGGGATAGGGATCTTTAGGCACCTCACGGTACAATTATGATTCAGGGTCTCCGATTTGATTCTAAAACAATTCTCAATACAATTTTTGTTTGGTTTTTTTTCAGGATTTTTTTTTTCTCTCACTGTGACAGCTTGGTACTTTTAAAGCCAAGTGTTTGCAGTGACCAATGAATTTACTTAAAACATCTTTTAATAGAAGAAATGGAAGAGAAATGTGACAAGTCACATGGACAAATTTATCTGAAAATGTGCTTTAAGAACTGTCATCTTTTCATGGACATTAAGAAGACCACAGCCGTCTCCAGCAGGCCAATATCATTTGCTTTTACACATTATTTTTTTAAGCAGATGTTTTAGCTGCTTTTAGTTCTGTATTATTTAAAAAAAAATCAAATAAACTCTTTGCTCAATTTCAAATGAAACATGTAATAATTTAATCATAATAATAGAGGGAACACTAAATATGTTTTTGACTCCAAATAAATAGCTCTAAAATTCTAAAATCTACAACTTAAATCCTAAAAATCTAAAGTTTTACAGGAGAATAGAAACTAAATTACATACATTTAAAAAGATTAATATCTAAAAAACAAAATTGCACAAAAAGTCCGCCTCTATACTATATTTTCAGTATTAAAAAAGTTTCAAACTGTGAGCCTAAAAAAGCGACAGAAAATATAATCAGTTCCACACTACAGAATTCCTTTGGAGATTTTTTTTATGCCAACAATGTTTTTATCTTTTTACCCTCGTCTGGGTCTGTCTGGGTAACACTCTGACACAAGGAGAGAGGAGGTGAATGTGTGTGGAACTTTTAATGCTCAGTAACACACAGCAAATTATTGTTTTGGCGTGATATCAGAGTGCTGCGGAAATTACCTCCATAAACAACATCATGCTGGCCCAATGGGGATGCTGTCCCGGGGAAGGTGTGGAGGAGGGGTGGGGACCTTCCGTCAATAGACCCCCAGGTGGACACGTACCATTGCAGGCAGTCAGAGTGGTGGGGGACACAATTTTACAGCAGCGCTTCATTCCGTGGGTACACACCGGGAAGGAAGCGTGGCTGTCCGCCTCACGTGACACCCGCAGCAAACGGTGATTTTGCCTCCCGCTGCATCCCCCGGAGAACATCCAAGGTCTCACGCCATAAAATGTTCAGGCGGCCACTGATATAGCGCTTCAGTTCCGCTTTTTTGTTCAGTTAAAACAGTATCATTTTTCCCAAAATTATATTGAAAAGCTTCGGAGTCCAGACGGAGGACTGTCGAGGTCCGGATCCGGACCGGAATCCGCCAGTTGGTAACCCCTGGCTTAAAGAAATGAGCAGAGTGCACTTCCTTTGTGTGATGACATCACAAACCAACAAGCAATACCTCTGGTTCCATAAGCTGGAAAACAATAATAAAACTCAAAAAACTTTATGGAATCAGATTAGGGCTCATTAATATTAATAAACAGGCTCAAAACCAACAACTGTGACTGGGGTGCTGGAGGGTGCTCCTCCTGGAGACTCCATTGTCCTACTGGGGGACTTCAATGCGCACGTGGGCAACGACAGTGAAACCTGGAGGGGGGTGATTGGGAGGAACGGCCTGCCCGATCTGAACCCGAGTGGTGTTCAGTTATTGGACTTCTGTGCTAACCACAGTCTGTCTATAACGAACACCATGTTCAAGCATAAGGGTGTCCATATGTGCACCTGGCACCAGGACACCCTAGGCCGCAGGTCGATGATCGATTTTGTTATCGTATCATCAGACCTGCGACCGTATGTCTTGGACACCCGAGTAAAGAGAGGTGCAGAGCTGTCAACTGATCACCACCTGGTGGTGAGTTGGATCCGATGGCAGGGGAGGAAGCCATTCAGACCTGGTAGACCCAAACGTATAGTGAGGGTGTGCTGGGAGCGTCTGGCTGAGGCCCCTATCCGGGAGGTCTTCAACTCCCACCTCCGGAAGAACTTCAACCACATTCCGAGGGAGTCTGGAGACATGGAGTCTGAATGGGCCATGTTCTCCACCTCTGTTGTTGAAGCGGCAGCCCAGAGCTGCGGCCGCAAGGTGGTCGGTGCATCTCGTGGTGGCAACCCCCGAACCAAGTGGTGGACACCAGTGGTGAGGGGGGCCATTAAGCTGAAGAAGGAGTCCTATCAAGCTTGGTTGGCTTGTGGGACTCCCGAAGCAGCTGAGGTGTACCGGCAGGCCAAGCGGAGTGCAGCTCGGGTGGTTGCTGAAGCAAAAACCCGGGTATGGGAGGAGTTCGGTGAGGCCATGGAACAAGACTTTCGGTCGGCTTCAAAGAGATTCTGGCAAACTGTTCGGCGGCTCAGGAGGGGAAAGCAGCTCCCTGTCCACACTGTGTATGGTGCGGATGGGACACTGTTGACTTCAACTGGGGATATCGTCGGGCGGTGGAAGGAATACTTCGAGGATCTCCTCAATCCCACTGATACGCCTTCCACAGAGGAAGCAGGGTTTGGGGACGAGGGGGATGACTCGCCTATCACAGGGGCTGAGGTCGCCAAGGTGGTTAAAAATCTCCTTGGTGGCCGGGCCCCGGGGGTGGACGAGATTCGCCCCGAGTACCTCAAGGCCCTGGATGTTGTTGGGTTGTCATGGTTGACACGCCTCTGCAACATTGCGTGGAGGTCGGGGGCAGTGCCTTTGGCATGGCAAACCGGGGTGGTGGTTCCTCTCTTCAAAAAAGGGGACCGGAGGGTGTGCTCCAACTTTAGAGGGATCACACTCCTCAGCCTCCCTGGGAAGGTCTATGCCAAGGTACTGGAGAGGAGAGTCCGGCCGTTGGTCGAACCTCGGATTCAGGAGGAGCAATGTGGTTTTCGTCCTGGCCGTGGCACATCGGACCAGCTCTTTACCCTCTCGAGAATTCTTGAGGGTTCGTGGGAGTTTGCCCAACCAGTTTACATGTGTTTTGTGGACTTGGAGAAGGCATTTGACCGCGTCCCTCGTGGATTTTTGTGGGGGGTGCTTCGGGAGTATGGGGTATCGGGCTTGTTGTTACGAGCTATTCGGTCTCTGTACGACCGTTGTGAGAGTTTAGTTCGCATTGCCAACACTCGGTCGGAGTCATTCCCAGTGAGAGTTGGACTCCACCAGGGCTGCCCTTTGTCACCGGTCCTGTTCATAATTTTTATGGACAGGATTTCTAGGCGCAGCCAGGGAATGGAGGGTGTCATGCTTGGTGACCACAGGATCTCATCTCTGTTGTTTGCAGATGATGTTGTCCTGTTGGCTTCATCCAGCAATGACCTACAGCTCTTGCTGGGACGGTTTGCCGCTGAGTGTGAAGCGGCTGGGATGAGAATCAGCACCTCCAAGTCCGAGTCCATGGTCCTCAGCCGGAAAAAGGTGGATTGTCCTCTCCGGGTTGGGGACAGGCTCCTGCCCCAAGTGGAGGAGTTTAAGTATCTTGGGGTCTTGTTCACGAGTGAGGGGAAAATGGAGCGAGAGATCGACAGACGGATTGGAGCAGCATCTGCAGTGATGCGGACGTTGTACCGGTCTGTTGTGGTGAAGAGGGAGCTTAGTTCTAAGGCAAAGCTGTCGATTTACCAGTCAATCTACGTTCCTACTCTCACCTATGGTCACGAGCTTTGGGTAATGACCGAAAGAACGAGATCGCGGATACAAGCGGCTGAAATGAGCTTTCTCCGTAGGATTGCTGGACTCACCCTCAGAGATAGGGTGAGGAGCTCAGTCATCCGGGAGAGGCTCAGAGTAGAACCGCTGCTCCTCCACATTGAAAGGAGTCAGTTGAGGTGGTATGGGCATCTGATTAGGATGCCTCCTGGACGCCTCCCACTTGAGGTGTTTCAGGCACGTCCCACTGGGAGGAGACCCCGGGGCAGACCCAGGACTCGGTGGAGAGACTATGTCTCCCAGCTAGTCTGGGAACGCCTTGGTATCCCCTCTGAAGAGCTGGAGCAGGTGGCTGGGGAGAGGGAAGTCTGGGCTTCTCTGCTTGAACTGCTGCCTCCGCGACCCGGACCTCCGGAAAAGCGGTAGAAGATGGATGGATGGATGGATGGGGCTCAAAACCAACAGTTTCAGACAGAGCTTTAAAGACAGCTCTTTAATGTGTTGTAAAACAACACAGAAAACTACAGATATAATAAAAACTAAATATATACAGTATGTCCTTGGGGATGTCAAAACCTAAATTCCTGGAAAATGCACAACATGGAATTTTAAAGTAAGAGGGTGGAAGGTGCAAATTCATGCACACGTTTGGAAGAAGAAAGACAAAAAGAGCATCAACTAAACACATCACAGTACTGCCCACATGTGATGATTGACAAGTGATCGCCGTGAACTGCCATCACTGCTTAGCGAGAAAACTGTTGCCAGACTTCCAGATAAAGACAACATCATGCTGGGTACTGTTTTAACACTTCACTGTGCCAAATGGTGACCAACAGCAGAGTTGAAAACACACATAGGTAAGCACATCATGTTTTTCTTGGGCTAAAGGAGTTGTGACCATATACAGACAGATTAAAACTTCATTTATCCTTATTTCATTAAGGCCTCATTTCTCCCATCAAAACACCATTAGCACTTATGTCACCATCAAGGCGGATTATAATGAACAAGCTTTGCTTGTTCACTGCTCTGTCTGTTGGCATGGAAACCATACTGCCTTTTAATTTAGCCAGTTCACTGAGTGCATTTTGTTGTGTCTGTGCCTCAACATCTTAAAACACAATAGATATTAATGAGTAGTAACCGTATTCGATAACAGACAGACACATGGTGTTGGGTGAGAATGGTTCAAGAGAATTCTTCGCGGAAAAAGCACAAGACAGAAAACCAGACACAAACAAGAACACAAACACCTGACAACACAATTTCCAACTAAAATGTCTGTAAATGGACACCCTTATTATTTTGTCACTCTTTGTCCTAATGTCCCACTCTATTCCTGCCCTGATTTGATGATACAACAATAGATTTACTATATACTCTATGTATCTATATCGATGAGCTTGGCTGCAGAAAATTATGTATTTCATGTATGTCGTATAGCTTTTCTTTTCAATTGCATTTTTCAAATACATTTTATTGAATATATATAAAATCACATCTTTTAAAATGGCTAAAATATTGAGGTTTTATTTACATGATCAAAGCTTCATGACCAGCCTCTTCATGATATCATCATGTTTCTGATATTAGCCGTGTGTTAATAAGCTACTGCATGGAACTAAGGCATTTGAACCTATAATGACATTGTCCACTCATATGAAATAGCCCATAAAAACATTTACAAGAAATCGTTTATTCCCTCTGCAATAACCACCCTGAACAAAATTAAAGTGATCAAACTGCACATGATTTTATTTGTTGCTGTCTCCTTTTTAACCATGTTTACTTTTTAACTGTTTTCGTCTTGTGAGTTTGAACATGTCTTTGAAAGTGCTGAATGTGTTATATTGTTGTAGCCGTGTCAAAGAAGAATTTCTGTCACCGACTGGAACAGACAATAAATCTATCTATCTATCTATCTATCTATAAGCTTCCTACTTTAAAAGGGGTCATTGACTGAAAAATGGTGTTTTTATAGGTTTTAACCTTCAGAAATGCATCTATTGGTTATTTAATTATCAAGAAAATAATAAAATAATCACTTCACTTAAAAGAACAACACAACCTTTATATAGTTTCTGTCTCTGATGATGTTAACTCTTCCGGGTTTGCAACACAATGTCATAAACATGGTAAGCCCAGTCTTGATACCCACCTGCTGGTGTCTTATTGGCCAGCTGAGTTGTCTGTCTGCAAATGTGAGCCAAGCTTCAGAGCTAACAGTGCTTGGAAGTTAGTTGACCAAGTGTGGTTTATATTGTCATTTTCTTTAGATTTCAGTCACCCTAATAGACAACGCTTTTTCCACCTAGTTCACTAATTCACAGTCGATAAAATATTTCACATCAATCTGGCTTATTACCTCAGTCAGGGTGGTTTGTCTCTTTGTTTGTTAGAAGGATTACGCAAAATCTACTATACAGATTTTGATGAAATTTTCATCAGAGGTAGCCCTTGGGCCAAGGATGAACCCATTAAATTTTGGTGATGATCTGAGAGTGCATACCTCCATCAAGGACCTTGTTTTTATTTGTGCAGCAGGATTACACAAAAACTACTGGATGGATTTGGATGAAATTTTCACTAGAGGTGGTCCTTGGGCTAGAGAGGAACCCAAAATACCTTGGTGATGATCCGAGAAGGCATACCTCCACCAAGATTCTTATCTTCTCACAGTGTGTTAGCAAGAATCCTCCAAAACTACTGGATAAACTTTGTTGCAGTTTTCACCAGAACTGGCTCGTGGCCTACACACGAACCCATTACATTTAGGAGGTGATCCATGAGGGCTGGAAGGGGCCCGTTTCTGTGCTTATTGTACTCCAGGGACAGGCCATTCTATTGACCACTGAAACCACACACCCCTGCCCACTGGTGATGCTTGATTTCATTCATTCTTAGAGACAAACTTACATTAGTTAGCTCAGGCTTGCTGTACAGGTTAGGAGCTAAACAGCTAACGTTAGGAATCATGACATAAGAGGGAGAGCGAAGCCAACTGCAGTTCTTGGGCATTTAAAGAGACATGCACTGAAATGAGCCTCTCTGAGGCATGCTGCAACAGAGGATTTGCAGTTATGCTGCAATAATTACATAATTAAAGAAAATTTGACCAAAATATGTCACAGACATTTCATTAAGACCTGTAGGAGCTGTTAAAATGTAGGAAAAGTGCAGTCAATGATCCCTTTAAAACATGCTCGGGGTGTCATCAATATAATTTACTGCACCAAGATTGTTGCCAAACAAATTGTCAATAATGTCGGCATATTTTCCAACTGTGTGAAAAAGTGTAAAAATAACAGTCAAATGTACATCTTATAAATGAATTATGCTCAAAATAGGAGTGTATGGATGAGCTATAACTGAACATTGAACAAAAGTAACAATAATTAAAGATGCAAGCAGCTGTAAGCGGACCCTCGCCCCCTGAACAACCGCAGACCCCGGCGCCCATTGTACCTAGCTGGCTCAGAAAATTTCCCGTCGTTGCGGCAAGCGCTGCATGAATAATAAAGTAAACCATTTGGCACAGTACTTCCTATGAGCTTTGAGGTGGCGCTATAACTTTTGTCAATCATTTTTATGTAGGAGCATGTGGGGCGGGACTTATATCCATCGTAGAAAATTTGGTGAAAATCAGACAAAGTTTGTCCAAGTTACAACTTTCCGATGTTCCATGGCGAGGAGTCAACCTTCGCCATGTCACCATGGCAACACTTCCCTGTCAGTTATGTGTTGCCTACCCATATAAGACTACATATGACAGTCACCTCAACCGATGCTCCAGATTTCATGACTCCAGGTCGTTCCCAATCATCCCAACAAGATCACGGATTGAATGGCGAGGAGGGTGTGTCCATGGTAACAGCAGTGACGCCATGCTAAAGGTGATGTGCAGCTATGATCAACCAGGTGGTCTGATAAAACCTCAGAAAACTACACGTCATTCTGGCAAGCGGCGCATGAGTATGGCATGTGAGTTATGGCAACTTCCCATCCATTGGCAGTAGGGGGCGCTGTCGCTATGTGTCATTCTTTATTATAGAAATTATCAGTATTGGCTACCTATTCACCGCACAAAATTTGGTTGAAATCAGTCAATGTATGCCAGAGTAAAAGCCATTGGAAGGGTGATGGTGATACTCCAAACCTGGCCACGCCCCTTCCACCAAACCGTCGGGCAATTTGGAAAAGTTTTCAACAGCTTTTGATGGCACATGGGTATAGAAGATTGTCCCACAAATGAGCTCAATCGGACAAAAACCCTAGGACGAGTTCGATCAAATGCACGTCAGTTGCGCGAGATGGGAATCAGGTCACTGCCACTTCCTGCCAAAATGTTCGACTTCCTATTGGGTGTAGACCATCACATCTATGCATTTTTTTTTTTTTTTGCATATCTTGACATGATAAACATCTCACCCTATTTTCATCTTTCTATGCGAAAGTAAGAGTGTGCCACTCCCCATTGCCTTCACGTTACGTGGTGCTGTAGAGCCATTTTTGTGGGGTCATTCATATTTCCTCCAAAATATTAAATTTTTTTGCCAGTCTTGAGGTCCCTTCAAAAAATGGTGAGTTTTCATGCACGTTCACTACCCCAAAAATGAGATCTTAGATGGAGAAGAAGAAGAAAAAAAAAATTCTAACAATTACAATAGGTCTCTGGCCCACTGATGTCTGTGGTTCGGGTCCTAATTACAATAGGGCTCTCACTCACTGACGTTGTCAGTGGCTTGGGCCCTAATTACAGTAGGGCTCTCGCCCACTGACGTTGTCAGTGGCTTGGGCCCTAAAAAAAAAAAAAGACTCAGATCAGCCTAAAAAGTCTTATTTAAAAACACCATTCCTGGTGCTCATTAGTTATGCGCCTCTGGCTAGAGGGCACCCCCCCCCCCCACACACACACACGGCAGCTCCTTCCTCATGTGTACCGGAAGCTCAGAAGCCACTCCCACAGCCTTCTCTGGCCCATTCCCTACACTCTCCTGATAGAAGGTTGAAATTGGAGCTGATTGGTTTGGCTCTTCAACATAGAAGAATCAGGCCAGATCTGAACGGTGCCATTGAGGCTTGAACTGGAAGTAGTCAGAATCACACTCAAAACAGTTTGGCAGCAAAGAGTTAATCCTCATGGGTGATTTCAACTTAAATTGGCTTTGTAAAACAGGCAGACAGAAATTAAAGGACATCACCAATATGTTTTATATAGACCAGATGATCAGTAACCCAACTAGAATAACTCAATAACTCAGTAACTCAGTTCATCTCAAACTCTCCGTGATTCGATTTTTACCAACAAACCTGACTGCATAACAAAAAAGTACAATCTAATTTCTGGCATGTCTGACCATAATCTCCCTTTAGTAGTATGCAAATTGTCAAAATCATGATACAAAAAGTCTACTGATGGTGGAAAATATATCTCAAACATACCAAAGAAAAACCTCGTGCCAAAATAGCCGACTTCCTGTTGGGTGTAGACCATCACTTCTATAGAGTTTTTTGCATGTCTTGACATGATCAGCTTCTCATGCGATTTTCATCCTTCTACGCGAAAGTAAGCGCGTGCCACTCCCCATTGACGTAACATGTTAGGTGGCGCTGTAGAGCCATTTTTGTGGGGTCATTCATATTTCCTCCAAAATATTAAATTTTTCGCCAGTCTTGAGGTCCCTGAAAAAAATAGTGAGTTTTCATGCATGTTCACTACCCCAAAAATGATATCTTAGATGGAGAAGAAGAAAAAATAAAAATAAAAATCCATCCATCCATCCATCTTCTACCGCTTTTCCGGAGGTCCGGGTCGCAGGGGCAGCAGTTCAAGCAGAGAAGCCCAGACTTCCCTCTCCCCAGCCACCTGCTCCAGCTCTTCAGAAAGGATATCAAGACGTAAAATTTGGTTGAAATCAGTCAATGTATGCCAGAGTAAAAGCCATTGGAAGGGTGATGGCGATACTGCAAACTTGGCCACGCCCCTTCCGCCAAACCGTTGGGCATTTGGAAAAGTTTTCAACAGCTTTTGATGGCACATGGGTATAGATGATTGTCACCATAAATGGTACCAATCAGACTATTTATTTCAGAGATATTGAAGAAAACCTTTGGTGTAACCTTCATGTCTCCAAGAGAGGGCGCTTTTGCTACTCATGAATATTCATAGCCATAATTGTTCAGAGGCGTACCCATATACATCTTTATCTGACGTTATCAGTGGCTTGGGTCCTAAAAAAAAATTCTAACAATTACAATAGGGCTCTCGCCCACTGATGTCAGTGGCTTGGGCCCTGATGATATGATCTTGTGTACATTATTGACATCAATATTTTAATTTTTATATAGACGCTACCTTTAACACTGTTTTTTTTATGACACTCTTATTTACAAAACTGGAGGTCTAAAATCGCATTTGAACATTTTTATTTAACTGAAAAACTGCACATGTGGGCAGTGTTTCACCTTATTACTCATACATTTTTCAAAAGCAGCGAAGTTGTTCATATGGCAATTCAGCAAAATTTATTTTGTATTATTTATCATTTAGTTAGTGGATCCAATTGACAAAACAGTTACACTATACAATACAGTCAGTGAACTGCATCATGTTCATATGATGAGTAATAAAACGTTCAGAAAATGTTTGAAAAAAAGCAGAGGCTGTTACTCACCTGAACTACCTCAGTAGTTACTTCAAGTTTGCTAAATCGGTAGATGACAAGATTGGCCGACACGCCAGCCACACACAGCATCCGGCTCTCGGGGCACCAGGTCATGATCTGGATGGCAAAAGGATCTTCATCTGAAACGTCAGTGCTGCCTTTCTCCTCCTTGGATCGGTTCCTGTCAAACACCTTGGCTGTTTTGAGCTTATAGAGCACCTGAAGCATTACTAGAAAAAAATGGACGGAAGCAAAATCATATAGTTAGATAAGACACTGGTGCTTTAAACCTTCAGATTTCAAAATTATGGTTTACATGATGTATCATGCTTCTTGTATTTTCTTTATTCTCTCAAAGACTTTAAGTTGTAATGTTTGAAAATTCAACAGGTAGTAAGTTTGGAAATCTGACAGCAATCTCAAATAGTAAGTGATGCTCACTTGCAGAGGCATCCCAGAATTTCACGGTTCCATCAGCATGCCTGGATCAGGAAGAGAGAAGAAAAAGCAAACTCAAAGCTCTCCTGAGATACCAGACAAATTCACTGGTGTCTTGTAATGAATTTAAAGCTTTAAAGGAAATAGATGATTTGTACAGAATATTGTATACAAGGGATGCTTATTAAAAATCTCCCCTAACCCACTTCTAGTTATTGTAGGAGGCTGAAATTGCACATGTATAATAATACATATCTCTACTTTTTTTTGGGGGTGGGGTGCTTCAGGTGTATGGGGTATCAGGCTTGTTGTTACGAGTCATTCGGTCCCTGTATGACCGTTGTGAGAGTTTGGTTCGTATTGCCAACACTCGATCGGACTCATTCCCAGTGAGAGTTGGACTCCGCCAGAGCTGACCTTTGTCACCGATCCTGTTCATAATTTTTATGGACAGGATTTCTAGGCGCAGCCAGGGAACGGAGGGTGTCATGCTTGGTGACCACAGGATCTCATCTCTGTTGTTTGCAGATGATGTTGTCCTGCTGGCTTCATCCAGCAATGACCTACAGTTCTTACTGGGCTGGTTTGCCGCTGAGTGTGAAGCGGCTGGGATGAGAATCAATACCTCCAAGTCCGAGTCCATGGTCTTCAGCCGGAAAAAGGTGGATTGCCCTCTCCGGGTTGGGGACAGCCTCCTGCCCCAGGTGGAGGAGTTTAAGTATCTTGGGGTCTTATTCACGAGTGAGGGGAGAATGGAGCGAGAGATTGACAGACGGATCGGAGCAGCATCTGCAGTGATGCAGACGTTGTACCGGTCTGTTGTGGTGAAGAGGGAGCTGAGCTCTAAGGCAAAGCTGTCGATTTGCCAGTCAGTCTACGTTTCTACCCTTACCTATGGTCACGAGCTTTAGGTAATGACCGAAAGAACGAGATCGCGGATACAAGTGGCTGAAATGAGCTTTCTTCGTAGGATCGCTGGACTCACCCTCAGAGATAGGGTGAGGAGCTCAGTCATCCGGGAGAGGCTCAGAGTAGAACCGCTGCTCCTCCACATTGAAAGGAGTCAGTTGAGGTGGTATGGGCATCTGATCAGGATGCCTCCTGGACGCCTACCACTTGAGGTGTTTCGGGCACGTCCCTCTGGGAGGAGATCCCGGGGCAGACCCAGGACTCGGTGGAGAGACTATATCTCCCAGCTGGTCTGGGAACACCTTGGTATCCTCTCTGAAGAGCTGGAGCAGGTGGCTGAGGAGAGGGAAGTCTGGGCTTCTCTGCTTGAACTGCTGCCTCCGCGACCTGGACCTCTGGAAAAGCGGTAGAAGACGGATGGATGGATGGATCTCTACGGGCATATGGTAATTTGCAGCTCTGAACTCCTAAGAGTTTCTCTTTTACAGTAAAGGTACTAAGGTGGAGTAAGGTGTGATAATGGAGCCAGTTGAATGCAGAGCAGGTCATCAGGTTCATGTACTTGAGAAGCCACACACTGCGGGAGAGAATCAATGATATGAAATAGACTTATGGGAAGGATGCCCCATTTTATGAAGTAGTCAAGCACTGGCATTGACAGTTCAAGTGTGGTCGGACATTGTTAAAAATGGCACCCATTCCCACGTGCGTCACTGATGAAGACACCATCTGGCAAGTGGAGCCCACCATTTTGGAGAACTACCACATAATTGTTCGCCAACTAGCTCAAGATGTCAAAACCAGTGTGGGGGCTGTTGAAAAAAAAAAATCACCCATGACCACTTGCACGTTCAGAAGTTGTCTTCACAATGGATTCCTTGTTGCTCACACCTTTCCAGAAGAAGGAACAAGTCAGATGCTCCCAGGCTCTTTTGGCCATGTGCCAAGAAAACCAGGAGGACTTTTTTGACAGACTAATCACAAAGGATGAAACATGGGCCCACCACTATGATCCAGAGACTAAAGCCAAGGCGAAGCAACCTCAGAACAACCTCAGAACAAGGCGCACAAACTGTAAGGAAGCTCTATCTTACTGCTGAAGTGGCAGCAAATTTTATCAAGCTTTTATGTGATTCTCCCACTGACATTTTACCCTCTTCCTGTGATTTTATGGTGGACAATTTTAACAATAAATTACAATCCATTCTTGACAAAGTAGCCTCTCTGAAAATAAAAAAAAGTAAGAACCAACTTAAATCCCCCATGGAGAAATGAGGAAGGAAATCAATTAAAGAGGAGATGTCGTATGGCAGAAAGAAGATGGAGAAAGAATAAACTAACAAACCATCAGATATTTCAAGAACAGATGACCATCTATAACAAAACCATAAAACAAGCCAGACATGAACATTTGTCTAAACTCATTCAAGACAATCATAAAAATACCAAAATCATCTTCTCCACCATTGACCGCTTAATCAACCCCAGTACCAAACAATATACAGTATTTTAAATGATTTAACCTGTGATGATTTTGCTGTCCATTTCATTAGTAAAATTGAAAATGCTAGATCATGTTTGACAAATCAACAACTGATAAACTCCAACTCTGCAGAACTTTTTTTTTTACCTATGTGAGAAAAAACTGGAGGAGTTTGTCCTGGTTAATGCTGAAATGCTTTTTAAAGTTATTTCTTCACTCAATTCGGCTAGCTGTCTTTTACTAACTCAGACCCTTCCCAACTGAACAATTATAGGTCCATATCTAATATACCATTTTTAAGAAAATTTTAAAGAAGATTGTTCCTAGTCAGTTACATGACTTTTTAATTTCACACAATATGTGAGAAATATCAATCTGGTTTTCGGGCTTGCCACAGTACAGAGACTGTATTAGTCAAAATTTTAAATGATCTCAGATCAAGTATGGATCAGAATAAGCCTTCAGTTTTAGTACTACTTGACTTAACTGTAGCCTTTGACACCGTGGACCACTCAGTTCTTTTAGATAGACTTCATTTTATTGGCCTTTCTGGTTCAGTTTTAAAATGGTTTCAATCATATCTCACTAACAGAGAATTATTTGTAAATATTGAGGGTCAGTCATCTAAAAGCTATAAGATAAATTACGGTGTTCCCCAAGGTTCAATTTTAGGTCCATCACTTTTTTAATTTCTATATGTTGCCTCTGGGTGAGGTCATCAAGAGGCATGCCATAAATTTCCATAGTTTTGCTGATGACACCCAGCTGTACATGGCCATGTCTCCCGATGACCCTGGACCTATTGATTCTCTTTTAAACTGTATTTATGATATTAAACAGTGGATTGCAGACAACCTTTTACAACTCAACCTGGACAAAACAGAAGTTATTGGAACGGAAGCTCAGAGAGGGAAACTGTCAGCACATTTACAGATACTAGCAATAAAGTCCTCCAAAACTATGAAAAATTTTGGAGTGATCTTTGACCAGAATCTTAGTTTTGAACATACTAGTGCATACCCGTGCATGCCCGTAGAGGGGATGCATTGGAACAGAATTCTTGCCAGTTACAGGACAGTTAGTATAGCAATACAGCACTAAGTGGCAATCACATGTGATGGCTTTTGTATGCAGCAAAACATAAAAAATCACACAAAATATGCCCTGCCATCTGGGGCTGTTTGCCCCTGCTTGTTACTTCTTCTCCTGCCTGTCACTGTTCTGTGTTATGTTGCTTACCTGTGTCTATATACTGTATATGTCTTGTACTAGCAGCTTGTAGGGAGTCATGTGCTCTGTCTATGTGCCGTCATATAGACATCATCTGGTGGGTCTTCTTCTTCGTTCAGACCACTGAAGGGTCTCCTCCCATCTCAGACGGCTATGTTGTTCACAGTCATGCCTGCGGCGTACTGGTGGAACCTGAGGTGTTTCATGTTCACGACATCTTTTCTGACGTGCAGCAGTTCTCCTCATTCTATTGCTCTCTATCTGGTGGGTCTTCTTCTTCTTCGTTCAGACCACTGGTTGAGGGATAGGTGCGTCGTAATTCCAGTTCATGGGCACGATCCTGAAAAAGTGGCTTCAACCCTGTTCAGGAAGGTCCGTACATGCCCATAGAAACCAAGAAACTGGAGCACCTGGAGAAAATCAGCACTTTGCTTGGCATTTTACACATTTGTAGTGTAGACTGGCATTCGTCAAGGTTACACATTTGCCGTCATATAGGCATGGCGAGTCGTCCTATGATGCCTGAGTTCATAGGATGAGCTATGATGATGAGGCAGCGTTTCATAGGCCGTCCTATGATGTCCTTGAAACGTGCTTTAAAGTCTGTTGTACCCTATGCTGGTGAAGGTTCTCCTCCTGTCTCAGATGGGTGCGATGTACTGCTGGAACCTCAGGTGTTTCATCTTCATGGCATCTTTTCTGATGTGCAGCACTTGTCGTCATTCTATTGCTCTCCACCTGGTGGGTCTTCTTCTTCTTCTTCATTGTGACCACTGGTTGAGGGATAGGTGTGTCGTAATTCCAGTTCATGGACAGGATCATGAAAATAGATCTGAGCAAAAAGAGTTCATAGGACGTCCTATGATGTTCAGGCAGACATCATAGGCTGTCCTATGATGTCCTATGAACATGGCAGACACACACACAGACAGACGCACACACACACAGAGCTTTCTTGCGTTAAGCGGAAATCACATGTGATAGCTTTTGTATGTAGCAAAACATAAAAATCACACAAAATATGCCCTGCCATCTGGGGCTGTTTGCCCCTGCTTGTTACTTCTTCTCCTGCCTGTCACTGTTCTCTGTTATGTTGCTTACCTGTGTCTATATATGTCTTGTAGGGAGTCATGTGCTCTATGTGCCGTCATATAGACATCATCTGGTGGGTCTTCTTCCTTGTTCAGACCACTGAAGGGTCTCCTCCTGTCTCAGACGGCTGTGTTGTTCACAGTCATGCCTGCGGCGTACTCGGTCTCAGCTTCTCTGTGCCTTGCATGGAATTCATTGTCCCTGGCCAGCCGACTCTTCCGCATCTCCTCGGTCTCAGCTTGTCTGTGCCTTGCCTGGCATGCAGCGTTGCTAGCTTTGCAGGCATTTCGGGCTTCAAGTGACTCAGTACGTGCATGGGGCACTGCCACATGCTTCCTGTCTGTTTGTGCATCCTTTGTCTGTCGTACTCTATGCTGGTGAAGGGTCTCCTCCTGTCTCAGACGGATGTGTTGTTCAGAGTCATGCGTGCGATGTACTGCTGAAACCTCAGGTGTTTCATCTTCATGGCATCTCTTCTGACATGCAGCAGTTCTCCTCATTCTATTGCTCTCCATCTGGTGGGTCTTCTTCGCTGGAACCTCAGGTGTTTCATCTTCATGGTATCTTTTCTGACGTGCAGCAGTTCTCCTCATTCTATTGCTCTCCATCTGTTGGTTCTTCTTTTTCTTCTTCTTCGTTGAGACCACTGGTTGAGGGATAGGTGCGTCGTAATTCCAGGATCCAATCAGCTGATCACCCGAAACGCAAAGCTCAGCTGTTTTCCATGATACAGTAAATCACACTTTGCTGTTGGCTGTGCCTCCTGGCAAAAGCACAGAGACCAGATTCGCTCCACTTTTCTTCCAAATTGGGAAGTTAAAAAAAGCAAACGCTGTTATCAATATTTTTCCACGCCAATCGTGAGAGCGGGTGTTGCATTTGATAACGCAGCAAAACTTCCCCATTCTAACTCTGCGTGGTAGTCGGAGGAATAATAATGAGATTGAAAGGACCACACTGGAAATAAGTGTTTTCACTTTCTTGTATCATCCTGGATTTTGTATGACATTTCATATGTACAGTGGTGTGAAAAAGTGTTTGCCCCCTTTCTGATTTCTCATTTTTTTTTGCATGTTTGTCACACTTAAATGTTTCAGATCAAACAAATTTTTTGTCACTTAGACTTTTATTAGTTTTTCAGCTTAAATCATCCACACACACACATGTGTATATAAAAGAAGAAAGAAACCTGTAACAGCAACATCAACAAAAAAACAAATCAATAACATCCACTGCTCGAGCCTGACATTAGCTCTTGTTCTTCCCCATAGTCCACATTATTTCTTTGAAGTCCAGTTATTTATCGCCATTTCAGGATTTGTAGATTGTCCATTTTTCCCACTTTTCGTCAAATTCTGCTTCTTGTATTCGTAGTTTGTGTGTTAGTTTCTCCATATGTAAATGTCTTCTATAATAGCCCAATATTTGTAGGTGGTTCTTTCTTCAACCAGTTCCTTGTTACTGTGTCTTTTTTACTCGCTACTAACAATACTTTGACAAGATATCTATCACTCCCCAAGATGTTTGCCTCTGTTAGATCACAAAGATAAAGTATCTTACAGGTCATAGGGATTTTTGTATCCTATTATCCTCTGTAGCATTTCACTTATCATTTCCCAAAACACAGTTATTCTCTTACACTTCCAAAAAACATGCGTGTGATCCACATCGTATTCTCCACATTCTCTCCAATATTTCTGAGGTTGGTTGAGTTGTTTATTTTTCATCTTTGGTGTGATAAAGTAATGCACTAAGTTTTTCCAGGCAAATTCCCTCCAAATCCACGAATTGGTGGATGAGTGGTGAGTCTTGCATATATTTTGCCATTCATCTTCTGTGATTTCTATGCCAATTTCTTTCTCCCACTTCTTTTTATATACTTGGTTGTATGTTTATTATTTAGGTTTAATGCCTTATACATTGATGATATAAATTTCTTTTCATTTTCTTTATATGCTTTAATTATGACTTTTATCACATCATTCACTTCTTTGGAGGGATCCTCCCGGATTACTTTTGTGTAGTAGTCTCTTAGTTGGAGATATCTGAAAAAATCAGAGATCCCCAATTCATATTTTTCTTTTAAATTCTGATAACTCTCCAACTTTTCTTTCTTTTCAAGAACACACCAAGCTGTGGCTCCTTTTTCTGTCCATCTTTTAAATCTCTGGTTGTACTGATTTGGTTTAAAATTTTTTATCATATCCTACCCAATTCAGAATTTTTTTCTTCCTTAATCTTGTATCTTTTTAAGATTTTAAACCATGTGTCTAATGTATGCTCACTGATTGAATCCATTTCATGTTTGAACTTCTTATACAAGTCTTTATCTCCAATCACAGTCTGAATCGGAATAGTTGATATTACTTTTTCTATATCTTTCCATTTTGCTACAAAATTTGGATTGCACCAACAGTACAAAGGTCTAAAATTGAGCAGCATAAAAATATTCCTTTAATTTTGGTGATGCCATTCCGCCTAGGTCTTTGGAAAGCTGGAGAGTTTGATATCTAACTCTGGGTCGTTTACCTCCCCAAATGAACCTGGATATTGTTTTGTCCCACTTTATAAATTGGTCTAGAGGGATCTCTACTGGTAATGATTGGAACAGATAGAGAAATCTGGGTAGTATATTCATTTTAACTATTTCGACTTCTGAATTAAAGTCCAGTGGTAGGGTTGCCCATCTTTCTATATCTTTCTGTATATATCTTGATATACCTTTTCATAATTTATATTTATATTTTCATAATTTATATTGAATAGTTCAGAGAGAATCGTCACCTCATGGATCGTCACCTTATCGTGGTGGGGGGATTTGCGTGCCCCAGTGATCCCAGGAGCTATGTTGTCCGGGGCAATTGCCTCTGATAGGGTCACCCAAGACAAACTGGTCCTGGGTGAAGGGCCAGACTAAGAACGATCCAGCAGACTCTCATGATAAATTCTATATCAAGGATTACCCCGCCTGGTATGGGGTTACCGGGACCCCACCCTGGAGCCAGGCCTGGGGGAGGGGCTCGATGGCTAGCATCTGGTGGCCGGGTTTCCACCCATGGGACCCGGCCGGGCTCAGCCCGAAGGAGTTACATGGGTCCGCCCTCCAGTGGGCTCACCACCTGCAGGAGGGATCATGGGGGTCCGGTGTTTTGTGGATTAGGTGGCGGTCAAAGGCAGAGACCTTGGCGGACTGATCCCAAGCTTTCTAAACTGGCTTTTGGTACGTGGAATGTCACCTCTCTGGTGGGGAAGGAGCCTGAGCTGGTGTACGAGGTTGAGAGATACCAGCTAGATATAGTCAGCCTCACCTCAACACAGCTGGACGAAAGGGTTGCTTCCCTGCGTCTTCGGGTTGGGAAACGGGTCCTGACCATCATTTGTGCCTATGCACCAAATGACGTTTCAGAGTACCCACCCTTTTTGGAGTCTGTGACTGGGGTGCTGGAGGTTTCTCCTCTTGGATACTCCATTGTCCTACTGGGGGACTTCAATGCGCACGTGGGCAATGACAGTGAAACCTGGGGGTGGGGGGTGATTGGGAGGAACGGCCTGCCCGATCTGAACCCGAGTGGGGTTCAGTTATTGGACGTGTGCTAACCACAGTTTGTCCATAACGAACACCATGTTCAAGCATAAGGGTGTCCATACAGTGGGGCAAAAAAGTATTTAGTCAGCCACCAACTGTGCAAGTTCCCCCACTTAAAAGATGAGAGAGGTATCCAATTTTCATCATAGGTATACCTCAACTATGAGAGACAAAATGAGAAAAAAAAATCCAGAAAATCACATTGAAGGATTTTTAATGAATTAATTGGTAAATTCCTCAGTAAAATAAGTATTTGGTCACCTACAAACAAGCAAGATTTCTGGCTCTCACAGACCTGTAACTTCTTCTTTAAGAGGCTCCTCTGTCCTCCACTCATTACCTGTATTAATGGCACCTGTTTGAACTCGTTATCAGTATAAAAGACACCTGTCCACAACCTCAAACAGTCAGACTCCAAACTCCACTATGGCCAAGACCAAAGAGCTGTCAAAGGACACCAGAAACAAAATTGTAGACCTGCCACCAGGCTGGGAAGACTGAATCTGCAATAGGTAAGCAGCTTGGTGTCAAGAAATCAACTGTGGGAGCAATTATTAGAAAATGGAAGACATACAAAACCACTGATAATCTCCCTCGATCTGGGGCTCCACACAAGATCTCACCCCGTGGAGTCAAAATTATCACGAGAACGGTGAGCAAAAATCCCAGAACCACATGGGGGGACCTAGTGAATGACCTGCAGAGAGCTGGGACCAAAGTAACAAAGGCTACATCAGAAACACACTACGCCGCCAGGGACTCAAATCCTGCAGTGCCAGACGTGTCCCCCTGCTTAGCAGTACATGTCCAGGCCCGTCTGAAGGTTGCTAGAGAGCATTTGGATGATCCAGAAGACCGATTGGGAGAATTGTCATATGGTCAGATGAACCAAAATAGAACTTTTTGGTAAAAACCTTAACTTGTCGTGTTTGGAGGAAAAAGCACACCATAACCTACTGTGAACCAGGGAGCGGAACACATTCATACTTTGGGCTGTCTTCTGCAAAGGGACAGGACGACTGATCCGTGTAAAGGAAAGAATGAATGGGGCCATGTATCGTGAGATTTTGAGTGAAAACCTCCTTCCACCAGCAAGGGCATTGAAGATGAAATGTGGCTGGGTCTTTCAGCATGACAATGATCCCAAACACACCGCCCGGGCAACGAAGGAGTGGCTTTGTAAGAAGCATTTCAAGGTCCTGGAGTGGCCTAGCTAGTCTCCAGATCTCAACCCCACAGAAAATCTTTGGAGGGGAGTTGAAAAGTCTGAGTTGCCCAGCGACAGCCCCAAAACATCACTGCTCTAGAGGAGATCTGCATGGAGGAATGGGCCAAAATACCAGCAACAGTGTGTGAAAACCTTTTGAAAACTTACAGAAAACGTTTGGACCTCTGTCCATTGCCAACAAAGGGTATATAACAAAGTATTGAGATGAACGTTTGTTATTGACCAAATACTTATTTTCTGAGGAATTTACAATTAATTCATTAAAAAATCCTTCAATGTGATTTTCTGGATTTTTTTCTTATTTTGTCTCTCATAGGTTGAGGTATACCTATGATGAAAATTGGAGACCTCTCTCATCTTTTAAGTGGGAGAATTTGTACAATTGGTGGCTGACTAAATACTTTTTTACCCACTGTATGTGCACCTGCACCAGGACACCCTAGGTCGCAGTTGATGATCGAATTTTGTTATCGTGTCATCAGACCTGCGACCATATGTCTTGGACACTCGGGTAAAGAGAGGTGCAGAGCTGTCAACTGATCACCACCTGGTGGTGAGTTGGATCCGATGGCAGGGGAGGAAGCCATTCAGACCTGGTAGACCCAAAGGTATAGTGAGGGTGTGCCGGGAACGTCTGGCTGAGGCTCCTGTCCGGGAGGTCTTCAACTCCCACCTCCGGAAGAACTTCAACCACATTCCGAGGGAGTTTAGAGACATAGAGTCTGAATGGGCCATGTTCTCTACCTCTGTTGTTGAAGCGGCGGCCCAGAGCTGCGGCCGCAAGGTGGTCGGTGCATCTCGAGGTGGCAACCCCCGAACCAAGTGGTGGACACCAGTGGTGAAGGGGGGCATTAAGCTGAAGAAGGAGTCCTATCAAGCTTGGTTGGCTTGTGGGACTCCCGAAGCAGCTGAGGTGTACCAGCAGGCCAAGCAGAGCGCAGCTCGGGTGGTTGCTGAAGCAAGAACCCGGGTATGGGAGGAGTTTGGTGAGGCCATGGAACAAGACTTTCGGTCGGCCTCGAAGAGATTCTGGCAAACTGTCCGGCGGCTCAGTAGGGGAAAGCAGCTCCCTGTCCACACTGTGTATGGTGCGGATGGGGCACTGTTGACTTCGACTGGGGATATCGTTGGGCGGTGGAAGGAATACTTCGAGGATCTCCTCAATCCCACTGATACGCCTTCCACAGAGGAAGCAGAGCTTGTGGACGACTGTCGAGGGGGACGACTCGCCTATCACAGGGGCTGAAGTCGCCAAGGTGGCTGGGATGAGAATCAGCACCTCCAAGTCCGAGTCCATGGTCCTCAGCCGGAAAAAGGTGGATTGTCCTCTCTGGGTTGGGGACAAGCTCCTGCCCCAAGTGGAGGAGTTTAAGATTCTTGGGGTCTTATTCACGAGTGAGGGGAAAATGGAGCGAGAGATTGACAGACAGATTGAGACTATGTCTCCCAGCTGGTCTGGGAATGCCTTGGTATCCTCTCTGAAGAGCTGGAGCAGGTGGCTGGGGAGAGGGAAATCTGGGCTTCTCTGCTTGAACTGCTGCCTCCGCGACCCGGACCTCCGGCTGCGTATATAATTTTTTATAGTACTGGTAGAATATTCTTTCCATCTCTTCTTGATCATCAATTATCTCCGTAGTTAGTGGGTCTTTAATTTTGTGTATTGTATTTATCGCCTGTTGTTTTCTTATACGTTTTGCTAATAATTTTGTAGATCTCGAGCCCGTTTCATAATAATTCTGTCTTAAGAATAAGTTTCTTTTCTCAGTTTCATTCAGTAGTATATCATCTATTTTCTTTTTGGTATCCTTGATTTGTTGAAATTACCTCCTGATCGTTTGTGTCTTGATTATTTCTTCTCATATTCCCTTAACTTCTCTGAGTATTTCTTATAGGTTTCCAATCTTGCTCTTTTCAATAATGCCATTTTTGCTATTAGTTTTCCTCAAATAACCACCTTCAAAGCATCCCATAGTATGGTTGGATCTACTTCACCGTTATTGTTTTCTTCGATATATTGTTTGATTTCTTTTTTTATATCCTCTACCAGTTCTTTGTTGTTGAGTATTCCCACATTGAGTCTCCAACACGTTTGTCTCTTTCGGGCGTTTAACTGAATCTTTAAATATACAGCATTGTGGTCTGAGATATCAGCTCCTCCTATTTTACATTCATCTACCCTGTACCTATCACCTATATTTATAAAGAAGTGATCTATCCTCGAGTGGACCTTGTGGGCGGCCGAGTAATGAGTATAATCTTTTTCATATGGATTGAGACTCCTCCAAATGTCAATCATACCCATCTTTTCTAGTTGCAGTTTTAAAAATTTTGTCAGATGTTTTGTTTCTCTTTAAACTTGTTGTATCCAGGCTATGATTCATAATTATGTTAAAATCACCTCCACAAATTAAGATTCCCTCTGTTTCTGTTGCAATGTTATCAAAGAGAGTTTTGAAAAAATGTTTATCACTTTCAGGAGGAGCGTAGACATTTACCAGAGTAACAGGTTCATTTTCCAGCTTCCCTTTCACCAGTATATATCGTCCCTCTTTATCCCTGATTTCTTTTCCAAATTCAAACTTAGTTGTATTTGAGATTAATATCAAGACTCCCCTTTTATGCCCCTGTTTGCATGAGCTGTAAAATGAGTTTCTAAAGCCTAATCTTTTAAATTTTTCATGCTCTTTTGGGATGTGAGTCTCTTGCAGAAATGTAATTTCCACCTTTTCCTTCTTCACTTTTGTTAGGACTTTTGCTCTCTTTACAGGCGTATTTAGACCATTTACATTTAGCGATATAATCTTAAGACTATTTTTTATCATAACACTTAAACCATGTTTTCATATGCTTCCCCGAGCAGTTTGAACCAGAACTATGCACACATTTGAACATCACAATAAAAACATAAACCATAAGTAACTTCCACCTGGGGGTCTCTCGATTTCCCCCCGTGCCCCTGTTGGTAGGTGGATAGGAAATCCTCTTCTTCAATAAGGGCCCATCCCTAGACTGAGAAAACCATTCTACTGATGGATCCCCCCCTCAGTCTAATTAAGTCCAACATTTACACATGAACTCTGTCTATTATGAATTTAAAAAAAAAAACAAAACATAAGCATAAGGCCATACAGTATTACAAAACTCCTATTATATATTCATAAGAAAATTTATTCCCTTGTTTTTATGAGTAGAGTTGAGTCTATATATCAGTGGGTGAGAACGCTGTTCTTTTATCCCATTTGGAGATTTCGACTCTTCATCTCCAACTTTTACACACGAGTCTTACCATTGTAGCTCGTTACTTAACCCCTGAAGTTCTCTGTCTTCCTTGTTGCCAATTCCTTTGAAACTTGCGCAGTTTCTCCTTCACTCGGTGCGCTGTATCCCGGCTCGGGGACACGGCTGTCCCGCCGCCTCTCTTCATCTCTCCGCCTCTCACTTGTTGCCATCCCGACGCTCTGCGGTCCCCTCCTTCACTGTCGCCGTCTGTGTTATTCGGCATGTCCAGCTGGAATCCCCTCGATCTTATGTCTCGTGCAGCTTCACCAGCATCGTTATAACTCTTTACTCCATCACTCCAATGAATTTGTATTTTCATGTATGGGGTTTGGAAGTGTATGTTCCTGTCTTTTAGCATCTTCTTTATGTCACGATATGCTCTGCGTTTCTGCACAATTTCAGCAGGATAATCATGGTCAAACTGAATGCGTGCATCACCCACTTTAATTTTCTTCTGCCATGCTTTTTTTAGCACCATGTCCTTGATTTCAAATGTCTGAAAACTGACCACTGTTGCCCTCGGTTGAGCACCTGCCCTCGGTTCCTGCGGCGGAGTTCTGTGAGCGCGTTGGATCTGCAGACTGAAATCCCCGGAGATCTCCAGCTCTCTTTTTAATAACTGTTCCAGGTAGTTCTTCACAGAGCTTCCTTCAGTTTCTTCCGGTAGGCCAAAGATGCGAATGTTATTTCTCCAAGACCTCGCTTCTAGGTCTACCATTTTATCTTGCATGTAGCTTGTCTGCTTTAGCATCTTTAGCAGCATCTCATTAGCCTCCGCGTTCCACTCTTCCAGCTCAGATATGCAACCCTGGGCTTCGGCTATACTCGCCTTTTGGTCCTGCTCTTCTTTGTTGCATTCTGTGAATTCATGGTCCATATCTTGTCTGAGGGATGCAATTTCTTGTATCACGTCCTTCTTTATTTCGTCTTTAAAATGTGTCAATTCCTCATGAAGATTTTGTTGCAGCTCTTTTATATCTTTGCTAATGCTGGCTAGTCCTGTCTGTAGGGCCTCGGTGTGGTCGTGGTCCATTTTCACTGCTGTGGTATCTTCAGAATCACTTTCGCTGCGCTCGGTGGCTCCCTCTGCTTCAAGCTGTTCTGTAGGTGACTTCTTAATGCTTTTGCGGCCTCTGTGTATATTTCTCCCACTCATTTCTAAAATGTTTTATATATGTGACTCGAGTTACGTGTTCTAAGTGGCGTTTGAATATAAAGACTGATACGAGCTCTTAACTGCACAGCCGCTCACGACGCCATCTTTCCCGGAAGTCCATCAAACAAATTTAAATGTTCGACAAAGATAACACAAGTAAACACAAAATGGAGTTTTTAAATGAAGGTATTTATTATTAAGGGTAAAAAAAATCCAAACCTACATGGCCCTGTGTGAAAAAGTGATTGCCCCCCCCCCCCCAAAAAAAAAACATAAGTTAACTGTGGTTTATCACATCTTTGGAAAGCTGAGTTCAATTTCTCTAGCCACACACAGGCCTGATTACTGCCATTATTATTAGGCATGATTAATGACATCATGCTGCAATCCAAAGAAATTCAGGAACAGATGAGAAACAAAGTAATTCAGATCTATCAGTGTAGAAAAGGTTATAAAGTCATTTCTAAAGCTTTGGGACTCCAGCGAACCACAGTGAGAGCCATTTTTTTTCCACAGGAAAATGGCACTCACTTAATGGCGAAAACATAGAACAGTGGTGAAACTTCCCAGGAGTGGCCAGCCGACCAAAATTACCCCGAGAGCACAGGGACGACCCATCCAAGAGGTCACAAAAGACCCCATGACAACATCCAAAGACCTGCAGGCCTCACTTGCCTCAGTTAAGGTCAGTGTTCATGACTCCACCATAAGAAAGAGACTGGGTAAAAATGGCCTGCATGGCAGGGTTCCAAGACAAAAATCACTGCTGAGTAAAAAGAACATAAAGGCTCGTCTCAGTTTTGCCAGAAAACATCTTGATGATCCCCAAGACTTTTGGAAAAATACTCTGTGGACTGACGAGACAAAAATTGAACTTTTTGGAAGGTGTGTGTCCCATTGCATCTGGCATAAAAGTAACAGCATTTTAGAAAAGGAACATCATACTAACAGTAAAATATGGTGGTGGTAGTGTGATGGTCTAGGGCTGTTTTGTTTCTTCAGGATCTGGAAGACTTGCTGTAGTAAATGGAACCATGAATTCTGCTGTCTACCAAAAAATCCTGAAGAAGAATGCCCGGACATCTGTTTATGACCTCAAGCTGAAGTGCACTTAGGTTCTGCAGTAGGACAATGATCCAAAACACACCAGCAAGTCCACCTCTGAATGGCTTAAGAAAAACAAAATGAAGACTTTAAAGTGGCCTCGTCAAAGTCCTGACCTGAATCCAATTAATATGTTGTGGCATGACCTTAAAAAGGCGGTTCATGCTCGAGAATCCTCCAATGTGGCTGAATTACCGGCCACTATGGAGGGTGAGAATATGTATGGGCACATAATCATACCATGTAGGATAACTAAGTAGACGGTTATGCTGTTTCATCCCACCTAGCAACAATGCTCTGCACTGTGTGTGTTTATATATTTACATATTTATTCCATCTAAGATAAGATAAGATAAGATAAGATAAGCCTTTATTAGTCCCACAATGGGGAAATTCCAGGATTGCAACAGCATAGGGACAGCAACACTCAGAGCAACAATCAGAAGGCAAGAAAAAACAACATCTAGTAAACATATGTCCATATTACTATAAATGTATATATATAGACACACAGTGCAGAGCATTATGGCTGGTGAATGTGCAGCAGAAAGTCTAAGCTCTCTCTCCGCGGATGCAGCGGGCCAGCTGGAAGTCTTTGGGCATGATGGTGACCCCCTTAGCGAAGAAGAGACCACCAGGTGGGTCTCGCTGGTCTCCTGCAGAGCCATGACGGCGAAACTCAGGAAACGCAGGACGGTCTTGAAGTCCTGAGCGATCTCCCTCACCAGGCGCTGGACGGGCAGCTTACGGATGAGCAGCTCCGTGGATTTCTGGTAGCGACGGATCTCTCTCAGAGCCACGGACCTGTGACGGCGAGGCCTCTTCACTCTGCCGGTGGCCGGAGCGCCTCTCTGAGCAGCCCTGGTGGCTAGCTGTCTCCTGGGGGGCTTCTTCCTCCAGTAGATTTTACGGGCGGTCTGCTTGGTTCTTGCCATCGCTCTTTATTATTCTGTCTTATATTTCTTTCACGCCGCCTAAACTCCAGCCCGGCACCCGCTTCGTTTTCGCTACAGCTCCCGGTATGTCGAGTTTCCCATTAGCACCGGGCGGCGGCCAAGTGCTAGCTAGCACTAGCTCCTCCCCGCTGTAACGTCTCCCGCTGCAAACCGTGGCTCCGTCCGCCGACCCGGGAGACCCCCGGGGCGATCCGTGCGTCCGTGATATATATACAGAGTGAAAGGTGTAGAAAGAAGAAGGAAGATAAAAAAAAGGCTGTTGCAACAGGCAGCCGACTCGTGTGGCGCCGCCGGTCCGGCGGAACCGGAACCGGAAAAAAATAATATAGACTTAAAATCCTAACCAGCTGTCACTGAAGAGCTCTCACCTCTGGGAGCAAGGTTGAGCATGGCCCCAGCCCGCACTGAAATTTCCTCCTGAGATGCAGCTGTGAAGTCATACTCCGCTCGGGCCACGACATGGTCATCCTCTCCGCTGGCCCAGTTGGTGCCAGTTTCTTCGGAGACGGAGCTGGAGCTCAGCTTCCAGATAAGATAGGGTACACCCAGGACTACAGCAAAAAACAGTAAGATCGGCCAGGACTTAACTGGCTGCTCCTCCACTCCTTTGGAACCATCTGGAAGGTGTATCTAGCTACAATGCTCAGCACTGGGTGTGTTTATATTTATATATCTATATATTTATTCCATCTAGCTACAATGCTCCGCACTGTGTTTTTATATATCTACATATTATTCCATCTAGCTACATTGCTCCGCACTGTGTGTGTTTATATACTTGCATATTTATTCCACCTAGCTGCAATGCTCCGTACTGTGGGTGTTTATATATTTACATATTTATTCCATCTAGCTACAATGCTCTGCACTGTGTGTTCATATATTCATATATTTATTCCATCCAGCTACAATGCTCTGCACTGTGTGTCTGTGTGTGTGTGTGTATATATATATTTTATAGTAATATGTACATATGTATATTAGCTGCTCTTGCTTGCTTGTTTTTTTTTTCTTGCCTTCTGATTGTTGCTCTGAGTGTTGCTATCCCTGTGCTGTTGCAATCCTGGAATTTCCCCGTTGTGGGACTAATAAAGGCTTATCTTATCTTATCTTACAACAATTCTGCAAAGAGGAGTGGGCCAAAATTCTTCCACAGTGCTGTAAAAGACTCATTGCCAGTTATCGCAAACACTTGATTGCAGTTGTTGCTGCTAAGGGTGGCCCAAGCAGTTATTAGGTTTAGGGGGCAATCACTTTCTCACACAGGGCCATGTAGGTTTGGATTTTTCCCCCTTAATAATAAACACCTTCATTTAAAAACTGCATTTTGTGTTTACTTGTGTTACCTTTGTCTAATATTTAAATTTGTTTGATGATCTGAAACATTTAAGTGTGACAAACACACAAAAAAAATGAAAAATCAGGAAGGGGCAAACACTTTTTCACACCACTGTATATTTACATTTCCTATGTTTGCATACCATATTCAGTGTCATTTTTATTTGAATAAATAAATAAAAATAAATAAATGACAGACTGAAGCAACCCTCTCAAAAACTTCAGCTTAACCGCATTCGTTGCTCACGACTAAGCACAGACAGGGAGAACACTTTTCCCACAATTCCTTGCGGTTTTTCTGTCGGATGATGTCACGCGCCCATTCTTAATATCGTCATATTGCACAGCCCTACCCCAAACCCATAGTCAAAGGTCAGGAGTCCAAGGTGAACCTGTGTAAAAGAATTGATGGCCCTAGCTTTGTTTTATTTATTTATTTATTTTTGTTACTTATTTGTACCCGTAGGTAGATTTGGTTTGCAGTCTGGTGACAAGCCACCGGCTGCTGGTCGCTGCGTGTGCGAGCGCCCTAAACCTACATGTTTTTTGGTATGCGGGAGGAAACCGGAGAAATCCCGGAGTAAACCCACGCAACACGGGGAGAACATGCAAACTCCACACAGCTCACTGTTGGTCGGGGGCTGGGATCGAACCCACGATCTCATGATCCCCGCGATCCCCCGGCCGAGGGTAAAACTGTGCTGCCACAGTGCTAAACCACTGCGCCACCGTGCAGCCATTATGCATTGTACAGTAATAAGGCATAAGGGATGTTAACCTTGACCTTTGATCTTTTGACCCCAAACCCATAGTTAGAGGTCAGGATCCCAAGGTGATCCTGTATATCAGGTTTGGCGGCCCTAGCTTTACTTGTTTTATAGTAATAGTAAATGTAGCAATTACCATTTACCATAGTGCAACTGCACTTTGAACTTTGACCCCTTGACCTCAAACCCAGTTAGGTCAGGGTGTAAGTCGTCCAAGATGTGTATTAGATACAACTCCTGTATCTATTTGAAAAGTCTACATTATTTTTTTCAGTAGTTATTGTGTTATTGTGTTTAGAAGATTTAGGGAAAAAAATCTGACCTCTGACCTTTGATCTCAAGGTCATCTGATGAGAGTGAAAATGCAATATACACATCATCAGAGTATCTCAAACCATGGCACCAAGTTTCAAAACAATCGGAACAAAACTGTAGGAGGAGTTGATTTCATAAGACAGTTACTGTTCATGAAGTGAGGTGAAACAGGAGGTCATAGGCCAAGGGCTACAATTCCCACAAAAATCATCCAATCAGAACCAAACTGCAATATGCGCGTCCTCAGTATATATCAAACCATGGTACCACGTTTCAAAACAATAGGACCAAAACTGTAGGAGGAGTTGATTTCACAAAAGTAGGACAGACGGACGGACCCATAGCATAATCCCCCTTTGGGCTTCAACCGTCCATCCATCCATCCATCCATCCATCCATTGTCTTCCGCTTAATCCTTTTTGGGTCGCGGGGGAGCTGGAGCCTATCTCAGCATCTTTTGTGTGAGAGGCAGGGTACACCCTGGACAGATCACTAGTCCATCGCAGGGCCAACAGAGAGAGCCAGACAACCATTCACTCTCACAGTCATACCTAAGGACAATTTAGAATCCACAGTTTGATGCCAGTTAACCTAACTTGCATGTTTTTGGCATGTGGGAGGAAACCGGAGAAATCCCGGAGTAAACCCACGCAGACACGGGGAGAACATGCAAACTCCACACAGATCACTGTTGGTTGGGGGCTGGGATCGAACCCAGGATCTCCCGGCCAAGGGTGAGTTGCTGTGCTGCCGCAGTGCTAACCACTCCGCCACCGCGCTACCCGGGCTTCAACCAGCAGGGGATAAAAACTTATAGGACATACAGACACTCGTCAGAGCTAATACTTGCAATTTTTCTGTGTAACCCTGAGAATGCTAAATTCAACACTAGAAAGGTTCTACTACAGTATGTATATTCAAGCAAATCTTAGTGTATGTAGTTTCAGTGTTTTATTTAATTGGTCTAACATGCTTTGACAGTGAGAGGAAGCAAGAGCAGCTGGCAAAATGCCATTATGGCACCAGATTAACATGGAAACTCCACAGAGATCTTGACACGAGGCAACCTGATGAATTGTATTCAAAAAATGTTATGTACTGATAAATGATTAGTAGTAATGTTCCCTTTTTTCCATATTTGTGTTTGTTTAGCTGCCAATTCAGTCAAGTGGAATGGTGGCGAGAAATAGTTTGCACACTGTTGCACGGAATAATAGCAATATGGCACGTAGGGGAGGAGAGATGGGGCGGAAGAGCAGGAGAGGGAGAATCTCACACTGCCAAACCAATACCTCAATGCCACTTCTTATATGCATGTGTTCTGTTAAAAGGATCCGTTTCCCTTTGATGGCAGCTTACTTGTGGGATAATAAGCACCAAAATGGAGAATGGTACACATGGGGGAAATACATTACAAAAACAGTTTTGGCGACCTGTCATTGCTAAGGAGGTGAAAGCAATTGCTCCAGGATAATGAAGATAATGCGTCAGTAATGAAATCAGATACTCACCCAGTGATGATGATCTCTGGATAGCTTTGTGTGCCTTGACCCCAGTTTCCTCCACTAATAGGCCATTCCTGGATGGACAGCAGGGACACATTTATGACATCTATGATTAACAAAGTGACTGCTTGTGCAAATGAATATCATATAGCAAAAATGCACGTAAAAACAGACCAAAATCTTTGGTGTTTGTCTCACTGTGTTGCCTTGCAATTATGCAATATGCTCCTCAACGAGTGTGAACGTTTCCATGTGTGACTTGTGCTTGTGTGTGAGTGGGGGCTTTGAACACATTGACACATACAAAGGTCACCGGGATGACTCATGGTGATCTTTATGTGAGAATACCCCCCTTCCCCCACTCAGTTGGGCTTATGCTTAAGAGACAGAGAAAGCAAGAGAGAAATATGCTAGGCAGCCAATTTGGGTCAGTGCATGCTGACATTTCGGACAGAAAGCCAGAACAAGGCAACAGGGAAAAGAACATAAGCATACATAATGGCTGAAGGAGTGGGGGAAGCGGAGGAAGGGGGGGGATCTGTCTTTAATGATACAGGGGCGTGAGATGAAAATGACAGCAGAAAGGAGGTGTATGGATGGAGAGAAGAATCATCAGGTAATATGACAATACTGCACGGCCTGTTTAGCTTCATGGGAACGTTGAGCATTGTAGTTGAGCCCCACTAAGATGACTTCACTCGTGATGAATGCAGTTTGTAGCAGTAGCACAAATGAGTCCTTAATCCTGTGACTTTGTTGCTCTTTATGTATGGCAGAATGGTTTGGGGGGTGTAGTGTGTGACATTTACCATTCTAATTTAGGCATTTAGCTCTTTATGACACTATATGGAGTGACATGCAGGAAAATTGCATCCTCGGGATAGAATTACACTTATGCATCATAAAGAAACACTAGGTGAGTTATTTCTCAAGTTGTTGTATTTTAAAAGTAAAAGATGTCCTTGTTACGTTCAATAACAGCATCTGTAATCCAGTAACTCATAGTTATTGTGGGTCACAAAGCTAAGCTCAGTCCATAAGGCTGATTTCATGTAACATGATTTTTAGTTTGGTTAGTGTACCTTCAGACACTACAATGGCACTTCAAGCTGCTTTGCAACCCACCTCCAAACCAGCTCCTCCCTATAAAGGCCCCATACCATTTATTACAGTATTTTTTTTTTGTTACTTATTTGTACCTGTAGGTAGACTTGGTTTGCAGTCTGGTGACAAGCCACCGGCTGCTGGTCGCTGCGTGCGCGAGCGCCCTAAACCTACATGTTTTTGGTGTGCGGGAGGAAACCGGAGAAATCCCGGAGTAAACCCGCGCAACACGGGGAGAACATGCAAACTCCACACAGCTCACTGTTGGTCGGGGGCTGGGATCGAACCCACGATCTCATGATCCCCGCGGTCCCCCGGCCGAGGGTAAAACTGTGCTGCCACAGTGCTAAACCACTGCGCCACCGTGCAGCCAGTATGGGGCCTTTAAAGGTATTATACCACTGATTAATTTTAAGTTTTGACATCTATTTACAGGATATGCATGTTGTGTTGTTTTTGGCCCATCTAAAAGCTGTCTGCTCATTATCCAATCAGATTAGAAGCTCATTAATATTAAAGATTTTCTGCATGGGCCAATCATGAGTTAAGTAGCAGCCAAGAGTGCTTAGTTTACTTTGTTTATAGTTGTCAGATCATCAGCTACAATGATGAGTATGTGTCAAACTCTCTTCATGTCCTCACACAGTGTTAAATGAAATATTATTCCCAGAAAATGTGTGAAAATATGCAATAAAATATAAAAGTTTAAAAAAAATTACTTAAATTTCCTACACTTAAATGTAAGTTTTTCACCCCACTAAGAGCAGGTAACTGTCTTCTATTTTCCTTCAATTTGATGCTCCCCTTCACATTTTGGTGCACAAATATAAACCTGGATAGTCTTTGATCGTTTCACCATCCAAAACCAGCCAACCGCCACCCAAAATCATTTATGATAACAAAAATAAAAAAATACTTAAAGGGGTCATTGACTTCACTTTTCCCACATTTTTATATCTCACACATCTTAATTAAATGTTTGTCACAAATTTTCTTTAATTATTGCAGCATAACGTGTCAATCATCATTGCAGCCTTTCTGAGAATGCCGGGACTTGATCCCATCCATCCATCCATCATCTACTGCTTATCCAGGGGTTCAGAGACAGCTATCTAAGCAGAGAAACCCTGAACCAGAGTCTCTTTAAATCTCTCAGACTAGCAAACATTAGCTGGCTAGCTCAGATCTAGGTTGAACCAGCTAACGCAGAGGTGTCCAATCATGTGCCATTGAGGGCCAAGACCCTGCAGGTATTCTCTTCTACAGTCTCTTCAGCAGGAGTTTTCACTGATCAGCAATCAGTGGGAAGAAGTTCAGTGAAATCTGCTGTTGAAGACACTGGTTGGAGGTAAAGCCTGCAGGGTCTTGGCCCTCCATGGCACATGATCGGACACCCTTGAGCTGACGTAAATTTGTCTCAAAGAATGAATGGAATAATGCATCACTGGTGGGCAGGGGTGTGTGATTTCAGTGGTTGACAGGATACGACTGGTCCTTGGAGTACAATAAGCACAGAAACATATGTGAATGAGTGGCTAAACTGCTATCTGCTAACTGCTTTAGCTATCACGGCGAAAACGTAACAAAATGAGTCGGAATGACGCAAGATATATTGTCAACTGTGGATTAGTGAACCAGGTGGAAACAGTGATGTCTATTAAGGTGACCAAATCTGGTGACTGAAATGTAAAGAAAATAAAAATATAAATGTGAGACTCCTAGTACCACTGTTAGCTCTTTTCTAAGAGAAATTAGTTTTAATTTTTTTTAATAAGCACGTGAACAATAGATGCATTTCAGAAAGTTAAAACCAACAAAAACACAATTTCTCAATGACCCCTTTAAAGATTTTCTATTAAGGGTTCATAAAATAAATAAATGAATAAAAAAATCAACAACAATGTGCTGTTACCCAAAAAAACTTCCTTTCGCAGTACCTTTTTGCTGTAGCCCTGTCGTTTCTGCCGTGAGCCAACAGAGTAAAGTGCAGGTATGAGGTCCACAGGACAATCGGCGAAATACTCACAGCAGGTCACAGGAGACTCGTGGATAGTCAGAGGATAAGGGTTCTCGAATATGGGATAGCTTTTAAAGAGAAAACAGAAATGAAGCTGGACGCTGAGTAAATTGGAAGACTGGTGGAAGTAAGGTGTGCATACTGTAATAATAAAACATCAGCCAATGAATAACAGAAGTAAACTGTGATGAAATGATAGATTTAGCAAATGAGAGTAACAATCACCCATTTTGTGCAAGGTCGATTACCACTAAATCTTTTTCTAGAAGGACCACCACAGCGTAAGGTTCCTGAAAATCTGCAAAATGAAGCAAACCAAGACAAGTCAGTCTTAATATTACACACTTTTGTATGTCTTGTAAGAAATCTATGAAAAAATGGGAAGAATTCCTCACATTTTATTCTGCAAATCACATCTGTGCCCCCAAGATGTGAGGGCAGAAACTCAATGCTCGAATTTTATTACACTATGAAATTTAAAGCAACAAGAAATATTGCTGTGGGTGAATATTTTAATTATTATTTGAGGAATACTTTTTTTTATATCAAACCTTACAATGAGTGACGATTTGATAACATATTTGAGTAAAAAAGGATTTGATCAGCAAAGATACAGCAATTTACTCATGCTCCTAAAAAATTGTCCAACAAAGAGTGACTTAATTCTGTTTGCTACTGATGGATACACAATCATAGCAACTTGCTGCGTTTTTAAATTCTCTTACTCTGTAAAACCTGATGAGTCAGTTCAACTCAAAGTGAGGAAACAGATTGCCCTGAATCATTTAAGTTTGTTAACTAAAACCATTCAAGCACATCTCCTTCACACTATGCTACAATTCAAGTTTTACTTTATTATTTGTATTAGGGTTTATCACCACATTCTAGTTAAAACAAGTCACAACAGAACAGGTAAAGTCGTTTCCTCCTTAGAGCAATGTACACAAACACTAGGGGCTGCTGGTGACTGAGGGGCCTCAGCATTAGAGCATCAATTCCCATTGTTGTACAAGGAGTAGGGGGGAAACTGCTATGGCAGTTTATATCACTGCCATAGCAGTTACACTCATGGTGCCAAATACAAAACTTATCTAAAACTCAAATATCGCAGCAACAAAAGTTTCAACAAATGTACAACAGTAACACACAGTAAACTGACAATCTAAACAGATAATGCTTATTTTCCAACTTTTAACATTTCCCATCAGCCCTTGCGACTGCATTATTTTTGAGAGATTTAAAAGTATATTTGATGATTATAGTTATAATTTTTGAAATTACAAATCATAACATTATTAACTTGATAACTTGATATTTAATCTATATTTTATATTGACAAATGTAGCCTGCTTTCATCTTAGTGTACCAGACTGATGTACCGCCATGAAGCATCTTCCTCTGTTTTACAAACACAGGAGCCCCCAAACACAATCTTGCATACCCCGCCACCCCAAGGCAGGAAATAGCCTAGTTTCTTGATTAAGTGATTCAAAACATTAGAATATAGTAATGTTTTCAAATAAATGAAAATTTACTTTAAAATTTTGCCATTATCAAATTGGTTGTTTAATTTTGTGCATATTGATTAAAAAAGGATTAAAAGACTGCAACTCGTACTGTCAGTTTAAAGGAACACAAAACACTCTCTGGATTATTGGTTTATTGGAGCTCAGCCTGATGATTTGAAACACTGAATAAAAACAAATGTCAGCAGTCATTTTTATAGCAATATTGAAGTTAACTCAGATGAAATGCACAATTGCAACTTACTGGAATTATGTCACAAATACTTAAAATGCTCTCCAAATGCAAGTACACTCACAGCAACTGAGTTACAATGACAAATGTGTATTTTTGAGTAAGGTTTCATTTGTAGAATTGAGTGACTCATACTTTTTTGAAGGGTTAAGTTATATTTACTTATTTCTTTTTTTTAAGAAGAACTGTTAGGTTTTGCAGTGTAGAAACATGTCTTTCCAATTAATTTTGACTGCTTGACTTGGAAACAATAGCAAACAAACTGCTATTCAGATGTGTCTATTTTGAGGAAACATGGTTCTAATGGCTCTGTCAAGACTCAGATATACAAGGAAAGCCAAGGTTATGCTTTGTATGGTTTTCACTTTCCTTTGTTAACTTTTTTCATTTGGAAGCTCAAACCAGACACTGTTAAAATATTTGACAATATATAAAAATATGTCAAGTCTTTAGGAAAATGAGTATAAAATTCAGTAAACAAAACCCAAATGGCACCTACAGTAATGGTTCTTTTTAAAAACGCAATAAGGGCCTGGTTATGTGACACTTTTACTGAAAGCGGGGGGAAAACAAAACAAAACTGGGGCCTCCAGAACTTCCATAGTGATCTCAGGATGCTCCACGCTGGCTTCAGTCCAGAGATGCTCCAGGCATGATTTTTTTAACCTGTCCTGTCCAGCAAGCAGAACAAATATCTGCTTGCCTCCCTGTGCCAAACACTTGCCAAAAGGAGCTCTTGTCATAGTTGATATATACTGTATACAGATATTTATAGACTCCTCTTGCTGTATTATAACTTTAACACTTTATTTAAATTGTCTTACTCATGCTGCACCTGACGGGGGGAATGGGGGAGGGAATTAAAGGGATATGAAGTGGTTGGGGGGGAGGGAAAAAAAGAAAAACAAAGGGAAAGAAAACACAATTGCTGCTTCTGAGAAGGTCTCAGCACAAGCCTGATAACTGCACTTGAAAGAGAACAGATAGATGTGTGTGTGTGTGTGTGTGTGTGTGTGTGCGCACGCGCGCGCGCGCACACACACACATGTGGCTCACCATGAAACATATCAAAAAATGAGGGCAGGAGGCCGTAGTAATGCCCACACCATGATTGCGAGCAAGCAAGAGAGTGCCCCCCACTGCCCAGGAAACCTGCAGACCCCCACAGAGCACAAACGCCCCGAGGCCACCCAGTCACAAGATAGCCAGGTACCCACCCCAGGAGCAGGGCATGGCATGATTTCAAGTCCACTGTCACTTGCAGTCCCAGGCAGCCGGTGCACGTGCAGGGCCGACTGATATGGAGGGTTCACGGATCCCTTGCGGTTAGGAAGCAATGCTCAACATTTCCCGAAAGCAAAGATAGGCAACTACACACCAGCCGGCAGAAGGAAGACCCAAACCAGCCAGCCAAACTGGCCAACCAGCCTGCCAGGTTCACCCAAGCATCACCAACAAGAGATGGGTGTGTGCCAAGGCCACGCAGACACACGTGGCATGTGAAGAGACATTTGGTAGTTTTCAAAATAAAACACCCAGCAGACTTAAGCAATACAAGGACCAGAATAAATTATTTGTTTTCCCCTGCAGTTCTCTGCAACCCTTACCCAGGTCACGACACGGCGATTAGGGACCACTGTGTAGAAATCACTTCAACAGGCATGCCAGCCCAGAAGGTGGTGGTGTGATTTTTTTAAAGACAGCTCTACCCACCTGGACAAATGCAGTAAAGCTTTTTGAATTGAACTGAGTTCAGCCACCTTCCTCTATAGCACAGTGATTAAAAACAAACAAGATGGGAAAAGCATCCTTGAAATAGATAATTTTGTCTGGATAGATGATGAAGGTTGTTACTTAGAGTGGTGATAGACTAGAGTACAAACAGGTCTGCGGTGTCCGTAGTTCCTCTTCTTGTGCACTAGTATTAGGATAAAAACAATAATCAAGTGGGGCTGTGATATATTGATTTTCACGCTTCCCATTTAAACAGTGATGATATGGGTGGCATTTCAATAACATTGCATTCGAGTTTACTGTTTCAGACCACCAAAACATTGGCGCTATGTAAAAGGGTGACTGAACTATTGTTGTGTAAAAGAGGTCTAAAGCATGTGCCAGCAGCAGCTTTATGGGATTTAGTGACTCTGAAGACTGTACTGTAGCACATTCGTTAAACCACCCAATGGTCCCCTTGTGACCTACGGATGGTGGCAACTCCCCTTACAATAAAAATATTGCATATGCACTTTGAACCATACAATATTATACTGAATGCCAAATATTGCCCTAAGGTGGACCCAATCCTTGGGGGCAAAATGCCATACATGACATAACAGAGCGAGCAAATCCCTTCACTAACAAATTGAAATACTGTGGGGTTTCCTTTTATTTTGTACCAACACACACTCCAGCCAGACATGTATTGCACAATCCAAATACCTGGTAATGTCCATCGCCAGATGATCTCAGTGCATGGTGACATTAGCTAGTCAGTGACATAATAAATCCAACATTGTTGCATAATTCACTAATCCTTCCTGTAGCTGTACATGTACTAGATAGTAGGGTAGCAGAGATTATATTCTGGATTACTTACATATAAGATTCCATAGCACTGATCTCCCGTCAGGTATGTTCTACAGCAGTTTTAATTTAATTTAGATGGAAGGATACTGTGTGCAAAGGGGAGAAATGAAATGGAATATTCTGTGGATCAGATAATGAAACTCAGAGGTAGCATCCTTCCCCGTGGGAAATTTCCCAATTTATTAGCGAAGCATACTGACACAGGGAGGACAAATCTGACATAATGAAAAAAAAAAAAAGAGAAGAGGTGTGAACATATCTGTGTTTGAGGTCAAAAAAGGATAAAAACATAATTTCCCATACATAAAAAAGCATCACCAAGTAAACCAATTAGATCAAAATGCACACTTACCATTGGGATATGGTGTCTCACACAGTGTGAGGAAGTCTACTATAGGATGATCCATCTCCAGCACAGCAGTACTCTTCCCATGCATTACTGTTAAGCAAGACCGCCTGCCCACCGTGTCATATGACAGACCACCCGAGAAGATTATGAAAGGGTCCCTGGAACACATAGAAGCACCAGGATTAACATAAACCTCACATAAACTTTTTCTAACTTAACATAAATAAATATTTTGCTGTATATTTAACAACTTGGACTGTATGATGTAAAGACAGCAGCCTTTCATGAAAGAAATCTACATTAAATTTCTGTCTCTTGCCATCAAAACACAAAAGAGGAATCTGGATTGGGTGACTCATCTGTAAGATGTGGAGAGCTGTATTCTATTTTGGTAAACACAAATGAAGGTGGCTGATTAAAGATCTCCCCTGAACCACTTCCAGTCATTGTAGGATGCTGAAATTACATATGTATAATAATACATATCTGTATAGGCCACATGGTGAACTTGCAGCTCTGAGCTTCTAAGAGTTTCTCTTTTACAGGTGGAGTAAGGTGTGATAATCGAGCCAGTTGAATGCAGAGCGGTCATCTGGTAGTACTTCAGAGGCCGCACACCATGCGAGACGTTTGATGAGATGAAAGAGACTTATGGGGAGGATGCCCCATCGTATGACGTGGTCAAGCACTGGCATCGACATTTCAAGTGTTGTTGGACATCGGTGGAAACAGAACCCATTACCAGGCGATCATAGTGCACCACTGAAGACACCATCCCGCAATTGGAGTCCACCATTTTGGAGGGTCACCATATAACCGTTTGCCAACTAGCCCAAGACGTCAAGATCAGTGTGGGGTCTGTGGAAAAAAAAATCACAGGCGGAAGTTGACTGCACGATGGATTTCCTGGTTGCTCTTACCATTCCAGACACAGGAATGAGTCACGTGCTCCCAGGCATTTTTGGCCACATGCCAAGAAACCAGGAGGACTTTTTTTTGACAGACTAATCATGCAGAATGAAACATGGGTCCATCACTATGATGCAGAGACTAAAGCCCAGTCAAAGAAATGGAAGCATTATGACTCACCACCTCCGAAGAAAGTATGTGTCCAACCCTCAGGGGGAAAGGTCATGCTCATGGTCTTTTGGGACCAGCATGGAATATTAATGATGGATTTCCAGTAACGGGACTTACAACACTTCACTGCTGCAGAAAATGCAAAAGGCCATCAAAACTGAGATCCGTGATATGCTGACCAAAGTGGTCCACCTCCTGCAAGACAGCGCCGCAGTTCACAAGTTTCACATTGCTCAAATGGAAGCATGGTCTTGCAGCTATGAAATCCATCCTCCCTCCCCTTATACCCCCTTTACACAGGGGTGGAGATCAGAGAGAGATCATTGAGAGATCTGGCCAATTTTTGATCTCTCAGGGATTGTCAGTGACCTCCACAGTTGCCACCATACTCAAAGTTTTGACTCAGTCCAAAATACACAACAATCTCCCAAATGATCCACAAGATCAAAAATTGGCCCAATCACTCAATGATCTCCATGCTGTGTAAAGGCACCCTCACTCTCCCGACCTCACATCATCTGACTTCCACCTCTTTCCTACCATGAAGTCATTTTTGAATGGCAAGCACTTCGAAGACGATGAAACGCAGACTTCTAAGGTCACGTCATGGCTTCTGTCACAACCTACAGACTTCTACAGGTAAGGTCTCCACAGATGTATAAAATGATGGGAGACGTGTCCGCACACTTCCTTTCCCCATTCCCCATTCCCCATCCTGTCGGGTCCTTCATGGGTAAGATAATTTAAATAAAGTATTAAAAGTTATTACAGGAGGAGTTTGCAACAATATACAGTACATAGATAGGTACTGTATGAAGCTCCTTTTGGCAAAGTAAAGCTCTTTTGGTACAATAAAGGTAACAGATCTCTGTTCTGCTTACCTAGCTGCCCGACAGGACAAGGAAAAAAAAAGACAAACTGTTACAACACGAGCTGTAGTATTAGATTTGCTCATTTTTTGTGTGGTTTTACGGCATGTCTCCTCACGGGTGCAACTGAGACAGGAGTGCTTTCAGGCAGGTGGACATTTTTCAACACAAACCTGGCACATCATACATGCAGTCATTACAGAGACTCGAGGAGACGTTCACCAACGGGCCAGGGGGGAAGGAGGAAGGAACGATGTGGGAAAAACTCGCAGGTGAGTGGTTTTTTTTTAAAATCACAGTTTTTTGCTGATGTGTTCAGTATATACTCACTGTAATCACGGAAGTAAGCGTGGTGCAGAGCCACATTTGATTGGTCAGACTGATAACGTATGTTTGTGCGCTACTCAGGGACAAATTTGATTGGCGAAATTGGCGGAAGTTGATGAGATGAGATGAGATTCAACTTTATTGTCATTACACATGTATGAATACAAGGTAACGAAACGTGACTTGGCATTTGGGCACGTTCTGCAGAGCGCATCCAAGGCCGGGGCAGCCGCTAGGCGCCAGTCATAAGTTGACGACAGCTGGCCAAAATTGTGGTAAAGTTGGGGTGATTGGACAAAATCCAAATTATGCAGGACCTGCTGAAGTCGTGGGAATTGGTAGAATCACAACATCGCAAAATCCTGGAGGGTCTGAATCTGTTTTCATACCTTGTCTGTTGTTGGTTCTCATGCTCATCTCTTATTTTGAAAGATTCCTTTGTTGTTTTCCTGTTTTACCCTAGTTCCCCTTGTGTAATCATTTTACTCCTAACTTGTCTCCCAGCTGTCCTGTGTTTGTTAATTATTAGTTCCCTATTTATGTTGGCGTTAGTTTCTGTTCTTTATGTTAACATTGCAGTATTCTCCCTTCGGTATCTTTATCGTTTGTATATATTACTCGCCAAGTTGGCTCCCTTTGCTCTCAGTCATTGGGCTGCATGTTTTTTTTTGTTCTGCTGTGAATAAATCATTTTTTTTCCAACTAAAGTTCTGCTCACCTAAATGAGTCATCCTTCCTGCCAATCGTAGGTTGTACCCTGACAGAATGTTACCACCAAAGGACTCTGTGGGTACGGACTTTAGTGTATTTGGCCTGGACGAGGATGAGTGTTGGGCTGCAGGCTTAGTGAAGGACTTCATTTCTGACGCCTGCACTTCCCACACTCCTGAGGCAGCCCTAAAGTACCTGGAAAGTGGGCCGGAGGTAATGAAGGCATACCCCAGCCTGCAGAGCTCCTCATCTCGGTCCCTAATTTACACTGGATGCTCTGCGGGCTGGTGAGAAGCTCTCCCCCTTTGTCTGTACCTGTGCAGACAATGATGCACCCCCTGGTGCAGACACCTTCAGCTTCTCGACGCTCTCCACCCCCAGGATCCTTTTCATGCCTCCCTTCAGCTCAGGTGCCTCCTCTTCGCCTCTCGCCAGCTCTTCCTCCGCTCCTCGCCATTCTCCAGTGCCACTTCCTCGCTGCTTCCCGATTGCTCTCCGCCAGGCGAGCTCCGCTGCCACACGGAGCAATTAACCTGGTTCTCCCTTGGCAGCCCCAGTGGCACCAGCAACCTCAGCAGCAGCGGAGCGGGAAATCAGCTCCCCTCCTGCAGCAGCTGCACCTTCGCTGCTCTGAAGAGTTCCAGCAGCAGCCTCCTTGTCCTCTAGCTCCTCATCGGCTGTCCCGTCAGCTTCTTTGTCCTGGAGTTTCACGTCAGCTGTCCTGTCAGTTCCTCTTCTGTGCCCCTCATCTGCTGCTGCCCCTCTTCTCTCCTTCACGGCGTTGGCATTTGCTGCTTGGGTTCAGACCGCCTCATCTGCTGCTTCGCCGGTGTCTCCTGAGGTCATCATGCTTGCTCCATCAATGACGCTTGAGGCTGTTGTTGCTTTGTCAGCTGATTCACCGGGGTCCTCGCGAGCAGTGGAGCAGGAGTTCAGGCAAGTACCCTTTTTAGTATTTATAATATCAATACTTGAAAGATCTTGCCTTATTCCTGATGGGAGAACCCAGTTGCAGCTCCCATCTGCTTCTGGCTTCCCTCTGCCGGGCTCCACTGCTGGTTCCTGTGTGGATCCAACAGTACCCTGTGTCTTTTCCTCCCCGTCCAAGGTGGCTACGTTGGGGATGGGTTTCCAGGCTCCTGAGCTCCATACTTACCAGGCATCATCGTCTGGGCTCGCCACTCTCCATCCATCATTGTCTGGGGCTTGCCACTCTCCATCCATGATCGCTGTCTGGGCATGCTGTGCTCGAGCCATCACCACCATCTGGGCGTGGCGCACTCCAGCCATCAATGCCGTCTGGGCGCACTGTGCTCCAGCCATCATCGCCGTCTGGGCACGCAGCACTCCAGCCATCATCACCGTCTGGGCTCAACGCTCTCCAGCCTTCGCCCTCTAGCGCCAACGCTCCTCAGCTGCTATCTCATGAGCTCGGCACTCCCCAAAAGGTGCCATCGCCCGAGCTCAGCACTTATTGGCCTTCCTAGAGACATTTGCTTCCTGGTTGGGTGGGCCACGGATTTTGGTTGCCTCCCTGACAGAATGTGTTCTCCAGTCTGGTGGCCCGGGGACTCTGGGAGGCCACCTGATTAACCCTTCTCTCCGGTCGAGGGGGCTCATGGACTCTGGTCGGCCCCCCGACCCGCTCTACTCTCCGGTCTGGAGGTCCCATGGATGCTGATCGACCCTTGGGGGAAGGAGCGGGGGGGCACTGTCATATCTGGACATGGTCACCAACCATGTCTACGCTTTTGGTTAGTTTTGGATTTATTATTACTGTCTTTGTCATTTGCTGTGTTCCTTAGTTATTTTGTTATATTGTGTTTTTATTCCTTGCATGTTTTTGGTTCTCATGCCCATTTCTAATTTTGAAAGATTATGTTGTTTTCCTATTTTACCCTTGTTCCCCTTGTGTAATCATTTAACTCCTAATTTGTCTCCCAGCTGTCCTGTGTTTGTTAATTACACAGGGTTACAAAAATAATTTTTTTGTAAGTTGTCTGTGTTTTTTCAACTGATTTAAGACAATTTTGCACCGCTGAATCCAAAAATGACATCCGTTTCTCTCAATCAGGTGCTAAGTAAAAACCTGTACTTACTTAGTACTGTGCATGTACTTACCTTTATATAAAGCTAAGTACAAGGTAAGCACATGTAAATTGAATGTTATGTCATCATTGTTCAACATTCAGAGAATTTCAAGACATTAAGAATTTTGCATCATATAAAGCAAAAATACCCGTACATGTAAACAAAAATGTATAACAACATGCGGCCAAAATTCAAAAAGTTGACCTGATTGAGCAAAACCAATGTGATTTTTGGATTCAGCACATCAAAATTGTCCTAAATCAGCTAAAAAAAACTTAGACAGTAAATTTGGTGTTGACCAGTGTCATCAGTTCCCTATTTATGTTGGCCTTAGTTTCTGTTCTTTATGGTAACATTTCCTTTTTTGTTTGTTCATATTTGTAGCCAAGCAGGCTCCCTTTGCTCTCAGCCCCTGTGCCGCATGTTGTTCTGCTGGGAATAAATAATTTTTTACAACTAAAGTCTTGCTCGACCAAAGGAGTCATCACTTCCTGCCAATTGGAGGTTGTACCCTGACACCTTGGTGATACCTACAGTATGTAGAGAAAGACTAATAACTGTGCAAAGTTTGGTTCCTCTCAGTCTATGGGAAATGAGTCATGGGAGATCTTTAGTGAACAGCCTTCGTAAACCCTTATTCCAAAAGGTTCTCCCTGTCAGCGCATGTACGACCCACATGGGGGTAACTTCTGATCATATGAGTTTAAGATTGTTGATTTGTTGATGGGTGAATGGCTCATAATAAAAAGTTCAAAGAAGTACTGTAATTGAAAAGCTGAATGAAGACGGTGATACACAAAAATCTGTTACTCATTAGAATCTATGGTCTTACTGTACTTGCATAATTGACTCAAACGTCAAAATACAGCGGGGTTAATAAGTATTGAACAAGTCAACATTGGTCTCATTAAACATATTTCTGATAGAGCCATTAACCCGAGATTTTCACCAGGTGTCAGCAACAACCCAAGTAATCCATACATACAAAGAAATAAAGGCAACTGCATTCACAAAACAAGTCATATTTAATAAAGGGGAATGACACAAGGAGTAAGTATTGAACACAAAGAAAAAGAGGTGCAAAAAGGCATAGAAAGCCAAGAAATTAGATGAAGTCCATCAGAATTTAGGAAGCCATCCCATCCCCCATCAGTGCAAATTAATTTCAGCTGACTGATAGCCTCTACAAAGGTCTGTGAATATCAGGTTGTCACACCACAAAGCACAATGCTGCCATACTGCACCTTGCAGTCTAATTGGTAGCTCACATTGCACCCTGCGCCTGACAGTCCTGTATTGTACAGTGAGTACAATGTATCTATCTATAGGGGTCATCATCTGCAATGTATATAAATTTGTCTAGGCAGTTTTACTTTCCTGGGTAATTTCTTTGTCTATTATGCTGTGTGTGTTTCTATGGTTTTGGTCGTCTACTGTCATGCTGTTGCTGCTACACTGTAATTTGCCAGTTTGGTATCTGTCTGTCTGTCTGTCTCTCCACAATCTTATTGTTGCAAAATATAATGATGGCATTAGTTACAGGTGCATTTCTAAACTACTGAATGTTCCAGTGAGCACTGCTGGAGCCATCATTCCAAAGTGGAAAGAACATCATTTTACCATAAACCAGCCACGACCAGGAGCTCCTCGCAAGATTTCTGACAGATGAGTCAAAAGAATTATCAGAAGAGTTATCCAAGAGCCAAAGACCACTCGTGGAGAGCTCCAGAAAGACCTCAAGGTAGCAGGTGCTGGTGTTTCAAAGAAAACAATAAGTAATGCACTCAACCAATACGGGCTCTATGCCCATTCATATCGCAAAATTCCATTGCTGAAGAAAAAGCATGTTGACGCTTGTTTAAAGTTTGCTGCACAACATTTGGTCAAGCCAGTAAAATACTGGGAGAATATAGTCTGGTCAGATGAGACCAAAATTGAACTTTTTGGATGCCACAACACACAGCATGTTTGGAGGAGAAATGGCACTGCACATCAGCCCCAAAACGCCATACCAACAGTCAAGTTTGGAGGTGGGAGCATCATGGTGTGGGGGTGTTTTTCAGCACATAGTACAGGCAGACTTCATATAATTGAAGGAAAGATGAATGAACAAATGTACAGAGATATCCTTGATAAGATTCTGTTGCCATCTGCCAAGATGCTGAAGATGAAATTAGGGTGGACAGTTCAGCAAGACAATGAACCCAAACACACAGCCAAGGAAACTCTCACCTGGCTCCAGAGAAGGAAAATAAAGCTGCTAGAATGGCCCAGTCAGTCATCTGACCTGAATCCAATTGAAAATCTATGGAATGGAGGCGCCATCCCCTCAGTACAGCACCCCCCACCAGTACATACACTAACTCTCACGTAGGGCTGTGCAAAATGACAATATATATTGGATGACGATATAAAAACGTCTATCGTTTCATAGAATACTCTATCATTTATATCGGTATTTAAAACGCACATACTCCCGTTTATTCAGTAAAGCTCCTCACACTACTTGTCAGCATCCTGCCACTCCCCCGCAGTGCACGCACCATGTGTGGTATGTGGCTAGGCTTTCTGATGGTTGCTAATTCTGAACTCCCAGTATGGTCAAATAGTCGCTAGCCCACTACTTTTTTGCCAGACAGGATGTGGAACTGTTTTCCATCGTGCTCACCCACTTCTTCACACAATCTGAAACTTGCACTCCCACACTCAGACTCATTCACTCTCACTCTCACCCATTCCCATACCCACACGTTCACACATACATGCACACACCCATATCCATATCCCGGGAAGGGGGGGGGGGTCTCCTTTTGGTATTGAGGCCCGGGGGCTGGAGCTGGTCCCGCTGGGGAGGTAGGGGGGGGGTTGCCACACTGGCCGTCCCTCCTGGAGCGGCTGCATGGCTGTCCTGGGGCTTGCTGGCTTCGGGGCATTTGTCCTCTGTGGGGGTTGGTGGTGCTGTCTTGCTTGCTCGGTGTTTCCAGGGGGAGGAGGGGTTGTTGCTGTGACCTGCTGCCCTCTTTGTATGTTTCCAGGCAAACCACTCACACACACATACTCACTTTGAGCACGCTCTCATACGCGCACATGCACACACACATATGTTCTTTTGCAGGTGCATATATCAGGCTCATGATGAGACCTTTTCAGAAGAAGAAACAGTTTGTCTTCTGTTTGTTTCAGTTGTGTCAGTTTGGTTTTTTCCCCCCTCCCTATCCCATCCCCCCGTCAGGTCTATCATGGGTAAGACAATTTAAATAAAGTATTAAAAGTTATTACAAGAGGAGTCTATAAATAATATACAGTACATAGATATGTGCTGTATAAAGTTTCTTTTGGCAAAGTAAATCTGTTTGGCACTATAAGGGAAGCAGATTTCTGTTCTGCTTACCTAGCTGCTTGACAGGACAAGGGGAAAAAAAAATCTATGGAATGAACTGAAGATCACAGTTCATAGAAGACACCCACAGAACCTTCAAGATTTGAAGACCGTTTGTGTGGAAGAATGGGCTAAAATCACTCCTGAGCAATGCCTGCCCCTAGTTTCTCCATACAGGAGGCATCTGGAAGCTGTTATTACCAACAAAGGATTTTCTACTAAATATTAAATGAATTTCACCAAGCGTGTTCAATACTTATTCCCTGTGTCATTCGACTTTATGAAATATCACTTGTTTTGTGAACACAGTTGCCTTGATTTCTTTGTATGTATGGATTACTTGGGTTGTTACTGATATCTGGTGAAAATCTCAGGCCAATGGCTTCATCAGAAATAAGTTTAATGAGAAAAATGTTAACGTGTTCAATACTTACGTTCCCTACTGTAACTGTTTTCAGGAGCTCCATCCTCTTTTCATATTAATGTGGACACATCTAATCTTATTTGCTGATCACACACATGCTGACAAATGCAGATACAGAAAGGTTATGATGAGTCACAGATTTCTGTGTTATCCTTTCGATACAATGTTATAAATAACTTTGTCCATGAAAAAAATGCATTCTGATTCGACGCTTTTGGGCATGCAAACACATTTGATTGGATCTAAGCCCTTGTAAACAGGTTGCAGCCATCAATCAGAATAATTTCAGTCAGATTGAAAAAAATATTGTCCATATAACCACAGCTATTAGTTTAGATGAAGTGACCACCCGAACACACAAACAAGACTGACAAGAAGAAACGGATTAATTCAGTATGAATGAGATAAACTCTATGCATTAAATGTTGTAGATGTGGCCCTGGATTCCTAACTCATTGCAAAGAGACCATTTTTGGTAACTTACAGGTTCAAGAACTCCCTACCTCCATTATAAACCTCTCGGATTTAATTTATATATTTCACTGCAAAGGATAGCGTAGTAGCTACTACAAACTGAGGGCTAAGTTTCAGTTATGGGTAAAAATGCCTTATCCAAGGAAAATGCTAATTTCTAACTCAGCTTTTCTCTGCAGTGGCTTTTAACCTCTGCAAATAACCTTGTAGTGTCCTTTGTTGCAGCTGTGAATAATTCAACTATTCATGCCCATATTAAAGTCGTTCTCAAGCACATGTGCATAGGAGCAGGTGTATAGCAGTGTGTGTGCGTGAGTGACAGAGGGGGAGCCTACCCATTTCTTGTCGTTTTATATTCCACTTTAAGAATGGGTTTACAAGGTTCTGGCTTCTTTCCATCCTTGGGCTGTTTTCCTAAAATAGACCAAACAAAAGTTACTTCAGTTTGCCACTTTACCTCTCCTGCTTCTTTTTTTTAAATCTTTTCTTCCCCAGCAGCAGCTCTTAAAATGCTGTGCTGAACAGTAGCCACACAATAACTGAAGCCTATTCATCAGAGAGTGGAGAGACAAATGCTGGGGAGAGGGACATGCAAAGAAAGGTGTGAAAGATTTGGGATGATGAACAGAATCAATCTATTCCAACCTCAAGGGACGTCATTGAGCTAAATTTGCACATCCATCACAGGCGCACATGCCTGAACATATTTCTGAATTATAATGTACAAAAAAATGGTTGAATATATCTTGACTATTACTGAAGAACCAAAGTGACCCCTAATTCTGGGTGTACTGGAGGTTTGTATAATGGAGAATGCTTTTTAATAACTGTGTCTAAATAATGGATATCTAAAAAGACAATTTAAAAGGGGTACCTGTAAGCCTGAGTTAAACCTGTCAAAGGAATTTGCATAATTGCCAATTAAATACCAAAATAATTATGCAGGCAGCAGAGGGAGAAACAACTAATTAAAAAGCCTAAGAGGTAAAATCCTCTTTGCAGTTCCTCACAGACAAAACCAGCTTGAGAAACTGGTTAAATGTTTTGTTTTGCTTTTTCCCCCGAACTTTAATTTAACACATTTCCTTTTTCTTCTTTTTTCCTGGTGCTTTATCCCTTCCTGTCCATTTTCCACATTGTACTCTTTCCTTCATCTGGGCGAATTGTCAAAATACTCTGTGAGGTGAATGGGTGTGTCAGGGACAGAGTGTCATGAATGGCCCTCGCGAGCCATCATAAGACGCCACAAGTCACCGGTGAGTTTGCACAGTTTATTAAAGAAACAGGAAAAGGGACAAAATAACGAGCCACAGGGGGCTAAAACACACTGTGACAATAACCATCGAAGACAGGGAATAACGGGAACATAAGATAACACACTTACAGTCACAGAAGAGGAATTGTCAACAAATGAACAGAGGGATGCTCCAATAACGTCTGACCGTGAACAGGTTGTTGACGAGACTGCCGCACATTTCGCTCCCAATTGCCCTCTTAAGTAGGGGGCCGCTGATGAGGCGAAATGTGACACAGCTGACAGCCGGAAGCCCTTCTGAGTGCTGTCACAATAAAAGCTCGGAGAGCAAAAGGGGCACACAGCTGCCAGATGGCCAGGAATGGTGCATGGCTTGAGCGCGGACGAGATCGGCGCTCGAACCGTAACAGTACCTCCCCCCCGAGGACAAACTACAAGTGCCCTATGACACCCGAGCCCCCCCCTCAGGGTGGGCGGATGGGGGCACAGGCCTGGAGGGTGAGAGCCAGCAAGAGCAGAGAAGAAAAGAAAAAAAAACAAAAAAAACAAGATGGATACAGGGAGCAAATGGGGCAATTACACAGTGGGAGAAAAAAAACACTAAAATACCCACAGGCGGGATAATACACCCAAAACAAGGGACACTAAGCCCATCAGCCATAAACAGAAACTCGAGTCAATGACCAAGATACATAGTTTCAAAGGAAAAACATATCATCCCCCAACAAAGGAAAGGGGGGAGAGGAAAAAAAACCCACTACATACGTTGAAACCCTGTAGTTTGACTCATACACACAAACTGTACAGGCAACGAATGCACATTCAAACAGAGGAAAAACAAAACACCCGCTAGGAAGCGGTGACATAAGCAATTACATCCATATACGATTTTGTACATATACCATTTCATACATATACAATCTCGTACACAAGACCCCCGCACATCCCAATGATACAGGCGAACAGAAATGCAACTCAGGGATGAAGGCAGTCTAAACCCCGCGGCATGAAGGCCGAAGGTTCGGGGGGCCGCCCTGCGTCTAGCGTCCATATCGCTGGCAGGGGGTAAAGGAACAGTTCGGGCGGCCTACCCCACTCTCATGCCAGGAAACACAATTCTTCTGGCGGCCGGGCCAGGTTGTCGAACGGACAAGAAAGTTTGTCGGGTGGCCGACCCAGAACGCCAAACCGGCGAAACAGCTCATCAGGCGGCCGACCCGCATCTCTCAGCCACCAGAACCATAGGGGAGAAATTGAAGACGGCCTCCCTGGAGAGGGGGAAGACGAGGGAGAGCTGGGCCGAGTATTAGGAGCCCCAACGGCCCCCGGTGGAGATGAGCTGGGATGAAGATTATGAGGATGATGATGATGAGCTAGTCCAGTGTCAGGTGGCAGAGGATCTGCAGCTCCCTCACCGACCTTGGACCAAACCGGCGCTGCACCCCCGTTGGACCTCGACTGGGTCAGCGCAGCACCCCCGTTGGACCCCGATTGGGTCTCGTCAGCACCCAAGATGGGCCCCGATTGGGTCTCGTCAGCACCCACGATGGACCCCGATTGGGTCTCGTCAGCACCCACAATGGACCCCGACTGGGTCGGCGCAGCACCAGAAACGACCTCAAACCCCGGACCCGGAACCTCCCGCACGGCGACCAGGAATGACTCCGCACCGGTGACCCTGGGAGAAGGCTCAGGAGAGAGAAAACGACCGGGATCAGGATCACCGGTAGCAACAGAACCCGATGAGACAGGCTTGGATGCAGCGGGCAGCTGCACCCGGCTCGTCTCCCCAAGAGACAGGCAAAAATGCTCCAGAGTAGAAAGAAGGAAAACAAGGTAGAGCACTTGCCTGATCTCGGGTTCTGTTGCCGTCCAGGACTTCGGCGATCCGGGCTCAGGAAGAAGAAGGTCATCATCTGGCTCCCACTCGGCTGTGGCGAGCTCCGCGATGTCCACGTTGATGACCCGCACGGCGTGGTGGCAGGGGTTCCTCGACCTGCTAGGTTGGACCGCTCCTCTGTGTAGACCCGGGGACGCTTTATCGTCGGCGCAGGCTCCAGGCTGCAGTCCGCTCCTCTCCTCTGCCCACGACATGGCTGCGGGGCCGGAACCAGGTTCTCCAGAACCGCAGGCCCCCTCCTCGTCCAGCGACGTAGGCCTGGCATCGTGGACCACTCAGCGGAGGGAGACACAGAGACAGCAGGTTTAGTAATTACAGCTACAGCAGATGGTAGGAGCTCGGGGGACTGCGAACCCCGAACTCCGCCCCCAGGAGTCAGTCAAGGCAGATCACAATTATGGTGGAAAGAAGGAACTTGCACTTGCCTGTCTCCAGGAGGGAGGATGGTACCTGCTGTAGGGGACGTTGTTCCTCCCATTCCCCGTCAGATGGTGACAGAGGGCCCCCTGGAAGGACGAGAAGGAGCCGCTCGCGATGGATCAAGGACGGGGCTCGCTGAAGCAGGACTCTTGGCAAACACAGCAGCCGGGGAAGACGTCGAGGAGGAGGGGGCGACGGCCGAGCCGAACCGGGCACAATGAGCTGACAGGACAGCAGGGAAAGGTGACCCGGCGGGAGAGGCTGCGGGGGTTCCATCCAGAAAAGACGCAGGAGTAGCAGCTGTCCGAGAGGTGGAGTCCTTGCAACGACCTGGAACTGGATCCGGACGGGGATCTTGCTGAGGTGTACCTTGGCTGTGGCGCCGACGTCTTCGACGGCCCCTGGATGGCGCGAACTCCTGGACTGGATCGAGGACAGGAACGGGATCCCAAAGCGGGGAGCGGGGATGCCTCCTCCTCTGCTTCCTGCCGTAGTCCTCCTCCACCATACGGAGTATCTCGTGCTGTGCGGCGATGTCATCCCTCCTCGCGCCAACTTCAGGGTGGTCGGCGTAGCGGGGGAGATGGTTTAGGACATCCTCAGCGCAGTCCAGGTACCAGTGTACGTTGCTGTGATAGTCGAGGAGGGAGGCAGCGATGAGCGTTTCGTCCACGTACTCCAAAGCCTCCGCCAGCTCGTAGTCTTGACTCTGAGCATGGCCCCTCCGCGACGGCATTCTCCCAGCACACAGTTACCCAGACAGGGAAAAACAACTGACCAATTAAAGAAAACTCACCAGGAACGGCGTCTCGGTTTGGCGTCTCCGTTTAGGCACCCTGGCGGCAGTCTACTGTCATGATTGGCCCTCGCGAGCCATCATAAGATGCCACAAGTCACCGGTGAGTTTGCACAGTTTATTAAAGGAACAGGAAAAGGGACAAAATAACGAGCCACGGGGGGCTAAAACACACTGTGACAATAACCATCGAAGACAGGGAATAACGGGAACATAAGATAACACACAGTCACAGAAGAGGAATAGTCAACGAATGAACAGAGGGATGCTCCAATAACATCTGACTGTGAACAGGTTGTTGACGAGACTGCCGCACATTTCGCTCCCAATTGCCCTCTTAAGTAGTGGGCCGCTGATGAGGCGAAATGTGACACAGCTGAAAGCTTTGACTGCCAGAGGCCCCTCCGAGCGCTGTCACAATAAAAGCTCGGAGAGCAAAAGGGGAACACAGCCACCAGATGGCCAGGAATGGTGCATGGCTCGAGCACGGACAAGATCGGCGCTCAAACCATAACACAGAGGAGTACATCTTCAAAGGAGCAGACCTGCTTTCTGCAAGAAATCAGAGCCTATACATAGCACCTGTATGTAGGAGGGCTTCTGGGGGGGTGGCTACAATGACAGTGGCAGAATGTATTATAAAAATTACATAGTATTACATTGGGACCCTGACAGTGAGATCATGCAGGACAGTCCTTTTGGAGGTAATAGAAGACTTAAGGCATATTTCATATTTCAGTCATTTCTGGGAATATCTACGGAGCACAAAATAAGCCAAGATTAGAAAAAAAACTGAGAACGAACAGTGAGGAAAATGTCTTTCTTTATTAACTCATAGCCTCATAAACACATCTCAACCACTTGGACTCTGTGCTCTGCTTTTCTTTCATTTTTATCTGAAAAGCATTTTATTGAAAAACCCCTCAGGGGAATCCCGACCTTCTCATTGGTAACCAAAGATTCTTGCCACTGTCCTGAGATCACAACCTGTCACAGATTATTTATACAAAGTGCAATATTTTTGTGACATTTGATTGTGATAGTGAAATAGAAGCTATAGTCTTCACTCTTTAAAACAGTTAAAATGTTGCCAACCAGGGTTGGGGATTTATCTGATTGGAACTGGAATTGGGCAGGGTTTCCTCTGGTAACATTTCTATGTGGCGTGCCGCCACCCTTGAAGTTATGCCGCCACGCTAAGAGGAAATGTAAATTTAAGAAAAATAAATGAAGGAATGATGCTCTGCAAGCGCGCACACAAACAACACGCTTGACAGTCATCTGCGCGTCAACGTTTGGAAGCGCGCCGCCCATGTGACGGTCAGTTGGCAGACAGTGTCTCTCTCTAGCATTGCTGTCCAAGAGAAGCATGAGCTTATTAAAGTACTTTAAACACGGAAAAAAGTAGAAGAGATATGTAAGCAGTGGAGGCATTTATCGTGGTTTTAACCCACTGGTAACGGGAACAATAATGAGGAGTCGATTAGCAAACAGGTGTGGTTAGGCTTCATATACAGGGAAAAGCAAGCGTGACTGAATTGCTGAGGATTTGCTTCACCAGCCACTACAATATTAACAGGGCAGCTGTGGCTACAGTAGTAGCTTACCACTATCAATGTCTATCTGGAGTGAATGAATAATGGACTCACTGTAAGCACTTTGAGATGTCACATGACATGTAAAGTGCCATATTATTATTTTTATTATTATTATTATTATTATTATTATTAGTCAAGCCCACATGGAGCCCCTGGTTATGAGGGAAAAAGCCACATGTATGTAACCTGAGGTAGCTGAAACTTGATCTTTGTCATATGATGTGCCTTCAGATCAAGATAAAATTGCATTATTTATGTATGACCATTACCAAAAGAAAGCCTTAGAATCCTAGATAGCAATCACAGGTCCACACATGGCATTGTGAATCAAGCTGTGTCTGAAATCATTTCCCATTTACTACATAATGGACAACATTTACCCATAATAGGATTCCGGCTCCCTGTTTGAACACACTTTTTGTGAACACTACTGAGTCACTGTGTGTTTGTGTGTGTTCATCTCCTTACCGTGTGGTGTGATTGTCTGTATGGGCTTGCCCTGGCCTCTCACGTTCCATATGGTCAGAGTTCCATCTGAGTGACTGCAAATGAACTGCTTGCCCTCGTGGTGCCAGGCGACTGAGTGGATAGCCTAAGAAATGACAGGCAGGGAGTCAGGAGGAGGAGGGATAGAAGAGTGGTTCAACCAGATCAAACATCATGTGCCACCATGTCCCATACGCTACCAGCTTGTCACATCACCACAGCCATACGGAGGATCATTTTCATATGTGGTGTAAAAGTTTGTGACTTTGCAATTATGGGCAGATGGTTAAAGTGAGATAAAAAAGGTCCTGAACCTTATTTAGCATAAATCCATATAATAGCTCATTAAAGAGAGAGAGCGAGAGATCGAGAGAGAGAGTTTGAGTTTTAAAAAATCCCTTTATTGTACAATTCAAAAATGTAAGATCACCAATACCATCATTCCACCAAGTGTCTCACATTTCAAAAGTGCAAAGAGAGAGAGAGAAATGCCAAGTATAGATAAATTCCAGTCATGTGACTTCCAGTGGGGTCAAATAGGGTTGGGAGCAAAATTGGAGGTGATGATAGAAGCTTGTTTACTTATGCAATGGAGCGAAAAGTGTGAAAACCTTCAAAATTTAACCCATAAGAACACATGCTCCCATAATTTTCCTTGAAGGAGAAAGGGGTCTGGGTTCTTATGGGTTAAAGTGAAACTCTTGATGACGACCCTAGACAGTGTTACTATGAAAAATCAGCTTTAATCAAGAAGCAGGATCCTTACTCGATCCCAAAGCAATGGGACTGTCCATAATGACAACGTGTTGCAAAAAGTACAAGCAGACACCACTTTGAATTTAAAGCATGTTAAGTTCACTTGCAGACACATCTTCTTAGTTTAGTTTAGTGGTTTATTTGTCAGGGACCATGTACAGAAAAAAAACATTAAACACCGGGTAAAGATGCTCTGAACCAGATTATAGCATTCTCACTAATTTCTATCAGTAGTCCCTGAGGCAGACAAGAAGATATTAAAAGAAAAACAGCATATATAGAAAGAAATTCAGGTCGGGCTTCAGAATCTGTTGATCCTGAAACAAGCAGGGAGTAAGTTTAAAAGGTAAAAAGATAAGAGAAACAGCACACATAAAAACAATTTAAGAGTATAATCTCAAATCCCATTTGAGGGAGAGAGTCAATGCTGACAGGCTTGATTACTTAAAATCCACTTTTTAGTCTCTGTGGAAAATTCTCTGTAATTTGTTCTGGTCTTCAAAGCAGTGGGGAGTTTGTTTCATTCCGTTATAGCTTTGTATGAGAAAGCTGACTGTCCAAAAGCAGTTTTACTTAGGGGGATACAATAATGCCACCTAGAGGAAGTCCTTGTTATTCTGGTATTTTGTTCAGAAGTTAGGTACACAAAAGTCTTAAGAGGTGGGGGGGGGGGGGTGCAGAATCAGGAAGGTAGAGCAGGTCGTCTAATAACCTGATGGTTGGCGGTTCGAATCCCGCTCTCCCCAGATATCCTGCCGTGGTGTCCCTGGGCAAGACACTTCACCCGCATTGCCTCCAGTGCCCATAACACTGGGTATGAATGTGTATAAATGTATAAAATGTTCGGTGGTGGCCGGAAAGGCCGTTGGCGCAGATTGGCTGGCTCGTTTCCGTCAGCCTGCCCCAGGGCAGCTGTGGCTGCAGAAGTAGCTTGCCACTACCACTGTCTGTCTGGAGTGAATGAATAATGTACCTATTTGTAAAGTGTCTTTGAGTATATATGATAAAGCGCTATATAAAACCGATGCATTATTATTATTATTATTATTATTATTATTATTATTACTATTATATTTTCAAAGCTTAACATTTGCGTTTGGCAAGTATACCACAATGGTGATACTGTCGTGTCTTCTTATCCAGATTTTGATGGATTGTTTATACAGGAATTCCAAGGGTTACAGAGTCATACTGTTGGCTTTTGACCAGCATGAAATGCAATAGGAGAAATAAATAATAGGAGAATCTTTTCCTTCGGAATTCTGGTGGACTGCTGCAGTCTGGGCAGAATCATTTGACCTTTGGGAGTATGGACAAGCATGGCACCTCCGATTCTTCGGGCTGCACCAGTGGGGAGTTGCGAGCGCAAGCCCACCACCACCAGCAGCAGCACCAACACCACCATCACCTCACTTTGGGACCTGTGAGTGACGGGATGGAAACTTCTCACGTCGACATGGTGTTGTTGTACAAGGCAAGGCAAGTTTATTTGTATAGCACATTCCGTGTACAAGTCAATTCAAAATGCTTTACATAATAAAAACATTAAAGCATTACAGCAAATTGCAAAAGCAATTTGACATAAGAATTGAAAAGCAAACTAAAAAGTAAATTAAAGAGAAACACAAACAAGTTAAAATAGAATAAGACAGAAAACGTGCAAGAAATAAAAGTTACAGTACATTGTAGGAACAAATGTTCTATTGAAAGGCCGCGGCAAATAGGAAAGTTTTTAACCTCAATTTACAGCAGCTGAGAGTTTCAGCAGCCCTGATGCTTTCTGGGAGTTTGTTCCATATGTGAGGAGCATAAAAACTGAATGCTGCCTCACCATGTTTCGTTCTAACTCTGGGCACAGATAGTAGGCCTGACCCTGACGACCTGAGGGCTCTGGGTGGTTCATAATGGACCAGCAGATCTGAAATGTATTTTGGCCCTAAACCATTTAGAGCTTTATAAGCCAACAGGAGTATTTTGAAATCAATTCTTTGACAGACAGAAAGCCAGTGTAAAGATCTGAGGACTGGAGTTATATGATCTACTTTCTTGGTCTTAGTGAGGACTCAAGCTGCAGCGTTCTGAACTAACTGCAGCTGTCTGATGGACTTCTTAGGGAGACCTGTGAGGACAGTATTACAGTAGAATCAGAATCAGAATCAGGTTTATTGCCATTGTTCATGTAGTACACAAACTAGGAATTTGTCTCGGTACAATGCTGCAACATTAAACATGATAAGATAAGAGAAATAAACTATACATGTAATAAAGTGTAGGATAAGATTAAGTGATACTGGTCAACAGTTAAAATATATATTAGCCAGCAGCAGATACTGTGGAGAACTATATAGTGCAGTCGGTAATGCAGGAAGAAAACAGTGATGATTGACATGAGTCTGGTTGAGCTGCTGTACATGGTGCACGAGAGTCACTTAGTGTTCAGCAGTCTAATGGCAGAGGGGAAGAAGCTGTTCATGTGACGGGAGGTTTTAGTCTGGATGGACCGAAGTCTTCTACCAGAGGGGAGGGGGGCAAACAGTACATGACCAGGGTGTGAGGGATCGGCTATGATCCGGCCAGCACGCCTCCGGGTCCTGGAGATGTACAGATCCTGGAGAGATGGGAGCTTGCAGCCGATCACCTTCTCAGCAGTGCGCACGACGCGCTGCAGCCTTAGTCTGTCCCTGGCAGTGGCTCCTGCGTACCACACGGTTATGGAGGTGGTGAGGATGGACTCGATGATGGCTGTGTAGAACTGCACTAACATCTTGGTGGGTAGCTTGAGCTTCCTCAGCTGCCGCAGGAAGAACATCCTCTGCTGGGCTTTTTTGATGAGTGAGCTGATGGTCAGCTCCCATTTGAGGTCCCTGGTGATGGTAGTGCCTAGGAAGCGGAAGGAATCAGCAGTGGTGATGGGAGAGCCTGAGAGGGTGAGGGGGGGCAGAGGAGTAGTGACTTTCCTGAAGTCTACAATCATCTCCACTGTCTTCAGAGCGTTCAGCTGCAGGTTGTTATTGCTGCACCAGGACGCCAGCTGGGCCACCTCTCTCCTGTAGGCGGACTCGTCGCCGTTGGAGATGAGCCCGATGAGGGTGGTGTCGTCCGCAAACTTGATCAACTTGACAGACTGGTGGCTGGAGGTGCAGGAGTTGGTGTAAAGGGAGAAGAGTAGGGGGGAAAGTACACAGCCCTGGGGTGATCCGGTGCTGATGCTAGTATAGTCTGAGACAGTCTTTCCCAGCCGCACATGCTGCCTCCGGTCCGTCAGGAAGTCGATGATCCACCTGCAGAGGGAGTCAGGCACGTTGAGCAGGGACAGCTTGTCCCGGAGCAGAGCGGGGCGGATGGTGTTGAATGCGGAGCTGAAGTCCACAAACAGGATCCTGGCGTAGGTTCCCGGGGAGTCCAGGTGCTGCAGGATGGAGTGGAGGGCCAGGTTGACTGCATCGTCTACAGACCTGTTGGCTCGGTAGGCAAACTGCAGCGGGTCCAGGAGAGGGGTGGTGATGGACTTGAGGTGGGACAGGACCAGGCGCTCAAAGGACTTCATGACTACAGAGGTGAGCGCTACAGGTCTGTAGTCATTAAGTCCAGTGATCCGTGGCTTCTTGGGGACAGGGATGATGGTGGAGGATTTGAGGCAGGACGGCACGTGGCATAACTTAAGGGAGGTGTTAAAAATGTCTGTGAATACAGGAGCCAGCTGTTTCGCACAGAGTCTCAGGGTGGAGGGAGACACGCCGTCTGGGCCGGGGGCCTTGCGCGGGTTCAGTCTGGAGAACTGTTTGAGCACATCCTGCTCACTGATGATAAGGGGAGGGGGGGTGGTGGGGGGGGGGGTGCCTTAAATGAAGTAGGGAATGTGGAGGCTGTGGAGCTGGAGGGAGGGGGGGAGTTGGACACAGATGACGAGGTGTCAAAACGGGCATAGTGTTGGGACAGTCTCTGACAAAGGGCTTTGTCATCCTGACCTTTAGGAGCCTGAGGCCGATAGTTGGTGATCTGCCTCAGTCCTCTCCACACGGAAGCCGAATCATTAGCAGTGAACTGCTGCTGGAGTCTCTCTGAGTACACAGATTTAGCCCTCTTCAGCTCTCTGTTAAACCGGTATTTAACCTCCCTGTAGCAGTCCCTGTCTCCACTTTTCAGCGCTGCTTCCTTCTCCTTCCTGATCTGTCTGAGCTTAGCTGTGAACCAGGGTTTGTCATTAGAGTAACTCACCCTGGTGCGTGATGGAAGAATGTTCTCTTCACAAAAGTGGATATATGAGTTCACAGTGTCCGTGTACTCATCCAGATCATGCGTGGCTCCTTTAAGCATGCCCCAGTCAGATATTTCCATGCACGTTTCCAGCTTCTCCTCAGCTTCACTGGTCCGTATCTTCGTAGTGCTCACAACAGGTTTAGTGAGCTTCAATCTCTGTCTGTATGTGGGAATGAGGTGAACCATCACGTGATCAGATAATCCCAGCGCAGCTCGAGGGACAGCGCGATATGCGTCTTTCACTGTGGTGTAACAGTGATCCAGTGTGTTTAATCCTCTGGTGGGGCATTTAATAAACTGTTTGTAGCGGGGGAGATCGTGGCTCAGATTGCACTGATTAAAGTCGCCAGCCACAATAATCAGCGAGTCTGGAAAACTCCGCTCTGTGTGTTGAATGTGATCCGCGAGCACGCGCTGAACTTCGCGCGTGTCCGCGTCGGGAGGGGCGTACACAGCGATCAGTATAAAAGAAGCAAACTCCCGTGGGGAATAAAAAGGCTTGCAGTTGATAACAAGAAATTCCAAGGCAGGAGAACAGTGTTTGGAAATTTCCGTTACATCAGAGCACCAGCTACAGTTGATGTAGAAGCAGACACCGCCTCCTGTGGTCTTGCCGGAAAGCTCTGTGTCACGATCAGCACGGAAGAGCTGGAAGCCGTCGAGGCGCAGCGCGCTGTCCGGTATATTTTCCCGGAGCCAGGTCTCAGTAAAGCAGAGGACAGCTGAGGAGGCGAGGTCCTTAAAACGCATCAGCAGTCTCAGTTCATCCACCTTGTTAGAGAGAGAGTTGGTATTGGACAGAAATATGCCAAGCAGCGCCGTTCGCGAGCCTCTCCTGCGAAGTCGTACGAGAGCGCCCGCTCGTCTTCCTCTCTTCCGCCGTCTCACTTTCCGAGCCAAACAATAAACCAGATCGGCGGCAGGGGCTAGAAAAACTGGGAGGAGGTCCGTGGGGGTCAAAGTCCTGATATTTAAAAGTTCTTCACGGGTATAAGTGCAAGCAGACACACAATTGACAAACAAAAACAAACAAAGAGCGCAGCGAAGCACCATGTCGACCGCTGTGGGCGCCATCTTGGATTTAAAAAATCCAGTACAGTAGTCCAGTTTACTAAAGATAAATGCATGGACAAGTTTTTCTAGCTCCTTCTGACAGATCAGACCTTTAATCCTCACTGTGTTCTGTAAGTGATAATAGGCTGACTTCACTATTGTGTCATGATCTGGTGCATTGGCGGGGGCCATGCCCAATTGTCAGATTAGTTTTGTCTTTTTCTGTTTGTTTATTTTCTGCACACCTTGTTTGCTGTATTTGGTTCCTGTTTTTGGTTAGTTCATTTTTAGTTTCTGTGTTTCCTTTCTTGGTTTATTGTTTTGATCATCGCTGGCACTGTGACAGCTCGCGCATCACTTCCGCCTGTCAGATTCTGTTTGCGGGCTGTCATGGCTGCTAGTAATGATCGTCACTCATGACCCCACAGGCGTTGCCAGTCCGGGGGTTCCTATTTAAGCCGTGGGCGCCACTTCCCTGGCGCAGCGGTGAAAATTTCTCCAGTCTCTACAGAAAATCTCCCCAGAAATCTCTCCAGATGTCCAGGGAAAGAGCCAACACTTCTGACTAAGAGAAAGCGTGTGGACATGACTGAGTGTGTGGCCATACTGAGCTCTGAGGATGTTGCAGAGATTGATGGAATGCAAAAGTCAGTCCTAAAAGTAGCGCTGTGAAACTTAGTTGGAAGATTGTTTTGCACTGATACTGTGGGTTAAATTAATATAACGGCAATTTTAAAACAATTTGTTACAACTAATCAATGAGCGGATTACGAGTTCGATTTGGATTTGGCTTAAAACAAAATGAAAACAAAGAAAGCTAGGCAACTTTTTGAAATCCATACTAGCCTGATGGAAAATGCACATTTATTTAGATGTGCAACTCATTCTGATTAACTGGTAATAAGTGCAGGTAATTGATAAAACAACACTTTGTCCCTCCACCAATGTTCGTACAACCAGTGATTGCACAATTGTTCACCATATGTACAACATTTTCTGCTTAATGTGGCTGTGGCTTCACCTCCACTATGGCCACCAATATGGGTGCTTTAAGCCATGTGACATCATATTAAAACTATTAGCGACAGATTTACTAACATGCTGCATCATCGCAAAACCCTATTTTGGCATTAAAAAACTACTGTTGAGATTTACTAAAGGGCGTAGGGCAAAGTTAGCGGTGGAAAGGCATGGACTATGTTAATTTTGCGCCTGGCCTCATTATATACAGTGGTGTGAAAAAGTGTTTGCCCCCTTCCTGATTTCTCATTTTTTTGTATGTTTGTCACACTTAAATGTTTCAGATCATCAAACAAATTTAAATATTAGACAAAGATAACACAAGTAAACACAAAATGCAGTTTTTAAATGAAGGTGTTTATGATTAAGGTGGAAAAAAAAATCCAAACCTACATGACCCTGTGTGAAAAAGTGATTACCTCTTAAACAAAATAACTGGTTGGCCACCCTTAGCAGCAACAACTGCAATCAAGCGTTTGCGATAACTGGCAATGAGTCTTTTACAGCGCTGTGGAGGAATTTTGGCCCACTCATCTTTGCAGAATTGTTGTAATTCAGCCTCATTGGAGGGTTTTTGAGTATGAACTGCCTTCAGGACTTTTATTAGGCCACGCCAAAGTTTTCATTTTGTTTTTCTTAAACCATTCAGAGCTGGACTTGCTGGTGTGTTTTCGATCATTGTCCTGCTGCAGAACCCAAGTACGCGTCAGCTTGAGGTCACAAACAGATGGCCGAACATTCTCCTTCAGGATTTTTTGGTAGACAGCAGAATTCATGATTCCATTTACCACAGCAAGTCTTCCAGGTCCTGAAGCAGCAAAACAGCCCCAGACCATCACACTACCACCACCATATTTTACTGCTGGTATGATGTTCCTTTCCTGAAATGCTGTGTTACTTTTACGCCAGATGTAATGGGACACACACCTTCCAGAAAGTTCAACTTTTGTCTCGTCAGTCCACAGAGTATTTTTCCAAAAGTCTTGGGGATCATCAAGATGTTTTCTGGCAAAACTGAGAAAAGCCTTTATGTTCTTTTTGCTCAGCAGTGGTTTTTGTCTTGGAACTCTGCCATGCAGGCCATTTTTGCCCAGTCTCTTTCTTATGGTGGAGTCATGAACACTGACCTTAACTGAGGCAAGTGAGGCCTGCAATTCTTTGGATGTTGCTGTGGGATCTTCTGTGACCTCTTGGATGGGTCGTCACTGCGTCCTTGGGGTAATTTTGGTCAGTTGGCCACTCCTGGGAAGGTTCACCACTGTTCCATGTTTTTCCCATTTGTGGATAATGGCTCTCACTGTGGTTTGCTGGAGTCCCAAAGCTTTAGAAATGGCTAGAAAATTGAACTCAGCTTTCAAAGACGTGATAAACCACAGTTAATTTATGTTTTAACAGGGGGCAATCACTTTTTCACACAGGGCCATGTAGGTTTGGATTTTTACCCGCAATAATAAACACCTTCATTTAAAAACTGCATTTTGTGTTTACTTGTGTTATCTTTGTCTAATATTTAAATTTGTTTGACGATCTGAAACATTTAAGTGTGGCAAACATACAAAAAAATGAGAAATCAAGAAGGGGCAAACACTTTTTCACACCACTGTATGTATTTGTGGGAGTTGTCATGTCAACTCACAAATTTGAGGGAGGAGAGAATTTAAATGACTGGTGCAAGGTGATTTACTAACGTTTGCAGTTGTCAGTATCCTGCTAAATGCTCCAGGATTTAACGTCCAAAAAAAGCTTTTCTTAATTCATCTGCGCCTGATGACAGCGATAAGAACTGAGGGCACGTAGCCAGACAGACAGAAGCTTCTCCCTGCGCGTGCCTTGATTTGGCATGACAGAACAGATTAATATGAACAGAAATGATCTCACAGAGATCGGTGTTGTGCTGAACGAACATCAGCCAGCAGATGATTTTTTTTAAAATTTCATGTGTTTATATATAGCATAATAATAATTATTTATTTCATTGATAACACATTTTACATCTCGAGACAAAATCTCTCCACTAATATGATTAAGTACAAGAATAAAAGCAAACATTAAGTACATACGATGACACACCAGGACATCCCTGGTGAGAACTGCTCTGGTAAAATAAAGGTCATATAAATAAAATGAAAAAGCTTTCCTAATCAATGAATTTGTATCCATAAAGTAGTACAGCCCTTCCTATCTGGAGTGGACAAAATGAAGAGCACAGATCCATAACGTCCCCTGACATTGCAACATCGTAGTAACTCAATGACAGCAGTCTCTGCTGTGGCTGTCCAAGGAATAAGTGAAATTATGTGCATTTAATTTTATTATGTTCCAGACTTCAGTAAAGATAAAATGCACATACAGTATTTATGAAAAATCATGGACAGGGAAACCTGTATATTTTGTTAAAACAAAGTTATTCACATAATAAAACCCCAGTCTCCATCAGACCATCTTGACGGTTCTTGTGTTAATAAAATAAACACGTTGGTCAATAATTAATTTATTCATGAGTAGTTCTTAATTTATACATATTATACAAAGGAGTCTGCCATGTGAAATGGAAATCAAAACTTTGATATACGTCAAACAAATACTATAAACTATTTTACTGAGGTTTGTGCTTAAACAAAAGCTTAAAAAAAGCTTTAAAAAAAAAACCAAACTACATTATGCTCCACCAAACCGGCTGTGCCTTTGTTGATGACCCGCTCCCTCAGGTGTGTCTGTGCGCAATTTTGCGTGCTCTGGGTGGATGGGTGGGCATTACTGAAATGAAGTGACTGCGTCTGTGTTCATAATTTTATGTGTTGATAGTAGATCACTGGCAAAAATTGGCCACTCCCTGAGGCGCTCTGTCTAATTTGCGCACTCACTAATTCGCGCTGCCTTAGTAAATCTGCCCCTTAATTTGGTTATGCACTTAGGTCTTTACTCTGTCTCTGTCTATGCAGACAGAGTAAAGATAATTAACAGATTAATAATTATTTCAGAAATATACACACTTGCCTGAGGAAAGAAATCATCTCGTCCATCCAAAATAGCTAAACACTGCCGGCCAGACACATTCAGGTTCATCAGCTGTCATCAATTTTGTCAGGTTCTGAGCATGGTCAGGGGACCATGCTTATGCTTTAAGTTTATTTTTGCTATTCATTGTGTTTTCTTCACCTCAGCTTAGTCTGGATATTGTGTTTATTTTCCACGATCATGTCCCCATTTATATTCCTGTGAATTTGGCATTTATTTCCTTTTGCCATGATTATCTTCTGAGTTCTGTCTTGTCATTTTCATTACCTTAGTCCTAGTTTAGTTCATCTTAATCCTGTTTATTAGTATTATGTTTACCATGATCACAGTTATGCTTGGGTTTGATGATTATTGTTCTTATGGTTATGTTATCATGTTTATTCCTGACATGATTTGGGTTTGGGATTTTGTTTTGAAATCACCTTTTGTTTACTTCTGGTTTTGCGTTATGAGTTTTTGCTTCATTAATTATTCACAGCTGCTTTTGATTTCTTGGTTATTGATTGTTCACGGGTGTTCTTGATTTGTTTCCCTATTTATGTCAGTTGAAATTTGTGTTCTAGTGTGGCATCATACCAGGAATTACCCTCTGGCTTTTCATTAAGTGTTTTGGAAATCTTGTTGTGAGTGTTGTGCTTTGATTTTCCACAAGCTCACCTTTTCACTACAGCCTTCATGCTTTTTTGCATTTGTGTTTTGGAAAATAAAATCTTGTTTGCACCAAGTCCAGCCCGCATCCTGGGTCCTATAGTTCACCCTAATCTGCCGGAGGCAGAACCTGTCAGAATGGTGCCACCAGCCAAGGACTCAGCAGATTTTGACATTAAAGGGAATGGAATAAATGCGGAGCAGTCTTGCTTGGCAACTGAAACTGAGGAGCTTACTGATGTCGCCCGCACCTCCCAACACTGGAGGAGGCTTTGAACTTTTTAAATGCCGCGGCCAGGGTTATAGAAGACTTCCCCAGCCTGTGAAGGTTTCCCGAGCTCACTGGACTGCTCATATCCGTTCCCAACTTGCAGTGGACACTCTCCGGGCTGGTGAGAAGCCCTCCCCGCTCATCCAAACCTGCGCCGACGATGAAGTGTCCCTGAGTTCAGACGTTCTCTGGTCTTCGCCACTCACCGGTCCCGAAGGCACTCTGCGGGCTGGAGAGGGACTTTCCCCGTGCACCGGAGCCCGCGTCAACAACACAGCGTCCCCTGGTTCCAATGTCCCCTGTCCCTCACTGTTTTCCAGCCCCAGGCTCAACTCCTCCTCTCAAGCAGCAGCCCACTGCACCACAGGTTCCTTGGAGGATGTCCGCCGCCAAGCGAGAGAGCTTTTCGGGTTCACACTTGGCCCTGGGTGGACCCGACTGGAAGGGAGGCTCTGGGAAATGCCCCTCCTCTCAGTGCTCTGTTCCAACTCCTGCACCCACACCTCCTCGCCAGGCGATCTCTGCAGCCACCAAGGGGGATTCACCTGGGTCCTCAGCAGCAGCAGCACAGGAACTAAAGCAAGTACCTTTTCATTCTTTAACACCAATAAATGAAAGTCCTGGCCTTGTTCCCGGTGTGTGTGTGTGTGTGGGGGGGGGGGGGGGGGTCAGTGACAACCATCTACCCTGGCTGAGCCCTCACCATCTGTTGCTGCATCCATCCATTCATCCTCACATGCCTCTCCCCTCTCTGTTGCTTCGAACACTATATTGGAAGGGATGGCAGCTGTCACGTCTGCGGTTCCACCAGCTTCTGGTGCTTCACCTGCGGCTTCATCCGTTTCCACACCTGAACTTTTGCCTGTCATCACGCCTGCTGCTCGGACTGCAGCAGCAGAGTCCTCATCGGCGGTGGATCAAGAGTTAAGGTAAGTCCTCTTTTTTGTATTTATTATATCAGTTTTATTATATCAGGGTTTTTTTTTCCATGTGCCCCGGACTTACCGCTGACCTCCAACAAATGGATGACTCTCACAAGACCGTCATCATCAATAAGGAACTGGCACGACTTAACATCGATGTTGCTTGCTTTCAGGAAACCCACTTGGCCGACAGCAGCTCTCTTAGAGAATCAGACTACACCTTTTATTGGCAGGGCTTGTCCCACGACGAGTCCAGGCAGCATGGTGTAGGTTTTGCAGTGAGGAACTCACTAATCTCCACCACAGAAACCCTTACAGGAGGGTCCGAAAGAATCCTCGCCCTCCACATGAAGACATTGTCGGGCTTTTTGAACATCTTTTCTGTGTATGCCTCGACCTTCACGTCCACTCCAGAAGCCAAAGATCAGTTCTACGAGGCTCTAGATGAAGTGTTATCTAGAATACCCCACTCTGAAGGCTTATTTTTGCTAGGCAACTTCAATGCTCGCGTCGGAGCAGACTGGCAAGTGTGGCCATCCTGTCTTGGCCAATTTGGCATAGGTAGGATGAACGAGAGTGGACAGAGGCTGTTGGAATTCTGTTGTCATCATGGCCTCTGCATTACAAACTCCTACTTCGAGTGTAAAGAGCTGCGAAAAGTGTCTTGGAGACACCCACGGTCCCATCACTGGCACCAGCTAGATCTTGTCATCACCAGAAGAGCGGACCTCAGCAGTGTTCTTCACACGAGAAGCTATCACAGCGCTGATTGTGATACAGATCATTCCCTTGTTGCCAGTAAGGTCAGACTGAAGCCAAGGAAGATCCACCATGCCAAGACTAAGGGTCGCCCCCGCATCAACACTTGCAGAATTTCCGATCCAATCAAGGTTCAGACCTTCGCTGACAGCAAGAGGAAACTTGAATCAGAATCAGAATCAGAATCAGAATAAACTTTATTGCCAAGCATGTAAAAAAACACACGAGGAACTTGACTTGACATTGGTGCGCATGCGCGCGACACAACGACACGGCAGCCATAAAGGCGCCTCATCAAACAGAGATAGATAAGAAAGGGAGGGGAAGGGAGGGAACGACACAAGGGGGGAGGAGAAAAAAAACTTCGTTATCAAAATACAGCTTATTTTTAAGCAGATTGTGATTACAATGAAAAAAAATCTCTCAATAGCACAGAGCAACAACTCAGAATTCACGAGACACAAGAGAGCAGTGTACAGTATATCTTTAATCAGTTCATGAATCAATGTGTGTGCGGTGTTGAGCAGTGTTGATGATAATAAGAGAGACCCAAGGACCCTTGGCAGAAGATGTTTTGTCTGTCTGGCGCCCAGTCTTATCTGGCGCTGCAGCTGGCTGTCCAAGGCCTTGTGCTCATGATTTTGAAAAAAAACACAGTCTGCAGACAGCCAGGAGGAATTTTCATGGGGAATAATAATGCCAAATAGGACTGATCACAGAGAAGACTTGTATTTCTTCTGTAGATTCAGTACATTAATCCTTCATTGCGCAGCTTTGAACTCGTCGTGGAAAGACCTGAGCGAACCCATGATGTAATCCACCTTACGAGACAGTTCTCCAGTAGTCGCTATCAGGGTCTTCTCCAGTTTCTCAATTTGTTGGATGCACCTCGCCTGGCCAGCATTTTGATAGGTTGAATCCATCTTCAGCAATTTGCGGTAAACCAAGACAATTCCCGTCCCAATCAGAATTATCCCAATCACCAAGATTACGAAGATAAACAAATCTTCAATATCTTCGATAGAGAGATTAGAGAGACACAGCATTTTCCAAATACCTGTGTCACATAGATAGCCCACTGGAGCCGTTCCAGCGGGGCAAACAGCTTCCCCCGGAGCACTTTTCCTTGTTGAAAAAATAGTGTCAATTGTGTTCAAAGCCCAGCTTATTAACTCCATAATTTCTTTTCGGCGGTCGCAGTCAGACGCAGACAAACAACAGCAAGCTGGGATCCAGTAGGAGGGGAGGAAAAAATCAGCAGGAGAGAAGAAAAAAGTGTCTGCTCTCTTGGGAGGGCGGAAGTGAACCTCCAGTCCGATATCCCAGGCTACGTGGATGCCAAATGGAACCACCTTCGCAACGCCATCTACGACTCAGCCATGACCGCATTCGGAAAGAAAGAAAGCAAGAATGCTGACTGGTTTGAGGCTCACTGGGATGAAATGCAGCCAGTCACAGAGGCCAAAAGAGAAGCACTGCTGGCTCACAAGCAAAACCCTTGCCCTGGCACACGCAACGCCCTTCGAGCAGCAAGGATCAGAGTCCAGCAGGTTGCCCGCCGTTGCGCCATTGAGTACTGGCAGAATCTGTGCACCAACATCCAGGTAGCTGCCGATTGCGGATACGCCAAAAGAATGTATGAGGGCATCAAAACAGCTATTGGCCCCACAAGTATCAAAACAGCACCGCTCAAAGCTAAGACAGGCGAAGCCATCACCGACACGAGCAAGCAACTCCAGCGTTGGGTCGAGCATTCTCTTGAATTGTACTCGACCCAGAACATCATGACAGACGTTGCCCTCAGTGCCTTGCCTGGCCTACCAGTCATGGAGGAGCTTGATGAAATGCTCATGCTGGAAGAGCTCAGCAAAGCCATAGACTGCCTCACCTGTGGCAAGGCTCCAGGGGAAGACGGTATCCCCCCAGAAGTCCTGAAACATGGGAAAACAGCCATCTTACAACCACTATGCGATCTCCTCTGCCTTTGCTGGGAGCAAGGTCACATTCCCCAAGATATGAGAGATGCCAACATAGTCATGCTGTATAAGAACAAAGGCGACCGCAGTGACTGCAACAATTACCGTGACATCTCTCTTCTGAGCATAGTTGGCAAAGTCTTTGCCCGGGTCACCCTTTTGCACCTGCAGAGCCTCGCTTCGCAAGTCTATCCTGAGTTCCAGTGTGGCTTCAGAGCCGGAAGGTCCACAGTGGATATGATCTTCTCCCTCCATCAGCTGCAGGAGAAGTGTTGAGAGCAGCAGCTGCCATTGTTCCTTGCGTTCGTGGACCTGACAAGAGCCTTTGACTTAGTTAGTCAAAGCAGGCTCTTCCAGATCCTGCAAAAGATCGGTTGTCCCCCAAAGCTCCTTGCAATCATCTCCTCCTTCCACATGGATATGCATAGTACTGTTTGCTTTGACGGAGCCACCTCAGATGCCTTCCCAGTCAGCAGTGGAGTGAAGCAGGGTTGCGTTCCAGCACCGACTCTCTTTGGGATTTTTTTCCTCAATGCTCCTCCACTACGCCTTCGCCGACTGTCCTGAAGGTGTCTACATCCGCACGAGATCAAATGGAAAACTCCTCAACATCGCAAGACTTCGTGCTAAAACCAAAGTCTACAAGGTCCTCATACGTGAGCTGCTGTTTGCAGGTGACGCTGCTCTAGCATCACACAGCGAGGAGGGCCTGCATCACCTGGTCGACAAACTGTCCCACGCCTGCAAGGAGTTTGGGCTCATGATCAGCCTTAAGAAAACCAACATCATGGCCCAAGATGCTGTCTCCTCTCCTGTCATTACCATTGATGACACACAGCTGGAGGTTGTGGACACCTTCACCTACCTAGGGTCCACTGTCTAAAACACGCTCTCACTGGACACCGAGATCAGCTCCAGAATTGCCAAAGCAGCTGCTGTCATGGCCAAACTCAACAAGTGTGTGTGGAACAACAATCTGCTGAGTTTGAAGACCAAGCTATTCATATACCAAGCTTGCGTCCTGTCCACTCTCCTGTACGGCAGCGAGTCCTGGACAGCCTATGACACACAGGAGAAGCGATTAAACGGGTTCCACCTCCACTGTCTTCGGCGCCTTATGCACATCAAGTGGCAGGACAGAGTCCCCAACACCGAGGTCCTTGAGTGTGCTGACTTGCCAAGCATCCCTGCATTTCTCAGCAAGAGACAACTCTGGTGGCTCGGCCACGTGCACCGCATGGAGCCTGACTGTCTGCCGAGAGAAATCCTTTACGGAGAACTGCGAGTGGGCATCTGCCGCGTGGGCTGACCGCTGTTGCGTTTTAAAGATGTCTGCAAACACGACATGCGGTGTGCACAGATCAACGCCAATAACTGGGAGGTTATTGCCAAAGATTGAGCCACCTGGCCCCACAGTGTCAAAGAGGATGTTCTCAAGATGGAAGCGAACACAAGAGTCCAGATGGCGACGAAGCGTGCGGCGAGGAAAGAACACGCAGCATCAGCACGTGCACCATCAATCTTCATCTGCACCAACTGCTCCAAAGACTGCCACTTAAGGATTGGGCTGTATAGTCATTCCAGGCGCTGCTCCAACCCTTGACGCATTAACCATCGCCTCTTCAAGAGGAGGTTGCCAGATATGGATATCAGTTTTAGGGAGGTCTTGTCTTACTCTTGGCAGGGAGACCTAGCTGCAGTTGCCATCTGCTCCTGAGCTCTCCCCGTTGGGCTCCACTGCCACCAGTTATAGTGACACGGTGTCTGTTCCTTCCTCCCCATTTGAGGTGGCCGTGTTGGGGATGGGTCCCCAAGCGATTGGGCTTGAGATTCCCCAGCCTGAGTGGCCTGGGCTTGTCGCTGATCATTCCACATCATCTGGTGTCACCACTGGTCAACCCTCATCATCTGGTGTTGCCACTGGTAAGTCCTCATTGTCTGGTGTCGCCACTGGTCAGCCCTCATCATTGGTGGTTAACACTTCCCCACTGCTGTCTCATAAACTTCATGCTTTAGCCCCTGTGGTCCACGAGGAGCACGTTTCTCAGCTGCCATCTCCGGGAGGTAATGCATTGTGCTGTCTAGTCAGGTGGCCCGGGGACGCTGGGAGACCACCCGACGCATCATGCTCCTTGGTCTGGTGGCCCAGGGGCTCTGAGAGACCATCTAAGCGGTAAATGGTAAATGGTGTTCTCTTATATAGTGCTTTTACTCATCTCTGGATGACCAAAGCGCTTTACAGATCCTGCCATCCACCTATTCACACACACATTCACACACTGATGGCGGAAGAACTGCCATGCACCGGCGCTGGCCTGACCCACCAGAAGCAACTGGGGGTTCGGTGTCTTGCTCAAGGACACTACGACATGCAGATTGCAGACAGAGTGGGATTTGAACCCCTGACCATCTGACCAGTATTTGGGCACACTACACCTGCACCACAGCCGCCCCAATCTGACATCTGAGATATTACGCCCTCTGGTCTGGTGGTCCAGGGACACTGGGAGACCACCTGACATATCATGCTCCTTGGTTTGGTGGCCCAGGAGCTCTGGGAGACCATCTGACATATTACGCCCTACGGTCTGGTGGCCCAGGGATGCTGGATGGCAACCCAACACATCACGCTCCTTGGTCTCGTGGTCCAGGGACTCTGGGAGACCACCCAACACATCACACTCTCTGGTTTGGTGGTCCAGAAACGCTGGGAGAACACCCGGCACATCATGATTCACAGTCTGGTGGCCCAGGGACACTGGGAGGCCACCCGGCACATCACGTTTTATGGGCTGATGGCTCAGGGACCCTGGGAGACCACCCGACACATTACACCTCATGGTTTGGTGGCTCAGGGACTCTGGAAGACCACAGATGCATCATGCTTTCTGGTCTGGTGGCCCTGGGACACTGGGAGGCCACCCGACACATTACGCCCTACAGTTTGATGGCTCAGGGACGCTGGGAGGCCACCCGACACATCACACCCTACAGTCTGGTGGCCCTGGGATGCTGGGAGGCCACCCAATGCATCATGCCCTCTGGTCTGGTGGCCCTGGGATGCTAGGAGGCCACCTGACACATTACGCCCTACGGTTTGGTGGCTCAGGGATGCTGGGAGGTGACCCATCACATCACGCTCCATGGTCCAGTGGCCAAGGGACTCTGTTCAGCCACCGGACTCACCATGCTCTCTGGCTTGGGAGTTCATGGACTCTGGTCAGGCCCCAACTAACTGTTTTGTTTTTGTTTTGGACTCTGTGTGTGTGTGTGTGGGGGGGGGGGGGTGTTGGTGGTATTGTTTTGGGGTGTCTGGAATCCACCCCTTAAAGGCAAGGCTCTGTCAGGTTCTGAGCACGGTTGGGGGACCATGCTTATGCTTTAAGTTTATTTTTGTTATTCACTGTGTTTTCTTCACAGCTTAGGTTGGTTATTGTGTTTATTTTCACAATCATATCCCCATTTATGTTCCTGTGAATTTGCCATTCATTTCTGTTTGCCATGAGTATCTTCTGAATTCTGTCTTGTTATTTTCCTTACCTTAGACTTTGTTTAGTTCATCTTAGTCCTGTTTATTAGTATTATGTTTATCATGATCACAGTTATGCTTGAGTTTGATGATTATTGTTCTTATGGTTATGTTATCATGTTTATTTCTGTCATGATTTGGGTTTGGGATTTTGTTTTGACAGTGCCTTTTGTTTACTTTCGGTTTTGCGTTATGAGTTTTTGCTTCATTAATTATTCACAGCTGCTTTTGATGTCTTGATTATTGATTGTTCATGGGTGTTCTTGATTTGTTTCCCTATTTATGTCAGTGGGAATTTGTGTTCTAGTGTGGCACCATACCATGAATTACCCTCTGTCTTTTCGTTAAGTGTTTTGGAAATCTTGTCGCGATTCTTGTGTTTTGAGTTTCCACAAGCTCACCTTTTCGCTACAGCCTTCATGCCTTTTTGCTTTTGTGCTTTGGAAAATAAAATCTTGTTTGCACTGAAGTCCAGCCTGCATCCTGGGTCCTATAGTTCACCCTAATCTGCCAGAGGCAGAATCTGACAAATTTAAGATTTTCGATATTAATTAATGCTACTACTGTCTTGCCTGTTCAAGAATGAAAGAAATCCACAGGCAAAAGAAATAATATTTCTTAAAGCTACAAGAATAGGTGATTTAAGAGCGGGTTGGTGCCATTTAATAAATGTTTCAAAACCCAGAACAAGTGAAAATGCACAAAATGTACCTAATAGTCAGTTGAGAAAATCAAAGCTTGAACTTCTACAACACACTAGAAAAACAAATCAAACCCATTAGTAAATTAGAGAAAAAACAAGAACTAAGGAGGAAGTAATGCCTAAATATAACTAGTTTTGTTTAGCTTGAGCCTAAACAGAAATGAACAAGAAGCATTTTCAAAATAAACCCCAGGTCGAAATGAATCAAAACAAGGGATGGCACCACATAAAGAAACAGCAGGGTTTCCGCTAGTAACATTTCTGTGCGGTGGCCTGCCACGCCAGAAACTCAGCCACCATGCTAAGAAAATAAATGAAGGAATGACACTCTGCAAGCATGGACACAAACAACGCACGTGACAGTCACCCACGCATTGGAGTTCTGGAGTGCACTGCCCACATGACCGTTCCAGTTGGCAGGCGGCCCTATCTAGCACCACTATCTGAGAGACAAACCTGGCTTTGCGTCAGAGTAAAGCACAAGGTTATTTAAGTACTTTAAATGAGAGGACAAAAAGCAGAAGAGGTATGTAAGCAGTGGAGGCATTTATCATGGTTTTAACCTGTTGGTAATTGGAACAATAATGAGTCGCTTAGCAAACAGTTGTGGTTTGGCTTCATATGCAGGCTAATTGAGGGAAAAGCAAGGGTGACTGGATTGCTGAGGATTTACTTCACCAACCACTACAATAATAACTAATTTATGTTAATTATTATGTATCTGGCAATTTAAAATTACAGAAATTCACGATGTTAGTGACTTTAATCTGTCAACATTCTCCAGCCTTAAGATAAACTAAACCTGCCAACATAAGGATTTCAAAATAAGGGAGGTTTTTCCTGTTGTCTGGGTGGTGAGGAGAGTTCTAAAAAAACCCTGTAAATATATCCACCTTATTCCTGGGGATGCTGCTGTAGAAACCATTATGGGTGGAACTTCCTGTTTCAGCTGAAGTAGTGTTAGATAGCAAGGGTGGAGTAGCAGGGGCACTTACAATAGCATTTTTAAAAGTTTTTCAAATTCATTTTAATGTATAATCCACATACGTGTTTTGCACTCAAGTGGCAGCTAATTTCAGCCCTTGAAGTTTTTGTATTTTTTTTAATGTTTTGACATAGTTCTGGTACTTGTTGCTGGTGTTCGTGGTTGTGCCATAGACTGTATAAATGGAGGCTTCTCACAGGCAATGTGTAGATGATGCACTGAAAACGAAAAAGGACTGTTGGTTTGATCGGTGGTACAGACACAGGACAAACACAACAGCACCAGGTATGTTTTCACTTATATGCATGTCACAGACCTGACGTTTATGTGTTATATACTGTATATGTCACCAGAATGAAGGCTGCATGAAGTAAAATAATAAATAAACTAGAAAAGCACTCAGAGCGCATACCTCCGCCAAGTCTCCTTCCGTTTCTCATGGATTACCTCCAAAATGTATGTGTGTAGGCCTATTGCCACTTGCGGTGACAATTGCATCAAAGTCTGTCCATCAGTTTTGGAGTATTGTTGCTAACATACTGTGAGAAGATAAGAGCCTTGGCTGAGGTATGCATTCTCAGATCATCACCAAAATATAATGGGTTCCTCTCTAGCCCAAGAACCACCTCTGGTGAAAATTTCATCCAAATCCATCCAGTAGTTTTTGTGTAATCCTGCTGCACAAATACAAACAAAGCCCTTGGTGGAGGTATGCACTCTCAGATCATCACCAAAATCTAATCATCTGTTCCCTGTGCCATTACACACCTTTCCTGAAAATTTCATCAAAATTCATTCATAACTTTTTGAGTTATGTTGGTAACAGACAGACAGACAGACGCCGGTAAAAACATTACCTCCTTGGCGGAGGTAATAAAAATAGTAACAGTTTGCTTCCTAAGGCTTAACGATTTAAGAAAGATATCAAATAGTTGTTTGGTTTTTTTTTGGGGTGGGGGTGCATCTGTTGTACTGCTTTGGAACGATATGGACTTCAGCATGCATTGATTTTTAAATTATCACAAAATATAGGTCAATAAATTTCTGAACAATTGTCAAAAAAGGTCTGTACTGTATGTGTTAAGTTAAATAACAAGCATTCACGGCATGGCAGCAGCATGAGCATTTTAATTTTGGGGTAGAACAAACAGCTACAGCTGTATTTATGCTCGCAGATCACATCCAACTTACGGAGCGGAACTTTCCAGACTCCCTGGTTATCGTGGTGGGCGATTTTAACCAGAGCAATCTGAGTCACGAGCTCCCCCGCTACAAACAGTGTATTAAATGTCCAACCAGAGGAAATAACACGCTAGATCACTGTTATACTTCAGTAAAGGACGCATATCGCGCTGTTCCCCGCGCTGCGCTGGGACTATCTGATCACGTGATGGTTCACCTCATCCCCACATACAGACAGAGACTGAAACTCACTAAACCTGTGGTGACCACCACAAAGAAATTGACCAGTGAAGCTGGAGAGAAACTGAACACATGCATGGAAATAACTGACTGGGGCATGTTTAAAAGAGCCACACATGATCTTAATGAGTACACATACACTGTGAACTCATATATCAACTTCTGTGAAGAGCACATTCTCCCATCGCGCACCAGGATAAGATATTCTAATGACAAGCCTTGGTTCACAGCTAAGCTCAGACGGATCAGGAAGGAGAAGGAAGCAGCGTTGAAAAGTGGAGACAGGGACTGCTACAGGGAGGTCAAATATCGGTTTAACAGAGAGCTGAGGAGAGCTAAATCTGTATATTCTGAGAGACTCCAGCAGCAGTTCACTGCTAATGACTCGGCTTCTGTGTGGAGAGGACTGAGGCAAATCACCAACTATCGGCCTCAGGCTTCTAAAGGTCAGGATGACAAAGCCCTTTGTCAAAGACTGTCCCAACACTATGCCCGTTTTGACACCTCGTCAGCTGTGTCCAACTCACCCACTCCACCCAGCTCCTCTGCCTCCTCAGCCCCTAATTCATCAAGAGCGGTCCCCCCCTCCTCCTCCTCCTCCTCCCCCCCTCCCCTTGTCATCAGTGAGCAGGACGTGCACAGACAGTTCTCCAGACTGAACCCGCGCAAGGCCCCCGGGCCGGACGGTGTGTCTCCCTCCACCCTGAGACACTGTGCGAAAGAGCTGGCTCCTGTCTTCACAGACATTTTTAACACCTCTCTTAAGCAATGTCACGTGCCGACCTGCCTCAAATCCTCCACCATCATCCCTGTCACCAAGAAGCCACGGATTACTGGACTTAACGACTACAGACCTGTAGCGCTCACCTCTGTAGTCAAGAAGTCCTTTGAGCGCCTGGTCCTGTCTCACCTCAAGTCCATCACCACACCCCTCCTAGACCCGCTGCAGTTTGCCTACCGTGCTAACAGGTCTGTGGACGACGCAGTCAACCTGGCCCTCCACTCCATCCTGCAGCACCTGGACTCCCCGGGAACCTACGCCAGGATTCTGTTTGTGGACTTCAGCTCCGCATTCAACACCATCCGCCCCGATCTGCTCCAGGACAAGCTGTCCCTGCTCAACGTGCCTGACTCCCTCTGCAGGTGGATCACCGACTTCCTGACGGACCGGAGACAGCATGTGCGGCTGGGGAAGTCTGTCTCAGACTCTGTTAGCATCAGCATTGGATCACCCCGGGGCTGTGTACTTTCCCCCCTACTCTTCTCCCTTTATACCAACTCCTGCACCTCCTCCCACCAGTCTGTTAAGCTGATTAAGTTTGCGGACGACACCACCCTCATCGGGCTCATCTCCAACGGTGACGAGTCCGCCTACAGGGAAGAGGTGGCCCAGCTGGTGTCCTGGTGCAGCCACAACAACCTGCAGCTGAATGCTCTGAAGACAGCGGAGATGATTGTGGACTTCAGGAAAGTCACATCCCCCCTGCCCCCCCTCACCATCACAGGCTCTCCCATCACCTTTGCAGATTCCTTCCGCTTCTTGGGCACCACCATCACCCGAGACCTCAAATGGGAGCCAACCATCAGCTCCCTCATCAAAAAGGCCCAGCAGAGGATGTTCTTTCTGCGGCAGCTGAGGAAGCTCAAGCTACCCACCAAGATGTTAGTGCAGTTCTACACGGCCATCATCGAGTCCATCCTCACCTCCTCCATAACTGTGTGGTACGCAGGAGCCACTGCCAGGGACAGACTAAGGCTGCAGCGCGTCGTGCGCACTGCTGAGAAGGTGATAGGCTGCAAGCTCCCATCTCTCCAGGACCTGTACATCTCCAGGACCCGGAGGCGTGCTGGCCGGATCATAGCCGATCCTTCACATCCTGGTCACGTGCTGTTTGCCCCCCTCCCCTTAGGTAGAAGGCTTCGGTCCATTCGGACTAAAACCTCTCGGCACATGAACAGCTTTTTCCCCTCTGCCATCAGACTGCTGAACATTAAGTGACTTTTGACTCTCGTGCACTATGTACAGCAGCTCAACCAGACTCATGTCATTCATCACTGTTTTTCTGTTGCATTATTGACTGCACTATGTGGTACTTCACATTATCTGCTACATGCTAATTTTTTAAACTGCCTTGACTAGTACTACTCATTATTACTAGTATTATTATTATTATTACTTATTATTACTTATTTTTCTACACTTATTGCACATTTCTAGTCCTTTAGTTTTTTAGTTTATCCCTTTTTCTCATTATGTTTTTAATGTTGCAGCATGGCACCGAGACAAATTCCTAGTTTGTGTATCACATGAACAATGGCAATAAACCTGATTCTGATTCTGATTCTGATTCTGATTTACCCCGACATTAAAACACCCAAGCATGGTACCGTGGTTCTTTGTGGCTCTGACTAGATTCTACGTCTGCTCTGAGGTAAATTTGATTATGTCCAACATATTTTAACAAAATGCAGCCGACTTTATTGCGGTGAAGACATTGTTATTCTCAGAGCTTTTATTTGTTTACAGCATTAGCAGCTTAGCAGTGGCACTAACAAACAGAGCTACTGTCTGCCAGGCCACTTTTTAAGGTCATCTTCCTATGCCTAGATAGTCGTTGGAAGTGGTATGATTATATTACTGTTTTTGAGGTGCAAAAGACCATGTTCCCGCATTTCTGATGCTAAAGTCATTGTTTTTAAACAAGGAAAAGCGTCCTGTTTCAGTGACAATCATAAGTTCTAAATTGGTACCAGAAGTTGCTACTGTAAGTCACGTCACGTAAGGCATCATGGGGCCTAGGGATAAGGTGGATAGAAAAATTATAACAGAAATAACAGCATCTTTGGTCATTTTAGATTATTTATTTCATTAAATATAATTTTATTAATAATTATATTTTTTTGAAATCGGAGTTAAATTATTGCTCTGTTCTGGCTCTGCAAAATTATAGTCAAAAGTTTAAATTGTATGAGGAAAAAAAGTCAAATTTTTTACCACAGTCTGTTTCCAATTTATAACAATAAAATTTTTAAAAGAGAAATAAATAGTATAAAATTAACATATTCCAGTTACAATAGTGTCATGTGTTTTCTGACGCGTCAATACTTGACAATATGACAGCTCCAGTGACGTACGTCTGCATGCCTTAGCCCTGAAGCAAGTTTAATGATTTAGTTTTTAATTCTAACCTTTAAACTACTATAATACTTGTACATTTAAAAAAAAATTCAACCAGAATAAATTTCAGCAATAATACATTTGATCACACGTTTTTAAGCAAATAATACAGATTTAAGAACAATTTAAAGAACAGTTTAAGCATTTTTATGCTGTACTGTGTTTCAACACATATAAAAGAGTCTTTAACCCAGCAGTCCTCTCCTGTTGCCATCTACAAGCTCAATTTCTCTTGAAAGAGTAAAGTTTTTACTCACTTCTAAAGTATTTTTAGCATATACTTTCTTTCTCTTACTCAAGTAAGGATTAGGGTTAATTTGTGGATACTCTGATCGCCTTGGCTGTAAGCCCAGCTCATAAAAAAAATTGAAAACACAAACACATCATGACCAAAGTGGGTCAGGAAAGAGCAGTCTTTCTTCTTGTTGCCTTAAAACCAGCTCACATTTTGAACTTTAGGTAAACGTGCACATTGAGAGAAGCTTTCCACTCTTAATATACAGCACTTTTCAGCTTATATCTTCCCTCATTTTTTACAAGTGAGACTGCATTAGTCCAGGCCATCTTGTGTCACAAAGCACACAGCACACGTGAAGGATCATCTGAGTGTCAGAGTCGATGTGAGCACATCTCCAGGTTAAATCAGTCTCCTCCAGTTGCAGTTGCAGTTTATTTAGTTGTGTATCAATTTTGCTGTCAACGTGTCATTAATCATATCCAGTGTTGTGTGTCAAGCTCTATGATTTTGTGAAGTTGTATGACAAGGGCTATGACAGCGGTGTCAGCACGTGTTCTTAATCTCTCTTTGCAAACGTGTTTCACTCTACAGTGTAGTTTATTTATATATTTTGTAGAATACTGGACTCAATTTATTGTTTAAACTAATTCAGTGGAATTGTGTAGCACTTGTTTGTGTCTGACTTTAATTGCAGTTTTGTTTAACCTAACAAACACATAAGAGCGTCCAGAGTTAACCCACACAGGTGTAGGAAGAACATGCAAACTGCACACAGAAAGCCCCCTGTCAATCAAGGAATCTGAACCGGGAACCTTCAGGCTGTGAGATAAAGCCCCAAGTCACACAGACCTGCATGTGTGAACAGTTGTGAATAGCTGCAATGTGTTCAAATAAATGCAGAAAAAAATGGACTTTGAGTTCATATCCATGATTCCTGGGAATGCTTGTAAATATGCAGTGAGCTACACTGCTAAAAAAAAAAAAAAAAAAAATGTGTTCACTACATTGAAGAGAAACCACAAATACTATCATGTGTGACCATGTATTTCAACTATAAATGCAAGTACAGTGGTGTGAAAAAGTGCCCCTCCCCGATTTCTCATTTTTTGTATGTTTGTCACACTTAAATGTTTCAGATCATCAAACAAATTTGAATATTAGACAAAGATAACACAAGTAAACACAAAATTCAGTTTTTAAATAAAGGTGTTGATTATTAAGGGTAAAAAAAAAATCCAAACCTACATCGCCCTGTGTGAAAAAGTGATTGCCCCCTGTAGTGTATTTAGATTAATGGGTTTATAGGTGTTTTATTGTTGGTACAAGCATTAAGGTAAATATGAATGTGAGACTGGATGAAAATTTCCTACTATTACACAACCATATTCTGGTAGTGGCACCAGTCCAGATAATGGACAGTTTTATTAACAATTTTTTATTTGTATCAATTATTAATCAGTCTTAAAAAAAAAAACCTTGTGACTTCTTGTCTGCTGATAATCAAGAAGATGCACATGAAATCAAACAATAACTCCCATATGTCTTTCAGTAGTTTAAAAAGAAATGTCAGAATAGGTTAACACATTTGGATAACTTTAAAACAGAGAATTCAACATGTATTATGGGCATCATAGATGGTTATTGAGCATCACATGTGAATCAAACATTTGTGGAACCAAAGAACCCTAGTTTAACTTGGTGATATACTGGAAATTGGAAAACCATAAAATAGCATTGGTCAAGAAAAGTGGATGCAGTTTAATGAAGAAAATGATGAGTAAACTATCTATAAAAATGGAAAATTCTTGTTACTCTGAAAAAGAACGTAAATTAATGAAAGCACAAAATGCATTTTGAAATTCTGATGGGGTTTGCATGAAATTAAGTTTAAAGAATTTATACCAGGAATATTCTGAAGAATTAAGTTTAATTTAAACAACAGACCGTCAGCCAAGCAGAATCATTGTGCCCCAGTGGGTAGCAGGCGGTCCATTGGATTCTGTTTCAACTGGACCGGCGTGGGTTTTGTTGGAAGACTGGCAGACAGGCTCTTTACCATAGTTATGGCCTACTCCCGAAATCACAAAGGGGCTGGTTCTTCGGCAGGCTGGCTGCGGTCTTCTCTTATGCACTGACGAAGGAGTTTGTTTATTGTACAAAGTCCCATCAGAAAGTCAAATTGAGACAAGAACATGCCACAGATCCATTTCTTCCAATGTATTGTGGCTGGAATGAGTTGCTTTAAGCTTAAAAAAAAAAAATCAAACAAAACCTTCTTACACAGTAATTTAAAGAAAAAGAATAAAATAAGAAAAAAAAATCACAGAGCATGACAGGCTTTAGGCCTTACTTGGAACATAGAGAGAGAGAAAAAAAAAAAAGAAAGCGCAGAGAAGTCTGCTCCCTACAGCTTGACCACTGCCCCAAAAACTAAGCAAAGGAAAGGAAGCCTGGAACTCTATTGGTCAGTTAAAGTCCAGCTATGATCTCCCAAAGAGCAGAGAGAGGAGGGGGAAGAGACATTTGATATGAAAAGCGAGATCCTCCTAAAACACATATGTTGCTGAATAAAGCATAAATTCCTTAAACTTTAGTGACTAAGATATTCTACTCAAGAATAAGGGAACATACAATGTCTCTACATTGTAACTGTAATTAATTTATGATAGTAAGCATACAAAAAATTATTTCTTCCTGAAAATAAAGCAGAACATATCAAATCAAATCATTAAAAGCATTTGAAACCACAATTGTCCATTCCAGAGTTCAACCATGTCTTCAGTAGCGAATACTGTCTTGAGAGAAAGAATATGAATTAATTTATTGTTCACAACTGCAGAAATTCCATTTCAGAGAGAGCAAAAAAAAATTAAATATTTCTGCGTCGTCCACCAGATGGCACTGTAAAACTGTCTCGTGGGTTAATGAGGAATCTTGACTCCAAAGTCTGGATTATGTCAATCATAAATCTGTCATTTGGGGCATTCCTTTGCCAAAGAGCAAAAAAGTGAGAATGACTAAGCCCTGAAGAAGGGATTAACTTCCACTTTATGGCCAATGGATATTGTTACAGCTCTGGTCATTGGGTGAGAGAAGCAGTTCATTAAAACAATGAACAGTTCATTAAAACAACTCTCTTCAGCAAAGAATGATTTTATAAATTGGAACCAAAAGGGTTAACGCTACCCCCCCCTGCTGTTAAAACATAAAATAACTGTGGTTTACCACATCTTTGGAAAGCTGAGTTCAATTTCTCTAGCCATACCCTGGCCTGATTACTGCCACACCTGTTATCAATCAAGAAATCACTTAAATAGGACCTGCCTGACAAAGTGAAGTAGACCAGAAGATCCTCAAAAGCTAGACATCATGTTGCAATCCAAAGAAATTCAGCAACAAATGAGAAACAAAGTAACTGATATCTATTAATCTGGAAAAGTTTATAAAGTCATTTCTAAAGATTTTGGACTCTAGCAGACCACAGTGAGAGCCATTATCCACAAATGGTGAAAACATGGAACGTTGTGAACCTTTACAGGAGTGGCCAGCCGACCAAAATTACCCCAAGAGCGCAGCAACAACTCATCCAAGAGGTCACAAAAGACCCCTCAACAACATCTAAAGAAGTGCAGGCCTCACTTGCCTCAGTTAAGGTCAGTGTTCATGACTCCACCATAAAAAAAAAAAAAGAGACTGGGCAAAAATGGCCTGCATGGCAGAGTTCCAAGACGAAAACCACTGCTGAGCAAAAAGAACATAAAGGCTTGTCTCAGTTTTGTCAGAAAACATCTTGATGATCTCCAAGACTTTTGAGAAAATACTCTGTGGACTGATGAGACAAAAGTTGAACGTTTAAAAAGGTGTGTGTCCCATTACATCTGGCATAAAAGTAACAGCATTTCAGAAAAGGAACATCATACCAACAGTAAAATATGGTGGTGATAGTGTGATGGTGACACCAAGTCCTTACCTGGAACCCACAGGGGAAGAAAAAAGAGGCCGGTCTCGAAACAGCTGGAGACGAGATACTGAGGCAGAGCTTAAACAGCAGGGAACTAACTGGAGGGGAGTAGAGAGAGCAGCCCAGAACCAAGTGTAATGGCAAAGGGTTGTTGATGGCCTATGCTCCATGATGAGCTATAGGCTTAAGTAAGTAAGTAAGTGTGATGGTCTGGGGCTGTTTTGCTGCTTCAGGACCTGGAAGACTTGCTGGGGTAAATGGAACCATGAATTCTGCTGTCTACCAAAAAATCCTGAAGGGGAATGTCCGACCATCTGTTCGTGACCTCAAGCTGAAGTGCACTTGGGTTCTGCAGAAGGACAATGATCCAAAACACACCAGCAAGTCCACCTCTGAATGGCTTAAGAAAAACAAAATGAAGACTCTGGAGTGGCCTAGTCAAAGCCCTGACCTGAATCTAATTGAGATGCTGTGACATGACCTTAAAAAGGCGGTTTATGCTCGAAAACCTTCCAATGGGGCTGAATTACAACAATTCTGCAAAGATGAGTGGGCCAAAATTCCTCCACAGCGCTGTAAAAGATTCATTGCCAGTTATCGCAAATGCTTGATTGCAGTTGTTGCTGCTAAGGGTGGCCCAACCAGTTAATAGGTTTAGGGGGCAATCACTTTTTCACACAGAGCCATGTAGGTTTGTTTTTTTTTCCCCTTTATAATAAACACCTTCATTTAAAAACTTCATTTTGTGTTTACTTGTGTTGTCTTTAATATTTAAATTTATTTGATGATCTGAAACATTTAAGTGTGACAAACACAAAAAAAAGAGAAATCAGGAAGGGGGCAAACATTTTTTCACACCACTGTATATACACAAGTGTATACAGCTGTACGTACTGGGGTTAGTATTTGTCCACAGAGTCAATCTAAGGCATACAGGAGAGAGCATGCAGGCACAGGTGACAGATCTGACACATGCACCTGAATGAAAGTATGTCCATGTATTTGCATGCAAACATTCATATCTACAGATGTACATCTACTGGGAACATCAGCTCTTCTTTGCCTATCTTGGGTTTACAGGTTTTACTTGCCTGTATGTCTACAAACACCAACAAGTACGTAGGTGCATTTTGACTTGTTAGTTTTTTGTTTTTCTTATTTGAGACAAGGATGAAAAGGAGATGTTTTAACTTTACCTTGACATGTTTAACCGGGCCATTTCATCAATGTCTCAAATAAGAAAAACAAAAAACTAATAATTGAAAAAGAAAAGAAAATGAACCTACTCGAGCTGCATTTCAACTTTTTTTCAGCTTTCCTCCGGGGTGTGCAAGTTCTACATTTCCATATACCTTCAAGAACTTCATCACTACCATCTCTACTCACATATGTCCACCTAAAGGGAAGCATGGTGGAACAGTGGCTAGCACTGTTGCCTAACAGCTAGAAGGTTCCAGGCTCAAATCCCCAGGCTGGCAGAGGTAGGAACCTTTCTGTGTGGAGTATGCATGTTCTCCCTGTGCTGCATGGGTTCACTCCGGGAGCTCCGGTTTCCTCCCACAAGCCAAAGGCATACATGTTAGGTTAACTGGTCATTCTAAATTGTCCCTAGGTATCCGTTTCCCATAGGCCCTTAGAATAGACTTAGAATAGAGGGTTAGTACTCATGAAGTGCTTTGAGTGATCTTTGAGACTATAGTAGAAAAAGCACTATATAAGTACAGGTCCTTATCCCTTATACCCCTGAATCAAAAGTGGACAGAGGTACACACAGAATTCCATACCTACAGGTCTGTATGACTGGGGATTAACAGGGCTAACCATTGCACCTCTGTGCTGCCAGTGAATGACTCATTACTCTAAAATGGTATCCCACACTTATCTGAAAACCAGTAATCTTTTTTCCTCTGATCATGTTTGAGAGTGTGTCAGTCTTCCAACTTCCTCCTCATGAACACTATTTGCTTAAAAGCAATTAGATATAATTGACTTTTTTAAGCTAGAAATAATTTGCCAGTGTGCAGTGTCAGCTGGAGTAGACGGAGTTATCACAGGCGTACAGCAGAGTTTGTCAGGAACTGAGCCGGCTTGGTTTCCCCCGGCTCTGTGGGTCTTGGTGCCGTGGTGTATGCATGTTTTGTATGTATTTCCTGGGTGTTATCGTATCCATAGCCACTGCTCTGGAGCCGGCAGCTGTGTGTCTGCTGACAGTCTGCCAGTCTGACCATGCCCCCCTCAATGATTGACATTAGCTGTTCCCAGCCCCGATGATCATCTTTCCTGGGCCTTGCCCAGGTGCTTCCAATCTACCATCCCCAGCAACGCATGCCCTTAAGGAGCCTTTTTCCAGTCACGCATTGCTGGGTCACTGCACTTCATTTGCGATCACTGTTCATCGTATGAAGTCACGTCAAAGAAGGACTACTCTCACTCTGTGCTTTATGTGGACTTCTCGGACAGCTCCAGTCCAGTGAGTATTTTCTGTGTGCGTTTTTCCCCGGTGGTCCTCGCCAATTGACTGTCGAGCGTCCTGGTGGACTCCTCTAGCTACAGTGGAATATTTGACTTGTAACTGTGTGTCAGTATTGTCGTGTTTAATGGTGCATAACCCAGCATTTAAATCCTCGTCCTTATCTCCTTCTCCATGTGCTGTGGAAAAGCGCACAGGGAGTTTATGACAGAGTTGAACATTTCAAATTCTGTTAAAAAAATCCGATGAACAGTTATGTCACACTTACAGTTATCCGAGTGTGAAAAAAAACTATAATTATAATCCAACTGAGATTAATTTACAAATATTGTTAGCTACAAGAGCGACACTTAAACCATTGCTCACTCAAAAAAGCAGCACAGAGTATGAGGTTGGCTAAGCATAAATTATACGAGTTTGGTAATAAGCAGAGTAAATATTTGGCTAATTTGGCAAAGGGCAGACCTAATTCTCAGCATACTGCCTCAGTCAAAGATGCCTCGGGTCAAATTAAACAAGATGGTAATGATATCAACAAGGCTTTTACAGAATTTTATGAAAAATTGTATACAAGTCAGCAGACTGTAGGGGTTTCGGAGTTGAGAGCGCGTTTCTTTACAAATGTGCCTCTTCTTAGGCCTAATGATAAACAAATTATGGATTTGAATAGACCCATTACATAGATTCAAGATTCAAAGGCTTTATTATCATGTGGACAGTTAAGAAATGCTACATTTCCTGAGCAATGAAATTCTTACTTTGCTCTCTGAATGAATGCCAAGTTAAAGGTACAGAAACAACAGTTCTAGTAGGTCATGACACACTAACACAGTGTCTCAATCCTAGTATTGATGGATGCTAAGACACATACACCAACACACAGTTAGGCAGTAGAGGAATGAAAATGAAAGTCACCGGATGACTAAAGTGATAGTGGTATATTGATATCAGAGATGATGTGAACCTGAGGTGGCATGAACCTATGTACAGTGTGCAAATGAGCAGTGTGCAACCTGATGTGAACCTGAGATGGCATAGACTTATGTACAGTGTGCAAATGAGCATTGTGCAACAAGCAGTGTATGATTACAAATTATTGATAAGTAGCAGCATAGATGATATGGACATCAGACAGGTGATACTATATCTACTGTACAGGTGAGCAGTGTGCAAATTTAGCAGCCGGTGTGTGAGTTCCTATATGCAAAGCTGTGTTACAGAGTTTTGGGAGTTGTTGTCTGTTCATGAGTCTGATGGCAGTGGGAAAGAATGAGTTTTTCAGTCTGGTTATCCAGCATTTCACATTTCCGTACCTCCGGCCTGAGGGTAGAAGTGTGAACAGTCTGTGTTGGGGTGGGTGGGGTCCCAGAGGATGGAGTCAGCTCTGTTTTGAACTTTGCGGTGGTAGATGCTCTGCAGAGAGGGAAGTGGAGTCCTGATGATCTTCTCCGCTGTCTTCACCACTCTCTGCAGGCGTTTGCGCTCCAGGGCAGTGGTGTTTCCATACCACACAGTGATGCCGTTGGTCAGGATGTAACTTAGGTCATATGTGCTTTGCAATCAGGGAACACACCAGACCCTGATGGTTTTAGTTCAGAATTTTATTTAAAAAAAAAAATTAAGCTATTGATAGCGAAACCACTTTTGAATATGTTTAATCACTCTTTTGAGTCTTGATCATTTCCTGGAACACTTATGGAGGCACATATTAGTCTAATTCTTAAGAAGGTAAAACAAGACAATGAGTGCTCATCCTATAGACCCATTAGTTTATTAAATTTAGATAAGATTCTTTCAAAAATATTAGCCTGAAGGCTGGAGAAAATCCTTCCATATATTAGTAAGAGCAATCAGACAGGATTCATTACTGGTAGGAATTCATGTAATAATATAACTACTAAGACTATAATAATAGTACAGTAGTCTTACTACTGTAAGTAGTCTTACAGTAGTTATAATAATATAACTACTGTAAGACTACTTAACATTATGGTTAGTTAGATGTAGCAATATATTGCACATAATTTATTTATCCATTTATGAATTTTATTTTATACTTATTTATTTTTGTAGGTTTTTTATTTGGGTTTTAAATCTTTTATTGGGTTTTAGACTTTTATTGATTTTTTTTTGTATCTCTCTGATTTAGCTTTTAACTTTTTTACTGACCCTTCTCTCTCATCTCTTTTTTTTTTGTCTTATGTCCTGATTGGTGGAACCTTGAGTACTTTCATCATGTTTATAGTCAGCCCTGTGTTTGTGTTCATGTTGAATGTAATTGTGTTTTGTAAATATGTGTCTAAAAGGATGTCACCTGACTGCAAAACAAATCGACCTACGGATACAAATAAAGAATCAGAATCAGAATGAACTTTATTGCCAAGCATGTTTACACATACGAGGAATTTGACTTGACATTAGGTGCGCTCATATTAAGCACTCACTAATGACGTGGCAGCCGACAAGGCGCCTCAGGAACCTGAACCTGAGTTATGTTCGGCGTGATGACATCACCGAGCAGCCGCGTCATCACGCCGACACTGGCCGAACATGTGGTTTCAGAACACCACATTTACCGCCCCCCCCCCCCCCGCCCCTTGGAAAAGCAGAAAAACACACATGAACAAATCAACCCTCCCCAATTTGGCACACAAAGAACCCCAAACTTGCTAGGGCCAGCAGATAGACTACTGCATGGCCCAGCGTGGCTGAGTGGTTTATTGTGCCATTATTCACTGGCAGCTGCACCCCTAGCTAAACAGTTTTTTGTTTTTATATTGAGGAAGGCAGTTCATTTCCAGGGGCCCTGAGGAGAGCCCGTGGTTGACATGGTCAGCTTTTGATTTTTCTAGTGAAGCAATAGAAGGGTTTACATCTTATCTCCAGAATAGAGAACAGTCTGTCAAAGCAGATCAGGACATATCCTCCTTTTTAAATAACAACATGGGCATTCCACAAGGGTCTATTCTTGATCAGCAAAATAATATTAAAGGAATGGTGGTTTCATTAGATGCTGAAAAAGCATTTGACCGTATAGAATGGGATTTTCTGTTTCACGTACTCAAGGAATTTGGATTAGGTGATATATTTGTTAAATGGAATAAATTGTTACAGTGGGGAAAAAAGTATTTAGTCAGACACCAATTGTGCAAGTTCTCCCACTTAAAAGATGAGAGAGGTCTTCCAATTTTTATCATAGGTATACCTCAACTATGATATGAGAAAAAAAAAATCCAGAAAATCACAATGGAGGATTTTTAATGAATTAATTGGTAAATTCCTCGGTAAAATAAGTATTTGGTCACCTACAAACAAGCAAGATTTCTGGCTCTCACAGACCTGTAACTTCTTCTTTAAGAGGCTCCTCTGTCCTCCACTCGTTACCTGTATTAATGGCACCTGTTTGAACTCTTTATCAGTATAAAAGACACCTGTCCACAACCTCAAACAGTCAGACTCCAAACTCCACTATGGCCAAGACCAAAGAGCTGTCAAAGGACACCAGAAACAAACTTGTAGACCTGCACCAGGCTGGGAAGACTGAATCTGCAATAGGTAAGCAGCTTGGTGTCAAGAAATCAACTGTGGGAGCAATTATTAGAAAATGGAAGGCATACAAGACCACTGATAATCTCCCTCGATTTGGGGCTCCACGCAAGATCTCACCCCGTGGGGTCAAAATTATCACGAGAACGGTGAGCAAAAATCCCAGAGCCATACGGGGGGACCTAGTGAATGACCTGCAGAGAGCTGGGACCAAAGTAACAAAGGCTACCATCAGTAACACACTACGCCACCAGGGACTCAAATCCTGCAGTGCCAGACGTGTCCCCCTGCTTAAGCCAGTACACGTCCAGGCCCATCTGAAGTTTGCTAGAGAGCATTTGGATGATCCAGAAGAGGACTGGGAGAATGTCATATGGTCAGATGAAACCAAAATAGAACTTTATTGTAAAAACTCAACTTGTCGTGTTTGGAGGAGAAAGAATACCATACCTACTGTGAAGCATGGGGGTGGAAACATCATACTTTGGGGCTGTTTTTCTGCAAAGGGACCAGGACGACTGATCCGTGTAAAGGAAAGAATGAATGGGGCCATGTATCGTGAGATTTTGAGTGAAAACCTCCTTCCACCAGCAAGGGCATTGAAGATGAAATGTGGCTGGGTCTTTCAGCATGACAATGATCCCAAACACACCGCCCGGGCAACGAAGGAGTGGCTTCGTAAGAAGCATTTCAAGGTCCTGGAGTGGCCTAGCCAGTCTCCAGATCTCAACCCCATAGAAAATCTTTGGAGGGAGTTGAAAGTCCGTGTTGCCCAGCAACAGCCCCAAAACATCACTGCTCTAGAGGAGATCTGCATGGAGGAATGGGCCAAAATACCAGCAACAGTGTGTGAAAACCTTGTGAAGACTTACAGAAAACGTTTGACCTCTGTCATTGCCAACAAAGGGTATATAACAAAGTATTGAGATGAACATTTGTTATTGACCAAGTACTTATTTTACCGAGGAATTTACCGATTAATTCATTAAAAATCCTTCAGTGTGATTTTCTGGATTTTTTTTTCTCATTTTGTCTCTCATAGTTGAGGTATACCTATGATGAAAATTGGAGACCTCTCATCTTTTAAGTGGGAGAACTTGCACAATTGGTGGCTGACTAAATACTTTTTTGCCCCACTGTATATAATAATCCATTAGGCTCTGTAATCACAAATGGAAAATGTTGATCGTATTTCAAATTGGGTAGGGGCACACGTCAAGGGTGACCCTTGTCACCCTTGTTATTTGCACTTGTAATTGAACCATTAACTGAGGCTCAGGACAAATCCCAAAATATATGGGGTTTCAACCAATCAAAAACAGCATAAGATTTCGACGTATGTAGATGATGCTTTATTAGTTATTACACAACCAGAAACCTCTATTCCTTTAGTTTTGGATATTATTAATCAATTTAGCCTAATTTCCGGATATAAAATAAATTTTAATAAATCAGAGGCAATGCCTCTTGATCAGGATCAGCACATATTGTCTAACTGGTCACCTTTTAGATGGGCACCCAATGGTTTTGTTTATTTGGGCATATTTGTTACTCCTGAATTACAGAAATGTGTAGAACTAATTTTCAGTCATTGCTTAAGCAAATTTATGATGATTTAGTCAGATGGAGTTCCCTCCCAATCTCCATGCTGGGACAAATCTCCTTGATTAAGATGAATATCCTACCTGAATTACTTTACCATTTTCAAATGATGCCAACATTGTTAAACAGTTATACTATTAAGACATTACACAGTTGATTCGTGACATTTATTTGGAATCGTAAAAGATCACAGCTAAAGCTTTCAAAGTTGCAACTGCCATTAGATACGGGGGGTTTGGCTGTTCTTAATGTCAGACTGTATCAACTAGCCTCTAATGTTAGATGTTTGGCTGACTGGATTAAGAATATACATTTTTTAGGTCATTTGTTTTTTGAAGAATTAAAACAAAAACCTAGATAGTGGTGGACTTTTGCCCGTCGGTGCATCATGACATGCATTACACAAACAGCAGAGATAAGCTAGCGGTACTCAAATACTTTGCAAGCAGTTTCATGAAATGGTCAGTCAGAAAGCAACTCATACCGGCTCGGACGTCGCCCGGGTTAACAAGGTCAGGAGTTCCTGGCAGCGGAAGGTGAAGAACAAAGCTGCGTGGAGGAATCTGATCAGACCTAAACGAAACAGTCATTGTCGCCCCCGACAGACTGCTATGATGATGATGATGATGATGGATTAAGAATGATCCAGATTCTATCTGGTTAGATATTGAAGGATTCATCTAGGGTAAACCACTGACACTGGCTAGTCTCCCTTTTATTATGAATAGAAAAGAAATTGAAATTGCAGATGGTAACTTCATTGTAAAATCTACACTCAAAGTTTGGAAAATGATTAGGAAATGGGGAAAAAAGAACTAATACTTCATTCACCAATAACTCCAATTCATACAAATAAAGATTTCCCCCAGGCATGACTGATAAAGCATTTTTTCAGTGGGAAAAGGCAGGTATCAGGACTGTAAAGGAATTACCTTTTTTTCTTATTAAAGATAAAAATAGAAAGATGTTTTTACCTTCTTTACATGTGCACTGCAGCCTTCGCACAGTCGAAACATGCAAAGAAGGTAAAAACATCTTCCTATTTTTGTCTTTAATAAGAAAAAAAGGTAATTATAAGAAGACAAAATGAACCTACTTGAGCTGTTGTAAAGGATTTGTTTCATTGTGACACACTGATGACTTTTGAGCAAATAAGGCTCAAATATAAGTTTCCACATACTCATTTGTTCAGGTTTTTGCAGGTTAGAAGTTTTATTCAAAATTCAGCTGGGTCTAAGTTTAGTCCAATACCATCTTCAACTGAACAAATACTGTATGAAAGACCTAGAGCTAAGCTCTTAAGGCGATGCTATAATGCTTTATGTAATGCTTGTGATGTAAAAGATGCCGTTTTACAGATATGGGCTAAAGAATTGGACACAGATAGATGATGTTACAGAGATGGAGATATGGGAAGGGCCAACACTATATCTGTTTATAATACTATAAATGAACTGCAGTTTAGATGGCTACATTGACTTCAAATATCATCTCAACTTAGAAGAAAGATGGGTCCAAATAAGTCTGCTATCTGTATTAAGTGTAATAAGGATGTTGGACGTTTTATACACACTGTGTGGTCATATGTATATATTCAGGATTTTTGGAGTAAGCGGGCTTCAAAATTGAATTTGGTGTTCAACAAAGAGTTGGATTTAGGTCCAGAGTGCTTGATACTGGGTCTGCCAAACTCACAAGTTAAGGATACTCATAATCAAAAACTGTTGAATATTTTGACCTATGCTGCACGTAAAAGTATATTTCTAAAGTGGATTTCAAATAAACCACCAACACTCTCTGAATGGCATAAAGTGCTGTTCAACCTCTTGCCAGTGGAATATTTAACATATTGGTCCAAAGGAAAAAAAAAAAATTGTTTTTCATCAGATATGGTCACTTTTTTTTATTATATTGGCCCTAGACTAAAAAATTATTTTTTGAAGGTACTTCCTAGAGCACAAATGGATCGTTAGCTGCCTCATTGTTCATAAGTCACTATTTTATTATTGTGATGACTATAATTAATATATTCCTCTTTTTTGAAAATTTACCATCTCAGTTATGTGAAACTGTGTTTTGCTCCTTTTGTATGGGTGCTTCCCCCCCCCCTTTTTTGATTGATCAAGGGGTGGGCTATATATAAAATTTGAATTTTGATGTCTGTAATTACAGTACTTTGTGCTTATTTGTTAATAAAAAATACTACTGAAAAAAAAATCACCAGAATTATCAGATGTTGACTAGATAACTTACAGACCCCATTTATTGCGAGAAAAACACCACAGTTAGCATTAAAACTGCAGGGCTCCCCTTTTTATTAATCAATTGATGTCAGTCACTTGCATAGCAGTACACTGGTAGAATTAAATCAAAGATGAGAAAGAATGAAACTTTTTTTTTTTTTAAATTCCAACATCCTTTATTTGTCCATTCAGCAATTCCTTGACTGTGACAGAGTTTTAAAAGTCAGAACATTGTTCACCATGCCAGCCCCAATAGGCAGCAAAATACTGTGCTTAATTAGAAAATGAGTGGAGTAATTGAAACACATGGCACTCATCACATCAAACAATACCAATTAAAAAGGCTAATTTCATGATTTATTAGATTAGGTCAGTTTTCACAGATTGGTCTTTAGGGAATGAGAAAATTCAGTCAACACTTATTACAGTCACGCACACGCGCAAACACACATGGGACAAAGACAATAACAAGCACACAAATTGATTCTGGCAAAGGAAAGCAGACATAAGCATTGTGTTAAATTAGAATCCAAAGCAACCCCCCAAGCGAGACATGCACATGTACAATGACTTCTACCTTAGATTATTTAAATTATGGGACTTGTGCTCAGTCAGTCACAACCTGACTGAGAACATGTAATATAAGAACAAACACATGCACACACAAACCCATCAGTGGTTACTATACTGAGGAAAAGGTCATACAACTCCAGTGAAACTTTCATATGAAATTGGCTTAGTCAAAAAAAGAAGAAAAAAGAAATGGGCGAAAAATGTCAGCAGTATTTCCCCCAGAGCAATCATTTTAGTTATGTAAAGTTCTCTTTCAGGTTTTGTGTCATCATAGTTAAATATGAAACATCCATCCATCTTCTCCCACTTAATCCTTTTCGGGTCGCGGGGGGCTGGAGCCTATCCCAGCATCTTTCGGCGAGAGGCAGGGTACACCCTGGACAGATCGCCAGTCCATCGCAGGGCATCACTCTCACAGTCATACCTAAGGACAACTTAGAATCCCCATTGGATGCCAATTAACCTAACCTGCATATCTTTGACCTGTGGGAGGAAACCAGAGTACCTGGAGTAAACCCACGAAGACACAGGCAGAACATGCAAACTCCACACAGAAGGGTCACCGATGGTCTGGGGTGGAATCCAACCCATGATGGTCAGGGGTGGAATCGATCCCATGACCTTCTTGCTGTGCTGCCACAATGCTAACCACTGCACCGCCATGCTGCCCAAATATGAAGACATTAAAAAACTAACATTTAGAAGCTTTTGTAAACTTTTTGAAAACTGCAGCATTTGTTTCAAAGTATAATAAACTATTAAGGGTAGGGGAAAAAAAAAAATAAAAAAAAAATATCAATGCATCATAGTATCGTGGTACTTTGTGGTGGTGACACTGCATTGATTCAGACACACCGTACTGTGACATTTTATTAAAAATTGTAAATAAATGTTATACACACTTACCAATTTAGTTACCAGTAGTGATGGGACGGCAGGCACCGGTGCTCTAAACGATGCTCCGATCTTATCCAGGAAATATTTGGCGAGGCGTGTTTCAAGGTGTGCATCGTGATGTACGTGTTGACGTCGGACCATGTGACCGGGTCAGGAAGCCATTCATGATTTTGCATGCAACATGAAATAAAAAGAGCAGCGGTATCCAATGGAAATCCCCATCCCTCACGTTGTTTTGTCATGTTTGACTGTGTAAGGGATTTGTCACAGCCAATTTTCAGATGGAGCCAGCACTGAAAACACGGACTTCTCCCGTTTGGGAACAGTTTGAGCGCATTTCTCCCATTGATGTATTTTTAACAAATAGTGGCTATTTATTGTAACTGAGGGGATGGCTTAGCGGTAATACAGCTGTTTTGCAAGTGGGAGACCTGGGTTAGAATCCCAGCTGTGTCTTTCTTTTAATTTGATTTTTATTTGCAAGGTGAAGTGTCTCTTGTGTTTCAAAGAGCTTGGATCATTATTACGTATCATTATGCTGAGCTACTATTGCCATTGTGCCCTGCATGAGAATGAGGCCAGAGTTGAACATACTGGGACAGTATAAGACTGTTGGAAATTTATTATTTCTTAATAAAAATGGATAAGTAGTACAAGCACACCAAGTAACACAGACACAGTCACTGGAGTCACTCCAGTTTTATCATTTCTTTTTCCCTTATGATCATTGATATTTCTTAAAAGACAGCACATTTATTGAAATTGAAAAGTACACATTGTAAAAATCTGCATGCTGTATACTTTGTTGACTACATGGCCTAGTAGAGCAAATGAAGTTCCACATGAGGCCTCGTCTATGTGAACTATTTTGATGAAAGGCTCAAGTATTCAAGAAAGCCTCAACTACTCATGATTAAGTAATAGCTTAAAGATAAAATATCTGCCTGCAATTGGGAAGCTATGGATCAAGTCCCAGCTGGGTCATTCTAATAATTTATTTTTATTTGCACAGTGAAGTGTCTGTTGTGTTTCAGAGAGCTTGGATACAACAATAACACATCATTATGCTGAGGCACTATTGTGCCCTGCATGACAATAAGGACAGAGATGAATGTACTGAGAAAGACAGTATAAGACTGTTGAAAAGTTATTATTTCTTAAAAAAAATGGATAAGTAGTGCAAGCACATTCACTGTAGTCACCTCAGTTTTATTATTTTTTTGCCTTATGATCACTGATATTTCTTAAAAGACAGCACATTTATTGAAATTGAAAAAAATACACATTAAACCAACATTCATTCATCTTCTTCCGCTTAATCCTTTTCGGGTTGCGGGGGGGCTGGAGCCTATCCCAGCATCTTTGGGCGAGAGGCAGGGTACACCCTGGACAGATCGCCAGTCCATCGTAAAAATCAGTATGTTGTATACATTTTGTCCACTAGATGGCCTGGTAAAGAAAATGAAGTCCCACATGAGGTCTTGCCTATGTGAACCATTTTGATGAAAGACCTCAAGTCCTCCAGAAAGCCTCATTTGGCCATCACTAGTTACCAGAGTTATAAAAAACATTTGACTTTTCAGTCCATTAGATGGTGCTAGCGGTGGGGCCAATATTGATTCAGTGTATTATCACAATACTTGACACTTGCGACAAACCGGAGTGGTGGCTCAGTTGGTAGAGCATCCGCCCCACACCCGGGAGGCTGGGGTTCAAATCCCGGCCGGGTCATGCCAAAGACCATGTAAAAGTGGAACTTCCTGCCGTCCAGCTTGGTGCTCAGCAATAACGGAATGGAGGAGGGAAATCTGTGGCGGCGCCTTGCATGGCAGCGGCCCTCTGATTCTGCACTGGGGTGTGTGTGATTGACACTGTAGATAGGTAAAGCGCAATCTCGTTCTACTGTACATGATTGGTTGTACGGTTGAATGACAATAAGGGTGAAAAAAAAAAATAATCCACCAATCCCTAAATGCAAGTACCAACCTTGTATTAATAATACACAGTATTGCAGTAGTTAAGAAATTGTAGTTATTGTGATTGTATTGCATCATGACTCAAGTATTGTGATACGTATCGTAAGGTCCCTCGCAATTTCCACCCCTATCAACTATACACTCAAAATCTACCCTATATGGCCTATAGCAGTGTAACAGAGTGTGCTCAAAGTGTTGTAGTTGGTCAGAAAAAAAAATGAATAGTTGGAACAGCAGAAAAGTGCTTAATTTTTCTTCTTCATATAAATAGACAACTGGTAGAAGTTAAAAACATCCCAACAAAAAAAATGGTTCAAGAAAAACTAACTCATAACTAAGCTCTGGCTGTCATGTTTAGGCCCCTTCGGGGCAGAGAGGACAAACCCAGGCAATGAATAGTGTTGTGCATTTATTAAACAGAAAAAATCCAAAGTCCAAAATAGTGCAGTACATACAAAAAAATGCAAAACAAGAAAAACTTACAGACAGGAGCACTCCTGAGCCAGCTTGACTCAGGAGGAGACGAGGAGTTGATCAGAGTAATGATCAGGGACAAGAAATCCTGAGAGTAACCAGGACGAACATTCAATCTTGCAGCACTGAACAGTGGAAAGGCAGTGCATAAAAGCTGCAAGTGTGAATCACTGAGCGAGGAGGAGCCTAATTAACCAACTGCCCACAGCTGAGCTGAGAGGGTAGGCTGTGAGCAGTGGAAGGGAGTGTCTGGGAAAGGGGAGGCACAAGTGAAAACAATTCCCACGTTTATACAAAAAACTAACAAAATAAAATTAATCAGACATACAATACTAAAAATAAAATGAGGGTCTGAGTTCAGTGAAAACCTGAGCTCAGACACATGCCACTGGCTTAACAGAAGGCTTCTTAGGTTAGTCCTCTCACATCAGCGTCTTCTCTTCTCTGAGCTGTGCACTGGCACTATATATATATACCTTTGGGCTCAACCATCCCCATCAAAATCAATTAACACAGAAAAACACTATTGCAAACTTCACAATACATTGGAATGGCATATTACTGATACACATGCATTTCCTAATATCCATCCAACTCTACAATGACTCTTTAAAGAAGGGGTGTCCAATCATGTGCCATGGAGGGCCAAGACCCTGCAGGCTTTACCTCCAACCAGTGTCTTCAGCAGTAGATTCCACTGAATTTCTTCCCACTGATTGCTGTTAAGTGAAAACACCTGCGGAAGAGACTGGGCAGAAGAGAAAACCTACAGGGTCTTGGCCCTCCATGGCACATGATTGGACACCCCTGCTTTAAAGGATAATTTCAAATTATTCAAAAACACCCCCACTACAGTGAGCAAATCCTCTCGGCGCATGAGCAGGGAGCACAGAAAAAGTTCTCTCTCTCCTACACTCTGGTTTGGCCAGGGACACTCAGAAGACTTACAGGTAACACAATGCATGTTTTTCCCTTCTTTTTAAAAGTATTACTTTAACCTTTTCATAGCATATTCTCTTAAAGGCTTGTGCATGTTCAGATGTTAATGTGCACACTTCAGAACATTCACATTGCCAATGTAAACTTGCAAAGGAGAATATGTGACCCGTGCTGGCAAAATGAGTAAATTATCAAAACTGAGGTAACGTTTTTTTCCATATTCTGAATTGAAAGACCTTCAAAATGATATTTAATTTGTAGGAGGTGCACAAAAACTGACCCGGAAAAAGCCAATTTGTTTATATTTTGGCTAGGTTTAAAACTCGCATTCGATCGGTCAGGAGTTACATCTTCCGCCAAAACATATGTGTTTTTAGAAAGTACGATTTCTAAGCTTTACAATGACACCAGGCACTCACAGGGGTTTTCCCGGGACTTGTCGCTAGCAAACAACGAGAGTCATGATTTATGACTTCTCCTGCATGTAGCTCGTAATGACGCAGTGTGCATTCCAACTCATTTTGCCAGCACAGGTCATATTTGTGCAATCATGCCAGTGTCATGTCTAAATTGATTCAGCTTGAGTGTAATTAGCCCAAATGCCTCTACCTACTCCCACAAAAAAAAAAAAAAAACCATGAAGGACCTTAACCTCTTGCACTCTGTTGTACCGCGGGCGGGCAAGTCTCTGCATCCTAAGGCGCACGAGGGCGCACGCTCTCGGACGCATGACGCATGATAGAGATACTGATGATGGTGATGTAGTTGGTGTTGGCGTCCAAGCGCCACTGAAAAAAAAGCTGCAGACACAGCCGCGAACAGATTAGTTCATCTGATTGACCTCTCATTCGACTAATAAAAGCTTTGAATTGGGTTTCTGAAACCTTGAAGAACCAATGAATGAAAACCTAGGAAGGAGGACCTGCCTACTGTGAATGCAGGAGCCAATTGAAGCACAGAAGTTCGGGCTGGGTGAAAAGAGATTTACTGTTGCAGCAAATGAAAAAAAGGACGCTGGACAAACCTGCTACAGACCCAGCAGCATGGAGAACACCCACAAGTGGGACCTGCACTCATTCCAGCAGAACAGCCGTTTAGGATTCTCTTCCGTCATCATAGACCGACGGAGGCCGACGACAAAGGTCGTAAATCATTCACCAAAACCGCAATATTGGAATTATGTTTTGACCGGGATCCACGAGTGGACCAGCATCGCGTTCGTCTGACAATGGGGAAGAGAAGTTCGCCAGGACTCTGCTGCTGTGAAGAGGTAAGGTGTTATAAGCTAAATTATTATTTCTCCCTGAAAACTGTAATCCAAAAATGACTTTTGACCGATCGGTAAATTACAACTGTACGGCGCACGAAGTACAAAGTGCGTGCGCCGCGATAAACGGTTCATTTGCCGTGTTCGGACCGTGAACGCCCCCCCCCCCCCCGCTGCAGAAGAGGAGTGGGGGGGGGCGTTCACGGTCCGAACGCCCCCCGGTCCACGGGGGGAAGCCGCGCTGACTGCGCAGCGGTCGCCACATAGCCATATGAGTCTATTCCGTCATGTAGCGATGGCCGTCCTCTGTAGCGAGGGGGGGGCAACCCCCCCCCCCCCCACACACACACACAGTAGCGAGGGGGGGAAGCCGCTGTGACAGCGTTGCTGTGGAAACTTGCAACGAGTGTAATCCGTCATGTAGCGAGGGCCGAACTCTGTCCTTTGTAGCGGACAACCCCTCCCCCCCCCACACACACACAGACACAGCCCTGAATGTGACCTTTCATTAGAGCCCAAAATGAAGATTCTACATTGAATTATTCAAAAGTTACAGACGTTTTTCCAAACTGTGCCATTTGGTACAATTTGGCACAGTTCCAAAACGCCTGGGAACAACCTGAGAACAAAGCTGTGTAAAATATTCATTTTTTGTGGTATTGTTACAAAATTTGGACCTCAGCTGGATAACACTTGGTTCTACATTTCTGTTGCATTTTCCAGCCGGATCGGACAGCTGTGTGTTATTTGCAAGCATTTGTATCCAAAAAAACACCGTGGCCAAATTTATTTTCTTCAAGTTCAGTATGTTTAGATGACTATAACTCAGTGGCCGGAGCATGTAGAGAGATTATGTTTTTTTTGCCAAAACATTCAAAGTGCTTTCTTTTAAATGAGACCAACCCCATGAAGATGCTGCAAACGGTTGAAGAACAGCTTTCGATTTACTTTGGGCACGTTATTTTTTGGCGTTTTTAGGAAAATTGCCCGGAGTGCAAGGGGTTAAATATTCCAAAGGCATATCCAAATTCATATGCATTTCATTTTTTAAAACATCTATTTTCATTCATTCATTTAATGTCCATGTCCCTTATCAGTATAGGGCAAAATGCAACCCTTAAAGTGACAGATGTAATCACTCTGTCACAAGCAGGGTTCCCCAATTTAGTTTTAGGGCCAAATTACAGTACATGCATACTAAACAAAGGGCCAACCACCACCCCCAAATGGTCATTATTCCAAGTTTTTTTTATGTGAATATGATCAAAAAAATGATAATCAGGTATATAAAATAAATTCAAAATTTATGACATAATTCTGTAATATTCTTTTTTAGTTATAAATAGGGAGTCTATGGGTGAACTCCGATCACCCTGATCTACCCGTGCTCTACGAAGTGGAATAAATAGGGTATTCAGCCATATTTTATTCCTTTTACTCGTAAAACATTGAGTTGCCTTGTGTATGACATGTGCTATATAAATAATCATACCATACCCACTGTACCATACTGTACCATATCAAGTGAGATTCTGAACCATAGGGAACAAAAGATGTTCAGCTCAAAGGAAAGTGAGAACTGAGTAAGGAAGAAGTGAACAACCATACATCACTTCACCAGAAGCTGACAAGAAGACTACCTATAAGTCATTGCACCTCAAATATGAATAAAACAAACCACTGTTGCCAACATCATTAACAAGCGAAACTAACGTTGGTTATGTTTATATTAACTGATATTAATAAATATAGATCAGTATCAATATTTTATTCAAGAAGTATAAAATGTCCACAGTAGTTTCAGTATGTGTCCGGAGTAGAGTTACCGGGAGTGATGAGTACTGTTGAAGCACACTATGGATCGGAACGTAGCAAATTTTTCAACAAAACTACCATCTTATTTTGAAAGGGTTGAGAGGAAGTCAGTCACTCCTACTTAATGCTCCTTTCCCAATTATCTCAGCACGTGAAAGTACAAATGAATTAAGCAATTTTCCAGAGCCAATGGATAATCTTAGCCTAAATTGTGAGTAAGAAGCTTTTATTCACTTTTTATATCAAAGTGAACTGAAAGCTGTGCATTAGCTTGCTAGAGTGTGTGTTTTTTTTGTTAACCTTTATTTAACCAGGAAAATCCCACTGAGATTAAAAACCTCTTTTTCAAGGGAGTCCCGGCCAAGAGGCAGCAAAAAAAAATCACAATTACACTTAAAATGGCATACAAATCATATAAAGCAGTTACAAATTAGTGAGGCCGTCTCAAGTGTTCTCAATCTGGATTTAAAGTCGTTCAATGAAACAAGTACCATTAGTTTCCAGTCTTTTTGCAACATGTTCCATGTAGAGGGGGCTGAGAACATGAAAGCTCTTTTTCCCAGCTCAGTACGGGCAAATGGAACAGAAAGCAACAAATGATCATTAGAACACAGAACATAAGAATCAACACTTCTCAGTGAGATTAAATTACAGATGTAAGGGGGAAGCAGTCCAAGCATGGCCTTGTAAATAAAAATGTACCAGTGAGTCAACCTCCTGGTGGACAAAGAAGGCCATCCCACTCTAGAATACAGTTCACAGTGATGGGTCAAGGCTCTACAGTTTGTAACAAACCTCAAAACAGCATGATATACAGAGTCAATCTTACTCAGACACTGAGCTGAAGCGTCCATATACAAAAAGTCTCCATAATCTAAAATAGATAAAAAAGTTGCAGTAACAAGACGCTTTTTAACCGCAAAAGAAAAACAACATTTATTTCGGAATAAAAAACCCAACTTCAGTTTGAGTTTCTTCACAAGATTCTCAACATGGGGCTTAAAAGTCAGAGCGTCATCAAGCAAGATACCAAGATACTTGTACGAGTGAACCACCTCAATTTTATTTCCCTCAAAAGTGGACACTGTGAAAATAATTTGTGTACTCTTCCTAAAATCTGAAAACCACATCAGTTGTTTTAAATGATTCTAACAGAAACTCTTCCTCTTTTCACACTTTCAAGTACACTACTCACAAAAAGTTAGGGATATTGGCTTTCGGGTGAAATTTCAAGATGCACCTAAAATGCACTATAACCTTTACAGGAGAACTTAATTTGACCTTCTCTAACCTTTTGAATGTACATGTCCAACTATTCAATGTTTCAGTACTTTTTGCGTAACTTGCTGTTCTCCAACAAGGCGCTTAATGGCAAAATTCACAACAGGTGCTTTATCCATGAATCGACCAATACATTTTCTGGTTCAATTAGAATTGGTATGTAAACAGTCCTCTTCATCATGCTGCTCACATTTTAACATCATGAGACCAAGACAACACCTCACAATTGATCAACACTACATCGCCATTCCGAGGCTTCAAAGAGGATGATCTCAGAGGAAAGTGGCCACTGAGCTTAGAGCAAGGGTGGGCAAACTTTTTGGCTCAGGGGCCACATTGACTTTTAAAATTTGACAGTCAGGCCAGGCCAATACCAGATGCATATCAAAGCATATCATATCATATCAGCATATCAAAGATGAACATAAAAATGGCATTACAGTGTTAATACTTACATTCACTTTTAGTGGGAGCAGTGTTGTTGATCACCCTTTTTTGCCAGTGCGTCAAAGTCTGTTGTTAGTTTTGTTGTGGCAATTCTCAAAACAGATCTGAGGTGTTCATCACTCAACTGGGATCTGTGGGGTGCTTTGTTGGTGTTCATCACACTAAAAGTCTGTTCACAGACATACGTAGATCCAAACAACACTAGCATCCTCTGTGCCATCTTCTGGATGTTTGGAAAATTTGCTGGGCTTAATGAAGCATAAAACTCATCCAGTTTTAAGAGAATGGAACTTCTCCTTCAAGATGGTGTCACATTGGAGATCAATCAGTTCCAACTGCAACTCCTGTGGCACCGTTCGAGGATCTTGTGTAAAGGGACATGACACCAGCTGAAGTGACTTGTCAATTTTTCCAAAATCAGAGAACCGACGGCAGAATTCTCCATGCAGGTAATCCAGTGATTTCCTGTATTTTTTCACATGTTGAGGGGCCTCTTTCAGTGTAGCCAGCGTGGGGAAATGAGTGAATGACTTGTTTGACATTTGCTTTGAGAATAAAGCTAGCTTGGTTTTGAAGGCTCTGACATTTGTGTGCATTTCATGCACAAACTGTTTTTTCCCTTGTAGCTTCACGTTCAGCTCATTCATGTGTGTCAGTATGTCCACAGCAAAAGCTAAATCACAAAGCCAATCGGTATCACTCAGCTCAGGAAAATCGTCAGCTTTCTCAAGTTGCTCCAAAAATGAGATAATCTCCTGTTTCAGCTCCCACACTCGTTGACATACTTTCCCCAAACTTAACCAGCGGACATTGGAATGGTAAAGCAAGTCCTGGTGATCGGCGTCAGTCTCTTCAAGAAACTTAATAAACTGACGATGCTGAAGTCCCCTCGCTCGAATAAAGTTAACGAGCTTTACAACTGGCTTCACTACATGGTCAAGCTGCAACACAGATTTGCACAGTGCTTCCTGGTGGATTATGCAGTGTAACAAAATGACCTCCTGTTCGGGGTTGTCCTCTTTCACCCTCTCCTGGATTCTTTTGAGCAACCCCACATTTTTTCCTGTCAGATTTGGCGATCCATCTGTGGTAATGTTGGCAAGCTTACTCCAGGGTAGCTTGTGCCTCATGATGACCCCCGACACGCTGTTATACAAGTCATCTCCCCGCGTTTTCCCTTTTAGGGATTCCATGGCCAAAAACTCCTCCGTTATGTCAAAATTGTCATTAATCCCGCTGATGAAAATTAAAAGCTGATTGGTGTCCTTAATGTCATTACTTTCATCCAGTGCCAAGGAATATAATGTAAATAACTCCGCTTTTTTGTTTAGCTTGCTAGCTAAGTCTTCATCAATCAGCTCAACACGGCGAGTCACTGTCCGGCGTGATAAGCTAATTTTTTCAAATTTGTTTTTGCTCTCAGGATGCAAGATACCTGCTGTCTCTACCATGCACTCTTTGAGAAACTCCCCTTCTGAGAAAGGTTTACTGGTCTTTGCTAATTTGAATGCCAGCAAATAACTTGCCTTCGTGCTTGATTCTTGGATGGCAGTTTGTCGGATAAAGGTGTTTTGCTGAGCATGCAATTTAGCTACCAACCTCTGAGCAGTAGCCGTCCATTCTTGCGTTGACTGGTTGTTAACGTAATTAGCATGCTAGGTGGAAAAGTGACGACTGACGTTGTATTCCTTTAAAACCACAACAGTTTCTTGGCAAATAAGACATACAGCCTTTGAGCGGACTTCAGTGAAAAAGTATTTAGTTGTCCATTCCTTATTAAACACTCGGCACTCGCTGTCGACTTTTCTTTTCTTTGGCCCACTCATTGTTGCAAATGGGTTCTGCTGTCAGAGCAGTAACAGAGTAATAACAAAGAGTAGCCCGGGCTCTGCAAAATCAAGTGTTTTGCTGCACCTAATGCGCCACCTGGTGGAATTACCAGCCATTACAGGACAAGGTCAAATGAATACAGTCATAATTATGATACATGATTTGGGCAATTATGTACCAATCTTTGGGGGGCCGGATTAAAAAGACCAACGGACCAACGGATGTGGCCCGCGGGCCGTAGTTTGCCCACCCCTGGTTTATAGGCTAGTCTGGTGTTTTTCAACCAGGGGTCCTAAGACCCCACGGGGTCCTTGAGAGAATGTTCAGGGGTCCTCAGAAAATTATCTAATTTCACTTCTTAATTAATCCCAAAAAACTGCAAATAATTAGTCGTTGTTGTGCATGAGTGCCTGTAGTGGCTCTTCCATATCGGTAGGTGGCAGTATGAACACAATAATCATAACTACCGCCTTCTTCTTCCTCATGTGTTTTATAGAAGTTAATGATCTTGATAAGATGTGTAAGAGATCGTGGTGACTTGATGAAAAACATTGATGAATAAATATTTGAAGAGGAAAGACTCAGACTCTCAACTGGGCCCTGGACAAAATTCTAACCCAGAAGAGGCCCGAGTGATGGTCAAAAGAAAGCTAAGCTGGTGTAGACAAGACAGTACAACAAAAACTATCTTTCATTTGGATTTACTTTCACTGGGGATCTGGCAGCACCGAGTCTGTTATGCTTGGTGTGTGGGGAAAAGCTATTCAACAGTATCATGGTCCCATGCAAGCCTAAACACCATCTCAAGACGGAACACCTATCTGCCTTTTTCAGCTTTGTGTTAATCTAAACAGGCCCAAGTTTCACACTAAGTAAAAACTAATTAGAAGACTAAATTGTTATTACATATGCATTCCATATAAAATTTTTGGTTGGTGGGGTCCCGCAAGATTTTTTCAGTGTAAAAAGGGTTCCGTGGCTCAAATAAGGTTGAAAAACACTGGTCTATGTTAAGTAGTAATATGGCGGCCGGGATACCCAGGCAATAGTAGGGGGTGATGGACCGCCTTTCTGGTAGTGGCATCACCCGGGGTATAAAGGGCATGGCAGGAAGAGGTCAAGTAAGCATACTGTGCCGTAAGTCTACTGACTGTTATCATTTCTTATTATTATAAAGCTACATCCATTGCACCTCCAGCCTGGTTATTATTGAAGGAGTTATGGACACAACATTTGGCGACGAGGAGAACACGATGATGGAGTGAACTTCTACTATTCTACTGTGCCCTGGCCTAGGTGGTTCGCGGCTTTGTCCAACTACCTGGTGGCCCTTAACCTCGGCGAGCTCGAAACTGCGTGCGAGGGCAATTTTAGTCCATAACCTTGGCATGGAGGGCCAGAGAATCCTCGATACTTTAGGAGGAGCCGATAGCTTTGATGAAGTGGTGGAGCTAATGGCACGCTATTTCCACGCCCTTGAGAACGTCATAGTCCGATGCAATCAATTTCGACAGTGCCACCAGCGGACGGAAGAGTCAGTGAAACGCTATGTTGCTGACCTATGTAGCTGGCAGGTGAGTGCCAATTTGGAGCCCTGCAGGATGAGATGATCCGGGATCAGCTAGTGGAACATTTATACTGTCCCGCGGCTTGGTCAAGGCTCCTAACTTATCCGTGCGAACTGACGCTAGCCACAGTTATCAAAGTAGCACAGGAATTCGAGGCAGTGGAAACAATAGCGAGGGACCTCAGTGGGAGGTAAACCCCGACTCAAGATGAGCCTCGTTTAAAGGCGCTGACGATGGACCCTGACAATGAAGACAGCAGAGATGACAACGAATATGCCTCTGTTGTGAAGATTAGGTCTGTTCCCAGTATGCCAAGATGTTACAGCTGTGGGTCCGCTAGGCACCGCTACAAGTCCAGAGAGTGTCCAGCGAAGGGCAAGCACTGGGGCAAATGTGGCCTGCTGCACCATTTTGCCAGAACCTGCAAAAACTTTGAGTGAGGGGACCAAAGACAAAAAGCAGGCCCCTCTACAAAGACTCCTACAGTCATCCACACAGTCTCCCCGGCTACGGATGGATGTATCTACTGCACCATTTCACTGGATGACGCTGAAGTGCCGTTACTGGTGGACACAGGATCGGTGGCTTCTGTGTTAAATCTGGCAACGGTAAGGAGTCTGTTTCCCCACTATCGCATAAGCAAACTGTCTGTGCCCTATTACGGCTACGGAATGAACAAGCTGTCCGTTGTGGGGTCTGTGGCGTTGACGGCGAGATATAAATCAGCGATGATGGCGAGTGTTCATTTTGTAGTGACTGCTGCTGGATCCAACATCATGGGTGTGACATGTTTTATGGCTTGGGCTTTTCGTTCACCAGTGGCACCAGAGAGGAGTGGTCGGGCTGTGGGTTGTGGGACCGACCCACTCCATGTGTGGAAGATGATGGGGTGTGGGACGGTAATTGGTCTGGTATCATGGGAGGAGTGCAAGCTCAGCACCACGGCGCGCCATCCCGGGACGGACCCGATGCCAGTGTCCAAGTTGCCCTTGGTGTGGGAACTGGACGGCACGGCAGGACCCCCGGGATGGCAGGTAGGACCGAGGTGCCAGCACTGAGGGAAACCGGGACAAGATCAGCTGGTGCGGTTTTAAAACGTGCCAAACGACGGCCTTCGAGGAGGGCTTCGGGCCAGGCTGGCAAAACGGCCAGCTCCGAGAAGGAGGCCCGCTCACAACATGGTAGTCCGAGGAAGTATAACACAGCTCCCCTTCGCATTGGTGATGAGGTCTGCTCAAGGGTTGAAGCTCAGCTGAGAGGGACCCACAAACGTCGCAAACAGCGTGATGACCCCAATGAACTGCGCCATGTGGTGGAGAATAGGAGGCGGCACAGTCCATCTCCAGACGCCAAGAAATGGAGGCGCTCTGGGTGGGAGCCACCAGACGGTAATCCAAGGGGGGGGGTACCCCCCACAGGATTTGTGGTGACTGGGATGTATTTAAAGAGGTGCTCTGTTTTTATGTTCCCCATGTCATATTGTATGTAGTTTGCACACGGACCAAGTACCCCGTGAGTACTTGGATTTGAAAAAAAAAGAGAGAATTGAGTTGAGTAAATTACATAAAAAAATACTTTGGCATTTTGATTGAATTGAAAATGTAAAGAAAAGACAGAGAGAAATTGTAAATTGTGGTAACTTGTGTCAACCAACACTGTGTGTTTTGACTTTTGTGATGTGCCCGGGTGTGGGGTGGGGGCAGCCAATAGGGGTGTGTATATTGTTTGTGGTATATACAGTATATTGTAATTGTTCTGGGATTATTTTTCGTTTTAGGAACACAGCTATTTTTATTTTGGACTGTTTAGAATAAGGCGGCAGAATAACCCACCTGGCTACGTAGCGGGCACCAGCAGTCTACCTGGCCCCTCTACTTTATGTTGTGTGAATGGATAGGCATGTCTATTTATTTCTGTACATACGGTTTTATTATTAGAGCGTGAGTTGGGTTGCAAATTTTGGGAGGGTTAAATCTGTGTGCTTAACATTTTTCTACAGGGCGGGAATGTTAAGTAGTAATATGGCAGCCGGGATACCCAGGGAATAGTAGGGGGTGATGGACCGCCTTTCCGGTGGTGGTGTCACCCGGGGTATAAGGGGCATGGCAGGAAGAGGTCAGGTCTCTTCCGCCGTCGACCCCTGGCAAGCATACTGCGCTGTAAGTCTACTGACTGTTATCATTTGTTATTATAATAAAGCTACGTTCATTGCACCTCTGACCTGGTTATTACTGAAGGAGTTACGGACACAACAGGCTAGGCACTTGGATTTTATGTTGATTAATAACTGAGATCACCCACTGCCAAACTTGTTAGTGGCTTTTAATTTAAAAAGTGTTAAGTTGTTACTTCTTGATAATTACAGTAAATATGGCATCTAGTAGATACTGTACCTCATATGTAAATTGAGTCTCATGGAGAATTGCTGTTAACCTTACTGAAGGTCTGCATTCATGGTTAAAATAAATCCTCTCTAAAGCAGTATTTGAAAACTTCCTATGCATTTTATGGGCTGTTCGCTGCTTCCACGATTTGTCACAAAATAACTGAGGAAAGCATTTATATAGAAATAAAGAAGGAAAAAGGTTGAAAAGTTTTGGACAAGTACAGAAAATCAGAAAAAAGAAGGAAAGGGAAAGATTAGGGAGGGAAAACTAACTAAACAAATAGAAATAAAAAGAAATATGTAGTGATGAACTACAGACAACAGGCTGTTTGCATAAATACTGTAGAATAATTTAATGAGGTTGAACAATGACCCTGTTGAATCTGAGAGCCATCCATGAATTCAGTCAGAGAATATAGTGACTAAGAGACAAACAAGAGTGGGAAGATTGAAAGAAAAACTTCAAAATGGCTTTTAACCATTCATTGGGGCACGGCTCAGATGGAGGTAATGAGTCAGGCAGAGAAGACTGAAGTAGCGTCAAAATGACGGATGCTATCTGGCTAACACTCACTAGAAACACATACTGCTGATCCACAGCTAATAATAGACAATCCACTGCAGGATAAAGTTGAAAGCATGCTCTCTCAGCTCTTTTTGAGTTTTATTGCTCCTTCTGTTTGCTTGTAGTTTGACTGAAACTTCTGTACTTACCTTAGATCTAGGTAAAAGCTCCGATTTGCTTGCAGAGCTGCAGATTAAAAGCATCTACCTTCATCATGTGAGTAAAAATTATAAAGGACATATTTTTTTTCTACTTGCATATGATATGTAAGAAAGTTTGCAAAAAAAAAAAAATCTTCCAAAAAAAATGAGCAGTCACTATTACTCATATTTATCTTATCTTTTGAAATCCTGTGGTGCAGACTGTCTTTCTTTTTTTTTTTTAACATTCACACATTTCCATCAAAACTAAAAAATATGCTTTTCAAAGTCAGGATTCATCACTGCATGGTCTACTGGCTTACTCTGCTCTACAAAAGAGGCAGAGGAAAAGCTTCCTTGTTCATTTCATTCGACGGCTTTGATAGTTGGCAGCGAGCTTCTAGGCAAATAGGGTTTGAATGAAAGCACACAGTAGAAAAAAAGGAGCACACAGCAGGAGGAGTATAGCTGGAAAAAGATTTGATAGATGTAAAAAGTTATTTCACTCTACAGTATTGTTGAAAGAAACCATACAAAGACAGTGCTAGTGAATGACAACCAGCATTTATAATGCTATCTACAAATCTATGAATTGTCAGTAGAATATAATTTGATGCAAAGAAAACCTTTAGGGGCAGTAAGTTGCTAACATCTGCATTTACCAGGGACTTCAAATGCAGTCAGTGACAGCAGCAACCTCACATTCTTACTGCTACAGTTTTCATTGTTGATGACAGTGTCATCAAAGATGTCATCAAAAGAGATTCTTGGGTGACATTATATATATATATATATATATAGTATATATATTATATATACACACTACTCACAAAAAGTTAGGGATATTCGGCTTTCAGGTGAAATTTCAGGATGAACCTAAAAAGCACTATAACCTTTACAGGTGAACTTAATTTAACCTTCTGTAATCTTTTGAATGTACAGTACATGTCCAGCTGTTCAGTGTCAAAGGGCTTTTTGCATAACTTGCTGTTCTCTAACAAGGTGCTTAACGGCAAAATTTACAACATGTGTTTGATCCATGAATCAACCAACACATTTTCTGGTTCAATTAGAATTGGTTTAAACAGTCCTCTTCATCATGCTGTTCACATTTTGAAATCATGAGACCAAGACGACACCTAACAATTGATCAACAGTACCTGGCCATTGCGAGGCTTCAAACAGGATGTTCTCAGAGGGAAGTTGCCACTGAACTTAGGGTGTCACAGACTGTCATCAGCAGGTTGCAACAGAGATAGAGAGAGACTGGAAGAGTCAGAGAAAGGAATAAAAGTGGACGTCCTTTCGCTACATCCCACACTGATGACCGCTTCATCGTGAACAGTGCCCTGTGGAACCGGATGATGAATACCACTCAACTCCAGCCACATTTAAGGGAGGTGAGAGGCACCCAAGTGTCACGTCAGACCATTCAAAACCATTTACATCAGCATGGTCTGCATGCTAGACGACCTGCAAGGGTACCTTACCACACCACCAGGCACAGGCTTCATCGTCTTGCATGGGCCAGGGAGCATTTACGCTGGACAAGGGACCAGTGGGCCTCAGTGGAGTCCTCTGAACAAAGTCGATTCACACTGAGCAGAAATGATGGCCACCAACGATGTTGGAGACGACAAGGAGAGCGCTATGCATCAGCCACTGTTGTCACCAGATGAGCCTTTGGTGGTGGTGTTACAGTCTTGGCAGGTGTGTCTAGTCGATACAGAACTGCCCTACACCTTGTGAATGGTACAGTGACAAGCCAATACTACCTGAATAGCATCATTAATCCAGTCATTGTGCCCCTGCATGAACAACACAGGCCTAATTTCATCTTCATGGACAACAATGCTCCAGCTCATTGAGGTCACATCATTCGGGAACGGCTGCTGGAGGCTGGGATACCTCAAATGGAGTGACCAGCACTTTCTCCAGACCTGAATCCCAGAGAAAACCTATGGGATCAGCTGAGACACTGTGTAGAGGCTCGTAACACTGCACACCACAACCTCACTGACCTGAGGCTGCCCTTCAAGAAGAGTGGAATGCCATGCCTCAGCAGACAATAGGTCGACTTGTGAATAGCATGAGATGCCGTAGTCAAGCTGTAATTGATGCTCAAGGGCACATAACAAGTTATTGAGACAATGACAGTTTTTGTTGTGGTATACCTACCACTGTTGGTGGCTTTTGTTTAAATAAATTGATTGAGATGAGGAAATCACCATTGCATGCTTCAACTTAAATGCCCTGCTTTCATGATATAACTGTAGCATCAACGTTTCACATTTTCCATAAATTTCACCTGAAAGCCAAATATCCCTAACTTTTTGCAAGTAGTGTATATACAGTACACACATACAGTATATACTGTATATACATATATAGTCTATCTAACCAAAAGCCATGGATGACAGCCGAGGTCCACCGGCTCTTGAGGGCTCGGGAGGCAGTCTTCAGGGCCGGCAACACTGCAAGACTAACAACAGCGAGAGCCAACCTGTCCCGTGGCATCAAGGAGGCAAAACGACAGCACAGCAAGAAACTAGACACTTCAGCAACACCAGAGATGCACGTTCTCTCTGGCATGGCATACAGACCCTCACCAACTACAAACCTCCACCTCAGACCTGAGAGAGTGACATCACACTACTTAACAACTTAAATGACTTCTTTGGCCGCTGTGAAACACAAAACAGCACATTAGCATAGAAGACCACTCCTCCCCCAGATGAGCAGGCTATAAGTCTGGATCCAGCTAACATGAAGAGGACCCTTTCCAGGATCAACCCATGCACAGCAGCTGGACCAGACAACATATCAGGTCGTGTTCTGAAGGACTGTGTGGACGAGCTCAAGAATATCCTGGCCAACATCTTCAACACCTCCCTGAGTCAAGCTGTTGTCCCCACATGTTTCAAAACTGCCACCATAATACCAGTCCCAAAGAAGCCCATCCCATCCAGCTACAACGATTACCAGCCCGTAGCACTGAGCTCCATCATAATGAAGGGGTTTGAGCGGCTGGTCAAACAGAACATCAAGTTCATCCTCCCTCCCAGTTCACATACAGGTCAAACAGATCCACAGAAGATCCCATCACTACTGCTCTCCATCCAGCCCTCACCTACCTGGACTCAAAGAACTCCTATGTGCAAATGTTGTTCTTGAACTTCAGTTCAGCATTCAACACAATCATACTCCAGCACCTACAGTAACACAAAAACTCAGACACTTGGGACTCAAAACCTCTCTCTGGAACTGGGTGCTGGACTTTCTCACAGGGAGGCGACAGAACGAGCGGGTTGGCAGCAACACTTTCAAGACCATCACGCTGAGCACAGGGGCCTCGCAAGAGTGCATGCTCAGTCCGCTGCTCTTCACCTTGCTAACCCATGACTGCGTACCAGCCTACAGCACCAACCACATCATCAAGTTTGCGGACAACACGATGGTGGTGGGCCTCATCACCAACAACGAGGAGGCCAACTACAGAAATGAGATGAGCCAACTGGTCCAGTGGTGTAAAGACAATAACCTCTTCATGAACATGGGAAAAACCAAGGAGATTGTCGTCAACTTCAGGAGGACACACACACACAACATCGCCCTCTGATCATCGATGGAGCAGCTGTGGAAGAGGGTGAGTAGCACCAAGTTCCTGGGGGTGCACATCTCTGAGGACCTCTCCTTGTTCAACAACACCACATCACTGGCCAAGAAGGCTCAAACTCCCCTCCATTTCCTCCGCAAACTGAGGACAGCACGAGTCCCACCCCCCCATCATGTGCTTATTCTACCGGGGCACCACTGAAAGCATCCTAACCAGCTGCATCACTCTGTGGTATGGAAGCTGCACCACTTCCTGACAGAAGACACTACAACGCACAATGAAAGCTGCCAGCAAGATCATCAGTGCCCCTCTGCCCCCTTCTCAGACATCTACTCACCCGTCTCACCCTGCAAAGCCATCAACATTGTAGGTAACACCTCCCACCCCTCACACTCTCTCTTCAGACCCCTGGGCCTGAAGAGGGAGTGGTACCGGAGCCTCTGGGCCCGCTCCACAAGACTGCTAAACAGCGTTGTTCACCAGGCTATCAGGATCCTGAACTCTGTCCACCCCCCACCCCCCCCGGACCGTAACACACTCACCCACACAATAAATACCTCAGCTGTTGGCACAGAAAGACTGACACACCAACAGCAATACATCTGCTGCTGTATGTCTCTGCGCCTTTCTGCAACCATTTGCACAAATGCCATACCTGCTGCTGTCTGTTATTATAATATTGATCATGTGAAGTCCAATCTGTCACTGTCTGCACCTACACTACCGCATTGAACTTGCAACTACGAGTATTACTGCTCTACTTTTTCTGTATATAGGATTGCTGGATTTTATTGTTTGTCTTTATTTGCACTATTGTCATGAACAGGGTTGATGTTTCAACCTCATTTCATGACCTGTGGCTGTAGTCTTCCTGTTTGTTAATTATTTCTAGCTGGCAGGTCATTAGAGCCTCTGAGCTTGGCTCCCTGCCAGTCTACAGCCACAGCCACTCCTCTCTCTGCCAGGCACTCACCAGCTGTGCCATCATCTTTTGTGTTACACTTACACTTACACTTACACACACACACACACACACACACACACACACACACACACACATTCTTACTCACGTGCTCTGACATTCACTCACGCACCTGCTCAGCCACACTCCTGCATCCACTTGACATCATTAGCTCAGTGGGTATTTGTTTGTCAGTGGATGCACTCAGTGTTGCACCAACAGTCAATCTTGACTAGTCAATAGTCAGTAGTTAATTCAAGTCTGCTCTACGCTGAGTTTATGTTGATGTCTTGGAGCTGTTGGTTCCTCTACCCCTTGGACTGCCCAGGTGTTGTTTCTCCAGAGCCAGCTGCGCTCCGACGCCTTTGTAAGTCTTTTTCCCCATTATTATTTATTGCCCTTTTTTCTCCGCTGGCCAGTTCCATCTGGGAGCGTGTGGGGATCCTCCTCCAGCCATCTGAGCTCGGACATCCGTCACTTTGTGTGTCAGACTGTTTCTCATTGGACATTTTCTGTATTTTGTGTTTTCCCCTTTCTGTTAATAAACACGTTCACTTCACCTGCATGTTGGGCTCATGTTTATCCATTTGCTCGCTGCGCAGTTACGCAGTGTACATGACAAATATGGGATGTCTGGGTTTTATCTTATACCATTGTTTGCACTACGGGTAGGATTACTGTACATAGACTGCTGTTGTTGTTTTTCCAGACTTATTCCGTTTTTCATATTGTGCACACCACTGAAGAGAGAAAAATGGCATTTCAATTCTACTGTATGTCCTGTATGTATAGTAGTATTGACAAATAAAATCTTTGAATATGGAATCTTTGAATCTCTCAGGGATCTTTCAATGATCTCCCAATGATCTTTCAAGGAGTGCCAAATTTTTCCAAACCGAAGATAGAGATGGCTGAGATATCAGTGAAAAATTGCTGAGCATCTGATGAAAGACCAATAGAGTTCATTGAAAGACTGTGGTAGCGATGGCTGGGACATCATTGGGAGATCGATGAGATCATGGAGCACTGCTTGAGAATTTGTTTTTTGAGAGCTCACTTCCCTGTGGTGATCACTGAGAGATTGTTTTGGACCGAGTCAAAACTTCGAGGAGACTGTGTTGACTGTGAAGATTACTGAGAGATCTGGTTATTTTTTTCATCACTCAACAATCTTTCAATGATTTCTGTCCCTGTGTAAAGGGGATAGAACCAAGAGCTGAGTATCAAGGACTATCTGTGGTCATTCCTCTTTTTTTTCTAGCTGAGTCCATTTTGATACTGCTGGAACAACCACTGGTGCATGGAGGGCTCAAATTTTAATATAGCAATAATGATGTCTATTATTTTGAGAGAATTAAAAAGAAGTACATTTGTCTTGATTTCATATGTTTTATCAAAGAGATTTCCATTTTCAACAGAAAAACATTTGTGCCAAAATAAACCTGTAAATATCAGAGTAATTGTATAAGAATTAATCTCTGCACCTTGTTTAAATGTGCAGGCAACATCGCACATGCCAAATTACAGAAATAAAGAGGTACACAATCTGCAGAGACAATACATAAGTGCACCTTGTAGCATAAATTCTGGCACATGCTGCTGTTCACGAGGGCTCGGGTGGCAAGTATAAACAAAGCTTAACTGATGTTCATGACATAACTGACACAAGGAGTCACAATGGCTGCAGCAGTGAACTGTAAATCAACAGTAGTGTCTAATGCAGTTTATTAGCACTTCTGCTTTATATGTCTCTTCTGGTTGAAGAACACATCACTACTGTGTTTTTATAGGCAAATTACCCTATAATGTATTATTTTTCAGATGGTGTTTTTAGCAACAGATAAAGGCTAACTGGGCACAACCAAACAATGTCCCCAACCTCATAAAATTAAGACAAAAGGTAAAAAGTCTTCTAAAAATTTTCTTTATAATTTGTTTATATACTGGGTTAGATGATCTTGGTTTTCTGTATCATTTTTAAGAAACACTGTTTACTCAAATGAAATCTAATGCAATAGGTTTTGAACTGTCAGACAGGGAAGGAACGTACCATTTGATTAGTCCCACAAAATAGTTTTTTGGGACTCTTTTTAACTCTTAAAACCCAATCAAAAAGACCTACATGTGTTAACACTTGTGTATATGTGTATGTAATCCCTGCAATAGACTTCCTATCATTTGAACATCACTTGCACATACAGTGGATATAAAAAGTCTACACACCCCTGTTCAAATGCCAGGTTTTTGTGATGTAAAAAAATGAGACCAAGATAAATCATTTCAAAACTTTTTTCCACCATTAATGTGACTTATAACCTGTACAACCCAATCTTTAAGGGGAAAAATAAAAAATAAAAAACTTACAATAGCCTGATTGCATAAATATGCCCACCCTTAAACTAATACTTTGTTGCAGCACCTTTGACTTTTATTACAGCATTCAGTCTTTTTGGGTAGGAGTCTATCAGCATGACACATCTTGATGTGGCAATATTTGCCCACTCTTCTTTGCAAAAACGCTCCAAATCTGTCAGATTGCGAGGGAATCTCCTGTGCACAGTCCTCTTCAGATCACCCCACAGATGTTCGATCGGATTCAGGTCTGGACTCTGGCTGGGCCTTTCCAAAACCTTAATCTTCTTCTGGTGAAGCCATTCTTTTGATCTGAATGTGTGCTTTGGGTCATTGCCGTGCTGAAAGATAAAGTTCCTTTTCACCTTCAGCTTTCTAGCAGAAGCCTGAAGGTTTTGTGCCAACACTGACTGGTATTTGGAACTGTTCCTAATTCCCTCCACCTTGACTAAGGCCCCAGTTCCAGCTGAAGAAAAACAGCCCGAAAGCATGATGCCGCCACCACCATGCTTCACTGTAGGTATGGTGTTAATAATAATAATAATACATTTTATGTGTATAGCGCTTTCCAAGGCACTCAAAGATGCTTTACATTAAAAAAAGTTAAGTTCTTTTGGTGATGAGCAGTGTTGTGTTGGCTCCAAATATATCTTTTGAAATTATGGCCAAAAAGGCCAAAAATGACCATGCGTTTGGGAGATTTCAAATGTGCTTTTGCAAAATGTAGCTGGGCTTATATATTTTTCTTCATAAGATAAGGCTTCTGTCTTGCCACCCTACCCCACAGCCCAGACATATGAAGAAGACGTGGGATTGTTGTCACATGTACTAAACAGCCGGTACTTGCCAGAAATTCCTGAGCTCCTTCAATGTTGCTGTTGGCCTCTTGGCAGCCTCCCTGGCCAGTTTTCTTCTCATCCTTTCATCAATTTTTGAGGGACGTCCAGTTCTTGGTAATGTCACTGTTGTGCCATATTTTCTCCACTTGATGATGACTGTCTTCACTGTGTTCCATGGTATATTTAATGCCTTGGAAATTCTTTTGTACCCTTCTCCTGACTGATACCTTTGAACAATGAGATCCCTCTGATGCTTTGGAAGCTCTCTGCGGACCATGGCTTGTGCTGTAAGATTTGACTACAAAAATGTCAGGAAAAGCCTACTAGAACAGCTCAACTTTATTTGGGGTTAATCAGAGGCATTTTAAATGGTGGCAGGTGTGTGCTGACTCCCATTTAACATGAGTTTGAATATGATTGGTTAATTCTGTGTCATGATCCGGGGGCACGGGGGGTGCTGTGCCCCATCTCTAGTTTAATTTAGTCCTTTTCTGCTGTTTCTTCGTGTATTTTTAATTATGATTAAAAATACACGAACGCTGGGACAGCACGTGACGTCATCCATTCAGTAACCAGCAGGCTGCAGACAGAACACCCAGATGCTCTTCTCCTCATCTCAGGCGATTTCAACCATGTTTCACTGTCTCCCATTCTACCCACGTTCACCCAGTATGTCACATGCCACACTAGAGACAATAAAACACTGGATTTATTCTACGCAAACACTAAGGAGGCGTACACCTCATCACAACTCCCCCCACTCGGGAGATCGGATCACAACTTGGTTCATCTCCGGCCGGTGTACAAACCCCTAGTGCACAGACAACCTCCGGCCATGCACACTGTGGAGTTATGGTCTGAGGAGACAATGGACACCCTAAAGGGCTGTTTTGAAGCCACCGCCTGGAAGCAGCTCTGCGATCCACATGGTGAGGACATCGATGGCCTCATTCACACCTTCACGGGCTACCTCAGCTTCTGTGTGGACAAATCCGTTCCCACCAAGACCATACGGCGTCACTCAAACAACAAACCCTGGATCAACCCTGAGATAAAAACACTTCTGAGAGAGAAGAAGAGGATCTTCAGGTCAGGGAACAGGGAGATGCTGAAGTCCGTACAGAGGGAGCTGAGGAGAAAGATCAGAGAAGGCAAGGACAGCTTCAGGAAGAAGATGGAGGACAAGCTGCAACAGAGCGACATCAGCGGGGTCTGGAGAAACCTCAAAACCATCTCGGGGCTCCAGAATACCTCCCCCCAGGCCACAGGGGGCAAGGAGTGGGCGAACAACCTGAATCTGTTTTTCAATAGATTTGACCAACCGCCCTCCCCCCTGACTGCACAACAACCACTGCTGCCTCTAAAGAAATCAAGTCCTGCTGCCCACTCCCCACTCCACCAACACCCCCCCACTCCCAACACACAGCCCCCCATCCTGACCCTGACCAGGACCCAGGTGAGGACGGAGCTGAGGAAGATCAAGGCGAGGAAGGCGCCGGGACCGGACGGCATCAGCGCAAAGCTCCTCAAGTCCTGTGCAGACCAGCTGTGTGGGATTGTGACGTATATCTTCAACATGAGCCTGAAACTGGGGAGGGTACCACAGCTGTGGAAAACATCTTGTGTGGTACCTGTACCAAAAACTTCCCACCCCAAAGACCTGAACAGCTACAGACCGGTGGCCTTGACGTCCCACTTGATGAAGACCCTGGAGAGACTGCTCCTTGCTCACCTCCGCCCCCTGGTGGAACCAGCGATGGATCCACTCCAGTTCGCCTACCAGCATGGCATTGGGGTGGAGGATGCGGTGATCTTCCTCCTTCACCGTTCTCTGTCCCACCTGGAGAAGCCCGGGAATATGGTGAGGATCATGTTCTTTGACTTCTCCAGTGCTTTCAACACCATCCAACCGATGATCCTGAAGGACAAGCTGCTGCGCGCAGGGGTGGACCAGCACCTGTCATCATGGATCCTGGACTACCTCACGAACCGGCCTCAGTTTGTGAGAACCCGGGACTGTGTGTCCGACACGATCATCAGTAGCACGGGGGCCCCCCAGGGAACGGTGCTGGCTCCCTTCCTGTTCACTCTTTATACTGCGGACTTCTCACACAACACAACACACTGCCATCTACAGAAGTTCTCTGATGACTCTGCGATCGTTGGCCTCATCTCCAATGGAGATGAAGCTGAGTACAGAGGGCTTATCCAGGACTTCGTGGACTGGTGCCATCGGAACTGCCTCCAGATCAACGCGAGGAAAACTAAGGAGCTGGTGGTGGACTGCCGCAGGCATGGGCAGCCCCTCACAGTACCAGTAAATATACAGGGAACAGACATCGAGATGGTGACATCCTATAAGTACCTGGGTATTCATCTGAACAATAAACTAGACTGGTCACACAATACTGATGCACTCTACAAGAAGGGACAGCGCAGGCTGTTCCTGCTGAGGAGACTCAGGTCTTTTGGTGTACAAGGGGCGCTGCTGAAGTCATTCTATGACACGGTGGTGGCATCAGCCATCACTTTTGGAGTGGTCTGCTGGGGCAGTGGCATTACTGCAGCCGATAGGAAGAGACTGAACAAACTGATTAAGAAAGCTAGCTCTGTCCTGGGGCAGCGCCTTGATCCGATGGAGGAGATAGGAGAGAGAAGGACGGTGGCTAAACTGTCATCTCTGCTGGAGTCCGAGTTCCACCCTATGCAGGACATACTGAATGCACTGAGGAGCTCATTTAGCAGCAGACTACATCATCCCAGGTGCACAACCGAGAGGTTTCGTAGGTCCTTCCTACCAACGGCTGTCAGACTGTACAACCTAAGCAGGGCTGCTCGCAGAGATAGCAAAAAGACGTAACAAACTAATAGTTTTTTGAATGCAAAAGATGCAATAGACTTACACAATGGTCCCCTCCGGCATACAACTAGGAACATACCGGTCGCTATGGAGGGTGAGAATATGTATGGGCACATAATCATACCATGTAGGATAACTAAGTAGACGGTTATGCTGTTTCATTCCATCTAGCAACAATGCTCTGCACTGTGTGTGTTTATATATTTGCATATTTATTCCATCTAGCTACAATGCTCAGCACTGGGTGTGTTTATATATTTATATATCTACATATTATTCCATCTAGCTACATTGCTCCGCACTGTGTGTGTTTATATACTTGCATATTTATTCCACCTAGCTGCAATGCTCCGTACTGTGGGTGTTTATATATTTACATATTTATTCCATCTAGCTACAATGCTCTGCACTGTGTGTTCATATATTCATATATTTATTCCATCCAGCTACAATGCTCTGCACTGTGTGTCTGTGTGTGTGTGTATATATATATATTTTATAGTAATACGTACATATGTTTATTAGCTGCTCTTGCTTGCTTGTTTTTTTTCTTGCCTTCTGATTGTTGCTCTGAGTGTTGCTATCCCTGTGCTGTTGCAATCCTGGAATTTCCCCGTTGTGGGACTAATAAAGGCTTATCTTATCTTATCTTATCTTATGATTCTGGAACGGGCAGTTCTTGACAGAAGGGTGTGACCAGAGTGACACCAGCCTCTGTGAGTTTGCGTTTTTTTCTTTTTCCGCAATCATTTTCCCTTGAGGTGTTATGTGTGTCTTAAGTATGCCACCAGCGCCACGGGGCCCTGCTAACTGAGGCAAATCGGTAGTCAGGGGTCCCATCGTTGACGAACTGTGGGCAGTGGATTTCGCCCTGGATTTTGTGGACGCAGCACTCGCCTCTCGCACATGGGAGGAGATGCAAAGGAATGTGGAGGGTGCAGCGGCCATAGCAGAGGCGCATGCAGGGTTAGGGAGCGACTCCAGGTACGCGAGCCTATTGTTTTCCATCGCCACCCTCCAGACGGACCCTCGCAGCCTGGTAGGCAATCTCCCTTCATCAGCACTGAGGGCCAGGTCCACAAGGAAGCGACCCTGAGCTCCGGCACACCGCCTCCCTCGCCAGAAGTCCGAGCCTCTGCCTCCTTCCCTGAAGGTGTCAGCGGTGGCCAGAGGAGTATCTTCTGGCCTAATTGCAGCAGCAGAAACCATCATGCCATGGGAAATAAGGCAAGTGGATTTTCATTCCTCTTTTCATTTTAATGGTATACCTTGCTTTATTCCTGGTGATGAGGCTCAGCGGCAGCAGCCAAATTCAGATGAGCTCTCATCACCTGCTGCTGCTGCTGTCTCACCCCTGTCTCCTTCTCCCGTGTTTTTCCCCGTTGCGTCCGAGTGTTTGCCGGTCCTGGGAAGGACCTGCTGGATGGCAGAGGGACCTGCCGCCCTGGGAACTCCTGCTTCAGCCCTGTGGCCACGTTCGAGATGGAGGACCACCTGTGCTATGAATCCTGAGCTGACAGACGAGTGTCCCCTGGGTTCGGCGGCGGGGGGGCCTGTGTCGTCGGTGAGTCAACCTCCTGCGTCAGCCATCCTGCCGAGAGACCCACCAGCATGGGGCGCCAAGCCTGGAGGCCTATTGGCTGCATCAACCATCAAGCCTGCTGCTGGGGTCATCACAGCAGAGTCGCCGAAGTCCTGGACAGCGGTGGAGCTCAAGCTCAGGAAAGTGCTCTTCCTTGTTTTCACGTTCTCTGTCTTAGAAAGATCTTGCCTGGCTCTTGGTAGGAAGGTCCATGTGCAGCCATCAGCCGCACCTAAGCCCTCCTCTCCGGGCTCCACTGCTGCTAGTGACCCTGACCCGGTGTGTGTTTTTGTCTCTGTCCCTTCGTCTAAGCTACTGTCCAGGATCACCGGGGTCTCCGAGGGTGCAGATGTCCCTCTGTCCATGGTCTCCGAGGGTGCAGCTGTCCTGAAGTCTATGGTCCCCGATGCTGCTGCTGTTCTGCCATCTTTGGTCCCTGAGGGTGCTGCTGTCCCGCCGTCTATGGTTGCCACAGGTGCAGCTAAGCCCTAGTCCGGGGCCGCCATGGGTGCAGCTAAGCCCCAGTCCGGGGCCACCGTGGGTGCAGCTAAGCCCCAGTTCGGGGCCGCCGTGGGTGCAGCACTTCCGTCCAAGGCCCCATTGGTTTACCGCCTCCTTGTCCTGCTGCTCTCGAGGGTCAGCTTGGTTGTTATGGGTGCCTTGCTCTGGTCCAAAGTTGCCACGGGAGCAGCCATGCCCCAGCTTGGGGCCGCCGCGGGTGCAGCCACGCCCCAGCCCGGGACCACCGCGAGTGTAACGTCTTCGTCTGAGGTTATCTTCAATCCCCTCACCTCGTCGAAGGTCTCCGCCAAGCTGCTGCTCCCCTCATTTAGTTGGTTGCTGCCTCCTCCCGGGGGGGGGGGGGTGGTGTGTGTCCCGTGGTTTGCTGGCCTATGAACTCTGGAAGGCCACCTGATGGACCATTTCTCCTGCTGTGCTGGTTGTGGAGTTCGGGGAGGCCACCCGACTTACTCCACCACAAGTGTCGGTGGCTTTGGGACTTGGATAGACCACCTGAACTGCCTCTTTCCACCTTTTAGTTCTCCAGAGTTCGGGCCACCTCATCTGTAGCAGTGTGTGGATCTTGAGTGTTTTCTTTTGGTTTGTTTTTGTTGTTGGTTGTTTGTTTTGGCCCCTCCATGCCTTGCTTCCTACTCCTCCCCGTCATTTCATGTTAGGTTTTCCTTCATATGTAATGTTTTTTCTGGGTCCTTTTATTGTTTATGCTTAATTCTTGTTTTCCCTTGCTCTTGAAAAGTTGTGTTTTTGCTTGATGACAATTGTTTTTTGTGATGTTACCCCGGGGTGTCTGAGGGTGGGGGTGTCGCTTGGGTGGGGGGGGGGGCGGGGGGGCTGTCATGATCCGGAGGCACGGGGGGTGCCATGCCCCATCTCTAGTTTAATTTAGTCCTTTTCTGTTGTTTCCTTCTGTATTTTTAGTTATGATTCTCACTTTAGGATACTGTTGTGCTTGTATCGTTATTGTTTCCGGTTATGTTTTATTTTGACAGCGCTGTGCAGCTTCCGGCTGTCAAACTGGCCAGAGCGGCACACCTGTTATTCATTCTGTTATTTTCTCCACTCATGCATCCACACCTGCTTGTAATTATGTGTAGGGTATTTAAGCGGCACAACAACCTTCTCTTTTGTCGCACCCTACTGCTCCGTCCTCTGATGTTTACCCTGACATCATTTGGGACCAAGTAAGCAGACAGACTCAAAAGAAAACTCCATTATCTTTATTGTATAGTGAGTGTGTGAGCGTATGCGTGTATGTGTAAATGTAGCAGCCGGGGCGAGCAGAGCACCGTACAGCCTGGCAACGCTATGGAAGAGCAGAGACAGGGAGGATTAGTGTCAACACTCTGGAGAGAACGTTCAGTTATGTTAGGTCTTAATGTCGACGAGTTGATGAACAGCTCAGGCTTGGTCCCGAAGGCTCTGGCCAGGGAGACAGCGTCTTCAGGGCTGGTTGCAGATGGAATGAGTGGAGGAGTTGTTGAGGTGTAGTGTGGACTCGGTCCACCGCCAGGAGGAAGAAGTTCGCCGCCACGGATTTCCGCCTGTGCACAGGGGAGCAGAGCGTAGAATGGTAATGAAGGTGAAGATGGCTTACTTGTCGTTGGGGAGTGAGAGCTCCCAGGTGAACGACGAGGGAGAGGATTCTCTGGAGGACGACGATGAATAGAAGGATTCTCTGGAGGATGACGATGAAGAGAAGGATTCTCTGGAGGACGACGATGAAGAGAAGGAATCTCTGGAGACAGACGAAGTGGTGTGCCGGTCTCATCAGACCAGGGAGAAAGACGACTCCGTGCAGACCTGCGGGCAGCACGGCTTAAATAGTTCAGCTGATGAGGAGAGCAGGTGTGCGCGCAGCTGTGGAGAATCAGGTAACAGGCAGGCAGAGCGAATCACCACATACCCATGATCTGAGTGTGTTTTGGGGCCGTTGTCGAGGAGAGTTGGAGAGCTCTGTCCAGGTACGTTATCCCTTATTTCCAGCCGTGAGCCCCCGCAGCCTTTGGGAGAGTTCCAGCTGGATTCTGCCCCTGGCCAGGTATTCCCTGGTTTCATGTCCCCCTAGACGAGCCCTGCTCTCCCCCAGCTTTTATCACATTGTCCTTGCTTGTTACGTTGGCACTGCATTGTTTAGTTTTTGTATGTTTATGGTCTTGTCTGTTTTTACTTTAATAAATGTGCAAACTCACAGAGTGCTTGGTGTTTCTGTTTCGCTGGTGGAACGGGCGGTTCTTGACATTCTGAGCATAGCCACATCCCCAGTTATAACAGGGTGTGCATATTTATGCAACCAGGTTATTGAAATTTTTTTGATTTTTTTATTTTTCCTCTTAAGATTTCAGTTTCTTTTCAATTGGGTTATACAGGTTATAGGTCACATTAATGGTGGAAAAAGTTTTGAAATGATTGATCTTGGTCTTATTTTTTTTACATCACTAAAACCTGGCATTTGAACAGGGGTGTGTAGGCTTTTTATATCCACTGTACATGTGAGCATGCATTTCAACACATTCAACACCGAATGCAAGTACAGACCCTGCAAGTAAATAGGCACCAATACAAGCAGACATACAAATGTTAACAAGTATTCCACCACAAAGCCTTTGGACAGGCATGTAGGAGAAACTATGCAGGCATGGGTGACTGGCGAATGTATACCCAAGCATTTACACGCAAACAAAAGTACTGTATCTACAGGTCTATGTCTGCTCTGTTTGTCAGTGATCTGCATTGCCTCACCTGGACTTAGGTCTGTGTACTTAGGTGAAGATACCTGCAGTTGCATACAGCAAACTTGCAGATGAATTTTGAAGTATGTATGTGCTACATTTCCATATACAGGACTTGTATTTGCACATTACTACCTCTGCTCATCTGCACAATGGTAGGTTGAGGTGGATAAAGGTATTCACAGGTATTTATGCATACAGGTCTGTGAGACATAAGGCTTACTCAAGAGCAGGGGCTCTCCACATATACTGGAAGTCTTCGGTGTATATACAGTGTACATACACACACATGAGGAACTGAGGAAAGAATGGTAAGAATGTCTGACAGACCCTGTCTTTATGCCAGCCAATGAAAAATCACAATAAGCAAAATGAGAAGCATAGCACTCCCCCTCCCTCTATCCCAATTCCCTGTCCCTCAATTCCCATCAACCCCCCAGTCTCTAGAGAGATGTATCTGTGAGGGTTTTGAGAGAATAGATGAGTTCTCTAGGGAGATTCAATACTAGAAACTGTAATGCCCAGGAGCAGTGTGAGGATATTAGCTTATCTGAATGCAGGAGGGACACGGAGCAAAGGCTGAGAAACAGACAGCACAAGCAAGAGGGAGAGAGTCTTACATTCTGAACACACAAAATCCAGCAAGTTTTTGTGTCCATATCTCACAGCAACACAGCAGGGCCATCATAGTGAGAACCAGCATGTGTGTTAATCTCATTATCTAACCGGCTTGGCTCTGCAACGGAGTATCAAAGACGCAGCTGTATGGCCGAGCGCATAATGACTGTGTGCGCGGGTGTCCACAGCCTCTCAGTTGGCGTGAGCATCAGTGAAAAGTTTATGAATGAGAGCTCCTATTCATGCTTCCACTGTGAGCTGTGGGTGGTCAGGTTGTAATCAGACTGAATGGAAACAAAAACTGGAAAAACAAACTAACACACACACACACACACACACACACACACACACACACACACACACACACACACACACACACACACACACACATCAGATCAAAATTATAACACAAGAACACAATCTACAGTAGCAGCCACACTGGAAAATACTGCTTTGCAAACCAACCAACCATGTATCAGTTACAGTATAAGTAAGGTAGGAACAAAAGTACACGCAAAGTACATGGCTTCCACTGCTGTCCAATAAAACTGATAAAGGCTTTATTAACCTTTATTAACCAAATCAATTGCAATATTACACAGAGTGAAATATTTGCTGAATCAACCCACACTATACACCTTGTATCATTCATTAATACTCCCATACATGACATATTGTACTGAAGTATGGGGAAATACATATAAAACAAACATATATCCACTCTTTATGCTTCAAAAGAGAGCTATTAGAATAATAAACAAAGCAGCTTACAGGGAACCAACAAACCCACTTTTTCTTAAACAAAAAACTCTCAAGTTGAAAGATCTGGTTGACTTTAAAACCGCAATAATAATGTTCAAAGTGAAGAATTTATCACTGCCCGCAAATATCCAAAAGTTGTTCCAAACAAGGGAGAAACGATATCACTTCAGAGGAACATGTATATTTCAAAAGCCTACAGTGAGAACAACCACCAAGCAACACTGTATTTCAGTGCAAGGAGTCAGATTATGGAACGATTTTGGACCTGAATTAAAATCATGTACAACGCTTGGACAATTTAAACAAAAACTAAAGGAAGAAATACTCCAAACATATTTACAAGACGACATGTAAACTCACATAAGGATTGACATATCCAGCCTGTGTTGTGTTGTAGCTTAGTTTTTTTTCTTTTTTTTCTCTGTGACATTTTGTCTTAGATTTGTTTTTGAATAGTAACCGCTTAACTTAGCCTAGCTTAGTTTTCTTTTTTCTCTCAGTCACATTTTGTCTTAGCTTTGTTTTGAATTGTAATCGCTCTTGTCTTGTTTTATCTTTTTTCTCTTTTGAATTCTTGGATGGAATATGGGTGGGCAATATAAGCTGCGGCTTCAGCCATCACCCATTTCGGATAACTTACGTGGAATTGTATAGTAGGAGGAGTCTTTGTCTAATTTGACCTTGTTGTTATATTATTCAGTTTCTTTTAACCTGTACTGTACTATCCGAAATAAAATAAATTCATTCCCCCCCAAAAAAACCAACCTTTTAACCAAGACAGAAACCTCAGGAGATTTACAGATAAAATAAGAGCAAATCTTTATCTAAATGATGTTTTTCTTGTACAGTATTGCTAAATTTGTCAGACAAAGTCCAGGTCTGACACAGACCAAGTCTAGCGAGTCAAGCAGCCCACACACTGTTACTGCTTTATTGTTGTGTTTTCTGTTATTAATGAGGAAATATTTATCTGGGGAAGCTAAAAAGTCAACAAACTTAAACCTTTCCAAATGGCAGAACATCTATGGAAGCCACTTCTTACGACTAAAATATTAGAGTGAAACCACTGGGCAGCCTTGTGAACTGACTCTAGAGACACAAGAGCTTGCCGTTGTATAAATCATGACATTGTTAAAAGATGCATTTTACAAAGGTTGTTCTTTTTGTAAATGACACAACCCATGTGGAAACCATTGTCACTCTGGTTGTAACCACAGGGAGGCTTGTTTTACGAAATGCAGACATATTTTTAAAGCCCTTTAGACATGTAGATTACAACCCCAATACCACAAAGGCTGGGATGGTGTGTAAACCTTAAATGACAACAGAATGCAATGATTTGCAAATCTCATAAACCACAGTTATATTCAGAACAGAACTTAGAAAACATGTCAAAATATGAAAGTTTACTATTTAAGGAAAAGTATTATTTCATCTTGAATTTGATGGCAACAACACATTTTAAAAGGGTTGGATCAGGGTCACCAAAAGTATGGAAAGTAAGGGATACTACAAAGAAACAGAGGACGATGTTTCAACTAATTAAGGTAATGGGAAACTGCAGCTACAAATTGTGAAGCATTTGCAGAATGTAACGGAAGTTGAGACTCCACAGACTTTTTTTTTCAAGAGAGAGCGAGTGACTGAATGGCCTATATGGGTAAGTCCTACATTTTGACTGCAGCAAGAAAAAGTTTACACAAAACAATGCCTCAAATAAATATAACACGACATACAGTGTGTTGGGGTTTTTTGTGTTAAATGTACTTTATTTTTTGAGATCACATCAGTGCTTTTTGATCCCCACAATAAAAACACAGAGATTTTTTCCCCTTTGGGCTGTCACATTTTGGGGGAATACATATTTTTTCTTTTTTTTTTTTTCCAATTCCCCCTTTTGCTTGTTCTGCCATACTGATGTGCAGTAATCTGATGTGCAGTAATCTGAACTGTACTGATGTGCAGTTATCTGAACTCTCAAGGACAGCGTCATGTGACTAGCATGGAGTTTACCATCGGACATGCATTGAGAGATGAATTCTTGTGGACATGTTATCTATGTTTTAGGATACTAAGGACATAACATCTAATCGTTGCTTGGAGAGGATTTTTGCTGTTCACCAGTAACTGATACACACACTGCATACAACATTATATGACTGACACACACACACTGTCTCTCTCAACTTGCTTTGTTACGTGTATTTGTAACTTGTCTGCTAAGCGTGCATTGAGGGTTTTTTTTTCTATGTGATCATAATCTTGCTCACTCGAGCGCTATTCTGATAACTATGTTTTTTTCTCTCTGCCCCATGTGTCATCCCCTTCCCCTCTTCCTCTTTACCCCCACTGTATTAGGCGCCTGTCGGCTGCCGCGTCATTAGTGAGCGCTTAACATGAGCGCACCTAATGTCAAGTCAAATTCCTCGTATGTGTAAACATGCTTGGCAATGAAGTTCATTCTGATTCTGATTCTGGATTTTTTTGGCATTCCAGCACCATGGACAGCGACACTGCTTCAGCATTTCTCCTGGATTTTTGACAAATTTGTTGTGCTTTCATCTGTGTCCGTGCATGTTTGAAAAGTGAGTTTTGTCTAAAAGCACCTGCTTCCACCAGAGTTTCAATCAATGTTCACCAATGGAGCCCAACTTAAGCCGATTTAGGCTAGTTATGCACAACTTAGCCCAGTGCTTAGGAATTTTACAAACTGAGCACAACTTTCACCAATGTTTATTTCCAGACGTTGGTAAATTTTCAGCATATTGAAAATTTTCAGCATATTGAAAATTTTCAACGTACACGACGTTTACCAGCGTTCACCAATGAACACCAATTATCATTAGCTTTGACCAACTTTTGCCAGTGGAGCCAGATGGAGGCAAAACGTCAGTAAACATCGGTTCAAACGTTGTAGTGTGAATCCGCCCGAAGATAAAACTGTGAAGACTTTCAATAGTCAATCATCTACATTACATAATATCATCAAAAGATGACAAAGAATATGGAGGCATTTCTGTGTTCAAGGAACATCACTGAAAAACAAGGTGCTGGAAACATTCTTCCGAGATACTGGTCCATATTGATATGGTAGCATTGCATAGTTGCAGATTTTTTAGCTGCACACCATGATGCTCCATGCATAAATCCATTCTTTCATCTTGTTTATGTTAAAATTCTGACTCTAATGTCTGAAATTTGCCACCAAAACAGACTCAGACCAGGCAGCATTTCTTCAGTCTTCAAATGTCCAATTTTGGTGAGCCTGTGTAAACTGTAACCTCAGTTTCCACTCTTTAGCTGACAGGAGTGGCATCAGCTGAGGTCTTCTGCTGTTGTAACCCATTTTCTTCAAGGGTCAATGTGTTGCACCTTCAGAAATGCTTGTCTCTACACCTCAGCTGTAATGAGTGGTTATATGAGTTACTGTTTCCTTTCTGTCAGCTCAAACCCGTCTGGCCAGTCTCTTCTGATCTCTGGCATCAACTAGGCATTTAAGCTGAGAGATCGGCTGCTTACTGGATATTTTCTCTTTTCAGGTCACTCCCTGTAAACCCTAGAGATGGTTGTGTGTGAAAATATCAATAGATCGACGGTTTCTGAAATACTGAAACCAGCCCATCTAGCACCAACAACCATGTCACGACCAAAGTCACTTAAATCCCCCTTCTCCCTCATTCTGGTGCTACATTTGAACTTCAGCAGTTCATCTTGATTATGTCTAAATGCCTGAATACATTAGGTTGCTGCCATGTGATTGGCTGATCAGATAACTGCGTAAACAAGTTGTTGAACAGATGTATCCATTAAAGTGGCTTGTGAGTGAACTTTCACACGTCTTTAATGTTTTTGTTGCTGGATGGCCAAATACTTTTCTCTGTCTTGTCTCGGCTCATCACACTTGGGTTTGATTTGGTCTGAAGTGAGTGAAACTTGGCTGAATGTTGGTGAGTCCAGTGCTTTTTCTGAACTTTAACCACCTGACTGTTCTTATTTTAACTCAGTGAAGACATCTGGATGAGGTGGAAGACTAGCAATTGCTTTAGTACTATAATTATCATAGTTTGTCTTTTTTAAATAAATGTGTCAGAAAATGTCCTTTGTGTAAATTATTTTGGCCTTTTTTTCCAGGAGAAAGGTAACTTTCACAATCTGGCAAGTATTTGTCATTATTACATATTATACTGTATACTTAACTCACAAAGCTTGTCACATGTAGCTCAACATCATAATTCAAAGGGACACACACACACACACACACACACACACACACACACACAAAAATTTCACAACTGCATACATGTCAGTCTGTGAACATGCTATCAAATTTCCAGTGTCCGGATCTGAAAACACTGTAGATCAGAAGTCAAAGGAATGACTGAAATCAGTTTGGGTACAAAACAAGTCCAGATTTGCCTACCTCATCATGAGTGTAGCGATAGTCTGCCTTCTTTGATTTGAGATCCCACAGGACCACAGTCCCTGACTCAAATCCAATTATAAGCTGGAGAGGCACAGCGACAAGCAGTTGGTGAGATAGGTGGGAAAGATGACAGACAGAGGGTTAGAAAAGACCCCATGATGGGCAGAAAAACTACTAATACATCTGATATTCAACCACAGCATGAAAGGAAGTCAAGTGTAAGCGGACTACAGTGGCTCAGGAAGATACCTGACCACCCAGCTGCATGGGAGATAACAGTAAATATAAAAATATGTAGAAAACAAGCAAACAAGCATAATTCTGCTTATTATTCTGACTGCTAAGAGCTTAAATAAGCCAAAAACTGACTTGAGGAAATGAGTGCAAATCAGTGTATAATATATTTGCATTCAAATTAAAATTTAAATATGCACATGTTTAAAATAGTGGCGTCAATATTAACCGAATTTTTGTTGTTTGTTTGCAGTTAATCACGGTGGGACGAAAACAGTGACATGGAACTGAAAAAAGCAGAACTTTCAAAACATGGGTACTGTTTCCAGTCAAACAGTCTTTGGCACAACTCAAAATACAATTCATTTCATCCAAACTCCTCATTTTATTTAATTCTGAGTGTTCAAATCAGTTTTCAAGAGCATCTCTGTCATAATATGTGGGTATGTGGGTATATGGACCGTATCAATGAACAATTCCACTCTTGAAACACAGGTACTTTCCATTTTCCAATTGGAGACTTTCTGGTCAGACAGTCAAAGCAAAAGCTCGGTTCATTTCACGGACTCCTCATTTTGTTTAGTTGTGGGTGTTCGGGTCGGTTTGCTGAAGGATCGCTGCCATACTATGTGGACATACAGTGGTGTGAAAAAGTGTTTGCCCCCTTCCTGATTTCTCATGTTTTTGTATGTTTGTCACACTTAAATATTTCAGATCATCAAACAAATTTAAATATTAGACAAAGTTAACACAAGTAAACACAAAATGCAGTTTTAAAATGAAGTTGTTTATTATTAAGGAGAAAAAATCCAAACCTACGTGGCCCTGTGTGAAAAAGTGATTGCCCCCTAAACCTAATAACTGGTTGGGCCACCATTAGCAGCAACAACTGCAATCAAGCATTTGCATAACTGGCAATGAGTCTTTTACAGTGCTGTGGAGGAATTTTGGCCCACTCATCTTTGCAGAATTGCTGTAATTCAGCCTCACTGGAGGGTTTTCAAGCGCCTTTTTAAGGTCATGCCACAGTATCTCAATTGGATTCAGGTCAGGACTTTGACTAGGCCACTCCAAAGTCTTCATTTTGTTTTTCTTAAGCCATTCACAGGTGGACTTGCTGGTGTGTTTTGAATCATTGTGCTGCTGCAGAACCCAAGTGTGCTTCGGCTTGAGGTCACAAACAGATGGCTGGACATTCTCCTTCAGGATTTTTTGGTAAACAGAAGAATTCATGGTTCCATTTACCACAGCAAGTCTTCCAGGTCCTGAAGCAGTAAAACAGCCTCAGACCATCACACTACCACTACCATATTTTACTGATGGTATGATGTTCCTTTTCTGAAATGCTGTGTTACTTTTATGCCGGATGTAAATGGACACACACCTTCCAAAAAGTTCAACTTTTGTCTTGTCACTCCACACAGTATTTTCCCAAATGTCTTGGGGATCATCAAGATGTTTTCTGGCAAAACTGAGATGAGTCTTTATGTTCTTTTTGCTCAGCAGTGGTTTTCGTCTTGGAACTCTGCCATGCAGGCCATTTTTGCCCAGTCTCTTTTTTATGGTGGAGTCATGAGCACTGAGCTTAACTGAGGCAAGTGAGGCCTGCAGTTCTTTGGATATTGTTATGGGTTTTTTTTGTGACCTCTTGGATGAGTCGTTGCTGTGCTCTTGGGGTAATTTCGGTTGGCCGGTCACTCCTGGGAAGGTTCACCACTGTTCCATGTTTTCACCATTTGTGGATAATGGCTCTCACTGTGGTTTGATGGAGTCCCAAAGCTTTAGAAATGGCTTTATAACCTTTTCCAGACTGATAGATCTCAATTACTTTGTCTCTCATTTGTTCCTGAATTTCTTCGGATCGCAGTATGATGTCTAGCTTTTGAGGATCTTTTGGTCTACTTCACTTTGTCAGGCAGGTCCTATTTAGTGATTTCTTGATTGAGAGCAGGTGTGGCAGTAATCAGGCCTGGGTGTGGATCCAGAAATTGAACTCAGCTTTCCAAAGATGTGATAAACCACAGTTAATTTATGTTTTAACGGGGGAAGGGGGGTCACTTTTTCCACACAGGGCCATGTAGGTTTGGATTTTTTGTTACCCTTTATAATAAACACCTTCATTTAAAAACTGCATTTTGCGTTTACTTGTGTTATCTTGGTCTAATATTTAAATATATTAGATGATCTGAAACATTTAAGTGTGACAAACATACAAAAAAATGAGAAATCCGGAAGGGGGCAAACACTTTTTCACACCACTGTATGCACAGTCTCAACCTCAACGCTAGAGAGAATAGGCTAACGCGGTGAACAAGGAGGGCTAACTATTAAGCTAAAGCTAACAGGTAAGATAACAGCTGGTGTAATGAGAAAGAAAGCATATTTGTCCACTCCCATATTACTAAGAGTATGAAAAACTTGAATAATAAGTTAAGGATACATTAGATTTGGAATTTTTGTGTTGTTCCTAATCATGATTAATCACAATTAAACACACATTTTTGGAGATTAATCATGACTTTGACACCACTAGTTTAAAATGTTTTACAGATGTGTGGGTTGGGGAATTACTAACAAAATTTTAAGTATTCCCTTTATACATACAGTATATCAACCATTTTGTTAAGACTTGCAGATGAGTCATCAAATTATCCAGCATCATCATTCTATAATAACAACTACTGAAATAACATTGCAAGCCTGCACATCAGTGCCAGTCAATCTATGGATTATGTTCATGCTGTTCAAATCTATACATTATGTGTGGTGAAGAAAAATAATGAGACAAAGAGGAACATCATGAGTGCATTGAAAATGTATTTACCTTTCCCTCATCCATAGGGTTGTCACTTATATGAACAACTGGTCCAGGATGAACCTTGGATGACCTTGCGAGAGGGACAAAGAGAGACACATGTCATTTTTTATTTATTCTATTATTAATGCCATAATGCTGGAGTTAGGCATGACACATGATAGCTGAAATCACTAATAATATCACACAGTAATGTATGATGTGTTCAGGTGGCAGGCGATTGTCTTTGAACTTGTAGAAGAGGTCCACTGTGGGGGAAAAGCTGCCAATCACTCATAAGCTTTTAAGAGGCCGTTCAAAAGAAATAAGTTCACTAAAGGTTGTGATGGATGACTCTGTCAGGCCAGACAATCCCTAGTGGCTATGCGTGTATGTGTGTGCCGGTGTATGTGTCCATTTGCATGGCAGCAGAGAAGAGAACACAAAACTGCTCGTCTGCCCTTCCTCTCCCCCTCCTGTCTGTGCTTTACCCTCCAGACAGCCTTATGTCAAAACTCCTTGCTCCATGCGCCACATGGCAGCAGACTTTACCTAACCTGCCCCTGCCTCAAAGACATGATGCAGGCAAAGGAATGCCAAGGAAGGTTGCCACTCAGGAAGAGTGACTTTTAGAGCCTGAAACACAACCCCAGTACCATGAAGCAAGGACAGGGATGCCTGACAAGGAGACGGAGAAAAGGGAGGGAGAAGATGCAACCAAATATGAGTAATGCAAAAGGGAGGAGGAAAAACTGCTTGTTCTGTCCTGTGCCTTAGCAGTTTATTTTATGCTTCATCTTAAAGACTGACAGCAAAGGGCAGCACAAGCTGATGGCGATATCAAAATGTAAAAACATGTACATATTTCAACATATTTTTGGATAGAAATCAATTAGCAAGGGATAAATGTCAACCATGTTGTTTGACTTAAGCTCCTAATATTCTCTGAATCAATCTGTGAATACAGCCAAAGGATAAAAGAGGAACACACAATGCTGTGAATGGGTGTCTGTGTGTATGTGTTAGAAGGTAGCACTTAGTGGGCAGACAGTCAGTCAGTTGTCTCTATATTTAGCCTTTTAGTGCTGGAGCCTTATTACCTAAGCTCTGCTGCAGCCTGAGTTGTTGATTTATCTAATTCCCCTTCACTGCAAGTCTCTTGCTAATAGCCACCCATACCAGGACAAACACACACATACACACATTTCCATGTCAGCACAATTATAGCACATCTTAACACCTTCCCGATTTGTAACAATACCCTCAATACCATGACAATTACTCTCTCACCCCCCTTGATACAACTTTCCCAGTTTACAGTATGTTGTCATGTTTGTATACTGTTGTCTGTTTTTTTTTTTCTGTTGTCATACAGTAAATATGCCAGACAAACAAATTTACAAAGTCCACATATGCACATTCAGGTTTGGAGATAAAGAAATCACCATGGCAACAGAGGCAGGATGGGCAGAGTGCAGACAGGCTCCCAAAAATGATCCATTCTGTGCCACAAATGCATGCATATATGTGCGTGCGTGCACACACACACACACACACACACACACACACACACACACACAATGATAAGAAGCTTTAGTGTATGTGCAAATACTACTGTAATGGTCCCAACAGGTTCTTGTAGTTATTATAATGGCATCCTGTGTATTTAGCACTTTCTTGTTTTCACCTTCTGATTCAAGGTCTCTCTCTCTCTCTCTCTCTCTCTCTCTCTCTCTCTCTCTCTCTCTCTCTCTCTCTCTCTCTCTCTCTCTCTCTCTCTCTCACACACACACACACACACACACACACACACACACACACACACACACACACACACACACACACACACAGAGCTGTTAAAACTATTTAAGGTAAACTACACATTGAGGCCAGTCATTTGCAAAAAAAAAAAAAACTTTTCTGCACAAAATCCTTCTTTGCATATCAGATATTTCCTCCTATTAAGCAAAGTGTTCAGTGCATTACAGAAGATGGATTTTTATAGCACATATGTGCACATGCCACAACACCTTACTTAGTTTCAGTGCAGAAAGGGCCACGTTTCCTTTGTCCGTCTTTGCCTTCCCTTTCTCGCTCTCATACACTGATATTACAATATCTGCCTATTAAGGAGAAAGGACAGCTCATGAAGAGTCCTTATTATGCTCGATTTCTGCATGCTACCACAGCTCTCAGACGTGTCTGTGATGTGCTTTGTTCAGAACAACTCAGGGTTTAGATACTGCAGTACCATTTTCCACATGGGGAGGGAACTCTCCTCAGAACTCCACTCTATATTCAGTCAGTGCATAAACATATCTGTATGATTCAACGTATTTTAAATGTTTTTCACTTTGCTGCACTGCATCATGGCTGAAACTGTCAAATGACTACATCACCAACAAATCCTCTGGAGACTAATGCAGACACTGTGGGGAGTGGGCCAGATAGAGGCTTTCACAACAGTCCCTCTGGGGCATATTAATGGCCTCACTCGCAGGATGACTCTTAAATATTATTTATTGAGAAACAAACACAGCTCGTGGGCTGGATACATAAAATAAGCCGTAACGGCATAACGCTCCCAGGGAATGTCCAGACATAGTGGCTGGGAGAGAGTAAAGACATACTGGACGCCGCAGGGAGAAAAAGCCGGTAGCGAACATATATGGGGGACACATAATTACAAAATAAAGAACAGCTGTGGATAATTATGAAAGTAAAAGACTACAGAATAAGAGTGAGTCAGAACTAAGGTAAAAAATAAACAATACATGACCCCTGACCCCAGTAATCAAGAATGACAATGATAATAATAATAACAATAATAGTGATGAATCGTCCAAAAATAACTGAGCGTGGACATGGTCACAGACCACCGACCCCGGAGGTCACAGTGCACATCTCGAAGAGAGCAGGAGCAGAAGCGTGCACCTCGGAGAGAGCAGGAACTGGAGCGTGCACCTTGAGGAGAGCAGGAGGCAAAGGTTGAGCCTCCTGTAGTGAGGACAGGTGAGCTGGAGTGAGGACCTCCTGCAGCAAGGACAAAGAGGCGTTGATCTCCTGAAGCTCAGGCGGCAGAGGGGGAGCCTCCTGGAGTGCAGGTGGCAAAGCTGGAATGTGATTCTCCTGTGGCTCCACCCTTGACGTAGCCACCTCAGACGAGGGAGGAGAACAGGAGGTCAGAGAGGTGACACCGCAGTAATCATCAGCAGAGACTGGTGGGGAGGACCCAGAGGCAGGCGGAACCTGCACTTGGGTCACCCTACCAGGAGCAAGGCAAGCCTTTTCTAAATTTGATGTTAAACATAAGAGGAAAAGCACTTGCCTTAACTTCTGGTCTACTGCTGCTGGGGTGACAACCTCAGGATGAGCTGCAGGAGTGGTGACCTCAAGACGGTTGGAGGAGCAATCACCCCAGGAGAAGCTGGAGGAGCGATGACCTTGAGAAGAGCTGCAGAGGCGACAGCCTTGAGAGGAGCTGCAGAGGCAATGATCTCAGGAGGAGTTGCGGAGGCAACAACCTCGAGAGAAGCTGCAGAGGCTACGACCTCTGGAGGAGCTGCAGAGGCAACAATCTCAAGAGAAGCTGCAGAGGTGACGACCTCAGGAGAAACTGCAGGTGAAGCAGCAGGGGAGAAGATCCAGAGAGAAGCTGCCGGTGAGGAGGTCTTTTTTTTTCCCCGTGTCCTGTCAGGCAGCTACGTGAGCAGAACAGAAATCTGCTACCCTCATGGTACCAAAACAGATTTACTTTGCCAGAAGGAGCTTTATACAGTACCTATCTATGTACTGTATATTGTTGTAAACTCCTCCTCTAGCAACTTTTAATGTCTTATTTAAATTATTTTACCCATGAAGGACCCGACAGGATGGGGAATGGGGAAAGGAAGTGTGAGGAGGGGGAAAGAAAAGGGAGCGGAACAAACAAAAAAGACAAACAAACCAACAACTAAAACAAACAGAAGACAGACTGTTTCTTCCACCTAAGAGGTCTCAACATGAGTCTGGTATCCGCACCTGTTAAAGGGGAGACATTTGTGTGTGTGCGTCCGTGTGCATGTATATGAGAGTGTGTGCAAATTAAGTGTGTGTATGTGAGTGGTTTGTCAGGAAACATACGAAGAGGGCAGCCGGTCGCAGCAGCTCCTCCCCTCCCGGAAACCCCGAGCAAGCAAGGCAGCACCGCCAACACCCACAGGGCACAAATGTCCGAGGTCAACAAGCCCCAGGAAAGCCAGGTATCCGCCCCAGGAGGGACAGCTCTCAGCTACGTGGGCTCCCCCCGTCCAGAGGAGCCCACGTAGCTAAGAGGCACTACCCCCACAATCCAGCACCTCTCAATTAGCAGACACACCCATTCCCACACCTTCACACCCTCATGCCCTCATACACACCCACATGCACTCACTTACTCTTGCTCACCCACTCCCCCACACAGTCCCACACTTGCACCCACCCATTCTCCCTCACTCCTGTACCTGCTCTAACTCGCTCCCACTTGCCCTCAGGGTCCATGCTCACTCACGTTCACCCATACATGCGCTCTCACTCACACTCCGATCTTCTCACATCCATTCGTGCTCTCCCCCAAACACTCACCCACCCTCATTCACCCTTATTACTTAGGGTGACAGCGATGCAGATGCAACGAGCCTGAACATGCACCAGCGCCCGGCAGCGGCCATGGAGACCACGGGTGCAGGTCAGCACACCCCCCCCCCCCGCCACAGCCACAGAAGCAGACTCCCATCCCCAGCGCCCACCCGAGCAACAGATCAGCAGACCACCGCAGGCGCTCCGAGATGCCACCCGACATGTCATCTCCACCTTTGCAGACTCCATGTCAGGGGAGATGAGCTTTCTAGCAGACGCAGCTCCTGCTCTGATCCTCCCTGCAACTACTGCACCACCTCTTATCTCCACGCCGTCGGTGCCAGCTATCCAGTCCTCCGGCACAGCATGTGGCTGCTCACCTTTCCTCCACACCATCGGTGCCTATCTTTCAGACCTCCTCGCCTCTGGGGGGGTTGGTGGGGGGGGCTGCAGGGTGGGCCAGGGGGTGGGCTGTGGCCCCAGGCCGGCTGGCCTTGCCTCCCGGGTAGGGCTGGGTCTGGTTCTGGGTCCCTGGTGCTGATGGGGGTGTTTCCCCTCTGGATCGGGCCTGAGTGTGCGCTGGTGGTGCGGGCCGGCCCCGGCGCGTCCTTGCGTGGCGGGGTCGTGCCCTCCCCAGGGCCCTGGTGGTGCTCTGGGACGGGTGCCTGCGTCCTGGGGGTCTCCCTCCCTATCCTCCAGGGCTTGCGGGTGTGGGTATGCATGTGTATGTGTGTGTGTGTGTGTGTGTGTGTGTGTGTATGTGTGTGAGTGTGTGTGCGCATGCAGGTGTGCATGAGTGTGGATATGAGTGTGTGTGTGTGTGTGTGTGTGTGGGGGTGCTCGGGGGTGGTTGGGGAAGGGCCATTAGCATGGGTTGGCGGCTGTGTTGCCGTCGGGCTGCTCTGGGGTGGCTGTGGTTGCGGGGCGGCCTGCTGCTGTTGGTGTGTGTCTGGGGTGGGTGGTTGGTGGGTTTTTGGTGGGCGCTCGGGGGTGTCGCTTGGCATGTGGGGCGCTGCATGGGTCCGACCCATTGTTCACTATTGTGACTATTGCTGTTGTGCATGTTCGTGTGTGCAAGATGAGAGGGAATGGGTGTGGCTGCTCCATTATGTTTGTGGTGCTGGGAGCACCGGAGCACAGCGTTGGTGGGTCCTGGGCTGCTCGGCCTGGCGGCCCTCGCCCTGGGTTAGGATTTGGGGGCAGCGAGTAGCCTCCTGAACCAGTTTGCGAGCTGGCTTTAGCCGGGGATGGGCTCCCTTTTGGACCCCCTCCCTCCCAGTCTAATCCCCCCCCCCCCATTCTGGGTGGAATATACATCTTCTTGGATACACTTAGAGTTTTGGGCGGGGGTGTGCCACACTGTGTCAGTGAAGGGGATATCGCTGCTGCACGGTGGGGCTGCTGTCACCTCAATTTTAATTGCATTTTAGACACTGAGGGCTTGGGGGGATGGGGGCCCTGCTGCTTGTTACAGTGGCTAGTGGTGCTCCAACCACCATCCCCCCAATTGTAACTGCATTATGGTAGTTCACACACCTGCACACAATCACATCATACAACTGACACACATCTATCATGATTTGTGCAAGGGGAAGGGGGGGATGGGGGTCTTCCACTACCCCTGTTGCCCTCTTTTTCGCGGGAGCCTGGGGGCCCGGCGGGGGGCCTGGGACCCGTCAGGTTGTCAAAATCACTGGGTGCTGCCGAATAAATAGATACGAGCAAGGGAGTGAGAGAAGGATTGACCAAGAGAGTCAGCGAGAGTGAGGGAGTGATGAGTGGAGATGGTGGGTCGGTTTTGTGTGGTGCTTTGCATGCACATGTACATGAACCCTTACCCCAGTAACCAAGAATGACAATGATAATAATAATGACAATAAGAGTGATGAACTGTCAAAAAATAATTGAAAGTGTCACAGACCATGTCCAGATTGTAACACAGGCAGTGTTGGGAGTAATGCATTACTGTAACGCCACTACTTTTGCAGTAACTTCTTGTGTAACAAAATTACTGTTTAAAAATTCAGTAATGTGTTACAGTTACTGAAATTTGAACAGATTCGTTACTCGTTAGAGATTAAGCAACTTTGGCTTTGTGGAAATACATACATTATTTTTCCTTTCTTGTGGTTAAGGATACAAGTATATTGGTGGGTTGCAAGTGATGTGCTGGTGGAGACCTAATGCAATCTTCAGTGAAATCTGATAAAACAGCAACAAGCTCTGACAGGAACGGCTAGTTACACTAACAACTAACACCGTGAAGTGGATCTACTCTTATCTGAACACCCACGGCTGGATTTCAAATAAAGATATGCATCTGGACAGTTTGTGACCCAGCAAGAATTAAACTGGCTGATTGCCAGATACATTGTTAAAGACTGAAGACATGATATCAATAGTCACTTTCCTTCAGTCAGCTGATATTAGAATCCACTGGAGTTAAAAAAGCATTTATCTGCTACTTGAATAAAGATTTTTCAAAAATGGATTTTGATCTCCACAAGACATTTGAGGGACTGGATCATGTCTCAGTTACAGCAGACATTCGGACTGTGGATAATGATTGTTTTCTTTGGATCACTGCACTGATCATCGGATGAAACCATTATCATAAAAGTAAGTTAAACATGGACAGTTTTGTGTCCTACACACTGACACGTGCAGGAACAGCAACATAAAAAAACTGTCTGTGAAGCTCTGTCTAAAACTGTCCATTTTCAGCCTCTCATTATTATTAATAATAAACCCATAATGTAATTCATTAGCTTGCCATTTGTGCAAGATAATTTAAATATGCACTTAAAAGTAACGTGAAAGTTTCTTTTCCAAGTAACTAATTACTTAAATCATGCAGTAATTGGTAAAGTAACTCAATTACTTTTGAAAAGAAGTAACTAGTAACTGCAATTAGTAACTGAACTATATTTTATATAGTATTTTATATTATGAATCATTCGATATTTATTCCCTATTATATTGCTGTTGTTGTTGTTGTTGTTGTTGTTGTTTTTATCTGCACTATCACCAGAGTAATGAAATTTCGTTCTGATGAGCACTGTAATGGTGTAAAATCTGAATGACAAAGTCTGTCTGTCTGTCTGTCTGCCTAATTAGTTACTAACTTTTAGTAACTTGCTCAACACTAGAAACAGGGTAGCAATTATCAAGTTCTTGTCCCCTAAAATTAATTCCTGGTTCCTGTAATGGAAATTGGGCTATTATCTACTCTGGATTAATGAATGAGCTGAGACCATGGATGTCTACTGGGGAGGTTACAATTTACAGAGAAGAGCTCTAAAATCCACCGTCAGCCACTAACTAGCTCACTAACTTAGCTAAACTGTATATATGTGATCTTCAAGGCTCAGATAGAAACTTTTCCTCCTAGGAGAGGGTGTACCAGACGATCATTGGGGCAGGTCTGTGTCAAGTCTGTTAACGTTAAAATTCTCATGGAAGAGAACTGCAAATCCAGAGGCATTTCAGACAGAGCTGTAGTCCTAGTTTCTGTGGAAGAGGAGAATTCCTGTGCAGAGGGACTTTGGGCTCTTATGTCACAAAAATTTGACATAAGGCACGAAAATAAAAGAGAAAACCCAAAAAGCATTATAAGGATTCTTGGGAAAAAAACATATACTCTGTAAAAGGGCATAACTACAGTATATACACAGACAAACACTGACACCCCCCCCACACACACACACAGTATGTCCTGAACATCTGGCGTCACCATGGGTGACAGCAGAGATGCAGTCACCATGACAGTGTTTCTGCAACAACATGACTTGAACAGCATGCTTGCAGTCCACGCATCTGTCATGTGGCCTGATGCGACTGCATTTGACTGTGCATATGTGTGCTGGAATTTTCAGTATGTATGATTCTTCATATACAGTTCAAACCAGAAATTTAGGTAAACCATATAAAAAGAAACATAACCTTTTTTTTCCTCACTGACATTAAATCAGACTAAACTTTTCCTGTTGTAGGTCAGTTAGGATTACCAAAATTGTTCCCATTTACGAAATAATTTTTAGATTTGCTAGATAATTTGTAGAATTTTTTTTTTTTTTTTACTTTCTTCGAAGTCAGAAGTTTACATACACCAATATCAGGAAGAGAACTGTGGACCTCCACATGTCTGGTTCATCCTTGGGTACAATTTCCAGATGCCTGAAGGTGCCACATTCATCTGTTCAAACAATTATACGCCAAGTATAAACACCTTGGGAATGTCCAGCCATCATACCGTTCAAGAAGGAGATAAGCTCTGAGTCCCAGAGATTAACATATCTTGGTGCGAAATGTACGTATCAAACCCAAAACAAAAGCTAAAGACCTTGTAAAGATGCCGACTGAAGCTGGTAAAAAAGAGTGTGATTACCTATAGTGAAACGAGTCCTGTATCAATATGGGCTGAAAGGCCACTCAGTGAAGAAGAAGCCATTACTCCGAAAGCAACATAGAAAAGCCAGATTACAGTTTACAAATGCACACAGGAACAATGATCTTAATTTTTGGAGAGATGTCCTGTGGTCTGATGAAACTAAAATTGAACTGTTTGGCCATAATGACCATTGTTACATTTGGAGGAAAAAGGGAGAACCTAGCAAGCTTGAGAACACCATCCCAACTGAGAAGTACGGGGGTGGCAGCATCATGTTGTGGGGGTGTTTTGATGCAGGAGGGGCTGGTGCACAAGATAGATGGCATCATGAGGAAAAGAACATTACAGTATGTGGAAATATTGAAGCAACATCTCAAGACATCAGCCAGGAAGTTAAAGCTTGGGTGCAAATAGTTCTTCCAGATGGACAATGACTTTAAACATACCACCAAATTAGTTACAAAGTTGCTTAAGGGAAACAAAGTCAATGTGTTTGAGAGGCCATCAAAAAGCCCTGATCTCAGTCCCATAGAAAATTTGGGGGCAGAGCTGAAAAGACACGTGTGAGCGAGGCGGCCTACAAACCTGACTCAGTTACACCAGTACTGTCAGGAGGAATAGGCAAAAATTCCAGCAAACTATTGTGAGAAGCTTGTGTAAGGATACCCAAAACTTTTGACCCAAGTCATACAGTTTAAAGCAGGGGTGTCCAATCATGTGCCATGGAGGGCCAAGACCCTGCAGGTTTTCTCTTCTACCCAGTCTCTTTGCCAGGTGCCAAGTCAAGTTTTTTTGACTTGACTTGATATGCTTGATTCTCACAACAACACTGCACCAAGTCCTTAATTTAACTATACGGCAAAATAATTTGTGACATGCATTTTGAAAGCAGCAAAATCCACTTATAAGTGGGTAAGATAAGTTGGGGGTGGATGGCAGTATACTAAAATAATTGTTTCAGTTCAGTTCTGGGTTGCTGATTCACTTCATTTACTCATTATTATACTTTTACACATGCTTAAAATTACAGTTATAGTTAAGATTTGTGATTAAAACAATGAAAAAGGGAAACGGTTAAGGTTAGGGGTTAGAGAAAGATGAGGGGCCAAACCTCACACTTTAAAACTCTTGCCCACATTATACATTTCTCCCTCCACTCTTATTTCATGTAGTTATTTTCACAACCACTAGAGGCTACTTTTTCAAAGACATAATTATAAGGCTAATTCATGCTGGTAAAAATTATCTATGTGATCATCTCCTGTTAGGGGCAACAGACAATGGAAATTGTTTGAGAACTGAGGTGTGGCTAGCTGTTTTCCCCTCTCTTTACACAAAGTAACACTAATAAGACTTCATAAGCTATAGTTTTGTACTGAAATTAAAAAAAAAAAAAACAGACAGGAATAAGAGCCAGAGTGCAGTTAATAATGAACTTACGGCAATGATTTATGATTCAAGCCTTAAGTAATTACATAGCACTGACAGGCTGTGCACCATTAGGGTCACCTCATACACTCTACAAATGGAGTCTGTAGTCCTAGAAGCACCACACACGACTTTGAGGAGACTGGAGGCTGTGAGCCTTGTGTAATGTACTGTAATACCAGTGAAGGACCTTAAAAACACTTATAAAAACAAAGAAGCATGAAATAAAAGAAAAAATCAACCATGTATCTGCAATAGCCTCAGGCTCCTCTCTCTCTCTCTCTCTCTCTCTCTGTGTGTGTGTGCACGTGTGCGCACGTGCATGTGTGTGTGTGTGTGTGTGTGTGTGTGTGTGTGTGTGTGTGTGTGTGTGTGTGTGTGAGTGAGTGAGCAGGACAAAATAAAAGTGGACGGAAGAAGAGATGCCTCGGGTCAACACATTCACATGAACTGTGTCATAGCAAGCTGTTGACATTTGCTCCTATCCCCTTCTCCTTGGCTCAATGTACTCAATGACCGGCAAGCTAAATTAAGTCAAAACACTCACAGACATACAAGGGGAGATGGTTAGATTCTTCCACAGTAACACCTGCAGTCATGTGAAAAAATTAGGACACCCTGTATAAGCCTGTGTGTTTTTTTTAACATATTTGGACATATGGATATTTAATATCAATGTTAAAAACAATGGGCAATTCATGTAATACAACTAAACAATTAAAAATGAATTCAAGACTTTTTTTCAAATTTTCTGTAATATGTAATTCTAAACAAATAATGAGGAATAAATTAGGACACCCCCCATCTTTTTAGGACACCCCCACATTCATTTCCCACTTAAAATAGCTAAAATAAATGTTAAAAAATGAAAATAAAAACAAAAACAAGGTTAGGCATAGATATGTGAACATTTCTTAAAAAAGAAGTGAATATTTAATGGCGTGTCCTAATTTTTTCGCATGACTGTACCACAGTGCAGAATAGAAAAAAAGTGAAGTAAAAGAAATGGAATGGAATTTATTTGTAATTTCAAGATATTCTAATGTAAATATGCATGATGATTCCCTTGCCTTCATTTCTATAATTCTTTCTATTCATTTTATTTGGAACTGCAACATTAAATGCAGTCAAAAATGTTTAGGATGTTTAACATATGGAATAATATTGATTCCACAGCCTCTGGCATTAATGTGGATATTGATGCAGATCATGCAATGGCACCTCTGCAGATTCCTGCTCATAAATTGCTTTAAAAAATATTAAAGAAGCAAAGTTGCTGACTTAGTCTTCAAACGCCACTGACCCCAGTTGACCCTCAGTGGAGATGCAGGCCTGTGCTGATCCTGTGATCTTGACCTTTGACCTCAAAATGAATGCAGTGTCTAGAACTTTGCGTGTACTAATCCTGCACCAAGTTTGGTGTTGATAACAAGAGCCATTCTTGTCTTACAGTACATATAATCTAACAGACAAACATAAAAACATCATTGGCACCATTGGCACTGTTTTTTTTAAGGGTTTTTTAAGCATGCTTTTAAAAATGTGATTGATGTACGTTTACACCAGCCTCTGCATGAACTGTAATTTGGTTCAATTGTATGTGCTGTATACTGTGGATGACAAAAGCTAACTTGAATTTGAACAATTTCACAGAGTGGGCTTAATGTTGCAGATAATTTGTGTAAATTAAGTCTGCCTGGTTTCTGCCTGGACCATATAGTACACATGTGTTGTATGAGTTGTTTTCTTTTCTCCTGTTCTGTTTTGTTTTGTAGTAAAAGAAGCACTTTTGGAAAGATGTCCTTTGTCTGGACAAGAACAGGATACCCTCTGGCCTTAATTCAATGTCCCAAATGTCTTTAGTACTGACAGAACTATGCTACCATGCACTTGGCATAGGATATGCATTCGTCTAATAGTCCAGCATGATTCTAGCACAGTAGCTTACTAACAGAGGTGTGAGTCATACGAATACTCCAGAGTGGTGGACTGGGCCGGGCCCAGGGCAACTAGCCAATCAACTGCAGACTGCCTCCAAACAGCAGGGCCCAAAGGATGATGACCCCCTACACACACACTTATATAGTGCTTTTCTAGTCTCAAAGACCACTCAAAGCGCTTCACTAGCACTAACCCTCTATTCTAAACATTCTATTCTAAACATTCTATTCCATTCTATTCTAAACATTCTATTCCAAACATATTCTATTCAATTCTATTCATAACAATTCTAAACTACACAATATCCTCTTTATAAGTAGGCAAAATAAAGAAGAGAAGAACTGGGCAGGACTTGAAATTAAACAAGGAGACTTTAAGTAATTCCTAAGAGTGTGTGAAGGTCACACATAGGAAGTCTAAAAATAAGAATAAATTATTCTCATCTTGCAAACACTTTAAAATATGAAAGAGAAAAGAGTGGCATATGCTGTAATTTGTTGTTTGAATGTAAAAGCAGATATGATAAAAATGAACAACTTTGCTGATTAGAAAATAATTGCTCAGAGAATTGTAAGAGTTGTAACTGAAGTGAGAAGCACACACTGAAACTAAACTTTGATTTTTCATTAGAAAACAATAGGAGAGGCACAGAAAGGCTTTAGTATCTGGACGGCAGTCCGAATAACCCCACACCTGGCAGTGAGACAAGTGAGAAAGGAGAGAACAAGACATCTTTGATGTGCATCAAAGCAAACTGCACACAGACACACACGCACGAGTACACACAAACTCACAGTGCAATGGTTCACTCAACCACATGCACAAAAAGGACGCCATCTTATGATAAATATGAACACTCTATGGACAGGCTTCATGTCTAAACTAAAACATTAAACGAACTACACAGTTAAAAGTGGTTGGATATGGATAGACAAAATCTGTTTTATGTAATCTAAGATACAGAACACTTTTGGTGGTGTGGGAAAATCAAGAAAGAGCACAGAGATTACAGTTGATTTACAATGAGAACAGGGAAAACATTTAAATAAGGAAGGAATAGGAAGGCCAGTCTAATACAAAATTGTTTTAGAACTAAAACAACAAGCAACAACAAAACATGCTAAATGAGCATACAACACTTGTTGCTTGTAAGTAATAATCACAATGTGCTGAAATTTAACTATTAAACAAGCATTATAGTGAACTTGTTTGGTAGTTTTAGGATTTATGATTAATAGAACTCTGTGAAGAAGAAATACAGTTTTACTTAGATGTGTAACCTTTTTTCTCTGCTTCTAAACTAACATATTTTCAAACACAAAAGATTACAGTTAATAAGGTCACAAAAGATTTGATAAAGAAAGTTTTAAAAATGTAAAATTTCTTAATATTTAAGTTGAAATTTTTTTTTTACAACCAAGTGTCTATCATAAAGCAGTAAGTTCCAGGTGCATGACACTGTGATCGCGAAATGTTCCGAGACTGTTGTGCAATAATCCAAAATGGCGATTCAAATCAACCAAGCATAAACAAACTTTTTAACAGGTAGCGTTTCTTTTTTTTATAATTAATCCGCTTACTGACTATTTGTTCCTATCTTTATTTTTTCATATATTATCTTGCTATCTTCTCGACGGAGCTGGAGGAACTTGAGAATCATATAGACGAGTGTCATTATCACTGCTGTAAAATGGAGGACAATGTATCTCCCGTTTTTCCTTCTTCCTCCTTGCCTAAGCGGCCAAGACCCGCGGATTCTCCAAAATTAACACTCGAGAAATCACTGGAGGGCTCAGAGGTTAGTGACATCCTTTTCTCGATTGTAAATAAACTTACCAGCATGGATGGTAGACTAGCGTTGGTCAAGCTGCTCCATAAAGAATTCTAGAGCGTACGGGAGAGTCTGGAATACAGCCAGGCGCAGCTCGTTTCTCTCTTAGAAGAAAACAATAGCTTGAAAAAGTCAGTAAACACACTAACTATGCAACTTGGCGTTGTTGAGAAAGAGAACCGGAAAATGAAGGAAACAGTTCTCAATCTGCAGTCACACAGCATGAGAGATAACCTTGTTTTTTCCGGAATTGCTGAAAAAAATAATGAAAATCCAGATCAGCTGGTCAGTGAATTCATGTCCACGCAGCTGAAATTGTCCCCCGAAGATACAAAATCAATTACCTTACACTGAGGACACCGCATTGGGCAAAAAAATCCCCAAAATAAACGTCCCGGGCCTATAGTTGCCAAATTTGAACATTTCAAGCAAAAACTTTTGGTACAGAGGCAGGGCAGGAAGCTTAACCCTTTAACGGCCAGATTTCACGTGCCCCCAGTGGCACAGCGCAGCAACTGCGCCTGTCAACTAAATCTGACATCCCTTTAACTCACCAGCTGTACTGAGGATTTGTACTGATCATGCCAGTTCAGAAGGTGACAGGCACGCATTGGAGGAATCATGGCTGACAAGGAATACACTAAAGAAGAAGAAATCCTTCTTCTTCTTCTTTTTCCTTCTTTGAGCTTAGAAAAGAAATATAGCCACCATGATCGTCATGCATCGTCATATAAAATGGCGTCATACACGAAAAATTGCCAAGGAATACAAACAAAATTTACGTGGGATAATCATAAGAGTTTGGTGATGCGGGAGAGAATGCAAATGACCGACAGAACACGCAAAATAACGACCAAAAACGGACCGACCACGCCAGCGAGCGAGTCCCCTTTACCACCGGTAAGTGACAAATTTCTTTGTTTCTTTACATTGTACTGATTTTCTGGTTCATATACTTTGCAGATAAGATAACAACATGCCCCTGTAGAAAAAAACGGTGTCAAAAAACAGAACCATTCTTTGTGTAAATATGTCCAAAGTCCACTTTTGACTGCATTATGTAATTCGAGATAGCTGCCACGGCATTATGCAAATTAGATGTGTAAATTTATTCCTATCTGAAACTTTGGATCATATTCTACATCTTTCTAATTGACAGTAAGCCATTATCTCTTGCAACTTTCAAGTTATAGCCTTGGAAATCTAAACTATTTTCTTGACAAAAAATCTTTACCACTCTTGACCACTAGGGTTTATGGTGTTAAACGGCGCCTGGGCCAGTTAAGAGGTTAAAAACACCAGTTATGGTCTAAATCATCAATTTCTACAGGAAATCATGGAAAGAAGGAGGAAGCTTTTTCCCATTAGGAAAAAAAAATCCAAGAAGGTAAACAAGCTATTGTCTCTGTGGATAGATTGTTTATAGATGGCAAGCTGTTTATGGATGAAACCATAACCCTCTGGTTATTCTAGAGCCTCCTTTGTTTCTTCAGCTACAAAGTGTGCAATTGTGGGCAGGTCTCTTATTCGATCCCGGTTTAATTTAACATTTGTCTATTTTTTTTCTTTTTGGCTGAGGTTGTTGTTTGCTTGTTTGTCTGTTGTAGCTAATTTTGTTGAAGTTGTTCGGTTGTTGTTGTATGTTATCTGTATTTTTTCATCATTTGCTAACCTTTATGTCTGTTCTTTCTCATACATCTGGTTTACAGGAAATAACCTTAAATACATGCACCCCATTTGCTTGCAAATGCAAGCAAATAGAACATCATGCGTGCACATCCAAGCACACACACGTAGGTACAGTGGTGTGAAAAAGTGTTTGCCCTCTTCCTTATTTTTCATTTTTTTGTATGTTAGTCACTCTTAAATGTTTCAGACCATCAAACAAATTTAAATATTAGACAAAGATAACACAAGTAAACACAAATGCAGTTGTTAAATGAAGGTGTTTATTATTAAGGGTAAAAAAAAATCCAAACCTGCATGGCCCTGTATGAAAAAGTGATTGCCCCTCTGTTAAAACATAAATTAACTGTGGTTTATCACATCTTTGGAAAGTTGACTTCAATTTCTCTAGCCACACCCAGGCCTGATTACTACCACACCTGTTCTCAATCAAGAAATCACTTAAATAGGACCGGCCTGACAAACTGAAGTAGACCAAACGATCCTCAAAAGATCCAAGATCATGCTGCGATCCAAAGAAATTCAGGAACAAATGAGAGACAGAGTAATTGAGATCTAGCAGTCTGGAAAAGGTTATAAAGCCATTTCTAAAGCTTTGGAACTCCAGTGAACCACAGTGAGAGCCATTATCCACAAATGGCGAAAACATGGAACAGTGGTGAACCTTCCCAGGAGTGGCTGTCTGACTAAAATCACCGCAAGAGCACAGCAATGACTCATCCAAGAGGTCACAAAAGACCCCACAACAACAGCCAAAGAACTGCAGGCCTCACTTGCCTCAGTTAAGGTCAGTGTTCATGGCTCCACCATAAGAAAGAGACTGGGCAAAAATGGCCTGCATGCCAGAGTTCAAAGACGAAAACCACTGCTGAGCAAAAAGAACATAAAGGCTTGTCTCAGTTTTGCCAGAAAACATTTTGATGATCCCCAAGACTTGTGGGAAAATACTCTGTGGACTGACGAAGACAAAAGTTGAACTTTTTGGAAGGTGTGTGTCCCATTACATCTGTTGTAAAAGTAACACAGCATTTCAGAAAAGGAACATCACACAAACAATAAAATATGGTAGTGTGATGGTCTGGAGCTGTTTTGCTGCTTCAGGACCTGCAAGACTTGCTGTGGTAAATGGAACCATGAATTCTGCTGTCTGACCTCATGCTGAAGTGCACTCGGGTTCTGCAGCAGGACAATGATCCAAAACACACCAGCAAGTCCACCTCTGAATGGTTTAAGAAAAACAAAATGAAGACTTTGGAGTGGCCTAGTCAAAGTCCTGACGTGAATCCAATTAAGATGCCGTGGCATGACCTTAAAAAGGCGGTTCATGCTTGAAAACCCTCCAATGAGGCTGAATTACAACAATTCTGCAAAGATGAGTGGGCCAAATTTCCTCCACAGCGCTGTAAAAGAGTCATTGCCCGTTATCGCAAACGCTTCATTGCAGTTGTTGCTACTAAGGGTGGCCCAAGCAGTTATTAAGTTGAGGGGGCAATCACTTTTTCACACAGGGCCATGTAGATTTGGATTTTTTCTCCTTAATAATAAACACCTTCATTTAAAAACTGCATTTTGTGTTTATTTGTGTTATCTTCGTCTAATATTTAAATTTGTTTGATGATCTGAAACATTTAAGTGTGACAAACATACAAAAAAAATGAGAAATCAGGAAGGGGGCAAACATTTTTTCACACCACTATATATACTTTACGCACAACATACATACACTCTCACATACATAAATTACAGACATAATCACATAGGCACATTTATTTAGCCTTTAGCACAAAAACCAGTTAGTGAAAACATGTTCACATTAAAGTTTATCACGTGGAAAATACGTGGAATTGGTACCAGGAAGAAGTGGCTAAAAGTTTTTAATCGACTGAAGGATCTACAGGCAGACTTTGTCTTATTAGAGGAAACACGTTTCTAACTCGTCTGTAGATGCACTCACCTCCTCGGAATTTCCCCACATGTACTCAGCCTGCTTTAATTCCAAACAAAGGGGAGTAGCTATATTGGTAAACAGAAGAATATGCTTTGTTGTGAACAATACCATAGCAGATCCAGAAGGTAGATTTATAATATTAAAAATCTCAGTTCAAAACTTGGATCTATGTATTGCAAGCATTTATGACCCAAATGTTGACGACCCTGTCAAGAATTGCCCTTCGGGGCAGAGAGGTGAGACCCACGCGCTGAACTGTGAGTTTGTGAGGTTCATTGAAAATAACACAACATAGGTCCACACAGTGCTCTTAACAGAAAATACAAACAAATGGGTAACTTACAGATTAAGTGCACCAGAGCGAGGCAGGGCTCTGGTGGAGACGAGGAGAAACTCAAACAAGACAGCGGCAACAGGAAATGAAAATGACTAGCCTAAAATAGAGTCAAAAACAAATTACACAAGTAGTGACAGGTGTGGGTCACATGAGTGGGAAGAAGGAAACAATGATACATAATTGGACCAGCTGGGGGCAATGAGAGAGGAGCATCCGCCTGACAGCGGACAAGGGCTACGCCCATACGGAGCACAACCCAGGAAATGCCAATGACAGCTGTCAACCACAACAATAAGGAATTTAAAGAAAATATCAACAAGTACAGACTGGGAAATAAATATTCATTAATACAGAATCAGAACATAACAAAACTAAGACATAAACAGAAAAATGAAAAATAGTGCAACAATAACAAAACCCAAAAAAGCACAAAATACAACAAATATATAAATACAGAGAAAAAGGCATGAGACTGAGCAAGGCGGAAACCTCCTGTGCTCAGTTCATGACAGACCTATCCTATTTTCACACTTTCTGCACTTCTCTTTCTGAGCACTTGGACACTACACTCATAATAGGAGGAGACTTCAACCTGGAATTAAACCCTGCAATCGACAGGCTCAGTATTTCGGGGAATTATCAAAAATGGCAGGCTACTGACACTCTCAAACAATACATAAATGATTTTGGTCTTCGCGATGAATGACATTCTCTTCACCCAACTCTTAGGGAATACACTTTTTTTCATCAGTTCATAGTTCACATTCACGTTTAGACTACTTCTGAGCCAGTAACTCTATTGTGAGGGACATCACAGACACTGAAATTTGTTCAAATCAAGCTATTAGCAATCACCATCCAGTATCTCTTACACTAGTAAATAGAAAAGCTATAAGGAAAACTAGGAGCTGGAAATTTAATACATGACAACTAAAAGACAAAGACTTTATTAATTACTTTAATAAAGAGTGGGAATCATATCGGGAGTATAATGATGTGCAAGGAATGTTCTTTGGGAAGCAGCAAAAGCGGTCATGAAAGGCAAAATAATCTCTTACTGTTCATATAAGAATAAGAAAGAAAAAAGCACTGGTACTGGAGTTAGAACAGAAAATTAAATCACTGGAGATGACCTGTGCCATTTCTCCACAGGAACAGGCACTTAACAATTTAAGAAAATTAAAGATGGAATTAAAAGAAATTACAAACAAAAGGACACAGTTTTTAATATAAAGGCTGCGTCTTGAGAAGTTTGAACACAGTAATAAATTGGGAAGATATCTTTCTAACCAGCATACAGTGAATAAACAACTATCCACTCTATTAAGGATACGACTGGAAATATTACCCATGAGCCTGAAGAAATAAATAAACTCCTGTAGAAAGTTTTATGAAAATGTCCACTCATCTCAGATTAACCCATCTGACTCAGAGATAAATAAATTTCTGGACAATGTTAACTTACCACAATTAACCCCTTGCACTCTGGTCAATTTCCCTAAATATGCCTAAAAATAATGCACCCAAAGTAAATCAAAAGCTGTTCTTCAACCCTTTGCAGCATCTTCATGGGGTTGGTCTCATTTAAAAGAAAACACTTTGAATTTTTTGGCAAAATAGTCATAATCTCTGTAAGTGCTCCTGCCACTGAGTAACAGTCATCTAAACATACTGAACTTGAAGAAAATAAATTTCACCTGGGTGTTTTTTTGGATACAAATGCTTGCAAATAACATACAGCTGTCAGATCCGGGCTGGAAAATGCAACAGAAATGTAGAACCAAGTGTTATCCAGCTGAGGTCAAAATTTTGTAACAATACCACAAAAAATGAATATATTACACAGCTTTTTACTCAGGTTGTTCCCAGGCGTTTTTGAACTGTGCCAAATTGTGCCAAATGGCACAGTTTGGAAAAACGTCTGTAACTTTTGAATGATTCAATATAGAAGCTTCATCTTGGGCTCTAATGAAAGGTGAAGGGCTGTGTGTGTGTGTGTGTGTGGGGGGGGTTTGTTTATTCATTCATGAATGAATGAATGAACAAACAAGCCCCTACACACAAAGAAGCATGCCACGTAAAAAATGTGTGGCTTTTTTTTTTACAAGAAAAAATAACCTACAGTGCACTACAAATTATACTGAAATATCTGTAATGTAGAAGATAACTCCCACCCCCACCCCCCACTCCCGCTACAGAGGACGGACATCGCCCATCGCTACATGACGGACCGCGGGAACGGTGCTCCGTGGTCTACTACGCACAGTTGTACTAAAATATCTGCAATAATATCTGCAATCCGCTACAGAAGAGTAGCTGAGGGGGGGGGGGGAGCGTTCACGGTCTGGACGCGGCACACAGACCATGTCCAGTCCATGCGCCGCGGTCCGTCATGTTGCGATGACGCACAGTTGTAATTTACCGATCGGTCAAAAGTAATTTTGATTACAATTTTCAGGGATAAAGAATAATTTAGCTTATAACACTTACCTGTCCACAACAGCAGTGTTGCTGGCAAACTTCTCTTCCTCATTGTCAGACGAACATGACGCTGGTCCGCTTGTTACGGACTCGTGGTTCTGGTCACGCGATCCGGTCAAACTATGATTCCATTATTGCGGTTTTGCGCTTCCATGATTGCGGTTTTGGCGAACGATTTTCCAAAACAAATAAGAACAGTAGTAAGAAAAAAAGACTGGCGAACGCATGTGTGTCACCCTGCGGCTTACACAAAACAGATTTTACGCACGAGACGTACGCTTTCAATTGTCGAAGTTCTCTGCTTCAATTGGCTCGCTGTATTCGCAGTCGTTGGTAGGCGGGTCCTTCTTGCTAGGTTTTCAGTCATTGGTTCTTCAAGGTTTCAGAAACCCAATTCAAGGCTCTTATTAGTCGAATGAGAGGTCAATCAAATCTAAACCAATCAAAGCACTCCTTTGGCTTTCTGTTTGCGGCTGTGTCTGCAGCTTTTTTTTTTCAGTGCGCCCTAGGACGCACAGTGCGTGTCCTAGGGCACCCTCGTGCGCCCTAGGACGCAGCGACGTGACCGCCCGCGGTATCCCAGAGTGCAAGAGGTTAAATAATGAACAGACTGCAGCTCTGGATGCACCTCTTCTGGTGTCTGAACTCCAAGAGGCACTTAAGCACATCCCAAACAACAAGGCTCTGGGACCAGATGGTTTTCCAGTAGAATTTTATAAAGAACTTTGGCCTGTGATGACACCTACTTTCTTTAAAATAGTGAACCAAATTAAAGAATATAATGTGATCCCTCCAAAGATGAACTTAGCTAGTATTATCCTGCTCCTTAAACCTGGAAAAGAACCTACGCTTCCATCCAGCTACCGTCCTATCTCACTTATGAACGTCAATCTTAAAATAATTTGCAAAGCTGCACGGTGGCGCAGTGGTTAGCACTGTGGCAGCACAGTTTACCCTCGGCCGGGGGATCGCGGGGACCGTGAGATCGTGGGTTCGATCCCTGCCCCCGGCCAACAGTGATCTGTGTGGAGTTTGCATGTTCTCCCCGTGTTTGCGTGGGTTTACTCCGGGATTTCTCCGGTTTCCTCCCACATGTCAAAAACATGCAGGTTAGGGAGTTAAGGGTCGCTTGCGCACGCAGCGACCGGCAGCTGGTGGCTTGTCACCAGACTGCAAAACAAATCTACCTACGGGTACAAAATAAGTAATAAAAAAAAAAAAAAAAAAGCTCTCGCCAAAAGACTGGAAAGGATAATTCTGTTTATTATACACCCAGATCAAACAGGTTTTGTCAAGGGTAGGCCCTCGGCTAATAATACACGCAGCCTGTTTAATTTAATAGACTACTGTAAGATTAATAACTTAGAAACTACAATTTTGTCCCTGGATGCATAGAAAGCCTTTGACCGTGTTAATTGGAAATTTCTTTTTATGGTGTTAAATAAGTTTGGTTGTGGTTCATCTTTCATAAACTGGATTAAAACACTATAAAGCTGTCCAACTGCATCTGTCCGAACAAATAATCAAATCTCTCGAAGCTTTAATCTCCAGAGAGGTACTAGGCAGGGTTGTGCACTCTCACCCTCACTTTTTACCATCTTTATCGAACCATTAGCAGCAGCCATATGACAAAATGTTGATATCAGAGGTATCCAAACTGGAGAAAAAGAACACAAGATAAGTCTTTATGCTGACGATGTATTGATTTTCCTTGAAAACTCACAAAGATCTCTTCTTCAGACATTGGCACTCACTGATAAATTTTCATCATTATCAGACTATTCTATTAACTGGGGTAAATCAACAGTCTTACCCATAAATCATAATTTTTCAAATATATCCATTATCCCATTACAATCAGGTAATATTAGATATTTAGAAATAGATATTTCCCCCAGGCTTTCAGAGTTATTGTGACTAAATCACACTCCCCTTTTAAAAACAATACAAGACAACCGTGCACACTGGAGAACACTACCTATATCACTAATGGGAAGAGTTGCAACCGTTAAAATGATGGTCCTTCTGAAAATCAACTTTGTTCTCAATGATTCCTACCCAACCATCAATGGCCTGGTTTAAGTCTCGAGACTCAAATATAAGTAAATTTTTATGGAAGGATAAACCATCACAGATCAATTTAAAAACTCTTCAAAAAGCAAAAGAGTGCGGAGGTTTAGATTTACCAAATTTTTTTAATTACTTCTTAGCCAACAGACTGCAGTTTGTTTCTAAATGGACAAAATCAACCCCACTAGGAAACCCATGGTTAGATGTGGAACAGCCTAAATATCTCTGACTTACCTTTTATAAGTCCCTGTATTAAACGCAATGAATGTTTTAAAAGCATTAATATCAGCTCCTCTCTGACAGCCTGGTGGAATCTGACAGCCCATTTGGAATAATCCTGAAATCCTGCACCAAAAGAGGACGTTAAACTTTCCACTATGGCATGAGAAGGGAATGAAAAACTTGGAGCATCTTATTCGAGGTGGAAATTTTATCCAATTTCAAGACCTAATGTCACGGTATGAAATCAGTGATAAAAAGTTTCTTGAATACCAACAGCTTAAATCCATAATAAAAGCAAGATTTGATCTTAATCAGACAGATTTAGAGATACCAGTTAAGGTGAGAGAGTTTCTAAATCTTTGTTCCCCCAAATTGATATTGAAAATACACGGACTATTCTTAAAACTGGATGAGTCAGTATCTCTTCCAAAATCAAAATGGGAGACAGACTTATCAGTCAATAAGGATGAAAGCTTCTGAAAACAAATATGTTTAAACACTTTTAAGATGAGTAAAAACTCAAATTTACAACTCATACAGTACAAAGTTCTACATAGAACTCATTACACAGGACAAAGGATGTTCAAAATGGGCTTGAGTCACACAAACATCTGCTCCTACTGCACCAGCAACATCCCAGATAGTTGTATGCATGCTATGGGGTCCTGTGCACCGGTCCAAAAGTTCTGGCAGAAGACATGTGAGGACTTATCAACATGGCTTGGGTATCGTGTCCCATCCTCACCTACACTTTGCATATTAGGTGATGGAAGTGAAATAAACATAGAGGCAAGGATGTCACATATGGTTCTCACTGCCTTATGCATCGCAAAGAAAACTATCCTCATGAATTGAAAGAAATAATTTATGTATGACTCATTATGATAACCTACTATCAGATTATATTAGCCTGGAGAGAATGTCTGCCTCCTCAAATAACCAACTGGCTGAATTCAATTCTCTCTGGTCCCCGCTTCTATTCTATAACCTGAGGGGTGGTGGGCGGTGTTTTGCTCTCCTTGGCAGCTGGCTGTGCCCTGACCACGAGGGGTTTCTGTGACCCACTGGGGCCGGTGTCCGGGGGGCCTGTTCCGGGGTGGGTGGGTGTCTGACCCGGGGGGGGGGGGGGCTGTGGGGTGGGCTGGTGGGGTGGGCCATGGCCATGGGCCAGCTGGCCTTGCCTCCCGGGTGGGGCTGGGTCTGGCCCTGGGCCCCTGGTGCTGGGGGGGGGGGGGGCATTCCCCCTCTGGGTCCGGTGTGTGCCGGTGGTGAGGGCCGACCCGGCGCATCCTTGCGTGGTGGGGTCGTGCCCTCCCCGGGACCCTGGTGGCGCCTCTGGGGCAGGTGCCTGTGTCCTGGGGGAGTCGCCCTCCCCGTCCTCCGGGGCCTGTGGGTGTGGGTGTGCATGTGTGTGTGTGTGTGTGTGTGTGTATATGTGTGAGTGTGTGTGCGCATGAGTGTGGGTGTGAGTGGGTGCGTGTGTGTGTGTGTGCAGATGCGGATGTGGGTGCGTGAGCGTGTGTGTGTTGTATGTGAGCATGTAGGGCTGTGTTGGTGTAGGTGGGCATGTGTGATGGAGAGTGTGTGTGTGTGTTCACATGAGGGTGGGATGGGGTGTGTGTGTATGGGTGCGTATACCTGGATGTGAGCAGGTCGGAGTGTGAGTGAGAGTGCGTGTATGGGTGAATGTGAGTGTGGTTGACCCTGAGGGCAAGTGGGAAAGTGATTGAGCGGGTACAGGAGTAAGAGAGAATGGGTGGATCCGGGAGTGTGAGTGTGGGACTGTGTGGGTAAGCGAGAGTGAGTGAGTGCATGTGGGTGCGTATGAGAGCATGAGGGTGTGAATGTGTGGGAATGGGTGTGTCTGCTAGTCTGGAGGTGCTGGATTGAGGGGGTAGGGCCTCTCGGCTATGTGGGCTCCCCTGTATGAAGGTGGGGGCTTCTTTGGGTGTGGGAGTCCCCAGGGTGTGTAGCGGTAGTGCGCGGGGGGGTGGGGGTGCCTGAGGGGGCTCGTGCCGGGGGCGCGGGCTGGTCTCTGGCCCGAGGGGTGGGGGGGCACTGGTCTCCCGGCGCCTGGGACCCAGGAGCTGGCGTTTGCCCTGTTGAGGGGGTGGGGGGTTGGCAGGCCTGGGACCATGGGCCCGCCGCCTGGCGGCCTGGCCTCCCTTGGCCATCCCTCATGGGGCGGATATCTGGCTTTCCTGGGGCTTGTTGACCTCGGGCATTTTTGCCTTGAGGGGGTTGGTGGCGCTGCCTTGACTGCTCGGGGTTTCCAGGGGGTGGAGGGGAGTTGCTGCGACTGGCCACTCTCTTCGCATGTTTCCTGACAAACCACTCACATGCACACACTTATTTTGTGTGCGCTCTCATATGCACGCACACAGATGCACAGGCACAAATGTCTCCCCTTTAACAGGTACCAGACTCGTATTGAGACCTCTTTGATGGAAGAAGCAGTCTGTCTTCTGTTTTTTTTTTTTTTTTTGTTTTTTTTTTTTTGTTACTTATTTGTACCCGTAGGTAGACTTGGTTTGCAGTCTGGTGACAAGCCACCGGCTACTGGTCGCTGCGTGCGCGAGCGCCCTAAACCTACATGTTTTTGGTATGTGGGAGGAAACCGGAGAAATCCCGGAGTAAACCCGCGCAACACGGGGAGAACATGCAAACTCCACACAGCTCACTGTTGGTCGGGGGCTGGGATCGAACCCACGATCTCATGATCCCCGCGGTCCCCCGGCCGAGGGTAAAACTGTGCTGCCACAGTGCTAAACCACTGCGCCACCGTTTGCTTTAGTTGTTGGTTTTTTGTCTGTTCCTCTCCCCTTTCTTTCCCTCTCCCCACACTTCTTTTCCCTATTCCCCATCCTGTCAGGTCCTTCATGGGTAAAATAATTTAAATAAAGTATTAAAAGTTATTACAGGAGGAGTTTACAACAACATACAGTGCATAGATTGGTATTGTATAAAGCTCCTTCTGGCAAAGTAAATCTGTTTTGGCACAATAAGGGTAGCAGATTTCTGTTCTGCCCACCTAGCTGCCTGACAGGACAAAGGAAAAAAAAAACCCAGTTAGTTCCACAAAACCTACTCTGCTTTAGCATTTTGCAAATTATTGCGCTGTACATCACTTCAGGAAAAAAATAAAATGAAATGATGGTTGTTTTTTTGCAAAAATATCCTTTGATTATTGAATTAAAAAAATTCAACTGAAATCATGTTTCACACAACCTTATCACATAGCTGGATTCAAATAATGCCCCAAATCAGTTATCCATCACTTATAATAATGATGATGATGGTGATGATAATAATAACTCATGAGTTTGTTCACTAGCCTGAACAAAACATTTACCAATAAGGTGAAATCCATACAGTCAAATGTATTTTTATATAAAACCAAAAAAAAAGAAATTGTAATTTTGACTTGCCTCTCTAAAGGGCATTAACAGAGAGGTACCAAACACATACTGTACATCAGGGGTGTCAAAGATACAGCCCGCGCCAGAGAGTGCAAACCAGCCCATGGGATAAATTTGCAAAGTATGAAACTTAAGTAATAGAACGCACACAGCAACTTTTCAATAAAGCAACTGCTATTCCCAATTTGTCCATTTGGGGTCGCACATGAGCAGCAGACACAAAAGTGATCCCCAATTTCTACTGAATCCACTTGCCATCTGTTATCCCTTCTCCACCATAACACAGGGTTTCCACTGGGAATATTTCTGGGTGGCAGCCTGCCACCCCTGAAAAATTTCCGCCACTCTATCAGGAAATATAAATTTAAGAAAAATATATGAAGCAAGCACACACACGAACAGTGCGCGTGACCGTCATCCGAGCAGAGTTCAGAAGCACCCCGCCCGCATGTTCCAGCAAGCACTGCTGAGTGTCTCGCTACGAGCATCGCTGTCCGAGAAAAACATGAGCTTATTAAAGTACTTTAAAAGTGGAAAAAAAATCAGAAGAGGTATGTTAGCACAGGAGGCATTTATCATGGTTTTACCCCACTGGTAACAGGAGCAATAATGGAAGAGTCGCTTAGCTAACACGTGTGGTTAGTTGTTTGTTTTTCTTATTTCAGACAAGAATAAAAAGGTGCTGTTTTTACCTTTACCTTAGTTAATATTAATTATTTATGTTCATTATTATGTACCTGGCAAGTTAACATGACCGAAATTCACAAAGTCAGTGACTTTAATCCGTCAGCAGCCTTCAGACAAACTAAACATGCCAACATTTGGATTTCAAAATAAGAGAGGTTTTTTCTGCTGTCTGGGCGGTGAGGATATTTCTAAAAAAAAAAAAGTATAAATATATAGAAATATTATAACAGAAATAACTGCATCTTTGTCCATTTTAGTTAATTTACTTCATTAAATACAATTGTATTAATATTTTTTCTTTGAAATGAGAGTTAAATTGTTGGTCTTGTCATGAGCTGAGCACTGGAGGTTTCTGCCATGCTCAGTCTCATGGCTTTTTCTCTATATTTATATATTTGTTGTATTTTGTGCCTTTTGGTTTCTGCACTTCTCATACCGTTTTCTATTTTCCTGTTAATGTCATAGTTTTGTTACACTCTTATTTTGTATTAATTTGTATTTATTTCTCAGTCTGTACTTGTTAATATTTTATTCTTTAAATCCCTTACTGTTGTGTTCTCCCTCTGGGTTGACAGCTGTCACTGGCGCTTCTGTGGTTTTGCTCCATGTGGGCGGTGTCCTGTCAGCTGTCAGTCCCTATCTCTCCCCTCTCATTGCTTTCAGCTGGCCCAGATTATTAATCATTGTTTTGCCCTGCCCGCTCTGATATCCACACCCATGTTGCATTGTTTTATGCCTTATTTAAGATCGCTGCTTTTTATATTCCTCGCTGCGGTTTTGACTGATGTCTGAACTCCCAGAAGTAAGTTTTATGCTCTGTGTTTTCTCCTTGTTACCAGGTTTATCTCTCTCTGGCTTTTGAGTTATTTTGTGCACTTTATGTTCGTAATAAATTATCACAAACTCACAGTTTAGCGCATGGGTCTTCCTCTCTGCTCCGAGGGACAACTCATGACAGTTCTGCTCTGTGTCTGCAAAATTATGATCAAAATTGTAAATTGTTATAAGGAAAAAGTAAAAAAACACACAATCTGTTTCAAATTTATGAAAAAACAGTAATTTTATTTTAAAAAATAGACAAAAATTAGTCATAAAATAATCCACAAATTTAAAATAAAGTCTCAAATGTACAAGAAAAGTCGATTTTACAAGAGGAAATTACAAATTTGAGGAAAAGGGTTTCAAATTTAGATAAATTTACAGAGAAAAGTAAAAAACTATAAGAAAATGGTTATAAATTTTGGAGAAAAACCTCAAACCTTCAAAACTGAAGTCATTGCTCAAGTTTTAAGTGGGTGCTCTTTGTACCCTTAACTAGAAATTTTTGGCTGTCTACTTTTAATTTACATGACACTTGATATTTTCTAACCTGTTTGTATACCACCATAGACAGAGAGAGAACCTGAATTAGACAGAGCTCAGAGAGTGCAAGATGAGACAGAAGAGAGGAGCCAAGGAGAGGAAAGTGTTCAGGCAGAGGGTCCAGGAGAGATAAGAGAAGGATGATACCTGTAAAAAGTCCAAACACAGGATGTCGGGGTGGGATCCCAACTGGCCAAGTATTTCAACATTCAAGCCTTGGTTGTACAATACTTCAAACGGTAAGTTCCATATGCAAAGTTACTGTGCAAAATAAAAAAAAAACCAAGAAATAAATAGTATAAAATTAACATATTCCAGTTACCATAGTGTCATTTGTTTTCTGCCCCCCCCCCCCCACCAACCTGGAAAAATATGTTGCCACCACGCCAAGGTCTTTAAGGCAGAGGAAACACTGTAATAAATAGCTAAAAATATGCAACAAGTCTTTTTTATGGATGCCGGATCCAGAACACACAGAAATGTCACGGTATGTACTGCATTTAGATAGATAGCTAGATAGATAGATAGATGTACTTTATTATCCCAAACTGGGAAATTACAGTAATTAGTTAATTAATTACAGTAATTAATAACTGTTCTTTAAAAATATATTTACCTCCATGTCTCGCAGCGCGGTGGGTGCTGGGGGACGTTCGCCACCGGTTCATTGGAGTTTGTGTAGTGGTGGTGGGGTGGGGGGTTGTGCAACATTTCGCTGCCATTTACCAGATGCTTTTACAGTCGGAACCAGTTTTTCTTGTCAAAATTTTTTTGAATATGTTCAAAACAAGAGAAGCTGCTGGCTGACAACAGGCAACTGTTGTTATGTCTCTGAATATTTAATGCGGTGAGGGATGAGTCATGATTTTAGACTCATGAGTTTTGTGTTAGAATGATCAGATGTGTCATTTTATCCTGTAGCAGCGTTTTACAGGTTAAGAAAAGTGTGCTAAAATTAACAAAATCCATGTACGTATAACGATGTAAAAGTCAATAAAACTTTTCTTTCCCATGAATACTAGTGTTTGTGCATTATTTGCCTCCTGTAATTATACAGACATGGACAAATTTGTTGGTACCCCTCTGTTAATGAAAGAAAAACCCACAATGGTCACAGAAATAACTTGAATCTGACAAAAGTGGTAATAAATAAAAATTCTATGAAAATTAATAAATGAAAATCAGGCAATGCTTTTGAATTGTGGTTCAACAGAATTATTTTAAAAAACAAACTCATGAAACAGGCCTGGACAAAAATGATAGTACCCCTAGAAAATAATGTGACCATAGGGACATGTTCAACCAAGATGTGTCCTCTAATTAACATCACAGGTGTCTACAAACTTGTAATCAGTCAGTTGGCCTTTTTAAAGGGTGACAAGTAGTCACTGTGCTGTTTGGTGACATGGTGTGTACCACACTAAACATGGACCAGAGAAAGCAAAGGAGAGAGTTGTCTCAGGAGATTAGAAAGAAAATTATAGACAAGCATGTTAAAGGTAAAGGCTATAAGACCATCACCAAGCAGCTTGATGTTCCTGTGACTACAATTGCACATATTATTCAGAAGTTTAAGATACACGGGACTGTAGCCAACCTGCCTGGACGTGGCCGCAGGAGGAGACGGATAATACGAATGGTAACAAAAGAGCCCAGAACAACCTCTAAACACATTCATGGTGAACTCCAAGGTCAAGGTACATCAGTGTCAGATCGCACCATCCGTCGTTGTTTGAGCCAAAGTGGACTTCATGGGAGACGACCAAGGAGGACACCACTGTTGAAAACAAATCATAAAAAAGCCAGACTGGAATTTGCCAAACTGCATGTTGACAAGCCACAAAGCTTCTGGGAGAATGTCCTATGGACAAACGAGACAAAACTGGAACTTTTTGGCAAGGCACATCAGCGCTATGTTCACAGACGCAAAAATGAAGCATACCAAGAAAAGAACACTGTCCCTACTGTGAAACATGGAGGAGGTTCTGTTATGTTCTGGGGCTGCTTTGCTGCATCTGGCACAGGGTGTCTTGGATCTGTGCAGGGTACAATGAAATCTCAAGACTATCAAGGTATTCTAGAGAGAAATGTGCTGCCCGGTGTCAGACAGCTTGGTCTCAGTCGCAGGTCATGGGTCTTGCAACAGGATAATGACCCAAAACACAGCTAAAAACACCCAAGAATAGCTAAGAGTGAAACATTGTACTATTCTAAAGTGGCCTTCTATGAGCCCTGATCTAAATCCTATTGAACATCTGTGGAAGGAGCTGAAACATGCCGTCTGGAGAAGGCACCCTTCAAACCTGAGACAACTGGAGCAGTTTGCTCATGAGGAGTGGGCCAAAATACCTGCTGAGAGGTGCAGAAGTCTCATTGACAGTCACAGAAATCGTTTGATTGCAGTGATTGCCTCAAAAGGTTGTGCAACAAAATATTAAGTTAAAGGTACCATCATTTTTGTCCAGGCCTGTTTCAGGAGTTTATTTTTTAAAATAATTCTGTTGAACCACAATTCAAAAGTATTGTCTGATTTTCATTGGTTAATTGTCATAGAATTTTTATTTATTACCACTTTTGTCAGATTCGTTATTTCTGTGACCATTGTGGGTTTTTCTTTCATTAACAGAGGGGTACCAACAATTTTGTCCACGTCTGTATATTGTAAATAGAATCCATAAAATGTATGCTTCATCTGCCAAAAATTCATTAAGGCCTCCAGTTTGGATTGAAACATTTGAAATTGTGAAAAATTTGAAATCATGAAATTTGGAGTTGCCATTAGATTGTTTTGCTATTATTTTACTGGTCTGGCCTACTTGACATTAAATCCGGCAGTATGTGGCCTCGAGCAAAAATGAGTTTGCCACCCCTGCTGTATATGATCCTGTAGCATTAAACATGATTTCTGCTTTCTGTCATTAAACTGGTTGCACAAATCAAAAATAGTAAACAGTAACAGTGTGAAATATTTGAGAACTTCTGGTGTATTTTGTTTGCTGATGACACAACTGGGCTTAATAGTAGAGAAAATCTTGATCAACCCCTGGATTCTGTTGAAAAGGAACTTAAAGATATAAAGAAATTGTCTGACAACAAGTTATCAGTAAACTTAAATATGACTAAATTTAAAATATTTGGGAACTGATCAGAAATCAACTTACTGAATTTAACTTACTGAAATTTAAGGACTAAGTGGACTTCAAAATTTTACAAATTAGGCCTGCTGCCTTCAGGAATCCAGGGGTTGCTCAAGATTAGAGAACGTATGGATCCTCTGAGAGGACTTTGTATGTTTGAAAAGCCAAAGATAAGAACAAATGCAAAAAAACACAGTTTCTCTCTTGTTGGGATGAAACTATGTAATTGTTGTGCAGATGCTTTGAAAACATGTACCACACTTGTTATGTTCAGGAGGATGTTAAAGCTCAATTTAACAGAGAAAAATAAATTCGCTTAATTTATAAAGAATCACTGTATTTACATAAATTTCCATATTGATGACTTTTTTTCATTTTTTATGTTTTGTGGTTGTCACTGAATAAAGCAAAAGGGGTAGACATAAATAAGCTTTGCTTCAGTCTTCACTCTTTCCTTTTTGTGCTTTGAAATGTTTTTGACTGAGGGTTTGATGTTTACTTTTGTAAGATGACGGCAATTTACCTTATTTTAATTTTTGATGGATGCACAAAAAGAAAATAAACTAACTAAATAAAAAAAAAAAATAAAATACCATTGAAAATTTGCCAATAAACTTTGCAGTTTCTCAGAGACGAGGTATATGCTCCCTGAGTTAGCGTTTCCCCTCCTTTGATGAATCTTGCCTTTACAGCTCTGTCCCTCTGACACATTAAAACATTTTTGCTGTAGCTGCACGCCTCTTTCCAGGTCAGTGACTCTCTGAAGCCTCTGTTCCCTGTTCATGGCTCCATATTTCCACTGGTGTGTGTAGATTAAATGACAAGGCAAATTATTTTCCTTGAAAATGGAGATCCTCTTATAATGAACAGTTGACTGAAACTTTCAGTTTTAGCTTGTCAGCTATTAGCTGGCTTCACTAAGAATTCTTTGAGTCCCCAGTGACACTAGCAAAGCAGAAAATTGGTAAAACTGGTAAAGAGCCAGTTTTGACCATTGAGGTTAGCACATGGGAGTCTGATAAAAGTTGTTTAAAGATATTTAGATTTATTTATTTTTGTGATCATTGCAAAAAAGTTGCAGGTGAAGAAGTGCGAAGAAGGTGAATGAGAAGAAGATCCAAATAGATCAGAGCAAATAAACCAGATCACCAGTGACAGAATAGCTCATTTCAGCTCGGTGAACCCACCCAGAGGTCACCAAGAGCCTTCAGTTCTCTCTTTGGATATAAACACAAGTGTAGAGCCGCCTCTGGCAGTCTGGGGATTCAACTGCTCAAAGTGGAGATGAGCAAGACTTGGACCTTGATCTTGAGTACAACCTGGATATGAACCCATTTAAGAACCACTGTGTGTGAGCTTGGTGAGCATCCGGGCAATTGCCTAGGAGGAGTAGAGACTCTTATGAATTCACAGAAAAGCCCAAATCACGTAACCTTTGACCCTGACTTTGACCTTGAAAACAACCTCAATGTAGACTAATCTGAGGATCATTATGTGTGACTCTGGTGAGCATCTGGGCAGTTGGCTAGGAGGAACAGTGATTCAAGTGAACTGTGGATGGACAGACAGATGGACAGCGAGGCACCATGGCATTAGCTCATTTTGTCAGAATGAGATAAAAAGTTTAAAAAGTTATTGCTTGCCCTTTCCTTAAATGCACCCCAGTATGTATCCCCACTATCTTCCATATCTACTCTCTCTCTTCATGATCAGTCTTTACCCTTTTCTTTTGCCCTTTCTTCTATAATTGGAAACCTTTCTCCATCTATCTCTCTATTCTGACTTATCTGCCTGACTTCTGCTCTCTCCTCTGCTACCAGCAATTATTCCTCAGTCACCACTCTGTTCCTCTCCTCTATCACTCCTCATCTCTGCATGTCTTTCCCCCTAGGCCAAAGCCCTGTGTCATCTATTCCGCTCCCCTTCCCTCTTTCATACACTCTTCCTCCACCACTCACTCTCACCTGTTCTTCCCTGCAGCACTGTCGACAAGACTGTCTGTGTGTTACTGTACGCTGATCTCTGCAGACACCTGTTCCACCCCCTCACTCCCTCCTCCTCACTTCACCGTGTCTCACACACACATGCACATGAGGGGATTGGGGGGGGGGGGCATGAAGCAAAACGCTCCAGTGAATAATTTACATCTATACAGTGGGGAACCAAAATGCAGCCTGTCAAGCTGACACATCCATTGAAACGGCAAAGAGACAGGTCCCTAGCTACCTGGAATCAGATACCTCGTGTAGGGGGGAATGATAGACTGTCTAATGATTTTTTTTTCTTATCCCATTATATTCACACTACAAGTCTTTTAACCTGTGAAATAATTACAATTAGCACTTTTTTCATCTCACCTAAGTGTTTGCAAGGTAAGTCAATGGACCCTTGGAGATTAGTGCCGCAGTGCTGGGGATACAAGTTTGACTTCATCCAAGTTTAAATATTGATTCTTCATCAGTGATTCACTATAGGTAACAGACCTTCCTATAAGACACCAAAGTTACACAGGAGTCTGTAGTCTTTTGCTCACAACAATACTGTTACCACACCATTTACATGGAGAAAAAAAGATGGAAATTGATGTGAAAAATCTTGTAAATAATGTATACACAAACATAGTCCAAGGTCACCAAGACCCATCACTTAGGCCTGCTCAAAGTTTTAATGACATGTACTCATAGCCTGTTGCCTTTGGCCTTGACCTTGGGAACAACGTGGATGCAAACCCACCCGAGGATCACTGTATGTGAGTTTGATGATCATCTAGACAATTGCATTGGAGGATCAGTGATTCCGTGACACAGCATTAGCTTCTTTTGGACCAGATAACTTAGACTGCTCAAAATGGCTCTCTCCATTGAAGAGGTTGCCAAACCCGGATCTATACAGTAACTTACTTAAAGCAACACTATGTAAGATTTTCTACTTAAAATAACGCTTCCAAAATTGATGGTACATCAGCCTTTTACCAAGTGAATGTCATGTCCTCCATAGCCTGAGTAGGCCCGCTTTGCCTGCAACAGCTCTGTTCTTGATAGGAACACTGAAAGAACTACTACTATGGCAACTATGACCTGAGTTTCAATAGACATGGTAAGTCCTACCCGTGGCCTAGTTGATAGAGTGTCTGCCCCACAACTGGGAGGTTGGGGGTTCAAGTCTCGGTTGGGTCATACCAAAGACCATATAAAAATGGTACTCCCTACCTTCTAGCTTGGTGCTCAGCATAATAGAATAGGGGAAGGAGAAGTTGTTTGTGGCGCTGCCATGCATGGCCATGACCCCTCTGATTCTACATGTGATTAATGTAGATAGGATTTCTTTGAAATTATTCTGGCTCTGTAAAATTATGATCAAAAGTTTAAATTATATGAGAAAAAAAAGTTTAAAAAAATACCAAAAACTTTTTCAAATTTATTAGAAAAACAGTAACTTCATTACAAAAATAGAAAAAAAATTAGACATAAAATAATCCACAAATTAATGATAATAAAGCCTCAAATGTACAAGAAATCATAATTTCACAAAAGGAAATTACAAAATTATGAGGAAAATAGTTGTAAATTTAGGTAAAAACAAATTTACAGAGAAACAAGTAGAAAACTACAAGAAAATTATCATAAATTTAGGAGAAAAATCTCAAACTTTCATGACTAAGTCATTACTGAAGTATTTTTGCATAGTGGCTGCTTTTGTACTCTTACTCAACTAGTAATTTTTGGGGGTGTCTACTTTTAATTATTAGTTTCATAAGACAACACTGCTTTTATATGAGTACAATTTCTGGCTACTCTGCCCACCTCTGATGATACAATTTAAGTATGCATGAGTAAATTACTACAGTATTATGAATGTTTTTTTTTTCTTTGAGTGTCATGTGTTTTCTCATGTTTACACATGCCCCCCCACCCCGCCAAAAAAAAACAAAAAACATTGCCTCCACACCAAAGTCTTTAAGCCAGATGAAACACTGCATCATACACACTACTCACAAAAAGTTAGGGATATTCCGCTTTCAGGTCAAATGTTTGGATGCACCTAAAATACACTACAACCTTCACAGGTGCTTAACGGGAAAATTCACAACAGGTGTTTGATCCATGAATCGACCAATACATTTTCTGGTTCAATTAGAATTAGTATTTAAACAGTCCTCTTCATCATGCTGTTCACATTTTGGCATCATGAGACCAAGACAACACCTAACAAATGATCAACAGTACCTCGCCATTGCGAGGCTTCAAACAGGATGTTCTCAGAGGGGAGTGGCCGCTAAGCTTAAAGTGTCACAGAGTGTCATCAGCGGGCTGCAACAGAGATACAGAGCGACTGGAAGAGTTCACCGGTTGCACAAGATTATAAGCTGTCTCCATACCAAGAAGTTCAAAATCTGTTGATTCTTTAGGAAGTTACTGAGGTAAAAGTGGCACCGTTTACTACTAAACCCATTCATTCTCCATTGACTTGCTGAGTGTTTTAGGTGTACCAATATGGCGGCCTGATGGTTTCACTTGGCTCTGTACTCACTAATGGGGCGTGCTTGAGCCAGTGTTTTCTATAAAGTTCAGAGGGCTCTCCTGAGAAGTGTGACAGGCATGTTGTGCATACTCTGAATTTAATCCGTCGCCATCCACTATCGAACATCATAGAGGCAATGCCGTAAGTTCATTGATTTAATGCTAAGTATGTTAATGACTATAAATAGTGATGTTTTGGTAAAAACTGTAACTTAGAGATTTAAAAGGAAGTTTATTTACAGCTAAAAACATGTCCAAACCCTATGAGAACAGCTACATGATGCTAATTAAGTGTGCATAGTGATGTGAATTTATGATTAACATCTATGTACAGAGAAATCTTTGTTAAAAGCATGGAGACTAAATATTTTGTATTATTTTGTTTACAGTTTTTATCAACTGTTAATGAAGAAGTGTGGAAGTAAATGGTCAATCTTACAATGACTCTGTCTTCATTGACTACGGTTTAACTTGGTGTTTAGTCGAGTTTCAACACACTGCAAAAGAACACTAAAACATGCATATCCAACTTTTGACAAATCGAAAACGAAGTGCAGCTACGGCTGGAAAATAACATGTTAATGTTCATTAATCCTCCAGAAGCATGACATGCTCAGCCACAGATATTTTCAAAGATCCATCAGGTATGTCCACTGGCATAAAATGTTTAACCGTTTGCTGCTGGTACTGTTTTAGTATGGTCCCTTTTTCACCTGCAGGACCGCATCAGAGTTCGCCAGTTGATTCGAATCGAGACCACCTCTTTCAGGCGGTCTCGGTACGGTTGTTTTGGTGTGCACTTGAGTGCGATTACTGTGTTCTCACCAGAAAAAAACGAACCGCACTAATGGAGAAAACAAACTCAAGTTCAACTGAAACTAATTAAAGCCTAGAGGTGTGAAAACACCCTCAGGGTCTCTATAGCTAATCACTTTAGCTGCCAACATCAAAGCACCCTGTGACTGGCTGGTTGGACTGAAGTCATACACACTATGGTTGTAGTCTTTTCAGTTTTCCTATCGGAAACAAGAAAGTATTTTGTTTGTTTTGACTGCATTTTTAGAAAGAGTCTCAATTCTTTTGGAAATGGGGTTTGTACTTGTTAAAAAAGATGTGTAAAGAAATTATTTTAAAATGAAATGTCATATAAAAATTGCTCTGTTGTAAAACAACAAAAACCAAACAATTTTTTTTTTCTAAAGTAACAAATTGTTCTAAAACAAAAATGTTCAGATTTAAAAACAAAAATATTACTCATTCAACTTTGTTCAGGTATAAATGCTGCTTAATAGGAGCTGGTAGCGACTCCACTCAGAACAAACATTAACCTAAGGGAAACACTGGGATGAAAACATCAACAGTCACAAGGCCACTCACAGTTCAATGGCTTTGTTCCACATGATGACATAGCCTGAGAGCATAAAGGACTCCACGTTGACAATGTGGATGTTCCCTCTTTCTGTGCCGATGTATAACCATTTACTCTGGAAGGGCAGGTGGCAAAACGTTATTCTGTGAAATGAAGGGAAAAAAGACAGAAGAGTGTCAAAAGCTGGGAGAGAAAGGGTGGACAAAACCAGAAAGAAAGTGAGACAGACAAAAGAAAAGCTTTTTGGAAATCGTTCCCCATCTGAGACAAATTATGCAAAACTTTGAGAGGATTATTTACTCCTCTACCAGGTTGAAGCAGTCAAGGTGAGAGCCACAGACCCAAGAGATTTTTGAGTCACCCAATCAGCCCCCTTTCTCTACACCCAGTGGATAAATGAGGGCAAAGAGGCACCCATAAGTCTCCTGTTTTCATGATCACCTCCATCTCCTGCTTTCATCCATCCACCAGCCTTAAGTTTAATTAGAGGCTATAGACCCTTCCCTCCTTAACTGTGGCTATTCATTCATTTTCCCATCCCCTTTTCATCATTCTGTTCTTCATCCATCCTTCGAATCAACCTCTGATCCATCCAAGGAATAATAACGTACACCCTTGCTAATCTGACTTGCTAATATTTCAAGGTCGTTCAGCTCCTCCAGTGATCCCTTTGATTCTGCCGAGAGGTTTGAGCCACACCTGTGGACTTGAGTAGCCCGTGTCGAGGGCAAAACCCACAAAACATGACAATGTAGGAAGATAAAAAAAAAGAAGGATAAGGTTATATTTGAGTAACTTTTATCTGTAAAGTTTTATCTCAAGTTACACACACACACACACACACACACACCACATTCTGTACATATATATACTGTATATATATATATACACTGGTGTGAAAAAGTGTTTGCCCCTTCCCGATTTCTCAATTTTTTGTATGTTTGTCACACTTAAATGTTTCAGATGATCAAACAAATGTCATGAATCTGGGTTTGGTTGTTCCAAATCCAGTTCTGACTTATTGTTAGTTTTTCCCTGTTTTCCATTAGGCATATCAGGGGGCTGTTTGGGTCCTTCGCTCCCTGACAGCATGAGCACGCCTCCTCCTCTTGTCAGTGCCATCAGCTGCTTCACATTACGGGGGTTCACACACATACACACACTCACTCCATTCATTCCCATTCACATGCTCAGACATTCACTCATGATATCAGGGTTTAATTATGTTCAGCCCACGCTTTCTCACACCGGCAATCTCTTCCCTCGTTAGCATTGTGATTACTTATACGCTGCGTTTGTGGGAAGAGATTGTCAGGGCATTCAACCTCATACATGTAGCGTGTTCCTGCATGTGTGTGTGCGCGTCCATAACCTTCGTGTATTCAGCCAGACATTTACAGACGGTAAATCCCTGGGTGTTAACGGCTGACCCTGCTTCTCTCCTTCATCCGCCAGACTGCACGGATAGCCCCAGATTGCTCCAGTTCTGTAAGTTATGTTTGCCTTTCTTCCTGTGTTGACAGCTGCTCTGTGGCACTAGGCATTCCTGTCGCCGGGCTGTAGAGCATCCGGGAGGCGCCCTGTATGTCTGGTGGTTTAATTTCATCATTACAACTTCCTGTATTTGCGTGGTCAAAGCTGAACTTGTTATTTTTGTGGTTTACATTAATAAATGGCACGTTCTACTCTCGCTTTTGGGTTATCATTCCTTCCCTCGTGCGCCGCATAATGGTGAACGGGGAATTATGACAACACATTTAAATATTAGACAAAGATAACAAGTAAACACAAAATGCAGTTTTTAATTGAACGTGTTTATTAAGGGTTAAAAAAAATCCAAACCTACATGACCCTGTGTGAAAAAGTGACCCCTCCCGTTAAAACATAAATTAACTGTGATTTATCACATCTTTGAAAGCTGAGTTCAATTTTCTAGCCATTTCTTAAGCTTTGGGACTCCAGCAAACCACAGTGAGAGCCATTATCCACAAATGGCGAAAACATGGAACAGTGGTGAACCTTCCCATGAGTGGCCGACTGACCAAATCACCGCAAGAGTGCAATGACAACTCATCCAAGAGGTCACAAAAGAACCCACAACAACATCCAAAGAACTGCAGGCCTCACTTGCCTCAGTTAAGGTCAGTGTTCATGATTCCACCATAAGAAAGACACTGGGCAAAAATGGCCTGCATTGCAGAGTTCCAAGACGAAAACCACTGCTGAGCAAAAAGAACATAAAGGCTTGTCTCAGTTTTGCCAGAAAACATTTTGATGATCCCCAAGACATTTGGAAAAATACTCTGTAGACTGATGAGACAAAAACTGAACTTTCTGGAAGGTGTGTCCCATTACATCTGTCGTAAAAGTAACACAGCATTTCAGAAAAGGAACATCATACCAACAGTAAAATATGGTGGTGGTAGTGTGATGGTCTGGGGCTGTTTTGCTGCTTCAGGACCTGGAAGACTTGCTGTGGTAAATGGAACCATGAATTCTGCTGTTTACCAAAAAATCCTGAAGGAGAATGTCCGGCCATCTGTTTGTGACCTCAAGCTGAAGTGTACTTGGGTTCTGCAAAAGGACAATGATTGAAAACAAACCAGCAAGTCCATCTCTGAATGGCTTAAGAAAAACAAAATGAAGACTTTGGAGTGGCCTAATAAAAGGCCTGATCTGAATCTGATTGAAATGCTGTGGCATGACCACAAAAAGGCGGTTCATGCTGGAAAACTCTCCAATGTGGCTGAATTACAACAATTCTGCAAAGATGAGTGGGCCAAAATTCCTCCACAGCGCTGTAAAAGACTCATTGCTAGTTATTACAAATGCTTGATTGCACACTTAAATGTGACAAACATACAAAAAATGAGAAATCAGGAAGGGGACAAACACTTTTTCACACCACTGTAGAGTGCATCCAGAAAGTATTCACAGTGCTTCACTTTTTACACATTTTGTTATGTTACAGCCCTATTCCAAAATGGATTAAATTCATTTTTTTCCCTCAAAATTGTACTCACAATATCCCATGATGACAATGTGAAAAAAGTTTTTTTTTTAGATTTTTGCAAATTTATTCAAAATAAAAAACTAGGAAATCACATGTACGTAAGTATTCACAGCCTTTGCTCAATACTTTGTTGATGTACCTTTGGCAGCAATTACAGCCTCAAGTCTTTTTGAATATGATGTCACAAGCTTGGCACACCTATCTTTGGGCAGTTCGCCCATTCCTCTTTGCGGCATCTCTCAAGCTCCATCAGGCTGGATGGGAGGCGTCGATGCCCAGCCATTTTCAGATCTCTCTAGAGATGTTCAATTGGATTCAAGTCTGGGCTCTGGCTGGGCCACTCAAGGACATTCCCAGAGTTGTCCTGAAGCCACTCCTTTGATATCTTGGCTGTGTGCTTAGGGTCGTTGTCCTGCTGAAAGATGAACTGTCGCCCCAGTCTGAGGTGAAGAGCGCTGTGGAGCAGGTTTTCATGCAGGATGTCGCTGTACATTGCTGCATTCATCTTTCCCTCTATCCTGACTAGTCTCCCAGTTCCTGCCGCTGATAAACATCCCCACAGCATGATGCTGCCACCACCATGCTTCACTATAGGGATGGTATTGGCCTGGTGATGAGCGGTGTCTGGTTTCCTCCAAACATGATACCTGGCATTCATGCCACAGAGTTCAATCTTTGTCTCATCAGACCAGAGAACTTTGTTTCTCATGGTCTCAGAGTCCTTCAGGTGCCTTTTGGCAAACTCCAGGTGGGCTGCCATGTGCGTTTTACTAAGAAGTAGTTCCCATCTGGCCATTCTACCATACAGGCCTGATTGGTGGATTGCTGCAGAAATGGTTGTCCTTCTGGAAGGCTCTCCTCTCTCCACAGAGGAATGCTGCAGCTCTGACAGAGTGACCATCGGGTTCTTGGTCACTCAACTGACTAAGACCCTTTTTCCCCAGTCGTTCAGTTTAGATGGCCGACCAGCTATAGGAAGAGTCCTGATGATTCCAAACTTCTTCCATTTACAGATGATGGAGGCCACTGTGGTCATTGGGACCTACAAAGTGTCACGCCGCGCCATTCATCAGCGGCGCCACCTGCTCACACACCTGACAATCATCAGCGGCGAGGGATAAAGGCCGTCTCGCCCGGAGGCTCGGCCTGAAGCCGTCAGACTTCGTCCCTCACCGTTGTGAGCTACTTCTCTTCAGCAATCATTATTTGGGTAAGAACCCTTACCTCTCTTCCCCAGTCTGCTCCCCTGTGCACAGGTGGATTCCCCGGCGGCGGACATCTCCACTCCATCGCCCAATCCTCGCTGCTGTACGGAGCTCTCCAGGTGGCTGTCTTCCGGGCTTCGCCCCCTTGTTGTGCCAGCTATCCTGACAAACCAAGTAAGTCCTTCTCTCGCCATAAATCCCTTCTGTGTTGGTGTATGCCCATCACCCTCTCCCTGTGCTCTCTCCATAGGGTTGCTCGGCTGAACGGTCACCTGCCTCTGTGCCTGAAGCAGACGCCATCACCAACACATTTACATCCCGCAGACACGCACTCATTCACTCCTGCTGTTAATAAACTCTTTGAACTACTCTAAGCCTGTGTGTGTGCGTCTCCTGAGCCGTGCGTTATGTCACAAAGCAGCAGAAATTTTTCTTTACCCTTCCCCAGATTTATGCCTCCAGACAATCCTGTCTTGGAGGTGCACAGACAATTCCTTTGACTTCATGCTTGGTTTGTGCTCTGACATGCACTGTCAATTGTGGGACCTTATATAGACAGGTGTGTGCCTTTCCAAATCATGTCCAATCAACTGAATTTACCACAGGTGGACTCCAATTAAGCTGTAGAAACACCTCGAGGATGATCAGTGGAAACAGGATGCACCTGAGCTCAATTCTGAGCTTCATGGCAAAGGCTGTGGATACTTATGTACATGTGATTTCTGAGTTTTTTATTTTTAATAAATTTGCAAAAATCTAAAAAAAAAAAAACTTTTTTCACGTTGTCATTATAGGGTATTGTGTGTAGAATTTTGAGGAAAAAATGAACTCAATCCCTTTTGGAATAAGGGTGTAAAATAACAAAATATGGAAAAAGTGAAGCACTGTGAATACTTTCCGGATGCACTGTATAGAGAAACATGAGTTTGAATGTGACTGGTTAATTCTGAACACAGCCACATCCCCGGTTATAAGAGGGTGTGCAAATTTATGCAACCAGGTTATTGTAAGTTTTTTATTTTTCTATTTTTTCCCTTAAAAGATTTCAGTTTGTTTTTCAATTGGGTTGTACAGGTTATAGGTCACATTAATGGTGGAAAAAGTTTTGAAATGATTTGTCTTGGTCTCATTTTTTACATCACCAAAACCTGGCATTTGAACAGGGGCATGTAGACTTTTTATATAAACTGTACTTCAATAATTATTATCATAAAATAATGCAACATTTACATGAGTACACCTATGACAATTATGATTATACAGTCATGTGAAAAAATTAGGACACCCTATGAAAGCCTGTGTGTTTTTTTAAACATATTTGGGCATATGGATATTTAATATCAACTTTAACAATACTGGGAGATTCAAGTAATATAACTAAACAATTAAAACTGAAGAAAATACTTAAATTTTCTGTAAAATGTAATTCTAAAAACATGCGATTTCTGGCGAGGAATAAACGAGGACATTTATTCCCACTTAAATGGCTAAAATCGCCCACAGGTCTATCACATCGGGTGCACATAATTAGAACATCATTACTCAGCATTTTGAAGGAGGCTTGTCCCATTTAAACCTCAGACATTTAGCTTGGTGTGCTCCTGACTGTTGAAGTGAGAGTGAACACAATGGTGAGCTCTAAAGAGCTGTCTGAGGCCTTCAGAAAGAAGATTGTAGCAGCTTATGAGTCTAGTAATGGATTTAAAAAGATCTCAAAAGAATTTGAAATCAGCCATTCCACTATCCGGAAAATAGTCTACAAGCGGAGGACATTCAAAACAACTGCCAACATGCCCAGGTCTGGCCGTCCAAGCAAGTTCACCCCGAGAGCAGACTGCAAGATGCTCTCCAAAAACTGTAAAATGTCATCACGGGACCTACAGAAGGCTCTTGCTACTGCTGATGTGAAAGTGCATGCCTCTACAATCAGAAAAAGACTGCACAAGTTAACTTGCATGGGAGGCGTGCAAGGAGGAAACCTTTGCTCTCTAAGAGAAGTATGAAGTCCAGACTGAAGTTTGCCAGAGAGAATGCAGACAAAGACCCACACTTCTGGAATAATGTCCTTTGGACAGATGAGTCTAAAATTTAATTATTTGGACACCAGAACAGAGGACGTGTTTGGCGTAGACCAAATACAGCATTCCAGGAAAAGAACCTCATACCAACTGTGAAGCATGGAGGTGGAAGTGTCATGGTTTGGGGATGCTTTGCTGCAGACCTGGCCAGCTCACCATCATAGAATCCACCATGAATTCTACCGTGTATCAGAGGTGCTTGAGGACCACGTGAGACCATCTGTAAAAAAACATTAAAGCTGAAGCGGAATTGGACCCTGCAACACGACAATGACCCAAAACATACCAGTAAATCCACCAAGGACTGGCTAAAAACTAAGAAATGGAGACTCCTGAAATGGCCGAGTCAAAGCCCAAATCTTAATCCCATTGAGATGCTGTGGGGCAACTTGAAACAGGCTGTACATGCAAGAAACCCCTCAAACATCTCACAGCTGAAAGAATTCTGCATTGAGGAATGGGGAAATCTTTCCTCAGATTGATGTCAGAGACTGGTAGATGGCTACAAGAAGCGTCTCACTGAAGTTATTTCAGCCAAAGGGGGTAACACTAGCTATTAGGCGGTAGGGTGTCCTTTTTCCTCAGTTAGACTATGCATTTTTGTTGATATCTTTTGTTTAATGAGTAAAACCCGGTTCATTTTTGTTATTTACCTACAGTTAAATCAACTTCTTTTCCAGAGATAAATAAAAACAAGATTAGACATCAATATGTGAACATTTCTTAATAAAGAACTGAATATTTAATATGGTGACCTAATTTTTTCACATGACTGTAATTACCCAAAAATGTAGCATTGAACTTAAAGCTTAGCTCTATAATATTGTAAGAATAATGTCACTAAAATAACATATTGTTTAAGTATGTACATAACAACTAATGTCATAAATAAATGTGATATTCAAACATACTGGACTAAACTAAAAAAAGAGATTGTGATCTTAGTCAGAATCTTGACAAATTTTTATCTATCACATTTCAATTCAATGTCTTGTAGCTGCGTGTGTAGCATAAAGATGTTGCCAACGAGCATTATAAAATCAGTGCCCATATCTTCTCCAGAACTTACTTGGCAGTGTAGCAGCTGAATATATTAAAACATTTTTGAAACTTTTTTTCCTCACTCATAATGTCTGTCTATCTCAAACTGATGTTCCGGGTCTGTATTGAGAAACCCAACACCCACACAAACAACCTCCCTCTCTCATCAGCACTCTGCTCACATGAATATATTCGAATTTTGCTGTTCTACTTACTATCCTCTCCATCTAATTAAAACAGGGGCACACAAAATAACCTGTAACTCCAAAAAAGTGTTTTGACAGCTAAATTTTATTTTGCTTGGCAATTTAATTTCAGAGAAAGTTTGTTTCCACTTGAAACTGAAAACACACACCTGACTGGCATGTATTCTTACCTGGTTGGTAAGAATACATGAATAAACCACACAGAACCCGTCCTGTACAATCCACATTAACAACCGGCTAATAATGACTTAATGGGATTTATACATGGGATATACAGTGGTGTGAAAAAATGTTTGGCCCCTTCCTGATTTCTCATTTTTTCAATTCAATTCAATTCAATTCAACTTTATTTATATAGCGCCATTTCACAACAACAGTCATCTCATAGCACTATCAACTGTAGGGGGGAACCCCCACAGTTGCAGAAAGACCCCAGCAATCAGGTGATCCCCTGTGAGCAAGCACTTGGCAACGGTGGAGAGGAAAAACTTCCTTTTAACAGGAAGAAACCTCCAGCAGAACCAGGCTCAGGGAGGGGCAGTCATCTGCTGCGACTGGCTGGGGGGTGAGGGGACAGAGAAGATGAAAAGAACAGACATGTAGAGAGCAAACAGCACGATGGGGACTCAATCTATGGGAGAGAACAAACAAATGTTAATGACCAGCAAAAAAAAATATTTCATAGAGAGTGAGGAAAGGAGTGAGGCCCAGTGCATTACTGGAGGTCCCCCGGCTGATTAAACCTATTAGCAGCATAACTAAGGGAGGGTTCAGAAACACATGATCCCTCCCTAATTGTAGGCTATATCAAAAAGGTAGGTTTTAACCCTAATCTTAAAAACAGAGATCGAGTCTGACTCCCGAATACAGATTGGCAGCTGATTCCACAGGAGAGGAGCTTGATAACTGAAGGCTCTGCCTCCCATTGTACTTTTGGAGATTCTAGGTATTACAAGTAGTCCTGCATTTTGGGAGCGTAGTGCTCTGTTAGGATAATACGGTAGTATCAGATCTTTTAAATAAAAAGGAGCCTGATTGTTTAGAGCTTTGTAAGTAAGAAGAAGGATTTTAAACTTAATTCTAAACTCTATGGGAAGCCAATGAAGGGAGGCCAGAACCGGAGAGATATGATCTCTCTTTCTAGTACCTGTTAAAACTGTTGCTGCAGCATTTTGGATCAGCTGAAGACTTTTTAAAGATGTTTTAGGACAACCTGATAATAAAGAATTACAATAATCTAATCTCGAGCTAACAAAAGCGTGGATCAGTTTCTCAGCATCACTCTGAGACAAGATGCTCCTAATCTTGGCAATATTACGCAAATGATAGAAGGCAGTCTTAGAAACAAATTTAATAGTGAATTGAAGGACAAATCCTGATCAAAAATAACTCCAAGGTTCCTCACAGAGCTATTAAGAGAAAGAGTAACTGCATCCAAACTGAAAGTTTGATTTGGAAAGGAATTTCTAAGGTTTTTTGGACCAACAAGAATGACTTCAGTCTTATCTGAATTTAATAGCAGGAAATTACAAGTCATCCAAGCTTTGATTTCCTTAAGACAGGCTTCTAACTTGGCTAATTGATTACTATCATCTGGCTTCATTGACAGGTATAATTGTGTGTCATCTGCATAACAATGAAAATGTATACAGTGCTTTCTAATAATGTTGCCTAACGGAAGCATATATAAACTAAAAAGAGTAGGGCCTAGCACAGATCCCTGTGGAACTCCATGACTAAGCTTTGAGTTGAAAGAAAACTCATTATTTACATGAACAAACTGGAACCTATCAGATAAATAAGATCTAAACCACTGCAACGAAGTTCCATTAAGTCCAACATAGTGTTCTAATCTATCAAGTAGAATATTATGATCGATAGTATCAAAAGCTGCACTAAGGTCTAAAAGGACAAGTACAGAAACTAGTCCATTATCAGATGCAATGAGGAGGTCGTTAGTGACCTTCGCTAAGGCTGTTTCAGTACTATGATGGATTCTAAACCCAGATTGAAACTCTTCAAGTAAACCATTTCCCTGCAGGTGGTCGAATAATTGCGTAGCAACAACTCTTTCTAAGATTTTTGAAATGAAAGGGAGATTAGAGATTGGTCTATAGTTAGCTAAAGCTCCTGGATCTAGCGTTGGCTTTTTGAGTAAGGGTTTAATTACAGCTGTTTTAAAAGCCTGCGGTACATGGCCTAAAGTTAATGAAGAATTGATTATATGAAGAATAAAGCTACCAATAAGTGGGAAGACTTCTTTAAATAACCTAGTAGGAATAGGGTCTAAAAGACAAGTTGAAGGTTTGGATGAGGAAACTATTTTGTCTAACTCACAAAGGTTGATTGGAGTAAACTCATCAAGACAGACATCAAAAGAAGGAGTTGTAGTAGTTACAGTATTTAAGTTAACTGTGGGAAGAATCTGATTGATTTTATCTCTGATGGATGAAATTTTATTATTGAAAAAGTTCATAAAGTCCTGACTAGTAAGCTCTAAGGGAATGCTAGGATTGACAGAGTCCTAACTCTTTGTCAACCTGGCTACAGTACTGAAAAGAAACCTGGGATTATTCTTGTTCTCTTCTATTAATGCAGAGTAATAACTTGTTCTAGCTTTTCTAAGAGATTTTTTATAAATTAAAAGATGATTTCTCCAAGCTAAATAGATTTCATCTAAATTAGTAGAGCACCATTTTCTTTCTAATTGACGAGTCTTCTGTTTTAAGCTACGAGTTTCTGTGTTGAACCAAGGAGTTAGAAATCTCTGATTAGACTTTTTCTTTTTTAAGGGGGCCACCAAGTCTAGAGCCTGATGCAGAGAAGCTGAAACACTATCCACCATGTTATCAATTACAGAAGGAGCAAGCTGTCTATAGCTTATTTCCGTTGTGTTGACACATGGCATAGAGGAAACAATCTGCATAAATTTGGAAACAGCATCATCTGAGAGGCATCTACTGTAATAATATTTTTCTTTAGGAGCCAAATAGTCAGAAATGGTAAAATCAAAGGTTAACAGACAATGGTCTGACAGTACAGGGTTATGAGGAGACACTACAAGATTTTCTATTTCTATGCCATATGTCAGAACAAGGTCCAATGTATGGTGGAGGTAATGAGTAGAATTTCCTACTTTCTGAGAAAACCCAATCGAGTCTAATATTGAATTAAAAGCCACATTAAGGCAGTCACTATCTACATCCACATGTATATTAAAGTCCCCTACTATAATTATTCTATCAGATTTCAGCACTAAATCAGCTAAGAAATCAGCAAATTCGGATAAAAATTCTGAGTAGGTTGATGGGGGACGATAAACTATGGCAAATAAAATTGGGTTTAACCTAAAATTGCTAAAGTGCCCAATACTGAAGACCAGGCCCTCAAAGGAATTATAACATGTTTTTTGCTTTACATTAACTAGTAATTTGGAATGGTAAATTGTTGCTACTCCTCCTCCACGACCAGAACTTCTGGGATTTTGACAGTTTAAATAACCAGAGGGAGTTGATTCATTTAAACCAACATAATCCTCTTGCCCTAACCAAGTCTCTGTAAGGGAAATTAAATCAATCTGATGATCAATTAACAGATCATGGACTAACAGAGACTTGGGAGTTAGAGACCTAATATTTAGTAAACCACATTTAATTTTTAAATTATGAGGAGGAACAGAGGCCAAATCATTCAATTTAGAGGCTTTATGTTTAATTTGAGTTTTACCAATGTTTTGCTTTATCACTTTGGGATGCTTATGCATGATATTTTTATTTACTTTGGAGGGAGCAGACAACGATTCTCTGATGGGGAAGTCAGGGGCTAAGCTGAGGGGTGGCGGATGAAGAGGAGCTGCAGAGAGGCGTGTAAGACTGCGACTCTGCTTCCTGGTCCCAACTCTGAGTAGTCATGGTTTTTTGTATGTTTGTCACACTTAAATGTTTCAGATCATCAAACAAATTTAAATATTTGACAAAGATAACAGGTAAACGCAAAATGCAGTTTTTAAATGAAGGTATTTATTATTAAGGGAAAATAAAATCCAAACCTACATGGCCCTGTGTGAAAAAGTGATTGCTCCCTAAACCTAATAACTGGTTGGGGCACCCACAGCAGCAACAACTGCAATCAAGCATTTGTGGTAACTGGTAATGAGTCTTTTACAGCGCTGTGGAGGAATTTTGGCCCACTCATCTTTGTAGAATTGTTTTAATTCAGCCACACTGGAGGGTTTTCGAGCCTGAACTGCCTTTTTAAGGTCATGCCACAGCATCTCAATTGGATTCAGGTCAGGATTTTGACTAGGCCACTCCAAAGTCTTCATTTTGTTTTTCTTAAGCCATTCAGAGGTGGACTTGCTGGTGTGTTTTCAATCATTGTCCTGCTACAGAACCCAAGTACACTTCAGCTTGAGGTCACAAACAGATGGCCGGACACTCTCCTTCAGGATTTTTTGGTAGACAGCAGAATTGATGGTTCCATTAACAACAGCAAGTCTTCCAGGTCCTGAAGCAGCAAAACAGCCCTAGACCATCACACTACCACGACCATATTTTACTGTTGGTATGATGCTCCTTTTTTGAAATACTGTGTTACTTTTACACTGGATGTAATGAGACACACGCCTTCCAAATGTCATGATTTCCTGCCTTTCAGAGGCAGGAGAGACTGAAACCCATACGCAGGAGGATGGTGTGTGCATTTATTGAACAAAACGTGATATAACAGTCCAAACAAACAAACAGGCGATCATGAATATGAGGAATTACTGGGATTACGCGCCGGACGCCCCTCAGCTTCAGGTGAGTCCACAGAGAGAATGCCCAGGCCGTTGCAGATGTGACTGCCAGCGGGGAAAGGCAAAAGAAATAACCCATGCACTCCAGACGTGACTGGAAGCGGGGGAAACAAAACCGTACTCACCGAGCCGGGAACAGAGCGGTCCGTGGCGATAATCCCAGAAAAACAACACAGGAGGACAGAACAGGTGACAAAACAATAATCCGGCCAACAAGACTGGGCCAACAGAGCTTAAGTAAACCAAGACATGATGAGAAGAGTGATTGTCGGTGTGAGTGGGTGTGTGTGAGCTGAGTGAGTGCAGGTGTGAGTGTGTGCGCGTGCATGCGCGTGCGCGCGTGTGTGTGTCTGTGTGTGTGTGTGCATCCCATTTACACAGGGTGCATGTGAAGCACCTAGTGCAGTAGTATAGTAATGTAGAGATGTTTGTAGATAGTGCATGTTGCATGGAATATGTTGCATGTTGCTTTCTGCTTGCTGCTCTGCTTACAACTACCGCCACCAGCTAGCCCCCATTGGGGGTGAAAAGAGGAGCCGAGTGCGTAAGTCTCCTCCTGCTGGTACATAGCCTCTCCACCACCAAGACCCCTGCAGTGCCTCCTCGTGGCCACACATGGTAACTGGGTACCCTGCGGTCCCAGGCTAAACTGGAGGGGATCTCGGAGCAGCAGGGGGCCCCAGAGATGCGGCGTATAGGCCCACCCTGTGTGGACACGCCCTGACGTCCATCAACCCCTGCCCCAACTATGGGTAAATAGCCCCACTGCCTTGTGGGTAATCTATTAAGGTGAAGGCTAAGGGAGCAACCCCTGACAGAAAAGCAATGCGCTGGTGGTGTGCAAAAGGCGGGACTTAAAAGACCAAGGACCCGGCAGCCTCCTGCAGCCATGTTGATGGACTGGTCATCATGGGCTTACCCACGCCACCGGATTTACCTCATCATCGTGAAGACAGTGCTATTGGGAAGAGCGTGCCCCCTATGGCACTCTAAATAATTCAATGCGCAGGTGTCCACCTCTGACCATGGTGGGCCTTACCTTCCTGGACATCTGGTTGAAGTCTGGGGGCGACAGGGTGTGTGGCGACGGGAGCAGGTATGAATGTTACTGGGAGCTCCTAGCTATAACCCTGCACGTCAGCAGCACAGGGCTATTATGGTCGCTAACAGCTGGGGTGGCAGCTGTTTTCGGCAGACCCCTGTGTGATTGAGCAGCCCTATTTAGGACAGCACTGCTCACCCCAACTGGGGAGGGGCCTAGAAAAAGTGGCCTAAAAATTGCCCACCCATCTTTTGCCTGAACAGGTTACTGCGCCTGTTGGGTCATTCCACCTCTGCGGTCGAAACAATAAAAAGAGAACATGCAACCTAAAACTGGCAACATGGAATGTAAGGACACTCCTGGATCGAGGTTCTGATAGACCCCATAGGCGAACAGCTCTGGTTGCTGCTGAACTGAGTTGCTACAACATTGATATTGCTGCACTGAGCGAGACCAGGCTCCTAGATGAGGGCTCTTTAACAGAGGAAGGGATGGGCTACACATTCTTCTGGAGGGGTTACCCCTCAGGAGAACAACATCTGCATGGTGTAGGACTGGCCATCAAAAACACCCTTCTACCAAGACTCAGTGAAACACCTGTTGGCATTAGTGAGAGACTGATGACACTCCGTATTCCCCTAGTTAAGAATCGCTTTGCTACACTTCTTAGTGCCTATGCACCGACCCTGCCATCGGAGAGTGAGGCCAAGGATTCCTTCTACCAGTTACTGGACGAAACTCTTCACCGGATCCCCAAGAATGACAAGATCTTCTTACTTGGAGATTTTAACGCCAGAGTGGGTCAGAACAATCAGATATGGAGTGGAGTGCTTGGCAGACACGGAATTGGCCAGGCTAACGCAAATGGAGTGAGATTGCTCACTCTCTGCTCTGAGCATAACCTGACCATAACCAACACCATCTTCCAGCAAAAGACCAAATACAAAACATGATGGATGCACCCTCGCTCTAAACACTGGCACCTGATTGATTACATCATTGTGAGGCACAGTGACATCAGAGATGTCCACATCACCCGTGCCATGAGAGGTGCAGAATGCTGGACAAGGTCCATATGCAAGTGCGCCCCCCCTTGCGACTACAAGGGCCCAAAAGGAGGAAACTTGATTGCTCCCGTCTGGCTAATCTGGATGTAAGAAATAACTTTCGTCGCTCCCTGGTTGAGAAACTAGGGGGGGGGGGGGGGTGGAGCATTTCCTGAGTCTGCCTGAGAAGACCATGGACCAGAAGTGGGACTTCATCAGCTCGGCTCTTTGTGAGGCAGCAGCTCAAACGATTGGCTATAAGAGAAAGAACCACCAAGACTGGTTTGATGACAACTCAGACACCATCCACGACTTGTTGGAGGACAAGCACAGAGCACATCAGGCAACCTTAAGGAATCCCTCATCCATTATCATCAGGCATCAGTGGCAGAGAGCTCGGCGGGATGTACAAAGGGCTACTCAAACAATGCAGAATGAGTGGTGGACAAAAAAGGCACATGGAATCCAGGCCTTTGCCGATAAAAATGACATGCATAATTTTTTATAATGCTGTCAAGAAGATTTACGGACCAATAAATCGCTGCATCACTCCCCTGAAAACAGCAGATGGGCTGAGAATCCTAAAGGATCAGCCTAACATCTTGCTGAGATGGGCTGAACATTTTAGTACCCTGCTTAACCAGGACTCAGATGCAGACCCCACTGTTCTCGATGACTTGCCTACACTTCCTCCGATGCAAGACCTGGATCAGCCCCCAACCTTCCTGGAGGTTCTATCAGCTACCCGCTCTCTCAAAAACAACAAGTCTCCTGGTAATGACAACATCCCTGCCGAGCTGTTGAAACAAGGAGGCTACTTGTGTACAAAAACCCTGCACAAGTACATCACCAAGGTCTGGGCCGATGATAACATCCCACAACGATGGAGAGACGCCACAATTGTCACCATTTATAAAAACAAGGGTGACAAGGCTGTCTGCGGCAACAGCAGGGGTATTTCGCTCCTTGCTGTTGCTAGTAAGGTCCTGGCGAAGGTGATGCTTCACAGGCTGATCAACAACATCACAGAATCAGTGTTGCCTGAATCGCAATGCGGTTTCAGGAAGGGCAGGAGCTCGGTGGACATGATTTTCACAGCTCGGCAGCTGCAGGAGAAGTGTCGGGAGCAACACCAGGACCTGTTCATGGCCTTTGTCGATCTCTCCAAAGCTTTTGACACTGTCCATAGAGAACTCCTATGGGAAGTTCTTCTTAAGCTTGGCTTCCCCAGTAAGTTTGTCAATATCCTCCGCCAATTTCATGATGGTATGACTGCTCGGGTGACTATAGGAGGACAGGAATCTCCTTCCTTCCCCGTTTGTACAGGGGTTAGACAGGGGTGTGTATTAGCACCAGTACTTTTTAACATCTTCCTGCTCTGTGTCACCCAGCTTCTCCACAAGGAGATTGAGGACAGCAGTGGTGTAACAGTGGACTTGCGTCTAGATGGCAACCTTTTTAATATAAGGAAGCTCCAGGCAACCACCAAACTGCAAAGGGTGAGAGTCATTGAGCTACAGTATGCAGATGACTGTGCTCTGGTATCTTATAGCCCATAAGATCTCCAGTCTGTTCTTACTGCTGCGGTGAGAGCATACAACAGGATGGGACTGATGGTGAACACCATCAAAACAGAGGTCGTCTGCCAATGGAGCACCAATATCCCATCTACTCCACCTACCTTCACTGTTGCTGGTGAACAGCTGTCTGTTGTTCCATCTTTCAAGTACCTGGGGAGCATCCTCTCTGTAGACAACACCATTGACAGTGAGGTCCAGAACAGGATCAGGCAGGCATCAGCTTCTTTTGGGAGACTCCGACGTTGGGTCTTCCAGAACAAGAACCTCCATCTCCAAACGAAGATCTCTGTTTACCAGGCAGTCTGTGTCACTACTCTCCTCTACAGCTGTGAATCCTGGGTGACTTACAGCCGCCACATTAGGGATCTAGAGCGGTTCCATATACGCTGCCTTCAGCAGATCCTGGGAATCACCTGGCATGACCATGTGCCTCATTCTGAGATACTCTTTAAGACCAGCTGTAGGAGTATTGAGGCAACGATCACCCAGCACCAGCTACGCTGGCTGGGACATGTGGTGAGGATGCCCCCAAACCGGCTGCCTCGCAGGGTGTTATATGGCCAGCTACACCATGGTCGACGCTCTGCTGCAGGGCAGAAGAAGCGCTACAAGGACCAGCTAAAGATGGCCTTAAAGAAGTGCAGGATCAGACCTGAGGCTCTGGAGGAGGCTGCTGCTGACCGGAACACCTGGCGACAGCAGTGCCTTGTGGGGACCCGTATTATGGAGGAGGACAGAACAGCCAGGAGACAGGAGAGAAGACTGAGGAGAAATGCACCTGCAGCCTCTGCTGCCACTACTACAACTTTTACATGCCCTACCTGCAACAGGACATGTGGGTCCAGGATAGGACTACACAGCCATCAAAGGACTCACCGATAGAAGTGGACGTCATCATCGGACTCGATGGACAACCGCAAACAAGTGTGCATGTGTGTGTATGGGAGTGGGTGTGTGGACAAGAGCAGGGAGAGAAGCAGACAATGCCAGATTGGAATCACCTGTCGGTAGTAGACAGGAGAGGGAGGCGTGGCCACAAGATACCAAAATAAGTAAACACAAAACCAAACACAGACTAAGGAATAATTACAAATAACTCAAAAATAATCAAAGGGCAAAGAGCAAATAATAAGCACCAAAAATACAACAGAACATGACTAGACAATGAAATACAATATGGAATTCAAAAGGAAACATAAAGCACAGATAACTGAGGAACAGAAAACAGCCATGAAACCGAGCTCGGGAGGATCCCCAGCTCGGTACATGACACCAAAAAGTTCAACTTTTGTCTCGTCAGTCCACAGAGTATTTTCCCAAGAGTCTTGGGGATCATCAAGATGTTTTCTGGCAAAACTGAGATAAGCCTTTATGTTCTTTTTGCTCAGCAGTGGTTTTCGTCTTGGAACTCTGCCATGCAGGTCATTTTTGCCTAGTCTCTTTCTTATGGTGGAGTCATGAACACTGACCTTAACTAAGGCAAGTGAGGCCTGTAGTTCTTTGGATGTTGTTGCGGGGTCTTTTGTGACCTCTTGGATGAGTTGTTGCTGCGCTCTTGGGGTAATTTTGGTCAGCTGGCCACTCCTGGGAAGGTTCACCACTGTTCCATGTTTTTGTCATTTGTGGATAATGGCTGTCATTGTGGTTGACTGGAGTCGCAAAGCTTTAGAAATGGCTTTATAACCTTTTCCAGACTGATAGATCTCAATTGTTTCTCATTTGTTCCTGAATTTATTTGGAGCGCAGCATGATGTCTAGCTTTTGAGGATCTTTTGGTCTACTTCACTTTGTCAGACAGATCCTATTTAAGTGATTTCTTGATTGAGAACAGGTGCGGCAGTAATCAGGCCTGGGTTTGGCTAGAGAAATTGAATTCAGCTTTCCAAAGATGTGATAAACCACTGTTATATGTTTTGACGGGGGGATCACTTTTTCACACAGGGCCGTGTAGGTTTGGATTTTTTTTTTACCCTTAATAATAAACACCTTCATTTAAAAACTGCATCTTGTGTTTACTTGTGTTATCTTTGTCTAACATTTAAATTTGTTTGATGATCTGAAGCATTTAAGTGTGACAAACATACAAAAAAATGAGAAACCAGGAAGGGGCCAAACACTTTTTCACATCACTGTATGTGGAATTTATAACTGTTTGCAGCACTATAGACCTTCTAAAGCATATTAATTAAGAATGAATTACCCTTTAACAGGTAGGAACAATATTTTTATTTAGCTGTTTTATTGTGTATGTAGGTGCTCCCCTTATCATAGCTGACTACTACTAACTGCTACTCTTTAATGTAGCCCTTACTGCAACTTCTCTGTGTTATGTCCTTTATGTGACCCTGACTTCTGGGTGTTCCAGTTCCTCTGGGCTGTGGGTTACAATGGTCTTGCAGTCATTTACAACTATAATAACACCAACATGGCAAACACATGTTTAGCTAAAGAGGAACTCCTCATGCTAAATTATCCCCCAGTAAACCATAGCTAGGCAGGAACCAGAATCATTTAATTGAGGGACTGTGTTGAAATAACTTAAACGTAACAAACAGAACAATAAAAGTACTGGAGTAAATCATAAAATAATGAATAACAAACTAATTCTTCAAATGAAAAAATTAATATTGACATAAATGTACAAGTAATAATAACACGAAAAAAAGTAAAATTCATACTTCAGTTACTTCAAAATAAGTGCTTGTTACATTCAAAAGTGTTTGTAATATTCAGGATCGCTGACTGCACTTTTCCCTCATTTTAACAGCTCACATAGGTTTTAATGAGTTGTTTATGAGATATTATGGTCAAATTTCTTTAATTACTTCCGCATTTTTGAGAGTCATATTTTGCAGTCTTTTTCAGAACAGCTGGTTTTAGGGCATGTCTCTTTAAATCTCTAACAATGCATTCAACAATGCCCTCCCTCTTATATCACCATTGCTAAACTAAACTGCTAGCTTCCATTGAGCTGAATCTAAATTTGTCTTAAAGAATGAATGAAATAAACATCCCATGGACAGGGGTGTGTGGTTTTATTGATCGATAGGACTGGTCTCAGGAGCACAATAAGCACAGAACAATACACAAATGAATAATTGAACTCCTAGCTTCATCTAGCCACCTTGAATCACAGTTTGACGAAATAAAACTTTAACTAAACTCAGATAATGTCTAAGAATGAAATATATGGTCAAGTGTTGTTAGATGAACAAGGATTCCAGTGGGGGTGAATAGAATTCACAGAAAATAGCGATCATAACCAGCCGGATCTAGGTGGCCTGTCTGGTTACAATGAACGCCTAGCACGCTAGTGCTTACAGTTCAATGTAGCGTCACCACAAACATACAACAAAATAAGCCAGAATGATGTGAGATATATTGCTGACTGTGGATAAGTGAACAAAGTGGAAATGGATGTCTATTCGGGTGACTGAAATCTAAAGAAAATAACAATATAAACTGTGCTTAGTGTGAGCTTCCTAGTACTACTGTTAGCACTGAAATCTGTCCATCTACATGAATGATATAATAGAGCAGTGGGCGGGTATGAAGGATGGCACTGGGCTGGGTTTACCATTTTATCACTTCCTCTGGCAAATCCGGAAGAGTCAAAATGGCTTCTTTTAGAGAAAAGCAATATGAAGAGAAATTGTTTTTTTTTAATATTTTCTTGATAATCACGTGACCAATGGACACATTTCACAAGGTTAAAACCCATAAACACACAATGTTTCAGTCAATGACTCCTTTAAAGGGTGAGCAGCCTGTTGAGCCTGCCTATTCTAATTATCACCAGACATTTTTGCCTAATGTTGGTTTTCAAACTCAGAATTATAGCTGGCCTAATAAAAAAATATGTACATACTGAGTTGGCATCCTCTGTTTAGCAGGGTCAGCTTGTAATCCACATATGGACCATAAAGAGCGGCACTTCTGTCAAACACATAATTACTGAACAAAGTTTTCTAAAATATTTTATCAAATCAAATGGAAGCACTCTGATGACAAAAGTTAACTACAGAATAATCAACAGGAACACCAATTAAATCCACTGACATACTGTATAATTTTAGTTAAGAGGATGGCTTTTACAAGTTGGCATGGGCTGACTGACTTATTTGTGGATCAATGATCAGCGTGAAGCACATGTTTTTACAGACTCACTTAAGCCGAGAAAATGTAACAAACACATCATTGTATGACACTTGTGGCATCCTTATTTTCAGTGAGCTGACGGTCTACTGCACAAACAGATGTGCTTTTTTTAAGCAATGAGGCCTGCATTGTCTAGTTGTCTGTGCATTTCTGTGTTTGTATATGGTTGCCTGTGTGTACATTACAGCAGCTTCCCAACAGCTGAACAGAGCTAATACAATTACACACACCATATGTAAATGTGTGACGTATTTAAGTGTGTTTGATCCATGTGTATGAGCTCATACAAGCTAATTGGCAGCAAGAGGGCCAAATGAGACACATCACCAGGAGTGTAATCATACAAATTATGCTTGAAATTTGTTACATGTGTGCACCCATTTCTCAGTGTGTGTGCAAATGTGCAAATACGCACCCACTTGTTTGCATAATTTCTAATCATGTTTGCGTCGTGTTCACGTTTTTTGTGCGCGCACATGTCTCCTGGTGAAATCTCCAGCTTCAAGTGGTCATGACACACAAAGACAGCTGCCAGCTTGCAGGATTAGCACCAAGTACAATGCTTCAGAAAAAAAGACTTACGGTGATTGAACAAGCTGTGTGTTAGACATACAGTATGAAAGCATACATTTGACTGCAAATTGATGGGAGAGGAAAGGGGAATTTGGAAAATCGCCTTTTGTGATGCATGTTTTAATGTGATCATTAAAGATCAGTTCTAAAGTGCATTTATGTCACATACAAAGTGATTTGGAAATAACATTTTTTTGTCATTAGTTTTCTCTAGTCTTCGGCTGTGCATGCAACGCCGTGGAATATGTCCTACAATGACATTTATCACTTGTTAAATTAATCCTGTCTTTTAACTCTTCTTAAAATTGACAATTCTCTATCCTGAATGTACAACCTGTTAAAAAAAACCCTGCTCTGTAGTCTGACATTAAATATAACCAGTGTACTGTAAATCTCTGCATCTATACTGAAATGCTTTCATTAGTCCCACAATGGGGAAATTCCAGGATTGCAGCAGCAAAGGGATAGCAGCACTTAGAGCAATAGTAAATGAGATAATAAGATAAGAACTGGTTAGCCAAAGCAGTAAATTAATATACATATGTATGTACACAGTCATATACACAGTGCAGGAGCATTGCAGCTAGATGGTATCAACAGCATTACAGTTTGTTAAATTCCCTGGGAGAATATACTGTAAATATGTACCCAGAAAGCATATTTCGCATTTGAACTTTTTAGCATATGCTGCAGGTCAGCTGCAGAAAAGAATTCATAAAATATATAATTTGTTGATATTTAGGTCATTAAAAACTGCCATGTGTATGACATCCATCCATCCATCCATCTTCCGCTTAATCCTTTTCGGGTCACAGGGTGGGTGGGTGGGTGGGTGGGGGGGGGGCTGGAGCCTATCCCAGCATCTTTGGGCAAGAGGCAGGGTACACCCTGGACAGTCTTTAAATAAAAATTATGCTAGACTGTACTTACAGTGTAAGATACTTCTAGAATTGCACTCAACAGAGATGCAGATCCACACCTTACAGCCCTATCTCTGTTGGAATGTCATATTGTAGGGAAAATCCCTGGTTGACTTTCTGCTTCAATTATGATGGGGTACCATGAGCTATTTTAAGGCCTTACCAATTTTCAAGGTCAAATGCAAGGTCAAGGTACTTGGGCATTGAAGCGGTGTCCCAGAACCTATTTTAGCCAGTGTTAAAATGTGGTGATTCTAGCTCTGATAATAACAAGCCAAAACTGATTTTTACTTTTTATGACCCCATTACCTTGACCTTTGACCTTTTGATCCCAAAAGCATAGCCAAACGTGGTACTCCCGCGGTTAACCTGTGTGTCAAGTTTGGTCACCCTAGCGTCATTTCCTCTTGAGTTAGAGTACGGATACGCAGAGGGACAGTTACGCAAACTCAGATGACCGACCCACCCACGCCTCAACATTGCTGATGTGGATAAAAACATATTATTTATACTATACGGTATATTAGTCTAATACTGTATGTTATTGGAGTAACCTGATGTTTTTGATTATTTTAAAGTAAACCCTCAGCATTGGTTAACGATTTTATCTTATTGTCAGTATTCCATGTGCCAAGACTGCCATCTACCAGAAAACAGCAACAGACAAGCCAGTATAAAGACATATAGTATTATTATGAAAAAAAGCAACCTTGGGTGGATGTGAAGATCACTACATGAAGTAACATAGTGGAGGGTTAGTGCTACACTAGGTGTACAGTAGACCCTCACCATACCCTAACCATAACCATTAAATTAACCTCAACCAAGCAATTTTAGTGCCTAACATAATCACTATTCTAACCTGAAGATAGTATTTCATGGTGTGGTGAATACTGATGAACATGGCAAAAAAAATGTGAGTTTGGACAGAGTATTTCTAGCTACGCAAGTATTCCTGCTTAGCCTGATTGGTTATAACATTAACCAATCGGGCTAAGCACCGGGCATGGTTAAACACCTGAGTTCACTCCCTTAGGGGAAGAGGGAGGAGCCAATGTGGCTCCATGGACGGAGGCTCATGGTCTACCTACCACTGACCCCACTGACAATCAGCATCCCTACTCAGGAACGGTGTGAAACCGACCACGGGCGCCTGCAGTTTTCTACTGCTGGGGCTACTGTATTCCGGAACACCATAGTACATGCACCGGAGTGGTGGCCTAGTTAGTAAAGCATCTGCCCCACAACCACAAGGTCGTGAGGTCAAATCCCGGCGGGGTCATACCAAAGACCATATAAAAATGATACTTTCTGCCTTCTAGTTTGGTGCTCAGCATAATAGAATGGGGAAAGGAAAGTTAACACACAGAGCTACCAGAAGAAAGACCCCCCCACTGTAGCTTTCATGGTAAATGGTGTTCACTTACGTATATAGCACTTTTTTCTCATCTCTGGATGACCAAAGCACTTCACAGATCCTGCTAGGCACACATTTACACACTGATGGCGGAAGGGCTGCCATACACACAGAGGCGCTAGCCTGACCACCAGGAGCAACTGGGGGTTCAGTGTCTTGCTCAAGGACATGCAGACTGCAGACACAGCAGTAATTGAACCACTGACCCTCCAATCAGTAGTTGGCCAAACTACACCTGCACCACAACCACCCCACTACTTACAGTACCTGTGTGGCCTACAGTGAAACGGAGATAGGCACTGCTCCATACAGCACATGGTGTCCCACATGCTGTGGAAGGGTAGCACATGCGGGGCACGGTCAGCTGGGAGACCAGAGTCCACCGGCTGCCGTGCCAGCATGTATGGGGTCCCAGAGGCGCCCATGGAGAATGGGAGGCACACGGTCGGGAGACCGAACCAAAGAGAGACGGGGGGGGGGTGAAGGGGCCAAGACCACCACTTGTCCGGTTTGCATTCATTTGACTCGGTTCGGTGAAGGGGTTTTTGGGGGTGGGGGTGGGAGACACAAGCCTCACAGGCGCTTCATTTTGTCCCCACCAGGGAGGACGGAGGAGGCAACATTAAATTCCCCCACTCCCTCCGGAGAAGGGAGGCAAGTTGCCAGGGGGCACGTGGCGCAATGATTTGGGCGCCGCACTGAGGTCGTGGTTCCACGTCGGGGGGCGGGCACATTGGACTACCAACCCCCTGGCGAGAGCCAGCTCACTTTGGCGGGGGTTGGTGGCGTGTACATGTATGGCTGAATCACTCTGATGTTTTTTAACTAGCCATTGTTACCTCCGCCAAGGAGGTTATGTTTTCATCGGCGTTGGTTTGTCTATCTGTCTGTTTGTTTGTTAGCAAGATAATTCAAAAAGTTATGGACGGATTTTCATGAAATTTTCAGAGATTGTCAGAAATGGGGTATCCTACAGATGATTAGATTTTGGTGATGATCTGAAAGTGCATACCTCCACCAGGGGCTTTCTTTGTATCTGTGCAGCAGGATTACACAAAAACTACTAGATGGATTTGGATGAAATTTTCACCAGAGGTGGTTCTTAGGCTAGAGAGGAACCCATTACATTTTGGTGATGATCTGAGAATGCATACCTCAGCCAAGGCTCTTATCTTCTCACAGTGTGTTAGCAACAATACTCCAAAACTGATGGACAGACTGATGCAATTTTCACCACAAGTGGCTATAGGCCTACACACAAACCCATTACATTTTGGAGGTGATCCATGAGAAACGGAAAGAGCCTTGGCGGAGGTATGTGCTCTATGAGTGCTTTTCTAGTTTAGCAAAGCAGTCTTTGGTGTTGGTCAGACGAGAGGGGAGGACTGGCATTGCAGCATCCACTACTGGTGGGCGGGAGTATGGGTGGAGCTAATTAGAATATTCACAGATCTGCACATACTTTAGGGAAATGGATGGAGAAGGTGTTAGTTTACAGACTCTCATATGTATTAGAGCAAAAACGATTAATAAACAACTATCAGAATGGTTTTAGAAGAGGAAGATCCACAGTGGATGCTCTAGTTAGGGTAAGCAATGATATTGAAAAGACCCTCAAAATGAAAGAAGTATGGTTATAGTTTATCTGGATATTGAAAAGGCTTATGACTCACTGTGGAGGGACGGTCTTCTTATGAAATTGAATAAAATGGACATTGGTGGTAGGATGTATAATTGGATAATGGATTTTTTTTAACACACAGGACAATTAGGGTTAAAGTAGGATCAGAAATTTCTCATGACTGAAATAGGAAATGGTGTTCCTCAGGGGAGTGTGATAAGCCCTGTTTTATTCAATATAATGATTAATGACATGTTTGAGAATCAAGAGGGATCCATCAAAACAGCACTATATGCAGATGATGGAGCCATAAGGACGAGGGGAAGAAATGAGAAATTTGTGTTCAAAAACATCAGGAAAGCAATGGAGAAAGTGGAAAAGTGGTCATATGACTGGGGATTTAAATTTTCAAACAGGAAAACCTGCTATATGACTTTCACAAAAAAAAACAAAAAAAAAAACAACAGAACTGGTACAGAACCATTAACATTATATAATCAACCAATAGAGAAAGTCAGTGAGTTCAAACATCTAGGACTGTGGTTTGATAGTGCTTACACATGGAGAGATCATGTTGAAAATCTGGAGACAAAATACAAAAAGTCATTAATCTCATAAAAGCTGTAGCTGGACACAAATGGGGTGCAGATAAACAGGCATTAATTGACATTTACAGAGCACTAATGCGATCGACAATAGACTACGGATGCATGATTTATGGAGCAGCGGCAAAGACGACGCTGGAAAAAACAGACAAAATGCAGCATAGAGCGCTTTGCCTGTGCATTGGAGCCGTCAAAACAACACCAAACAATGCAGTTTTAATAGAAGCAGGAGAAATGCCAATGGATTTGAGAAGAGATAAACTTGCATTATCATACTGGGTCAAGCTGAAAGGAAGTGACAAAGCAAATATTTCAAAAAGAACACTACAAGACTGCTGGGAATACTCTAATTTCCAGGGACACGGGTTTGGGTGGACAATTGAAAGAAGGACCAGAATGTATGGGCTGCACACTATTGATATAGCTAACACCAGTCCAGTGAGTAATGTTCCCCCTTGGCTGTTTCCGGTAATAGAAGTAGATGCTAGTCTGCTAATGAGGAAAAAGGATTGGCATATGAGTGAAGTTGGTGTTAAAACAAGCATTTACCTCAGGAACAACTACTATAACTTCTTGCAGCTCTATACTGACGGTTCAAAGAATAAAGAGGGCTCTGTTGGAGTTAGAGTATACATCCCAGAATTTAAAGTGACCATCGCAAAAAGACTCTCCAACAATACATCCGTGTTTACAGCAGAGATGGTGGCAATAATTATTGCTTTGCAGTGGATGGAGGAGGTCAGATCGGACCAGGTGGTGGTGTGCACGGACTCACTTGCAGCGCTAAAAACCATACAGACACTAAAATCTACAAGGGAAGACTTGGTGATTGAGCTATATCACAGTTTATTTAGGGTACACAGGGCTGGTGGAGGAGGTCAGTTTTGTTGGGTTCCTGCACATGAAGGGTTGAAAGGGAATGACTGTGCAGACAAATTAGCAAAAAGTGCTCTTGGAAAAGAGATAACTCTACCATTGTCTCTTGGAAAAGGTGACGGGAAAGCAGTAACCAAGAAAAAAGGAACTGAGCTATGGCAAAAAAGATGGGATGAAGATCATAAAGGTAGATTGTATTACAAAATACAAAAATCTATTGCAATAAAGAATTTCATAACAACCAAAAGGAGGGAAGACATTATGGCAAGACTCAGACTGGATCACACACGTTTAAATGGCACTTTATTCACCATGGGGAAAAGCAAAAGTGACAAATGTAGAGAATGTGGAGTAAAAGAAAATGTCGAACATATCTTATTACACTGTCACAAATACGGAAATGAAAGACAGATAATGGAAAATGAAGTTCGAGAAGCCAGTAGGGAATGGGATTTAACTGGGATTCTGGGAACAGATGGAGATGGAGATGGAGAGGCAATAAGAATCACAAGCAGGGCTCTTTTCTCTTTTTTAAATAACACAGGATTAAGTCATAGAATTTAGGGGTCGGGCTCAGATGACATAATGTTACACACTCTTGTACAGTAGGTGGCGGTATGCACCTTTCAGTTGTTAGCTATCCGCCAGTAACCGAGAGAAGAAGAAGAAGAAAAGCTAGGGGTGTAACGGTACATGTAGTCGTATTTTTCAGTACGGCACCTTTGGTTCGGTGCAGATGCGTACCGAAGTTCCACACAGACCATGTTGAGTAACAGACAGGAAGTGTAGCTGCCTTGCACTGTATATGTAAACAATCCTCTGACTAGTGAACGTCATGGCTAGCTGTACAGAGAAGCCGGAGCTTGAAGACCCTCTTCATAAGTTTCCTGTCTGGGAACACTTTGGCTTTCTGATGAAATATGGGAACAGACAAAGGCAAGTGAATAGGACGAAAACAGCATCAGATATGCTTTTGGCAGTATGTTGAACTTGTTAACTCATGCAGCACGAAAAAAAAAAACCTAGCGCGGTAGAAGCGCAGCTTCTAGCGGCATTTAGACAGCCTCTCCAGGGCTTTTCAGCTCGAGCCAAAGCAATAACGAATGCCACTGGTGTTTTTATAGCAACGGATCTAAGGCCATATTCAGCTGTTAAGAACACTAGGTTTAAACACATGCTGAAGGTAACTGAGCCCCAGTATGAAGTTCCTTGTTGTGCCCACTTCAGCCAGAAAATAATACCATCCTTTCAGGAAAAACCTAAATCTGTACATGCTGCACTTTAGGCTAGTGTTTTTCAAGGGTGCCTCGGTATGTTCAGATTTTTGTGGGACATTATTTAATTTAGCTTCTTAATTGTCAAAAAAATTGCAAATAATTTGCTGTTGTTGTGCATAGGTGCCTTCAGAACCTATACACAACAATGAGAAATTATTTGCAATTTTTTGACCAATTAACAAGTGAAATTAGATAATTAATTTCCCACAGAAACCTGAACATACCAGTGCACCCTGGTTAAAAACACTGCTTCAGGCAATAAGGAACTTTAATTTCCTAAAAATAAAAGAATAATTCAGACTATTGAAACTTCTATTGTTGCACTTGTCTGTATCGTTCATTTGCTAAAAAGAGAATTTTATTTATTTTATTGTATACATTTTATTTACTGGAGAATTTACTGTTGGCAGTTTGCAGATTTGTTTTTGTCAAAGCTGTTCCAATTTATACAAAAGATAAAAAGTTTTATGTTTTGCATTTTGTTTCCTGACTGCACCGAAAATGAACCGAACCGTGACCTTAAAACCAAGGTACATACCAAACCGTGATTTTAGCGTACTGTTGTACCCCTAGTAAATGCTCTTTCCAAGCCATTCTAAGGCAATGAAAGTTTTTTGGGGATAAACAGTCACAATATGCTATTTTGGGCAATATACATTTGTTTTTGAGGTGGTTTTAGAGCCATAATTTAAAATGTAATCACGCTATGCATCCGTTCGTGTTTGGTCTGTACACACCTTGACAGTGTGATCTGTCCTATTTTGCTGTATTTTGTTAACATTTGTTAATAATATACTGCACACATCAATTATTCTTAAACATCTGCTACTTGTAAAATATGACATAGAAAAAGAAGTTATAAAACTATGTTAGACTGTCCAGTGGCAGGGACCAGGGGTGACCGCTGGGAGGGCCCAAGTGGTGGCAGAGGGGGGCCATAGACACCCCCCCCCATGTACTGACTGTGTAAAGTAAGTGATATGCATATGAGGGAGTAAAACACAAGAGCCAAAGTGAAAGTAAGCATAGACGTCAGTAAAAAAAAAAAAAGGCACCAACTGGATTTAAACTCCTGAGTGCACTGTCTCACTCACCTACTTACAGGTACATCTCAAAAAATTAGAATATCATGAAAAAGTTTTTTTGATGCGTGATGCATCCTATCACTGCTGTGTCATCCGCAAACTTTAGGATGATGTTGTCTTTGTGGGAGGCAGCACAGTCATGGGTGAAGAGGCTGTAGAGGCTCACTGTGTTTGATTGGCCAGCAAACTCTCCTGGCCTAAACCCCATAGAGAATCTATGGAGTATTGTCAAGAGGAAGATGCGAGACACCAAACCCAACAATGCAGACGGGCTGAAGATCACTATCAGGTTCCGCCGGACCGGTGGCGCCACACGAGTAGGCTGCCCATTGCAACAGCCTTTTTTTTTTTTTTATCTTCCTTCTTCTTTCTACACCTTTCACTCTGTATATATATCACGGACGCACGGATCGCCCCGGGGGTCTCCCGGGTCGGCGGACGGAGCCACGGTTTGCAGCGGGAGACGCTACAGCGGGGAGGAGCTAGTGCTAGCTAGCACTTGGCCGCCGCCCGGTGCTAATGGGAAACTCGACATACCGGGAGCTGTAGCGAAAACGACGCGGGTGCCGGGCTGCAGTTTAGGCGGCGTGCAAGAAATATAAGACAGAATAATAAAGAGCGATGGCAAGAACCAAGCAGACCGCCCGTAAAATCTACTGGAGGAAGAAGCCCCCCAGGAGACAGCTAGCCACCAGGGCTGCTCAGAGAGGCGCTCCGGCCACCAGCAGAGTGAAGAGGCCTCACCGTTACAGGCCCGTGGCTCTGAGAGAGATCCGTCGCTGCCAGAAATCCATGGAGCTGCTCATCTGTAAGCTGCCCGTCCAGCGCCTGGTGAGGGAGATCGCTCAGGACTTCAAGACCGTCCTGCGTTTCCTGAGCTTCGCCGTCATGGCTCTGCAGGAGACCAGCGAGGCCCACCTGGTGGTCTCTTCTTCGCTAAGGGGGTCACCATCATGCCCAAAGACTTCCAGCTGGCCCGCCGCATCCGCGGAGAGAGAGCTTAGACTTTCTGCTGCACATTCACCAACCAACCATAATGCTCTGCACTGTGTGTCTATATATATACATTTATAGTAATATGAACATATGTTTACTAGATGTTGTTTTTTCTTGCCTTCTGATTGTTGCTCTGAGTGTTGCTATCCCTGTGCTGTTGCAATCCTGGAATTTCCCCATTGTGGGACTAATAAAGGCTTATCTTATCTTATCTTATCAAAGCAACCTGGACCTTCATAACACCTCAGCAGTGCCACAGGCTGATCACCTCCATGCCACGCCACATTGATACAGTAATTCATCCGAAAGGAGCCCCGACCAAGTACTGAGTGTGTACATGGACATACTTTTCAGGCGGCCAACATTTCTATTTAAAATCTATTTTTTAAAATTAATTTTATGTAATATTCTAGTTTTTTGAGAAACTGAATTTGGGGTTTTTATTTGCTGCAAGCCATAACCATCAAAATTAAAAGAAATAAACACTTGAAATATATCACTCTCTGTGTAATGATTCCATATAACATATGGGTTTCACTTTCTGAAATGAGTGACCTTGAGTGAAATATTGAACTTTTTCATGATATTCTAATTTTTTGAGATGTACCTGTATAAGGATTACACTGCTTTTAAAATTTAAATGCTGTGACTTCACCATATTCAGAATGGTCAGCCAGGTCACATTGGGAGGGCTGGAACAAACGAGACCTGTTGATGTATGCTGGAGGACCTGTTGGTAAAAATGCCCCTGTAATCATGGGACTATTTCTGTAAACTGTTCAATGTTTACAGTAGGCAGTACTCTGTAGAGAAGACACCCAACTCTTCAAACATAACCATTTCTATCATATCCCATCTCATTCTGGCACACTTGGATTGGCTTTGTATCTGCATCATAATTAAATCCAGTATGTCCCTGGATCAAATTCCAGACTAATAACTCAAAATTACAATCACTCCAATCAATGAAATTGATGTACTTATGTAAATTTATAATTTAGGTTGAATGTTGAAGGCTGGATAAGTTATAACCCTAAATCAGCAGCCCAGTAGTAATATTTTAACACAATATTTTAAGCCAAGTAAGTAAAATAATTTCAACCGTAAAATATTCTTTGTCCACTTCATTGTTTAATGCTCTCCCAATCTCAGCAAGCTACTAAATAGGCATTTTAAAGCTTAAGAAAAACAGTTAAATGAGATCAAGCCTTTACGCCTTTTGCATGCAGATTCTTTGTCACACCTACCAGCTTTTATTCACACAGATACAAGCAGCTTGTACAAAAAAACAAAACAAACAAAAAAACCACAAGATTTCATCACTCTAAATAAATGAGCAAACAACATCATAGAGACAAGGTGCCATTTCTGTGGCGAGTGTACATGACCCCCTCCCCCACCATTATCTCCCATCATATCATCCTGTTTCGATGATAGCGTCCACATCTGCAGTGTATTCCTGTGAGGCCTGGAGGTGACGAGAGCATCCTACGCCAGAATGACTTTGCAGGATTTCGTTTTCTCCTCACACTCCTACCCACAGACTGACTCACTGCTCTCTGGCTGAAGCCCAGTCTGCCTTAAATCCTCCTCTCCTTCCTCTCCTCAATTCCACAAGTCCCTGTAATCTGATGTGTATACTGACGCTTGAGGTATTTCCGAAACAATGCTTTCAACAATTCAATACACATTCTGACCAGACAAAGCTAGTGCAGGGGGGAAGAAGATGAGGATAGATTAATTTAGAAAGCTTGACTGGGCATAAAGGTGATAGTCAGGTGGGTAGTGGTGGTAGGAGTTATAAAGGTAAGGCTATGGCATCCCTGATAGCTGGGATATGGTAAAAAAAAAAAAAAAAAAAATCACTGTGCTCTCATTATTTGTGACAAAGGTCCCATCATTAAGGAGCCCTTAAACAGTTTCATAAAATATTGGATGATGGAAGGCATACAGACTGACGCTGCTGGCAGGAAAGCTGCTCCCAGTGAATGACACCCAACAACAAAACATCTATTAGTTCAACACTTGCTGTAATTGCTTTGTGCTGAAAGATACTGTAGATGGCTTAATCAATAACACTCTCATGGCTGTGCGTTAAGAATGGAAATTGAACCAAGAGGTCTTTAGCTTAGTTTAGCAGGAAGAAACAGTAATGTCTGGCTCTTCCACAAGTTAAAAAATTCTGGAGACAGACACACTGCTCAGATAACTTGTGTTTAGAAATGACTGTAAAATATATCTTACTGTATGTAGCTTTGAGTATCCCATGAGACCCTGTATGGGCTCAGCTTGAATGAGCCACATGGGTCCGCCCTTCAGATCATGTTTACTATGTAAACTGGACAGGCCTCTCTCCTTAGAATGCTGCCCCCCTGACCCGGGAGCCGTGGTTAAGTAGTAGTGGCTGGCTGGCTGGCTGGCTGACTGACTGGATGGATGGATTAGTGTTTTCCAACTCTGTAGTTCAGTTCCTCATTTTTTTCCTGTGTCTCAGGGATGGGAAACATGTGGCCCCCAACATCATCCACTGCGGCCCGCCAGTCCATTCCCAAAAATCAATTATTTATATCCCATTTGACCATATTTGGAACTGCTTTCTTAAATGTAGTTATAGAGTCCGCCAACAGAGGCAGCACTAATCAAAACCTAGGTGTCACTCAGTGAGGGAGCCACAGAAAGAGGGAACAGTGTGCCCTGGAGTACATCTTTTAAGGTATGTATGTGTTGCACGCTGAGACGGCATTAATAGGCTGTGAACAGTAGTAAATAAGATAAGATAAGATAAGCCTTTATTAGTCTCTCCACTGAAGATGAGGCCGACGATCACAGAGTCGTCAGAGAACTTCTGCAGATGGCAGTGTGTTGTGTTGTGTGAGAAGTCCGCAGTATAAAGGGCGAACAGGAAGGGAGTCAAAACCGTTCCCTGGGGGGCCCCCGTACTGCAGATGATCGTGTCGGACACACAATCCTGTGTTCTCACAAACTGTAGCCGGTTTGTGAGGTAGTCCAGGATCCACGATGACAGGTGCTGGTCCACCCCTGTGCACAACAGCTTGTCCCTCAGGATCAAAAGTTGGATGGTGTTGAAAGCACTGGAGAAGTCAAAGAACATGATCCTCACCGTGTTCCCAGGCTTCTCCAGGTGGAACAGGGAACGGTGAGGGAGGAAGATCACTGCATCCTCCACCCCAATGCCATGCTGGTAGGCGAACTGGAGTGGATCCATCGCTGGTCCCACCAGGGGGCGGAGGTGAGCAAGAAGCAGTCTCTCCAGGGTCTTCATCAGGTGGGAAGTCAGGGCCACTGGTCTGTAGCTGTTCAGGTCTCTGAGGTGGGAAGTCTTTGGTACGGGTACCACACAAGATGTTTTCCACAACTGTGGAACCCTCCCCAGCTTCAGGCTCAGGTTGAAGATGTGCTCCACAATCCCACACAGCTGGTCTGCAAAGGACTTGAGGAGCTTCGTGCTGATGCAGTCCGGACCCGAGGCCTTCCTCACTTTGATCTTCCTCAGCTCTGCCCTCACCTGGGTCTTAGTGAGGGTCAGGTTGGGGGGCTGTGTGCTGGGAGTGGGGGGTGTTGGTGGAAGGGGGGGATGGACAGCAGGTCTCAATGACGGTAGAGGCAGCAGTGGTTGTTGTGCAGGCGGAGGGGAGGGCGGTTGGTCAAACCTATTAAAAACTAGGTTCAGATTGTTCACCCACTCCCTGCCCCCCGTGGCCTGGGAGGAGATTTTCTGGAGCCCAGAGATGGTTTTGAGGTTTCTCCAGACCCCGCTGATGTCGCTCTGTTGCAGCTTGTCCTCCATCTTCTTCCTGAAGCTGTCCTTGCCTTCTCTGATCTTCCTCCTTAGCTCCCTCTGTACGGACTTCAGCATCTCCCTGTTCCCCGACCTGAAGATCCTCTTCTTCTCTCTCAGTAGTGCTTTTATCTCAGGGTTGATCCAGGGTTTGTTGTTTGAGCAACACCATATGATCTTGGTGAGTACGGTGTTGTCCACACAGAAGTTGATGTAGTCCGTGATGGTGTGAGTGAGGCCGTCGATGTCCTCACCATAAATGTAGAATAGGCTGCTTTTAAACAACAACAAATGCTACAGTCCCTCACTGAGGAGTATTTACAGTAACAAGGTCGATTTTTTTTTTTTGATTTTGTACACTTTATTGATCCCCAGAGGGGAAATTGAGGGCATCCACCTGGATGGATGAAGCAGCCACAGTACGGCGCTATCCCTTAACCATTCACACACACATTCACACCTATGGCCACTTTAGAGTCTCCAATTAACCGAACCTGCATGTTTTTGGCCTGTGGGAGGAAAACGGAGAAATCCCGGAGTAAACCCACGCAGATACAGGGAGAACATGCAAACTCCACATAGATCACTGTTGGTCAGGGGCTGGGATCGAACCAGGGATCCCATGGCCAAGGGTGAGTTGCTGTGCTGGTGCAGTGCTAACCACTGTGCCACCGTGCCCTGAAAAGCAAATTTATATAAGAAACGGCAAATTTATGACAGAAAAACTCACTAACTTAGAAAAAACAACAGTAGAACTAAAAAGTTATAAATTTTTAAATAAAATGATGCAAATTTATCAGTAGATGCTTGAACATCTAATACCAAAATAAAATTTAGATTTGTAAAAACTGGCTAATTTAAACCAGAAATATAGCATATTTATCAGGAAAACTATTCTCTACTTTGATCATTTTCTTCTAATATTTTACAAACATTTCTCTTCAGCGTCATATTTCCTTTTCTTGATTTAAAATCTTAAGTCTATTGTTTCCTAGACTGAAACAAGACCGAGTAAAAATGACTCCGATTCTGAGACGGACCGGTCTTAAGACCAAGACTGATCTTGAGTACTACAACACAGCTCCTCATACTTGTGTCACTGTTTTCCTACCCCTTCTTCCTTTTTTTTTTTTTTTTTACTCCTTTTCCTCTTAGTCCCCCTGATCCCCTTTTTCTCTTAATTCCTTTCTACTTCTTGTTTCTGACTTGTTTCCACACTTTAACCGTCTCTCTCTTCTCTTTCTATTCCAAACGTGTCAAGTGACTTTGAAGCTCCTCTTTCCAATCTTGACATCTCTAGTTGCAGTTACTCCGCTACTCTCTGATGCCGAGTCTTGAGGTCATTGCGTTAGTCGGCAATGTTTACTAAATGTCAGAGGCAGTCAAGCGCCTTCACAAGAACACAACCCGCCCTAAAAGCCGCTGCTGGCCACCTGTCCATCACATCAGCCCAATCTCAGATCATCTGTTCTGAGGTTTAACCCGTTCAACACTTTTCAAAGTGACAGACCGCAGGCCAATGATATGATTGCCTCTGAAGGGAAATCACTGCATTTTTGATTGAAGGAGACAGTGGACTTTGAATTCCTCGAAGCGAGATGATTCTGCAGTGGTATGCTAGAACGTAGATTATTTACTAAAGAAAAAATGCAACTTTTATCAAACGTTTGACTAAAGTGGAACCAATGTTTAATGACAGTCTGCATGAAAAGATGAAATGACTTTCACAAATCTGGAATTTCATAATTAATCTTGAAAAGGAAACTGCACTTAGAGACAATTAATCTGTCCATGACGAACATGAAAAGAAGAAACTTTTCAAAATACATTTTAGATAATATGTTTAAGTTCTATTGTATTTAATTTTTGCTTGTTAGACTTTTAAGATAAGATGAGACAAGCCTTTATTAGTCCCACAATGGGGAAATTCCAGGATTGCAGCATCACAGGGATAGCAGCACTTAGAGCAATAGTAAATAAGATAACAAATGAGAATTGGTTAGCCAAAGCAGTAAATAAGTATACATATGTACTCAGTTATATACACAGTGCAGGAGCATTGCAGCTAGATGGTATCAACAGCATTGCAGTTAAATTACCCGGCAAAATATAAATATGGGCCCAGACAGTATATTTCACATTTGAATGAACAGTGTTGTTGCCACCCTCGATAATAATTGTAATTGTCTTAGTTGTGTACTTGAGGGGACAATCTCTATTGTGCAAAGTTGTGACATTTAATACAACCTCTACGAGCAGCACCGATTAGATTATAAAGTCTGACAGCCGTAGGTAGGATGGACCTGCGGAACCTCTCCCTTGAGCACTTAGGATGGCACGGCCTACCGCTAAATAAGCTCCTCAGTGCATTCAGTGTGTCCCACATAGGGTGGGACTCAGACTCCAGCAAAGATGACAGCTTAGCCATCATCATTCTCTCTCTTATCTCCTCCACTGGGTCAAGGTGGTGCCCCAGAACAGAACTGGGTTTTTTGATCACCCTGTTCAGTCTCTTCCTGTCGGCTGCCGCTGCCCCACCAGACCACTCCAAATGTGATGGCTGATGCCACCAACGAATAGTAGAAGGTCTTCAGGAGTGCCCCTCGCACTCCAAAAGACCTGAGTTTCCTCAAGAGGTACAGCCTGCGCTGCCCCTTCTTGTAGAGCGCGTTGGTGTTGTGTGGCCAGTCCAGTTTATTGTTTAGATGAACACCCAGGTACTTGTAAGATGTCACCATCTCAATGTCTGTTCCCTGGATGTTTGCCAGTGCTGTGGGGGGTTGTCCACACCTGTGGCAGTCTACCACCAGCTCCTTGGTTTTCCTCACATTGATCAGGAGGCAGTTACGCAAGCACCAATCCGCAAAGTCCTGGATAAGTTCTCTGTACTCTGCGTCATCCCCATCGTAGATGAGGCCGACGATCGCAGAGTCATCAGAGAACTTCTGTAGATGGCAGTGTGGTGTGTTGTGTGAAAAGTCAGCAGTGTAGAGGGTGAACAGGAAGGGAGGCAGAACTGTTCCCTGGGGGCCTCCATACTGCAGATGATGGTGTCAGACACACAGTCCTGGCTTCACAAAAACTGTGATCGGTCTGTGAGGTAGTCCAGGATCCACAATGACAGGTGCTGGTCCACCCCTGCACACAGCAGCTTGTCCCTCAGGATTACTGTTTGGATGGTGTTGAAAGCACTGGAGAAGTCAAAGAACATGATCCTCACAGTGCTCCCAGGCTTCTCCAGGTGGGACAGGGAATATTGTAGGAGGAAGATCACTGCATCCTCCACCCTGATGCCATCCATGCTGGTGGGCAAACTGAAGTGGGTCCATCGCTGGACCCACCAGGGGGCGGAGGTGGGCGAGGAGCAGCCTCTCCATGGTCTTCATTGGGTGTGATGTGAGGGCTACTGGTCTGTAGCTGTTCAGGTCCTTGGGGTGCAGTCTTTGCCAAGGGTACCACACAGGATGTTTTCCACAGCTGTGGAAATCCTTATCGAAATCTGCTTATCGAAATCTTATTGAAATCCTGGAGGGACTTCGCAATGTTGCAATTGTGTCAATTCATGAGAAATCAGCCAGTTGGCAGGACTATCGCGTGACTGTGCACCTTTGTCCAATCACCGCAACTTTCCCGCAATTTTGGCCAATCCTTGTCAACTTCCGTCAATTTCACCAATCAAATTTGTCTCTGAGTGGCACACAAACGCTCTGTCTAACCAATTAAATGTATCACTGCACCACATTCACTTCCATGTTTACAGTGAGTATTAATGGAACAGATTAACAAAAACAGAGTGTGTGATTTAAAAAAACCTCTCACCCGCAAGGTTTCCAACACCGTCCCTTCTTCCATCTCTCCTAGCCTGCCGGTGGACACCTCGCCACATCTCTGTCCTGACCGTGTGTACGAAGTGCCGGGTTTGTGTTGAAAAACGTCTGCCTGCCCCAAAAGCACCCCGTTGCGGGAGCACATGTGAGGAGAGATGCCGTAAAACCACAAACAAAACCAGCAAATCTAACCCTAGAGCCAGTGTTTGAACATTTTATACATCTTTAGAGGTAAAATCATTACTACATCTTGTCAATGAGCTTTAAAGCTGTGAATCTCCGATCTGGACATGGACAAACGCTCCCCGCTGCCGTAAATGAAAGATGTGTGTCTGAAGAGACAAGTGTGTGTGTCAAGATGCGCAGCAAACAGGTAGGCGTTAGGCACGGAAAAAGAGAATATTGTCTGTAAATTTTTTTTTCAGAAAAACACAGACTTCAATAGACAATACAAAGCAACAGAATAAATTATTTATTTTATCCTCTCCGCTCGGTACCAAGTGGTTGGGGACCGTAGGGAGTTTTCAAATGAAGGTGCTGCCAATAATTTCCAAATCTATACTCTTTAACATGCATTCAATGCAATTTAGCTGTTATAATAGGTATTGTGTTAAAGTCTGTATTTGCTGTTACTCAAAAGTTTTTCTGCATAGCAGAAGTTTCTGCTTAATTTACAAATGACTGCAATAGGAAATTTTTGACAATCCTTTGCTTTTCTTGTTTTGTTATATAGAATATTACTGCAGTAAACTGGAAAACACCATCCATCCATCTTCTTTTGTTTAATCTTTTTCGGATTGCGGGGGGGGGGGGGGGGGGGCTGGAGCCTATCCCAGCATCTTTGGGCGAGAGGCAGGGTACACCCCGGACAGATCGTTAGTCCATCGCAGGGCCAACACAGAGAGACAGACTGTTATGGTCTGCACTTGTGCTCATCTCCACCAGCTGCGTGCACACCTGCTCCTCATTAGGGCCTGGGCTATATCTACCGGGCTGCCCTGGCTTCAGTGTGGTGTCGTCTTTCTACGCTCCAGACGAGCTTCTCCTGCCTTCGCTTATGTTCCTAAGTTCCTGCCAAAGCCTGATCCTGTTCCTGCTCCAAGCCTCCTGCCATCGGTGTCTGAAGGACTTCACCTCCAGCTCACATAAGCCCAGCTCATTCCTTTCATCCTCTTTCTCAGTCCCCTGTGCACAGGCGGAGTTCCGTGGTGGCGGATTCTCTCCCTCTGTGGCGGTGGACTCCCTACCTTCCTCCCTGGTGGCGGACAACGCCACCACACCTATCCACCTCCAGCTGCCGCAACAAAATCAGCGAACACTGTCCTCCTGGCCGTAGCCGCCGAGCTGTACCTGAGCCGCTCTCCATCTCTGCACACATTAAGCCAAGGATTAAACTGTACACCTTCTTCAGTTCCTATCACTAACTGCTCCTGCTTCTGTGTGTCCCTAGGGTTGCCAGGTCGTACAGTGTTCTGCTCTCCCCTTGCAGTTCCTGATTACATTTGCACACACGCATCCACGCACTACACTTGGCTAATAAACTTAATCGAATCTATTCTTGAGTCTGTGTCCGGTCACTGGGTTCCCCAACCATGTCACAGACAACCATTCACTCTCACAGTCATACCTAAGGATACTTAGACTAAGGACCTAAGGACAATTTAGAATCCCCAGTTTGATGCCAATTGACTTAACTTGCATGTTTTTGGCATGTGGGAGGAAACCGGTGAAATCCCGGCGTAAACCCATGTAGACACGGGGAGAACATGCAAACTCCACACAGATCACTGTTGGTCAGGGGCTGTAATTCTTCCCACAACTTTTAAAAAAGTCTAAAAACATTGTAACTTTTTAAAAAAGCTCCCGCGAATTCAGGCTTTTTGGGCCGCAACAATCATATAAACATCCTGCGAAATCCTGGAGGCACTGTTTAGTGAGGGAAAGACTTGGGCAGTGTGGTGGGGGGGGGGGGGGGGGTTCGGTCTGTGGAGGGAAAAACAGCAGGGGATGTGCACTGAGAACTGGGGGATGTAAAAGGGGGGTGGAGGGGGGCAGTGGACAGCAGGACTAGATGAAGGTGAAGGCAGTAGGAGTTGAGGGGCAGGCGGACAAGAGGGCCGTTGGTCAAACCTGTTAAAGAACAGGTTCAGATCCTTCACCTACTCCCTACCCCCCACGGCCTGGGAGGAGGTATTCTGGTGCCCAGAGATAGTTTTGAGGCCTCTCCAGACACCGCTGATGTCACTCTGTTTCAGCTTGTCCTCCCATCTTCTTCCTGTAACTGTTCTTCCCCTCTCTGAACTTCCTCCTTAACTCCCTCTGTACAGACTTCAGCTCATCCTTTATACTTTATATCAAAATTTGCTGATGCACAAAAGCACAAAATAACAATGCGGCTACTGGTAAAAATTTTAATGTTGGGGTATAGAATTTTGTTTGAATTTCAACTTTGACTTTATTTATTTACAATTTTGGTTTTCAACAAATGTGTCAAGATAAAAAGTGATGACATGCTTGCATTTCACACTTACTCTCACGCTTTGTCTTGAGCTCTAACTCCAGTGCAGCCCTCAGGTTTACTTTTGTCCTTTTCAGAAAATGTAAATTCTCTTCCCCCCCAAGTTATGGTCTCTTATTTGAGTTCACATTTCCATATTCTTTTATTTTACTTTAGGGGTGAATATTCTGTTATTAAGCTGCCCTTAAAAAAGAAAAGGTTTAAAACATGTTTATTATCCTCAAGTAAACTTACAGTAGTAGAAGCATCTAAGCCTAATTTTGGTGCTGGGCAAATTATTACATGTTGTCGCCCAGTAACACAATATCTCTTTTTTATTTAAGGGTGTTCAAATCAGGTTGCTGGAGTATTGCTGTCATATTAGGTGGTCATATGGACGGTATCAGTGCACAATCTCGACCTGAACGCTGGAGAGAAGAGAAAACGCTAAGATAGCTAACAAGGAGGGCTTACAGCTAAGCTAAAGGCTAACAGGTAAGAAAACAACCGGTATAATAAGTGGTTGCTAGTTGTTTGCAGTTTTTCTGCAGTACTTTTTTATATTAATAATAATAATGATGGATTAGATTTACGTGCCGCTTTACATGTCAAGTGACATCTCAAAGCGCTTACAATGAGTCCATTATTGATTCACTCAAGCCACACATGACAGTGGTAAGCTACTTCTGTAGCCACAGCTGCCCTGGAGCAGACTGAGGAAAACATGGTTGCCAAGCCACGCCAACGGCCTCTCCGACCACGACCGAACATTTATACACATCCATACCCAGTGTCATGAACACTGGAGGCAAGGTGGGTAAAGTGTCTTGCCCAGAGACACAACAGCAGGATGGCTGGTGAGAGCAGGATTCGAACCACAAACTTTTTTGGAGAATATTCTGGATGACTGTTGTCATTTTTGACAGGTTGAAAGCTTTAAAGGTGCAATGGACAACATTTTCATAAAAAGATAAATACATCAATAAAGTGTTTAGAAACGTGCACAATGTACATCTTAATGTTCTAAAAATTAGTATATTGATGAAAAAAACTTATTTATGGGTCAAAAATGATATACATACTGTATTTACATCCAGCAGCTGGAGGAAGGCAAACATGGAAGTCCAGTGAGGATGTCACAGCCATTAACATCGCTAGCTTCATGTTACATGCCAGCGTCTCGTTTTGGATTGTTGGGTTGTAGTGAAGTAGTTAATTATTCCGCTAAATACATGAGTCTCAAGGCAGATGTCAGTTTCCCAATACTCCTCATGTATGACATGAGGAACAAGGGTGCAGGATAAATATTGGTTCTGCTTTTGATGGCTGGTGTCTGGTTTAGAGTCTCAAAGGGCTGAAAAGTCACGCAGAGGTGACCACTTTTCTTCTGACAGGTAAGGTAACCAGTGATAGCTAGGCTGCTAACTAGCTCCATTCATCTTCTACTGTTAATCTAGTTCAGTGTCTCGTTCAGACATAAATCACCAAACGCAATCAGTTCTTTTAAAGAGGACTTGCTGAAGCAAGACTGGACAGAAGTCTATGTATCAGATGTAAATGAAGCCTATGACACATTTATAAACATTGTAACCACTCTTTATGAAAAAAACTGCCCATTAGTTAAAAAAAAGCTTAAACACAAATTTGCTGACAAACCATGGTTAACCAAAGGACTACAAAAGGCGTGTAAAAAGAAAAATTTGTTATATAAAGCTTTCATAAAGAAAAGGACAAAAGAAGCAGAGCAACGGTATAAAACATACAAAAATAAGTTAACATATATAATAAGATGCAGTAAAAGAGACTATTACAGTAAAGAACTGGAAAAAAACAAAGACAATATTAAAAATACATGGACAATAATCAACAGTATCCTTGGAAATAAAAGCAGAAATACTAGCTACCCAACTAATATTCCAAAAAATAATAAATCGACTCCGAATGTGAATATAGCTTCACCTGCAGATGAATTTAATAATTTTTTTGTTAACATTGGACCTAAACTGTCCCGAGAAATACCCACTACGGCGCCTACAGGTGATACAATATGCAATAACACTGCTGTAAAAGACTCCATCTTCATAAAGAACACAGACGAAAGAGAGGTCATTGAAATTGTTAAATCGTTCAAAAGTAAAACATCTACTGACTGCGATGGTATTGACATGCTACTAGTCAAAACTGTTATCGAATGCATAGTGAAACCACTGACGTATATCTGTAACCTGTCTCTCCAATCAAGGTATATTTCCTAATGCAATGAAAATAGCTAAAGTAATTCCGATTTACAAGACAGGCGACAGAGGGGAACTCTCCAACTACAGACCAATTTCACTATTACCGCAATTTTCCAAGATACTTGAAAAAATATTCTATGAGAGAATTGACAACTTCATACTGAAGAATGATTTATTGTGTGAGCAGCAATATGGGTTCAGACACAAAAGGACAACAGCATATGCCTTAATGGAATTTACAGAAAAAATATCAACAGCCATTGAAAATAAAGAGTATTCAGTTGGAGTATTCCTGGATCTTAAAAAAGCATTTGATACAGTAGATCACAATCTATTATTAAAGAAACTACAAAATTGTGGTATTAGAGGGGTAGCACTGTCCTGGTTAAGTAGTTACTTAAAGAATAGATATCAGTTTGCATGTGTTAACAGCAAAAACTCAAGAGTTACTGAAGGTCACCTGTGGAGTCCCACAGGGTTCAGTTTTGGGACCATTATTATTCAATATGTATATAAATGATATATGTAAAGTTTCAGAAAAAATGGACTTAATATTGTTTGCTGATGACACTAATCTGCTATGCAGTGGAAACAATTTGGAACAACTTCTGGATACACTCGGAAAGGAATTAGGAAAGCTGAAACTGTGGTTTGATTCAAACAAATTAACGCTCAATTTAAGCAAGACAAAATTTATAGTCTTTAACAACCATCACAACTACCCAGTACCCAAACTCAGTGTAAATGGTGTAGAGATTGAAAGGGTATCCGAAACTAAATTCCTTGGAGTAATAATTGATAACAAACTGTGTTGGAAGCCACATATTAATTATATAAAAGGTAAAGTATCCAAATCAATTGCAATATTACACAGAGTGAAAAATTTGCTGAATCAACCCACACTATACACCTTGTACCATTCATTAATACTCCCATACATGACATATTGTAATGAAGTATGGGGAAATACATATAAAACAAACATATATCCACTCTTTATGCTTCAAAAGAGAGCTATTAGAATAATCAACAAAGCAGCTTACAGGGAACCAACAAACCCACTTTTTCTTAAACAAAAAACTCTCAAGTTGAAAGATCTGATTGACTTTAAAACCGCAATAATAATGTTCAAAGTGAAGAATCTATCACTGCCCGCAAATATCCAAAAGTTGTTCCAAACAAGGGAGAAACGATATCACTTCAGAGGAACATGTATATTTCAAAAGCCTACAGTGAGAACAACAACCAAGCAACACTGTATTTCAGTGCAAGGAGTCAGATTATGGAACGATTTTGGACCTGAATTAAAATCATGTACAACGCTTGGACAATTTAAACAAAAACTAAAGGAAGAAATACTCCAAACATATTTACAAGACGACATGTAAACTCACATAAGAATTGACATTTCCAGCCTGTGTTGTGTTGTAGCTTAGTTTTTTCTTTTTTCTCTGTGACACTATGTCTTAGATTTGTTTTTGAATAGTAACCACTTAACTTAGACTAGCTCAGTTTTCTTTTTCTCTCAGTCACATTTTGTCTTAGCCTTGTTTTAAATTGTAATCGCTCTTGTCTTGTTTTCTCTTTTTTCTCCTTTGAATTCTTGGATGGAATATGGGTGGGCAATATAAGCTGCGGCTTCAGCCATCACCCATTTCGGATAACTCACGTGGTGTCACGACCTGAACGCTCTTTCTCTGCGTTCAGGTTGTCCAGTGTCGCTCCTGCTCCGGGGTAGTCCGTGCCGGGTCTTCCATGGCCCGCTCTTTGACAGCGCCCAGCTGATTGCCAGCTGTCTGTTCAGCTGCGCTGGGACAGCTGTCTCCCATTCCCAATCATCTCCCCCATTTAAGCGAGCAGCCGAGAGTTACTCGTCGCTGCGACCTCGCTATGGGAAGACGTTCCTTGTGTTTCCCACGACTGTTAGCTCCTACGACTAGCTTCAGTCCGCCGTTTCCTCGGCGCTTCACCCAAAGTAAGTGTTGCGACTCGGCGTGTATTTTTCCCTCGCCGCCTCTCTAGCCTTTCTCCCTGGGTGGTATGTTACCCTTAGTTCTGTATGTGTTTTAGCCCCACGTGGCTCTTTACTTTTCTGTTCGTTATTTAGTGTAGTGTGTGCTTTGTTAATAAACTACGCTAACTCACTGGTCGCCCTCGTATCTCCTTTCCTGGCTCGTGAGAGCCAGAGTTATGACAGTAGGTCGCAGCCATAGTGAGACGGCCGCGACTGTGAGTTGGCTGTAAGGACTCGACGCCTTTTTTTCTCTTCCTCTGGGTACGGGCGAGCCAGTATCATGTCTCCTTCCAAGAGACTCATGCGGCACCCAGGCCACGATCTCTCGGAGACTCTGGACCTTGTGGACGGAACGTTGTCCACCACGGACCTCTACGATGCCCCCAGCGAGATACGCTGGCGCCTGGAGCTCGCCGAGGGTATGCTTAACTGCTTTTCTCGCTACTTCCTTCTCCCCGAGGTTAAGGCGAGGAGGGCAGACATCTCTGTGGCCTGGGAGAGGCTCCGTAGGCTGGAGGAGAACTCCGGCAGGAAGCCGAGGACAGGACGCCTTCGCTCCTCGCTTCGGAATCCCGCTCCTGCCGCCGATCCAGTCCAGGAGTTCGCCTCACCCAGGGGTGATCCCCAGGATAGAGTGACGTCAACCGGGTTTCCCCCGGAGAAGATGAGAGTGACAGCGATGCGCATTGCGGATCGAGTGGCAGCCGCTTCTTCCGCCGCCGTTCCCCCCGTAGCCATGAAGAACGTGATTGCGGCGGTCAGGCTGGTCGAGAAGAACCCGGAGCTGAACGATTATCCGGAATACGCTGACCTGTTGGCTTCGCTCATCGCACAGGAGCGGCGTTTTCCCGACCTCACGTTCAGAAGACGTCGCTCCCAAATTCCCCACTCATCTCAGCGAGAGTCCCGTCCGGATCCCGCTCCAGGAAACCACACGAATTCCGCCTCCCAGCCTGCTGTTGCTCCCGTGTCTCACCGAAGAAGTGAATCAGCTGCTCCCGCTCCTGGGCCCGATCTCCCCGCTGTCCCGTCAGCTTTGGGCCCCCAGCTCTCCTCAGCTGTTTCACCCCCCCCTTCGTCATTCACTCCGGCCGCTGGGAGAAGCGCAAATTCATCTCCAGGTGTTCCAGGTCCCGATCCGGTGCGGGTAGCACCGCCTCATCTGTCCGGGGGGTTCCCCACTTCTATCCGGTTGGGAGAAGAGAGACTCGAGTCCCTTGTAGCGGGTTCCACCGGCCCTCCGGGAATCAGGCAAGTGTCCTTTCATTCTCCTCCCATTATGAGTGAATTGCCTTGTTTGATTCCTGGGGGAGGAGTTCAGGGTTCACAGTCCCCTGAGCTCTCTCCTCCCGCTGCAAAAACTGAATATGAACCTGCGTCCTCTGTGTCTCTTCCCCTTGAGTGTGCCCCGGTGCCAGGTGTACACCGCTGCGCGAGGAGGAGGCGGCCTGCGGCCCTGGAGGGTTTTGCCCCAGCCCCGCAGCCACGTTATGGGCAGAGGAGAAGGTTGAACTGCCTGTTGGAGCCAGCGCCAACGATTAAGCGTCCCCGGGTCTCCACGGAGGAATGGTTCGGCCCAGCAGAGTCCAGATCTCCTGCCTCCACGCCAGGTGGGCTGTCGACGCGGTCTTCGGCATTTGGAGGTCGTTTGACTGTGGAAACCATCATGCCGGCTGCGGAGCCATTCGCAGTCGAGTTGGAGCCGGAGGACGGAGTCCTGCACGCTGAGCCCGGAGCATCGAAGTCCTGGATGGCGGTAGAACCCGAGATCAGGCAAGTGCTCTATTTTGTTTTTCTCTTCTCTATTCTGGAGCATTATTGCCTGTCTCTCGGGGGGGCGGGCCGGGTGCAGCCATGTGCTGCGCTCGAGCCTGTTCCGCCGGGCTCTGCCGCTGCCGGTGATCCTGATCCCGGTTCCTTTTGTCCCTCTGAGCCTCTCCCCAGGGCCACCGGGAGTGCTGTCTCGGTCCAGCTGGAGTCCACCGGGAGTGTTTCGCCGGTCCAGCTGGAGTCCACCGGGAGTGTTTCGCCGGTCCAGCTGGAGTCCACCGGGAGTGTTTCGCCGGTCCAGCTGGAGTCCACCGGGGGTGCTGCGCCGGTCCAGCTGGAGTCCACCGGGGGTGCTGCGCCAGCCCGATCGGGGTCCACCGGGGGTGCTGCGCCGGCCCGATCGGGGTCCACCGGGGGTGCTGCGCCGGTCCGGGTAACGGTTAGTGTGGGAGCTGGAGGATTGTGTTCGCCTGACGTCAGGCTGACTTCGTCCCTTGCCTCCATCATTTCTCCTCCTGCCGCTGTTGGGGTTCCTCTCACCCGGGCCAGTTTCCCCCTACCCTTGTTGCCATTAGATGGCAGGCTAACTTTGCCCCTGGCCTCCATCTCTTCTCCCCCTACTACTGTGGGGGTTTTTCTCACCTGGGTCAGTTTCCTCCTGCCTTTTCCCTCAGGGAGGAAGCTGCACCAAGACTTCTCCCTCAGCTCTTTGTGGTCTGAGGTCACGGGACGACCGCCTGGGAAGCCATCTGGCTGGTTCGGTGATCTGGGTCGGCCTCCGGAGAAACTGTGTCTCCTAGCCTGGGACTCGGGTAGGCCACCCGAACTGGTGTTGTGGTTCCTGGCCTGGTGGAGTTCGGGCCGCCCGCCGGACAAGCTCTCATCGCCTGCTCCACCTGCTGTCGTTCCTGACATTGTCTGACTGTATATAGCCTTGTATTTTGTATGCCCTCCATTATTTAGTTTCATTCAGGACATCAAGGAACTTTCTTTGCTAGAGTCTTTATTGTGATGTCATTTCAACGAAGAACTTTTCCTTAGACAATTTTCTATGTTTTACGGTCCCTGTATGAATCCTTATTTTAATCTGTCCTTTAAGTTGCTTCCGCCTCACATTGCCTGGCCTTATTCAGAATAGTTTGTTCTTCTGCATTTATATCCTCCTCCAGACTGTTTGATTTTCTGTGTTGCGTTAATTCATGTTTGAGGAGTTTTTTTTTTTTTTGTTTTTTTTTTGTATCCTTATACCAGTGAGCGGCCTCAGGCTTTATTTTTAGGTCTTGTGCCCGGTTTGTCCCTTTATACTTTGTTTTTGGCCGGGGTTACATGTGTAGTCTTCTGCAACTTTATGTTTACTGAGTTTTGTAGTCTTTTTGGTCGCCGGGACATGAGTTTTGCATTGTCCTCGCCCTGAGTTGTTGTGAACCTTTTTTTTCCTCCATGATTATGTCGTTGTTTTTCTGCAGGTTGTTCTCCCCACCTCCTGTGGTCACCTGCACAGACCGTCTGGCCTCTGCAGAGGAGGGGGTGATGGTTTTCTTTTGTGTTTGAAATTATTATGGTATCTGACCCTATACTGTATCTAGGTTTTTTTTTCCTTCCCTGCCTCCTTTGTCTGGTCCCTCCCTTTCTCCCAGATCTGGCCCCCACCGCCCTCCCTGGTCTTCCCTCGGAGGGGGGGGGGGGGTTAGCCCGCTCCAGGAGGCGTGGCTCGGGGGAGGAGTACTGTCACGACCTGAACGCTCTTTCTCTGCGTTCAGGTTGTCCAGTGTCGCTCCTGCTCCGGGGTAGTCCGTGCCGGGTCTTCCATGGCCCGCTCTTTGACAGCGCCCAGCTGATTGCCAGCTGTCTGTTCAGCTGCGCTGGGACAGCTGTCTCCCATTCCCAATCATCTCCCCCATTTAAGCGAGCAGCCGAGAGTTACTCGTCGCTGCGACCTCGCTATGGGAAGACGTTCCTTGTGTTTCCCACGACTGTTAGCTCCTACGACTAGCTTCAGTCCGCCGTTTCCTCGGCGCTTCACCCAAAGTAAGTGTTGCGACTCGGCGTGTATTTTTCCCTCGCCGCCTCTCTAGCCTTTCTCCCTGGGTGGTATGTTACCCTTAGTTCTGTGTGTGTTTTAGCCCCACGTGGCTCTTTACTTTTCTGTTCGTTATTTAGTGTAGTGTGTGCTTTGTTAATAAACTACGCTAACTCACTGGTCGCCCTCCTATCTCCTTTCCTGGCTCGTGAGAGCCAGAGTTATGACACGTGGAATTGTATAGTAGAAGGAGTCTGTCTAATTTGACCTTGTTATATTATACAATTTCTTTTAACCTGTAATGTACTATCCGAAATAAAATTCATTCATTCATTCATAGTGGTTAGGGTTGTGGGGGGCGGGGGGGGGGGTCTAAACTCTTAGGTAACCAACTAAATTTATTCCTAACATTTTGAACATTATGAGTGTATGATAATATCAGCCAATATATGTGGAACACACCCTGCTAACTGCTCCTTACCAAGCTGACATGTTCATGAGACGATCAACATTTGAATCTATGAATGTAACAGCACATTTTAATTGTGCAGCAGTCATGTTTTACATAATTTTAATTATCAGCTTTGATGTGCAGCTGCTCAGTCTTATAATTTGGTGTACAGTGGAAAAAAGTTATAGCTTAGGATAACGTAAAACTTTTGATCACCATGGTGGAAATTTAGATTAAAAATAGTTGAAAGTTCTAATAAACAGGTCATTATTTTCTTACTGTTACTGCACAGCATTAGCCATAGGATTTCTTGAGTACTTGTAATAAACGTTTTTTCACCCTCTGTAAGGAGTTCATGAGGTAAGTAAGCACAGATGGGTGTTTGGACACTGCCATCATGATGCAGCAGAGAGCAGCGGCAGCTTCTGAAGCCCTGACTGATGTGATAGACCAGTGGGAGTTAGGGACCACCTTTAGGTGAGTATGATGCAAAGTTTTAAATGTAAAAAGTCACAAAAAGGACTATTAATATGATTGTGTTCTCATAGATCAACATTTAAAAACCACATTCCAATTACGTCAGCAGAAGCTTCTCCACTCCACCTGTGTATGAGGCCTGGACTCCATTAGCAGCTCGGGACGACAACCATCAGAGGGATCGTCCAGTAAGGAAGACAGTTGGCAGCACACCAATGTAATCTAAGCATTTTAGACACAGTGATGTATAAAGCCAAATCCTTTTTCAATTTTAAAATGTGTTTAGAGTTTTTTTTACTGTTTTTGATAAGTTATGTTTTATATACAGTGATGTGAAAAAGTGTTTGCCCCCTTCCTGATTTCTTCGTTTTTTGTATGTTTGTCACACTTAAAATGTTTCAGATCATCAAATTTAAATATTAGAAAACACAAAATGCAGTCTTTAAATGAAGGTGTTTATTATTAAGGGAAAAAAAGACAAACCTACATGGCCCTGTGTGAAAAAGTGATTGCCCCCTAAACCTAATAACTGGTTGGGCCACCCTTAGCAGCAACAACTGCAATCATGCATTTGCGATAACTGGCAATGAGTCTTTCACAGCACTGTGGAGGAATTTTGGCCCACTCATCTTTGCAGAATTGTAGTTCAGCCACATTGGAGGGTTTTCGAGCATGAATCACCTTTTTAGGGTCATGCCACAGCATCTCAATTGGATTCAGGTCAGAACTTTGACTAGGCCATTCCAAAGTCTTCATTTTGTCTTAAGCCATTCAGAGGTGGACTTGCTGGTGTCTTTTGAATCATTGTCCTGCTGCAGAACCCAAGTGCGCTTCAGCTTGAGGTCACGAACAGATGGTCGGACATTCTCCTTCAGGATTTTTTGGTAGACAGCAGAATGGTTCCATTTACCACAGCAAGTCTTTCAGGTCATGAAGCAGCAAAACAGCCCCAGACCCATCACACTACCACCACCATATTTTACTCTTAGTATGTTGTTACTTTTTTCTTCTCTTAAGATTTGATTGGTGGTTGGCAACCAGCTCAAAGGTGCATTACCACCACAGACTTAATTATGTTTTCCTCATAGCTTTGTGATGTTTTCCTCATAGCTTTATGACATAATCCTCATAGCCTTGTGACGTTAAACTCACCACTTTTGACCTTTTCCTTTAGCTTTATGACGTTTTCTTCATAGCTCAGTCAGCAGCATTCCAGGTTTTGTTGTCACCCGTGTTACTGTTTTTGTCATTCTTATTCTTCTAGATGATTGCCGCCTGGCAACCAGCCCAGATGTAATGGGACATGCACCTCCTGTCAACCAGCTCCAAGGTGCATTACCGCCACTTGATAATGTTTTCCTCATAGCTTTGGGGCTTTCTTCTCTCGGTTACTGGCGTATAGCAAACAACTGAAAGGTGCATACCGCCACTGGCTTTGTGACATTTTCTTCATAGCTTTGTGACGTTTTCCGATTTATCGCTTTGTGACGTTTTCCTCATAGGTTTGTGACGATTTCCTCATAGGTTTGTGATGTAATCCTCATAGCTTTGTGGTGTCAAGTCATCGCTTTGTGACATTTTCCTTTAGCTTTGTGACGTCCAGGTTTTGTTGTCGTAATCACCTGCGTCACTGTATACGCCATGTGCAGGGTGTGGTTTCATTTCCTTTATATCATTCCTAGATCTGATGACCACCAGCCTGCAGAGGTGCACCATCGCCACCCACCAGGTTGGAGTGTGGACAAGAGAATGGCAGGCCAAAAAAACCTAAATTCTTTTAATTAATCCAGTTGCACTTAAATATCTAAATAGAGCTACATATATTTCTTTGAGGTTCCAAACATGTTTTCCAAACCAAAATTTAAATTACCCCTTTCCATTACTGCAGATGTTTCCTTTGTTCTTCTTCTTCTTCTTTCTGACCTGTTCCTGAAGTTCGGCCATTTCTGCCTTGAGGTTTTCATTGACTGTGCGAAGCCTCGCTGTTTCCCCCTCTTTGTCTTTTTTGTTTAGAGAAACACTCTTTCTGTGGGCAGAAACAATCTTTGCAATATCCTCCCGGCATTTCTTCTCCGTGTTAGTAAGTTTGAGACGTAGTTGGCTTTTTTCTTTGTCAGTTTTTTCCCGCTCCACCAAAGCCTCTTCATTTCGTCTCTCCAGCTCTTCCTCAAACTGACGGATCCTCTCTTCAAGTCTGGCATTTTTAGATTTCTCGATAGCCAAACGTTTTTCCATTTTTCTGGCTTTATGACGCTGAACAAAAAGTTGATCCTCCAGAGATTTCAACTGGCTGTGAGTTCGATCTTCCTCTGCTATGGCAAAGTTTACCTGGAAGCAAAGCTCCATAGAGAGAAATTCCTCCTCATAATGAGCTTCAGTGGTTTGATGGCAAGAGAATCGCCAGCGAAGATAACGGGAACTCATTGTTGAAGTTACCCTGATTTATTCAAAAAAAAGGGTAAAAAAAAAAAAAAAGGTTAAAAATGAAAAACTGAAGTTTTCAAAAGAGAAAAAATTCAGTTTTAAAATTGCTGTCCAAGAAGAGTTGAAGCACTGTCTGATTTCGTCCTGAGCTGAGCAAAGATGTGATTGTTCTTTTTCTTCTTAGATTTGATTGGCGGTTGGCAACCAGCTCAAAGGTGCATTAACCGCCACAGACTTGATTATGTTATAGCTTTGTGACGTTTTCCTCATAGCTCTGCGACGTTCTCCTCATAGCTTTGTGACGTCTTACTCATAGCTCTGTGACATTTTCCTCTTATCGCTTGTGATGTTGTCCTCATCGCTTTGTGACATTGTCCTCATTGCTTTGTGATGTCGTCCTCATTGCTTTGTGACGATCTCCTCGTAGCTTTGTGACGTTTTCCTCAGAGCTTTATGATGTAATCCTCATAGCCTTGTGACGTTAAACTCATCACTTTGTGACCTTTTCCTTTAGCTTTATGACGTTTTCCTCATAGCTTTGTGACATTTTGACCACAGTTCACGTCATAACAGTCAAGCAGCTTTCCAGGTTTTATTGTCCTCTTCTTCTTCTTCTTCTTCTGTTAGATTTGATTGGCGGTACGTTTTGTTGTCATCACCAGTGTCACTGTTTATATCACTCTTCTTCTTCCTCTTCTTCTTCTAGACCTGATTGCCGGCTGGCAACCAGCCCGCAGGTGCACCATTGCCACCCACCGGGTTGGAGTGTGGACAAGGGAATGGCAGGAAAAAAAACAAAAAAACAACTAAATTCTTTTTACCAATCCAGTTGCACTTACATATCTAAATAGAGCTACATACTGTATATTTATTTGACTGAGGTTCCTAACATGTTTTCCAAAGCAAAACCCAAATTAGCCCTCTCCATTACTGCAATGGATGGATGGATGGATGTTTCCTTTGTTCCTGGTGTCCTTGACATTCCAATAAAACATGCTGAACTGTTTCCAGAGAACCACAATGTGCACAACTGCCAGCTAGGTGTTTACCTATTCTATGTAGTGTCTGGTTCAAAGTAGTATGTCCAGTTCTCAATTGGGTGATGAGTATCTCCTCTTTCCTGTTTCTGCCAAGTCTCATTCCAGAGACCACCCGCTTTTGAATGTCAAAGAGATCTTCCTGTATCTATTGAGTCCCAATATTCTTGCCACTTTTGCAGTATATACTTGTTAATTATTGATTTGCCTTCTGCCTTACTGAGTGAGATCTCCAAATCCACTGCCTCAAATTTCAATGACTGTTTCACTAATAAGTCTACATCCTCATTACCCTCTATTCCAACATGGGCTGGAACCCAAAGAAAGCTTACTGACTTGCCTTTACTGTAGAGGCTGTAAATTAAGGATTGGATTTCTACAATTAGGTCCTGCCTACACGACTGCAGCGACTGAACACTCTTGAGAGCTGCCCAACGATCTGAAGCAATGACTGCATTATTCCTATAATTTATCTCCAACCACTGTAGAACTAATATAATGGCAACTAGCTCAACTGTGTATACTGATAAGTGATTGCTGGTTCTTTTATTGATAGATATTTTATACTGAGGAATGACACCGCAGCTCCACTACGACCAGTTGTAGGGTCCTTGGAACCATCATTAAATGCTATCAGCATGTTTCTGAAGTTCTGTTCAATATATTTATGCACTATGTAATCTGATGCTGATTGCTTATGTTGCCTCCTCAGTTGTTGTATTTCAAAATCTACTAGTGGCATCTTAAACAGCCATGGAGGAATAACAGACCACAGGACTGTTGGGCTAAAATCTATGTGTTTTAATCCTGCCTGCTCAGCAATGACATCACTTATCCATCCAAAGCTACTAATGTTGGACTCATTGTGTTCCCAGCAATCATTAGGAATAGCTTTTGCAGGATGTGACCTCTTATCCCCCTTCAAGTTGATCCAGTATGCCAGCATTAATTTGGTTCTTCCTAATCTTAAGGGCATTTAACCCATCTCTACTTGGATCGCTGATACTGGAGAAGTTTTAAATGCACCACAACATAACCTAAGAGCCTTTGTCTGCTCCATGTCCAAAAGGCTCAGGAGACAATCAGCAGCCAACATGAACGCAACACATCCATAGTCTAGTGTCGCTCTCATTAGTCCTCAATATACCCTCAACAGAGAGGCCCTAGAGGCCCCCAGTCCCGTCCTGCCAGACATCTCCAAATATTATTTATTTTCTTACATTTTCCTTTAGTTTTTTCAATGTGCTGCCTCTAGGTTAGTTTTTCATCGAATCATCAACATCATCATAGCGACAATGACTGTTTCATTTAGGTCTGATCAGATTTCTCCACGCAGCTCTGTCCTTCGCCCTCTGCTGTCAGAAACTCCTGACCTTGTTAACCCCGGCGACATCCGAGCCGGCATGAGTTGCTTTCTGACTGTCCATTTCATGAAACTGCTTGCAAAGTATTTGAGTATCACTAGCTTTTTCTGGATTAGCATAACACACCTAAATACAGAACTACCTTTACTTGCTCTAACTTTTGGTCATAAAGTTTAAAGAAATTTCTTTGTGACTTTTAGAGAAGCAAATCACTTTGAGACCGATAACTTAAAAGCCCACCGGTTTGCCCATTGTTCAACTTGGTCTACTGCTGCCTGCATTTTCCTCTGAATGTATTCAAGATTACGTCCCCTTATCCATAAGGCCCCATCATTTGCATACAAGGCCTTCCCTATTCCCCTATCGATTCCTTCAAAAACATCATTAATCATAATTTTAAAGATAACAGGACTACACACGCTGCCTTGGGGAGTACCATTTTCAACTTGATATATTTTGGAGTACTCTGTACCAACTCTTACCTCAATCATTCTATCATACAAGAAATCTAATACCCAGTTGTATAAATTACCTTCAATACCAAATTGATTTAATTTAATCAGCAACCCTTCCTTCCGCAGCATGTCATACGCTTTTTCTACATCAAAGAAGACAGCTATCACATTTTCCCTATTTACCTGGGCCTTCCTAATTTCATATTCTAGGTGTAAAATGGAATCCATAGTATTTCTCCCTTTTCGGAACCCACTTTGGAAAGGAGAAAGACATTCCCTCCCTTCCAAAATGTAATTCAGCTTTTCAGTTGCCATTTGTTCCATTGTTTTCCCTAACTGTGAGGTAAGAGCTACTGGCCTATAATTATTGGGATCTGATGACTCTTCCCCTGGCTTTAACACTGGAACTATATGTAACTGATTGTTTCCATGCCTTAGGAATCTTCCCAGTTTCCCAAACTTTATTAAACAGCTTTAATATTGTTTGAAGTGCACTGTCCTCCATGTGCGACATCGTATAACATACACCATCCTTCCCTGGTGAAGACTGCTTCAATTTCAGAATAGGCCTTTTCAATTCCAATAGAGTGAATGGCAAGTCTATTATTCCTCTTGAAGTTGTCATGCGGTGACCCTCGCGGATCACCATAAGACGCCAAGAGTCCACTAGTGAGTTTTGCGATGATGGTGGTTTATTAAAACAACGAGACAAGACAATACTGTGAGCCGCTCAGGGCAAAAACACACATTAAGCAGTACAAGGGCTCGTAGGGCTAACCCCAGCCACTACAAGCTAAACTATGACATGACATGAAAAGCACGAACCTGACATGAAAGTCTAACAAGGTTTAGACCACCTGACGATGTCTGACGAGGATAGTTGACAATGTCTGACAATACTCCTGCGATTTAACTGCCGCTAGTGCCCGCCTTATAAAGGCGAACACTAACGAGCAGTAATGACAAGCAGCTGACCAACCTTGACAGGCAGAAGCCCCACCGAGCGCCTTCACAATAAGAGCCCGGTGAGGCCAGAATACCACCCGCAACTGTCAAGGCCGGCAGCGAGTTGTGCTTAGCCTGAGCGCGGACAGAACCCAGCGCTCGGGTCGTAACAGTACCCTCCCTCCGAGGGCGGGCTCAGAATGCCCAAGGACCACCCTGCCCCCACCCACCCCCCAGGGTGGGTGGCTGGGGGTAGGTGCGGAGGGAGAGAGACCAAACCCAGAAACAATCAAAACAGTGACAAGGACAACTACATACAGGACAACGACAAAATACTGAATATTCAAATCAGATAATACACAGAGGGAAATAAGGCAACAGTAGAACATAACACAATTTGCCAAGGATCCCCAAATAAGTTACAGAAAACACAGGACAGCACGAGAAAATTAGATCTTGGCCCACATGTTACACAAGGAAATGACTTTCCACCCGTGTGAATACTCAAATAACCAAACACAAAAAGCAGAGCACTTACTGGCTCATACCCGACTACACACAATGCAAACTAGGGCAACTGCAAGACATAACCATAACACAAAGTACACAGGACAGCAAGGAAAAAAAAACCAGAACAATCACTGCGACGGATCAACACCAGAAAAATGACCACTACCCCCCCGACAGTTTATGCCGACCAGCGGAGACCAGGCGCCATAGGAACAGTTCAGGTGGTCTCCCCGCGTCCAACAGCCGGTGGGTGGTCATAGGAGGCGGAACATGATCAGGCGGCTCACCACAGTCCAACGCCCAGCACGTCCACTCCGCTGGTGGTCGAACCAGGTCGCCCAATGAAACACATAACACGTCGGGTGGCTAACCCGAGGTGCCGAACCGGTGAAGCAGTTCCTCAGGTGGCCGACCCGTGTCCCTCAGCCACCAGTCCCGGAGAAAAACAGCCCGCGGCGGCCTCCCTGACGAGGACAAAACTCGGGAGAGTTGGGGCGAGCGAACAGGAACCCCCACGGCCCCCGGCGATGATGCACAGGGGCGGTGACTCAATAGAGGGGAAAGGTGGCAAGGATGAGCCCGTAATCCGTCCAACGACGAAAGGTCTGCAGCTCCTCCCCCGTCCGCGGACCATGCTGGCGCTGCACCTCCGCTGGCCCCCGATTGGGCCAGAACCGCACCTGTGGTGGACCCCGATTGAGCCTCTGGCGTACCCACGTCGGGCCCCGATTGGGCCAGAACCGCACCTGCGGTGGACCCCGATTGGGCCTCTGACGCACCCACGTCGGACCCCGATTGGGCCAAAGCAGCTCCTGCGATGGACCCCGATTGGGCCACTGATGCACCCACGTCGGACCCCGATTGGGCCACAGCAGCCTCCACGACGGACCCTGACTGGGTCGGTGCAGCTCCGCTGACGATCTCCACCCCCGAACCTGGGACCTCCAACCCAGTGACTCCGACTGGTTCCCCGCCAGCGACACTGCAACGAGGCTCACAAACAGGAAGAAAACCGGGATTAGAATCACCGGTAGCAACAGAACCCAGCCAGACGAGCTCGAGCGCAGCAGACAGCTGCTCCTCACTCGCCTCCCCGAGAGGCTGGAAAAAATGCTCCAAAACAGGGGACAGAGACACAAGGGGGAGCACTTGCCTGCACTCGGGTTCTGTTGCCACCCAGAACTTCGACGATCCAGGTTCAGGGCGGCGACTCTCGTCAGCAGGCTCCAACTCAGCTGCGTCGGGCTCTGCAGCTGGCAAGATGTCATCTGCAGCCAGAGGTTCCTCCCGCGCTGCTGTCCACGCCGATGACCCGTTAGGCGTGGGGGCAGGGGACCCTCGACCCACTGGCTCAGACCGCTCCGGCGAGGAGACCCGGGGATGCTTCATCGTTGGCTCAGGCTCTGAGCCGCAGTCCGCTCTTCTCCTCCGTCCACGACGTGGCTGCAGGGCCGGATCCAGGCTTTCCAGCACTGCAGGCCCCCTTTTCATCCAACGACGTTGGCCTGGCGTCGCGGACCGCTCAACGGGGGGGGGGGGGGACACAGAGGCAGCAGGTTTAGTTATTTTCTTTACAGCAGGTGGAGGGAGCTCGGGGGGCTGCGAACCCCGAACTCCGCCCCCAGGAGTCAGACAAGGCAGATTATAATCATGATGTAATAAATTAACCTGCACTTGCCTTCCTCCCAGGGAAGAGATGGCTCCTGCTGTAGGGGACGTTGTCCCTCCTTCTCCCCGCTGGATGGCGACAGAGGGCCCCCTGGAAGGACGAGGTGGGGCCACTCTCAGCGGTTCGCTGACGGGCTTTGCCGGCAGCAGGTCCAGCCGGGGATTCTGCTGAGGATTACCTGGGCCGCTGCGCCGACGTCGTCGTCGGCCCCCAGATAGCGCAAACTCCTGGACCAGTTCCGGGACAGGAACGGGACTCCAACGCGGGGAGCGAGGATGCCTCCTCCTCTGCTTCCTGCTTTCTTCCTCCTCCAGCCCACGAAGTATCTCGCGCTGCGTAGCGAGTTCGTCTCTCCTCATCATCACCTCCGGGTGATCGTCGTAATGGAGAGGAAGGTTGTCCAGGAGATTCTCAGTGTAGTGTAGTTGCCGACGTATGTCGCTGGGAGTGTCGTACAGCGTAGCGGTGAATAGAGTACCATCCACATACTCCAGAGCCTCCGCTAGCTCTTTGCCCAGGCGCTGATCGCGGCCCCTGGATGACGGCATTCTCCCAGCAATTGACACCCAGACAGGGAAGAACAATAGTCCAATTAAGGCAAAAACTCACGGTGAAAAAAGGCGTCTTGGTGTGGCGTCTCCGTTTAGATGTCCTGGCAGGAGTATACTGTCATGCGGTGACCCTCGCGGATCACCATAAGACGCCAAGAGTCCACTAGTGAGTTTTGCGATGATGGTGGTTTATTAAAACAACAAGACAAGACAATACTGTGAGCCGCTCAAGGCAAAAACACACATTAAGCAGTACAAGGGCTCGTAGGGCTAACCCCAGCCACTACGAGCTAAACTATGACATGACATGAAAAACACGAACCTGACATGAAAGTCTAACAAGGTTTAGACCACCTGACGATGTCTAACGAGGATAGTTGACAATGTCTGACAATACTCCTGCGATTTAACTGCCGCTAGTGCCCGCCTTATAAAGGCGAACACTAACGAGCAGTAATGACAAGCGCTGACCAACCTTGACAGGCGGAAGCCCCACCGAGCGCCTTCACAATAAGAGCCCGGTGAGGCCACAATACCACCCACAACTGTCAAGGCCGGCAACGAGTTGTGCTTAGCCCTAGCGCGGACAGAACCCAGTGCTCGGGTCGTAACAGAAGTATTCTTCCTTATGTTCACATGTGGGTGTTTGGATAAAGTGCTTTCCCTGCTTTGTCTAATTGTGTTTGGTAGGTTTTCTGAACTATGAATCTTCACTAAAGTTTGTGCCAAGAGCTCTGCTTTGTCTATACTAGTAATAGGTATTTCCCCATTAGTGTCTAGCACTGGTGTTTTGTACTCTCTTCTAATACCACTCATTTTCTTAATCATTCCCCAAATATCTGATAGCTGTGTTTCTCTTCCTATAGTATTACAATACTGTCTCCAAAATAAATGCTTAGCTGTTTTAATTGTTTTCTGGACGATTGCCTGACACCGTTTGTACTCAATCACTACTTCCAAAGTATGATGCTTTTTCACTTGTCTGAATGCCCTATTTCTGTTTTCAATAGCTTTATTACAATTATCATCCCACCAAGGAAGATTCTTTTGTTGTCTATAACCTGTACTTTTTGGTATTGTTTGAGTTGCAGACTCGATTACAATCGCACTGACACTTTTACTAAACTCCCCCCCATCACAAATGTCCTCACTATTTAGCTGCTCACATCTAGTCTTACAAGGATATTTAAATTTATCCCAATCTGCCTTACCCAATTTCCATCTTGTGCCAGACTGCATCGCTTCTTCTCCCGCTTCTAGACCAATTTTAACTCTTATTGGGTAATGATTTCCATTATTTTGTAATTTGTTCCATTATGCACAAAGGTTGCTGCCTGGGGTTTGTCTTGCATATCAGATATAAACTTTATTAATTCTTGGCCATTTGATATTAGACTTCTGGCATTCCAGTGCAAAATTGTGATTACCATTATGGCCCACTAGTCTGTGGACTTAGAGAGCCCCCACTTAACAAGTCCTCAACTGCTTCCCAGTGTAGCCCCTTAAAGGGCTGATGACACAATTTTGAAATTTTATAGGATGTTGTGTAAACCCAAAAGTCATTGTCGATGATCAATATAACATTTACAACCACTCCTGCATAAACTAGTTATCATCAAAAAACAGCAGCCGCTGACTGGACTGTGGTGCCGTCCACCAAATTAAGGGAGGCACCCCCATGACATAAGCGGGAGAACGGACTCCGGTGTTGTTGACTGGAATGACAGCAGCTTTGTAGCTCACAGTTTCTCTGGTTTCTTGTTTTAATTTTATGGCTGTGCCTTCGCATTGGTTCGCAGGCTTAGATAAATCAAACCCGTGAAAGACCACATCACACGCTTCAGCTCCAACTGTTATTAAGTCTTGCGCTTTTATGCAGGAGGAGCGCACAAGGAGGGGAAGTATTAATGGATTTACACGCAGCTTTGACCTACTTTCTGTGATCCCATGCTGACATCTCTCCGGTCCGGGCATGTCCCCTCTTTCATTATCACCAGCTAATTCAAACTCCTGCTGATCATGTTTCCCGGTCCTCACCCAGGTGCTTCTCATCACACCATCACCAGCAGTGCACGTACTTCGCGGCCATTTGCCAGTCATGCACTAATGGTCCATAGTATTGTCATATGTGCTGTTTGTCTGCCAGTATTTTCAGCACTCTCACAACGTGCTAGTCACTCCATGTTCGCCGTGGCTCTCGTGCGTCCTTGAAACGATGTCCTCTGGGGCGCACCTGTGGCAAACACGTCTCCTCGCATTCGTTTGCTGGGCGATGTCTGCCCCCAAACGCCATCAGTAAGTGTGTGCTGTTTCTTGTACGTCTTCACCTTTCAGGGAACTGTCTGTCTTTCTGTATTAAATGTGCTGTGGTGAACCCTGCCCGCAAATCTTCATTATTTCATCCTCCCTCTCCTTGCCCTGTGTAAGAGTGCACAGAGGGTCATGATGAATGGATTTAGGCGCAGAATTCACCACAGCACATGTACTGAACACAAGACTGATGACAACAGTTCCCAAAAAGGTGAAGACCCACAAAAAGAAACAGAAACACCTACAGTTGGCGTTCGGGGCCGACATCGCCCAGCAAACATGGAAAAGAGACGTGTTAACCACGGTTGCGCCCCAGGGCCGACAGGAGCGCAACAGAACCACAGCTGTGTGGAGCGGCCAACACATCGTGATAGCGCTGGCAACACTGACAGCAGATGATGCACAATAACCATGAACAGCTGACTGTCAAAGAGAGAGGGTGCGTGGTCGGACCGGCAAATCTTGGACAGTGCCCACCTGAAAGTGGCTCAAAACGCACATAAAACACATGTACAAAACAAAAACAACAAGAACTCAAAATATAATCCATAATAAACCCGATGGCTGAGCCACAGAGAATACACTGCTATGATTTTATTGAAAAATCAGGTTTAAATAAATTATATTTATGAACAAATAATTTGTTGCAATATCTGTAACAAAAGAATAACACTGGTGTTCCCCTGCCGTGTGTTTGTCGCTGCTGCTGCTGCGGTGGGCATGTGTGCCTCTCCACTCATCACTCTCTGAGTGTGACTGGCTTGGCACAATGCCCGCTTGGCACAGCTCAAACCTATATGGTCTGATGCCCCCGGATTTTTCTTTATCATCCCATTCTTCAGAACTATAATTGTCTGAAGATTGGACAACACAAACCAATTCCAGACTACATGTGCTGGAACCATCGTGGATGTTTTCAGCCGCTTCCATCCTGTGTGTACAATGAGCAGCCAAGCGCTGTGTTCTCCCGATGACGTGACTATATGGCAGCGGGGTTTTCCAGCCACTGACGTAATTGGTGATGTGGCGCTCATGAAAACGTTGGATATTCGTGTGAAAAAAAGCCTGTTTGACTTAGAGCTGCACAGACCAACCTATTTTGTCATATTGTATTATGTGTTGAAAAATCAGATGAAGTCAAAAATGTGTCATCAGCACTTTAATGCCAAGATATTTTTCTGCTGCTTTCACAATGATTTTGATTTTTTCTGTTTTCTTGGAAGTCTGTGCAGTACAGTTTATCACATCTACCACAAATAAGACAAAACTGTTTTCCTTCATAACCAGAGTGTCTTCCTTAATTCTACTGCATGCACTGCAAGTCTGCACATTTTCCCCGTTAGAGACCACTGCCACTTTTTTAGCTGGCACCTTTTTCGCAGCTTCTGCATATGTTAATCCCTGGGAGACTTTTACCTGCTGAATTTCTGCCGCTCTTTTGCTGGCTTCACAACCTCAATACGCAGCGCTGTTCACCACTGCAGTTACAGCACTTTAATTTGGCTCCACTTTCACACTTGCCATACTCATGTTCACCGGAGCATCTGGCACATCACTGTCTACCTTTGCATATCGGTGCAACATGACCAAACTTTTGACATTTAAAACATCTGAGTGGAGGCGGAACATAAAGTCTGACTTCATAGCTCATGTAGCCAATATACACCTATTTGGCAGTCTTGTTTCATCAAAAGTTAACATTACCGACAGACTATCACATTTTTCATAATTTCTATTAGTTTTCAACCTTTTCACCTGTCACTCTTGCTCCAGATATGTTTTCCTTTATTTCATCAGCTGCGACAGCCATTGAAATTCCCAATATCGCTCCTCTCATTGCCTTATTTCCTTCCAATACTGAACACTGCACACTTTTCCCCTCCATCTTAGTGACTCTGATTGCTTTTCCTTGCTGAACACTATCTTTACAAGTAACTAATAACGAACCACCTTTGTGAGCTTAACTGGGTTCCACTCACGAAATGATGCCCCTTCCTGAGTAAGTTCAATGATTACTTTACACTCCTTATGCTTATTCCGGGATTGATCACCTTCTGATTCATCAGCACCTGATAACACAATTGACTGACATCTACTTTTCTTTCTTCTAGACTCCACCATGCTCCAAACTTCCTCATCCTCACTTCGCACCTCCATTCCTCCTACTTTAATACGTGTCCTGGTCGAATCGCCTTCTTCTTCTTCAGCAGGGAGATTCCGCCTCTTCATGCCGTGGATACTCCAGCGTTTGAGGAAAACATCACACAGCTACTCCTTCAGTCACTTTTGTCACTTCAGACTCAACCAGAAAGTTACCTTCTTCCTTTTTCTTCTGTTCGGGACATGCACCTTCCAAAAAGTTCAACTTTTATGTCAGTCCACAGAGTATATTCCTAAAAGTCTTAGGGATCATCAAGATGTTTTCTGGCAAAACTGAGACGAGTCTTTATGTTCTTTTTGCTCAGCAGTGGTTTTCGTCTTGAAACTCTGCCGTGCAGGCCATTTTTGCCCAGTCTCTTTCTTATGGTGGAGTCATGAACACTGGCCTTAACTAAGGCAAGTGAGGCCTGTAGTTCTTTGGATGCTGTTGTGGGGTCTTTTGTAACCTTTTGGATGAGTCGTCGCTGTGCTCTTGGGGTAATTTTGGTCGACCGGCCACTCCTGGGAAGGTTCCCCACTATTAAGAATGGGTGCATGATGTCATCCGACGGAAAAACCGCAAGGAATTGTGGGAAAAGTGTCCTGCCTGTCTGTGCTTAGTAGTGAGCAATGAATGCGGTTAGGCTACATGTCCACCAAATGCGTTTTTTTCTGCTATGGGCGACTATTTTCTGTTCATTTTCGATGTAGTCCAGTATTTAATGCGCTCAGTGCCCTTGGTGCAAAAACACCCTCAGCAGTCATGGCACTGAAAGCTGAAAAAGTTCAACTTTCAGAGTCCTGCAGCATTCATCAGCTGCACACCTCGCTCACCAGCCGATCAGAATAAGCCTAAAAGTACACTATGATCAATATTTAACAGCCAAAGCTTTGAAGGATGTGTATTTTCTTACCAGTGTGATGTGATTTATTCCAGTGAATGGAGTGTTTCAGAGCAAAATCTGAAATCCCTGGCATGCTTTGAGCGACAGGTCAAGCCGTTGCCAGGATACAGGCAAAGTGTTTTATTAATAAGCGCATGAAAAGCACTCACGAAAACAGGTTGAGAGCATTTTTACTTTCCCTGTGGACACACAGCCTTATTAAAATGACACTGAATGTGTTATTCAAACACAGGAAATGTAAATATAGATATAAAATGTCATACAAAATCCAGGATGACACAAGTGAAAACACTATTTCCAATGTGGTCCTTTCAATTACATTATTATTCATCCGAAAACCATGCAATATTAGAATGGGGAAGTTTTGCTGCATTATCATATGCAACAACTGCTTTCATGATTGGCGTGGATAAAGATTGATAACGGCGTACGCTTTTTTAACTTCCCGATTTGAAAGAAAAGTGGAGAGAATCTGGTCTCTGAGCTAACAAAGAGGTGTCGGATGGAATGGATTGCAGCGGCCAGATGGAAAGACATCAGCTGGAACAATATTCCTGTACACATGGTCATGTGTTCGTGGCATTTTCACAAAGGTAAGTTGTGATTTAAAAATATTTAGAAGGGCAGAAAGATGTCCCCCCTCCAGAGCAGCTGTCTTGCGTACCGTTCCTTTGGCTGCACCTCAGCCACGGCTCTCTGTCATCTCTCAATAATGTGTAAAAACAGGCAAAATCAAATAATTTCCCCACATCATCTCTGTTATTACAAGTTTCTTTTGCTAATCTGGAGCAATTTTTTTTTAATGGGAGCTTTTCATGTTGCTGATTTTCTTTGATTTTTTTCTTGAAGTTGTGATTACTTGTTGCCTTCATTACACATGGATTTAATATCAGCTGGGGACTGAAATCCATAATGTTTGGTATTGTTAAATTAAGCAGATTCTCCTCTTTCAGGTGACTATAAAAATGTCACTGTCCTGATTTAGGATGATTTTATAGCAGCTAATTATACCAGTAATTTTTTTCGGTGCACCAGCGCAATCATTTGGCTCTACCTCCTCCGGTGTTCTGACATTTTGGCATATTTATCAGAACAACACTGGACAGTTGATGTTACAGACTGCAGTCAACGTTAAAAAATCTTTATCCTTGAAAGTGTCAAAACACATCCACGACAGTTCCCATTATACGAACAAGTGTGTGTGTGTGTGTGTGTGTGTGTGTGTGTGTGTGTGTGTGTGTGTGTGTGTGTGTGTGTGTGTGTGTGTGTGTGTGTGTGTGTGTGTACACACGCACGCAGCAGTGCTCTGTACAGGTTTTTCCTGTGAACCAATGCTGCAAATATGCCATTATATGGTAGATGTACAGCTGTGGACAAAATTGTTGGTACCCCTCTGTTAATTAAAGAAAACCCTCAATGGTCACAGAAATAACTTGAATCTGACAAAAGTGGTAATAAATAAAAATTCTATGAAAATTAACCAATGAAAATCAGACAATGCTTTTGAATTGTGGTTCAACAGAATCATTTTAAAAAACAAACTCATGAAACAGGCCTGGACAAAAATGATGGTACCCCTAGAAAAGATTGAAAATAATGTGACCATAGGGACATGCTCAACCAAGATGTGTCCTCTAATTAAGATCACAGGTGTCTACAAACTTGTAATCAGTCAGTCGGCCTTTTTAAAGGGTGACAAGTAGTCACTGTGCTGTTTGGTGACACGGTGTGTACCACACTGATTAGAAAGAAAATTATAGACAAGCATGTTAAAGGTAAAGGCTATAAGACCATCTCCAAGCAGCTTGATGTTTCTGTGACTACAGTTGCACATATTATTCAGAAATTTAAGATCCACGGGACTGTAGCCAACCTCCCTGGATGTGGCCGCAGGAGGAGACAGATAATATGAATGTCAACAAAAGAGCCCAGAACAACCGCTAAACACATTCCTGGTGAACTCCAAGGTCAAGGTAAATCAGTGTCAGATCGCACCATCCGTCGTTGTTTGAGCCAAAGTGGACTTCACGGGAGACGACCAAGGAGGACACCACTGTTGAAAACAAATCATAAAAAACCCAGACTGGAATTTGCCAAACTGCATGTTGACAAGCCACAAAGCTTCTGGGAGAATGTTCTATGGACAGACGAGACAAAACTGCAACTTTTTGGCAAGGCACATCAGCTCTATGTTCACAGATGCAAAAATGAAGCATACCAAGAAAAGAACACTGTCCCTACTGTGAAACATGGAGGAGGTTCTGTTATGTTCTGGGGCTGCTTTGCTGCATCTGGCACAGGGTGTCTTGAATCTGTGCAGGGTACAATGAAATCTCAAGACTATCAAGGTATTCTAGAGAGAAATGTGCTGCCCAGTGTCAAACAGCTTGGTCTCAGTCGCAGGTCATGGGTCTTGCAACAGGATAATGACCCAAAACACACAGCTAAAAACACCCAAGAATGGCTAAGAGCTTAACATTGGACTATTCTAAAGCAGCCTTCTATGAGCCCTGATCTAAATCCTATTGAACATCTGTGGAAGGAGCTGAAACATGCCGTCTGAAGAAGGCACCCTTCAAACCTGAGACAACTGGAGCAGTTTGCTCATGAGGAGTGGGCCAAAATACCTGCTGAGAGGTGCAGAAGTCTCATTGACAGTTACAGAAATCGTTTGATTGCAGTGACTGCCTCAAAAGGTTGTGCAACAAAATATTAAGTTAAGGGTACCATCATTTTTGTCCAGGCCTGTTTCATGAGTTTGTTTTTTAAAATAATTCTGTTGAACCACAATTCAAAAGCATTGTCTGATTTTCATTGGTTAATTTTCATAGAATTTTTATTTATTACCACTTTTGTCAGATTCAAGTTATTTCTGTGACCATTGTGGGTTTTGCTTTCATTAACAGAGGGGTACCAACAATTTTGTCCACGTGTGTAAGTTAGAAACCTGGTCAATAAGTTACACATGGGTTCAAAGAGCGTTACTTATATGTTAGAAAGAATTTTTGGGTACACTAGACATTAATCGACGTATTTCGACTTTGTAGAAACAATGACTGCTTACCTTTGTGTTAAACAACGTTTTTCTGGTCGTTCACCCAGAATATTTGAGGCGGCTGGACTCATCCATTGGTGAATTGAACATGAGCCTCTAATGAGTTATAGTTTTGAAATTGCTCGTGGGTTTATGTGCTCACCCCACAAACCAGGTCGGCAAACACATCTGACAGCTTGACTAGAGGCAGTTGGTCGAGATCCGTGGTCCATTTCTTGTGCTCATATCGATGGATCCCATTTATTTCTTAAATTTTTTAGAGGTAGTGCTCCGTTGTTTCCTTATTCAGCTTCTCTGAATAAGGAATTTGAATTTTCTGTTTGCTCCATGGCATTGCACGTATGTCTGTTCACATTAGCAGTTGCCTAGACTACAGGTAAACAAAGAAGCCAGACCATGACAATTGTGACAACGGCCCAGAATGCAGCACGGCATGATGTCAATGCCTATTCTCTACTCCATGTTTTCGCCATTTGTGGATAATGGCTCTCATTGTGGTTCGCTGGAGTCCCAAAGCTTTAGAAATGGCTTTATAACCTTTTCTAGACTGATAGATCTCAGTTACTTTGTTTCTCATTTGTTCCCGAATTTCTTTGGATCGCAGCATGATGTCTAGCTTTTTAGGATCTTTTGGTCTACTTCATTTTGTCAGGCAAGTCCTATTTAAGTGATTTCTTGATTGAGAACAGCTGTGGCAGTAATCAGGCCTGGGTGTGGCTAGAGAAATTGAACTCAGCTTCCCAAAGATGTGATAAACCACAGTTTTAATTTATGTTTTGTGTCCAATTTATGTTTTAAGGCTGTTAGTCTGTGATGAAATTTTCTTGCAGACTGTCCTTTTTTACATCAACAATTTGTACTTGACTACGTTAAAAAAAAAGGTCAACACTGACTGTGGGGACAACGAAAGCTTTCCAGAGTGTATCCTAATCTTAATTTAATCTAATTTCTCTCTTTCTCTCCCAGATCTGCCCCATGGACCCTCCATCTGGACTGTTTATTTTTTAATAAATATTTTTCCCCCATATAAATTCCTGTTTGTTACTGTATACGTTGACTCACTTGGTTTGAGGTTGATTTTCTTTTATATACAGTACTACTCACCTCCAAAAGTTCAATATTGTGGTGAATTTATTTTTAGAAATAACTCCAATCAAAAAAACTAAAACTTTCATATTGTACAACAATCCCATATAAATTTAGCTATTTTAAGATTTTGAGCTATTTGATATAGATTTGAATGGTGATTGCCATGAACTGCCTGTTCACAAGGTAAACAGAAGACACCAAATGTGAGCAGTGAGGTTGCAAATTTAATAAGGCCACACATAGAAAAACACACACACTACAGAACAGAAGAGTAACCTACGAATTCCCAGCAAAGCTGGACTTAAAATATTAGAGAACCACGGAGACGGGAACACTGTCTCCGGACGAGAAGAGATTAATCAATGACCCAGCCATTAACAAGCGGGGAAACAAGGTTTAAATAAGCAGTGAAAGTGATTACACAATTTGAACCAGCTGTGAGTCATGAGAGGAGACGGGACTGACAGCTTGACAGGAGCACGGCCCACTACAAGAGCAAAACCCGGAAGTGCCCCTGACAGCTGCTGTGCCGCCGAGGACACAGTCCAAGGACGGATAATTTTTTCACACATAAGGAGTTGTTCAGAACTCCTTAAAACAACTCCTTATACAAAGATATATAGTGATGATAATTAAGTCAGTGGCAGTAATGCACCTGTAAGCTGGTTGCTAACCGCCAATCAAATCTAAAAGAAGAAGAAGACAGCTGCAGCCCCAGAGAGCGAGAGAGAGAACACAGGATCAAAAGGAGCTGACAAAAATACCAATAAAAGACGAGAACTACAATAAGGGCAAATGATAAACTGCAGGATAAATACAGATACCACCAAATATAAAAATAACAAGACAGTAATGAACATAAACAGGGTAATGAGGAGAACTAAGAAATAATACAAGATATGTGCAAACCAACTGAGGATAAAATGATAGAAAGCTAAGAACTCAAAAATGCAACAAATAAACAAATATGGAAAAAGACAATGAACAGAGCATGGCGGAACCCCCCGTGCTCAGATCATGACAGAGCCCCCCTCTCAAGGGATGTATTCTAGACACCCAGGGTAACATCAAAAGAAAAGGAAAAGGCCCCACCCACATAAAAGACCCACCCTACAATAAACAAAGAAATAAAACCCACCTCAGGTGGGAGGAGGGGGACCTAGGCACGGAGGGACCGAAAAAACCAGAAGAAACTAGAAAAGCACTCAGAGAGCGCAGACCTCCGCCAAGCGCCACAGTTCCCCCCAAACAGTGTTTGTGTGTACGTTTTCAGATTCTTTGACCATAAAAACATATGACAAGCAATTGGATTGACAATGATAGGATTAATGGTTCAGTAGTTATTCACGAAAATGGCATTTTGCGTAATGGTGGTTTTCTTGTGGAAGGTGATCCGGATCACCACCAAAATCTAATCATCTATAGGATACCCCATTTCTGACAATCTGTGAAAATTTCATGAAAATCCGTCCATAAGTTTTTGAGTTATCTTGCTAACAAACAAACAGACAAACAAACAAACAGACAGACAGACAGACAAACCAACGCCGATGAAAACATAACCTCCTTGGCGGAGGTAATAAGAAAAAGACTCATGACTCACACCCAGGATAAGAGGCACGGAATACAAATAGTGTTTGAAGATTAAATGGCCAGTTTGGGTGGTCTTCCTGAGTCCCTTAGCCACACATGCACCCCACAGAGTTCGTTGGGTGGTCTTCCTGAGTCCCTAAGCCACCCAAGCAAACAGAAGAGTTCACTGGGTGGTCTCCCAGGTCTCCAGAGCAATCTAAACGGCAGGAAGAGTTCACCAGGCGGCCTCCTAGCATTCCCGAGCCAACGGGCCACGGAGTATGACACACCCCCTCCTGGTGGCGGCAGTTGGAACCAGTGTGTACTGCGGACCAGAGGAGCTAAAAAAAATGGGAGCCCGATGAGGAAGATGGCTGACCGGGGGGAACTGGACTGGTAACCCCCCACGTCCTCGGGCAGAGGAGAGGGGACCACGACGACGTCAGGCAGAGGAGGGGGGACACGACATCAGGGAGAGGAGGGGGGACTACGGCGACATCAGGTAGAGGAGAGGGGACCACGATGGCGTCAGGCAGAGGAGAGGGAACCGTGACACCTTCGGACTGGCCTATAGCACCTTCGGTGACCCCGGGCTGGGACGAGGCAGCACCCGCAGTGGCTCCGGATTGGAGCAAAGCAGCACCCGCGGTGGCTCCAGACTGGAGCAAAGCAGCACCCGCGGTGGCTCCAGACTGGAGCAAAGCAGCACCCGTGGTGGCTCCGGACTGGAGCAAAGCAGCACCCACGGTGGCTCCAGACTGGAGCAAAGCAGCACCTGTGGTGGCTCCGGACTGGAGCAAAGCAGCATCCGTGGTGGCTCCGGACTGGAGCAATACTGCACCCGCGGTGGTCCCAGACTGGGACATGGCTGCACCCGCAGTGGTCCCGGACAGGGACATGGCTGCACCCGCAGTGGTCCCGGACAGGGACATGGCTGCACCCGCAGTGGTCCCAGACAGGGACATGGCTGCACCCACAGTGGTCCCGGACTGGGACATGGCTGCACCCACGGAGGCCTCGGATGGAGGAAGAGGACCTGTGGTGACCTCGGACAGAGGAAGAGGACCCATGGTGACCTCGGACGGAGGATGAGGACCCACGGCAACCTTGGATGAAGGATGAGGACCCACGGTGACCTCAGACAAATGATGAGGACCCACGGCGACCTTGAGCAATGATGGATGCAATTATGACATTCAGCCTCGACTATCGTAATAGCCTTCTTTACGGCTGATCAGCCAAAGTTCTCCAGAAACTTCAATACAACTCAACAAAACTCAGCCACCCGTCTCCTTACCCAGTCCCACTCCCACGACCACATCACCCTTGTCCTCAGGAACCTCCACTGGCTCCCAATCTCACAATGCATACAGCTCAAAGTCCTTCTCCTCAACTTTAAAGCCCTCCATCACCAGGCCCCCTCCCATCTTACCGACCTGTTGCACCCCCCACCCCGCTGCACGCCACCCCCCCCCAGCCCCCACCCCCCGCTGCCTCTGTTCAACTGATGCAAACCTCCGCTCTCCATTACACAGAACCAAGCACAGAATCTGGGGGGACAAAGCCGTTTCCATCGCCGCCCCCTCCCTCTGGAACGCTCTCCCCCAACACATCCGTGACTGCACAGACTTAAACTCCTTCAACTCATTACTCAAAACCCACCTGTTCGGATTTGTTTTTAAATCTTTAATTTTAATTGTGCGTTTTTTCACTTTTTTTCTCTAATGTAAAGCATCTTGGAGTGCCTTGTAAAGCGCTATACAAATAAAATGTACTATTATTATTGTTGTTATTATTATTTAACATTAGAACTATACAACTTGGTTATCAGCTTTTTTTTTCTATTTGTGTAGAGTACAACTTTGCAGTTTGCTGTGTACAGTACTTGTTGTCTTTGACGCTGTCAAGCCAATCATTAAGTTCTTCCCACTCACATCGTACTTTTGCAAACGTTTACGTTTGACTGATGCATGGGGTGGCCTATCAGGACAGCCGTCAAGCCGCTGTGGCTACTGCTGATCCCGCCCGGCTATCTCTCACCCAATTATTCGTGAGTGATGACTTCACGATGACCAAAGAACTCTTTTGGTCTGTTTGTAAAAGTAAACAAATCAACCAATAACTACTGAGTAGGAGGGCAACATGCAGAATGTGGATGAGATGATGCTGCGTTAAAGGCACCTAGTAAATACAGATCAAACTACGTCCTGTATTGATTCAATACAGGACACATTATTTTAGTGTAAAAAAACAGGACGATACTGTATTTTACAGGATGGGTGGCAACCCTACTGCTGTGCTACATTAGCATTACTGTCAATAATACTATATGATATAGTTATTTTAAAAATGTTTACCAGAGATGCGCATCAGAGAGAATTATGTTAAATTCACGATTCTATACCACAAGAGTCCTCGCTTTAACACACTGTCTGGCTCATAATCACCAAAGGTCTGAGATTTTAGCAGTCTGCAGTACATTGATGTTAGCCTCCAGGAAGTGCTGTTTATCTCTCTACCTGGCAACCGGTACGAGATTATAGTGAGTCAACAGTGAGCGCAACCCCTACTGGCCAAGTGGCCAGAATCTCATCTATATCACCTTTAAAGGGGTCATTGATGGCACTTTTTTCTACATTTTAACAGCTCACATTGACATAATGTCCGGCTCAGGAAACACGCACGCAGGCTCAGGGTAGATTTAACAGCTTTATTCAACAAGCAGGCGTGTATGGATGGATGTCTGAGATATGTATATGTGGTGAGGGTGAAAGCCGATGTACAGGAAGCAGAGCGGTGCACCGTACAGCCGGGCAACCCTATGGAGAGAACAGAGGACAGGGGTAAAGGGCACCACACCTGGACAGGAATAATGAACAGTGTGCTGCTTACTTGTGGACGACAGGTGGCTGGCGTTGGCAAGGGAGAAGCCCGGAAGACAGCGTCCTGCAGAGCCTGTGACGACGGTGAGGGTAGGATGGCGATGACGGGGTGTCCGCCGCCAAGGAATCCACCTGTGCACAGGGGAGAAGACTTGCAAAAGGTAAGGGAAGGTATGCTTAAGTAGAAGCGTAGTTTAGTTGTCGTTTAGGAGACGATCCAGCTGCGAAGAAGTGCCAATGCGAACAGACGGCTCCAGACCGCTGCACAGGGCTGAGTGGGTTAAATAGCTCGCGGCTGACGAGGCGCAGGTGTGCGCGCAGCTGAGGCAGATGATGAGCGGCGAGCCGTGACACACATGTCTTAATGAAAAGTTTGACATATTTTGTTCAAACTGACTTTAATTGAGGGCGGGGCTAGAACAAGGGTGACTGTTGGAGCACAGCTAGCTATCGTCCCATCATGCTGCCTTCCATCCCCAGCAAGGTAATCGCCGCTGTCATCCTGAGCCGCATCCGCCACCTGCTCCTCGCTAAGTGCCGCCGCCAGCAGGCTGGCTTCACCCCTCGCCAATCCACAGCAGACTGCATCCTTGCCTTGAGTGTCCTGGTGCAGCAACAGAGGTAATATTGCCAACCTCTTTATGCAGCCTACGTCAACCTCAAAGCTGCTTTCAAATCCCTAGACAGGAACACCCTCTGGCAACTCCTCCGTGGCATTGGAGTCCTGTCCAAGTACATCAACATTCTCCAGGACCTCTACTCCAACACCACGGTGAGGGCGACTTGTCAGACCCTTTTGTCACCACCTCAGGAGTTCAGCAGGGATGCATCTCCATGCCAAACCTCTTTAATGTTGCGGTTGACTACAGGGTCAAGAACGCGACAGAACGCTGCCCCAATCTCAGAGTTGACTTCCACTCCCACTTCACAGACCTGTGTTATGTGGACGACGTGGTGCTTTTCACCACCCATATAGACATAATCACTGAGGCACTGGAGCTGCTTGCAGAGGAAGCATCACCCCTGGGCCTCACCATCAGCTGGGCAAAGACAAAGATCCAGTCGCTGTCAGACTTCTTGCCACCACTACCACCACAAGTCATCACCATCAACAACAAGCTAGTTGAGACTGTCAACAACTTTGTCTACCTCAGATCTAAGATCACCAGTTCCTGCTCATCAGACCCGGAGATTACTTGCTGCCTGCAGCTTTCTCGCAGTGCTTTCGACCACCTCCAGAGAGTCTGGCAGAGCGGGAAGATCTGCACGTCCACAAAGTTGTGAATCTTTAACACCTGTGTGATCCCCATCCTCCTTTATGGGTCTGAGACCTGGACCCTCTCCACCACACCCACTCACCATCTGGATACATTCCACTGGACCTGCCTCCGTAACATCCTTGGTATCCGATGGTTCCACCACACCACAAACGATGAGGTCTACAGGAGGGCTGGCTGCCCCATCCCCATCTCCACCGTCATCAGAAGAGGGAGGCTGCGGCTCCTCGGCCAAGTGACCAGGTTGGAAGACAGGACACCGGCCAAGCAGGCCCTCTCCACCAGCAGTCGTCTGCTGCACCCCCCCCCCCTCCCCAGGGCTGGCATTGCTCCCGAGGTCGGCCCAGACTGTCTTGGATGACCCAAGTTGCAATGATAAGACCTCTGGTGGACCTCGCCCTAGCCCAAGCTCGCCCTGCCTTCAGACGATTGGCCGCAACAGTCACTTAAGTGGCCAGGCGAGGATTAAATTAAGTGACTTTAATTATTTAATTACTGCAGCAAATTTGTTTATTATTTTTCAACCTTTTCTGAAAAGAGCCTGTTTTGAGTGTGGATACGTTTAACTCTTCAGACTGGATTCAGCTAACTTGTTAGCTTACTGTTGTCCATATGATTGACAGCTAGGCTGGCCAATAATAAAGCAGCGGGCGGATCTCAAGGACACATTGGACTGAGTTTACTATGGAAGTGATGCCCTGTGGCAAATTCGGAACAGTCAATTTTAGTTTTTGAAGTAAAAAATGATATAAGGGCTGTGTGTTTATTTTTTTAAGAGAAGTCAGTGCTTTGATATTTTTTTGACAATTACATGACCAACAGATGCCTTTCAGAAGGTTAAAACCTACAAAAATACAATTTTTCAGTCAATGACTCCTTTAAATGGACCTGCAGTTGCAGAAAGCAAGCATATTTGTCCACTCCCATGTTAGTAAGAGTATGAAAAACTTGACAATGACAAGTTCAAGGTACATTAGATTGGGGGGGGATTCACTTTCAACCGTGATTAACGGTGAATAGACGCAAAATTCTGGAGATTAGTTGTGATTAAAAGTTTTAATCATTGCCCAGCACTACCTATTTTATATCTTTAAAAAAGTAGTGTTTTTCAAAGATTGATATTTGTTTCCAAGAGTCCAAGCAAACCTTACACAGAAGAAAAAGACACACAAAAGCACAAATTTATCCAACGGACAGTGGTGGGCTAATCATATGTTGAAATTGTGTGCCTCCTGTGCCCCCTTTGGAAACAGCTCTGAGATGACGGTGTTAATGACTGCATTTCATTACATTTACAGGTAATAAAGACTCCACTCCCCACACCTGTTGAATGCTTAATGTCAGTGATGTAAAAGAAAATCACATGATGTTCTCTATGGATGATTGATAGTAACATAAAATATGCAAATGTTCATATTTGCAAAAGCATGCAGAAACTACAAAAAAAAAAAAAAAAAAACTTTATCCAATAGACCTTGTCCAGAGAAGGAAAAGTAAATCCAACACTCAGAATTTCACTGCATTCATAGGGGATGACTGTGTGGTATTGCTGATGGTCTGTTTGTGTGTTGGGAACAGTGTTGGTGTAAACCTTTTTAGGTGTTTGGATAGGTTCACACATGTGTCCCAGTGATGGAAAATCCTCAAAAGCAGAGTAAGTGACCCACATAATGAGTGTTTGGCTGGGGAGGGAGAGGGACAGCACCAGACTCCGTCACCTCCTGCACCCTGTGCACAATTCTGCAGGCTCGCTGACACTCTGGCAAATGAAATGCCATCTGTTTGCACGCAGAATGACAGCAAAAACTAACAGTTGACACAGGTTGCAGAGTGTTATGCAGCCCCTGCTCAGAAAGCCAAAGTTCTAGTTGCAGTAGACCCAAAATGAGAATGGGAAAACCCAACTAAAAAAAGTAGATATAGGGAGTGAGGTGAACGTTGTATCGGTTACAGTTATGTTTGGCCTGCTTACCTCTCTCTACTGAACTTGAGTGAGTGAAGGACTGCTGGCCTCTTCTGCCTCAGATTCCAGAGGTGGACGCTGTCATCAGCCAAAGCACTCACCAATGCTCCCTGTCATAACAGAGGCATTTCATTTTATGCTGAAGGATTAACAAAGGAAAATCTGTGTAACTTCATTATAACAAGAGACATTTCCAAAAGATATCCACAGTGAGCATAATTTCTCTGTGCATGGCATGCATTAGTCAGACTGCATTCCCTAGAAACTCAGACTGATTTTAAATCAGAGAGCTTTCTCCCGGGTAACGATGATGATTCACAAGATGTATATGAATGTGTGTGTGTGTGTGTGTCTGTCTGTCTGTCTGTCTGTCAGTGTGCGCATGTGGGAGGCACTAAAAATCATCTCAGTCTCCTGAAGGGTTTGTTTGAGCTGCTGAGTCACAACCACAAAGATGTACACACAAACAGCGAAGCATGAAGTTGTTTTTATGTGCACTTTGCAAAAATGCCCTTTTTTTAGAGGTAGGATGGGGTGCATAAATTCAGCGTTACTAAAATGTTTCTAGCTTGTCATTGCACACTTAAAGATGCTTTACTGATATACTATATATATAGTATCTTGTAGACTGACAGCTTAGCAGCAAATACTAAAATATTAACAATGATTCTTGCATCATCTCAAAAGCATGCATCTATAGTCAATACATAACCAATTATTTACCAAATGAACCAAACTTTACAGTGTGCCTCTTATTTTAATACAAAGACTATGCAACTGTGTTCACAAGTGTTATTAAGTCTTTTCGTTTGATTTAGCAAAAAATCTTCTCTTCTTTCTTTCAGAACAAAGTGATTTTTTTTTAAATTTCTTCCACTGTTTTTAGTGTTTTTGAACACTGTGGGGAAAAATCCATTATATGTTTTGATCGTGTTATGTTCACAAAAATAAGAAAAAAGCACCTACGCTTTTCATTTATATCAGCGTGTGCTTGTCCTTGGTGTACTTAATAAAATGATGCTTGACAGTAATGCCTTGAAGCAAACAAACAGTTTTTGCACAAGTTTGATGGGTTTAGAAAAAAACTATTTGCAAGAGCTCTATGTTTTCTTGCTGTGCAGCTTGGAGTTTTGAAAGAATAATGTTTCACAGGCAGAAAAAAGTAATAATCTCTCTCTCTCTGTGTAGTTGCTCAAACACAAGCAGCCATGACATGCTGTCTTACACTAGCAAATGCTTGTCATCCTTGATCTGGACAGAGAGGAAGTGTCCAGAAGTTTTCCCACACTTCACTCAGGGCAAACCAAGTTTGAGATATGCATTTGTGTACATTGTACATTGCTTAAGAAACCTCTAATCATGCGTTTTGGCAGGGAGCCCCACGCAATGTGGCTTTGACATTTACAACTGGGCCCACCATAAGGCTTCTTCCGTCTGCCTGGGTCTGTTCCATGCGCTCAAAAAAAACAGTCAATGCTACTTGTGTGGTGAGCTGCACTGGTCCACCTAAGAGAAGTGAAATTCATTGGTCAAGAGAACAATGGGAACAGTAAAGACCATGCCACTGGAGCTGCCTTCAGCGTCTGAAGAGCAAGCCCCATCTTGCTCTGAAGATGAGGATTTTCCCGTGGACCACACAGACAGCTTGGAACTGCCACCAGGAAATGCATGGCTCGCTGACCAGCAGCTCTCCAAGGATGCTTTTTGTAAGGCTAACCCCCTCAGGAGCTGGATTCCCACCCTGAGGACGACAATGTGCTGCATATCGGCTTCAATACCCATGGCTCCTTTGAGAAGTGGGACTATGCTTCTTCCAGCAAAAAATAAATAAATAAATAAATAAATATTTTTTAACAGTTGCATGTATCTGAAAGATCAGGCTTTAATCACAATTTTGCACAAACGAAAAGTCAAGCATGTGCCACAGCTCTGCCTCACATCCGGCAAAATCTGATTCTCTGTCAATCTGCAGAGAAGTTCTCTGATTTCCAGCCCACATTTTTCTTCTTCTGAGCTTTGTTAAATCACCTTTCAGGTCTTGTTATTTAATGCTGGGGGAGATTTATAGATTTACCTCAGTTACCTTATAAATCCTAATAGATTAAAGTCATGGTTTTTCTGACTTACCTCATTGATGAGAAACTGTAGCTGGATGACAGCTGCTCCACTCTCGTGCTGACAGTAGCACTCCACACCAGGACGACCAAACCTGAAAGGGTCTGAGTCAAGGAAAATAAACTACCAAAGTTTCACCAAAGGAATTCATCAACGGACCAATCATGTTTTGCCCCTGACCAGCCCTTAATGTCTTTTTTATTTTACCCAAGACTAAAATATAACATTAAGTAGATGGGGACATGCAACAAGGGTGCAAATGCCCATGTGGCAGAGGGCAGTAAGAGCTGAGTTGCTTGGGTACATACTGCTTGAGCCTGTTTGATTATTATGATTAATTTCTAAATTAATTACACATTAGTCTACATGGATCACATACTTAAGTTTTACAAGTTTTACAAGATTCAAGAAAATACATTGAAAGAAAATAAGCAGGCTAACTTTACTGCCAATCTATACAGCAAAGCATGTACAGTAGAACAAAATTACACTTTCTCCTATCTACACTGTTAAGGCCCTGTCACACCTTGACGATTTAGGCAGCGTTTGCCGACGTATCAAAATTTTTCGAAAAAATTGCTGGTATATGGCCAAAATTTTCAATTTTGGGCATGTGCATCGCGTATCCATAACGAGTTGGACGTATACATAATGTATTAGTAATTTATATAGAATGTTTCAATAACTTATACAAACGAATGCTGAGCATGTTGCCGGCGTTCACAACTTATGCCCAATGATAGTCTAACTTATGCATAGCTTATGCATAGCGCAGTCATGCCAAACTGCTGTTGCCTCCCGATCCATGAATCCTAGGTGTGTGAGAGCATGAAGGCTCCATCATCTCAGTTCAACCGAGATGATTCTCTCCTCCAAAGACCATTGTACAGCGGGGGGCGTGACTGACTTGGCAGATTTGTCAAATTTGTCAGGTCGGTCACGTCTACATAAAGGATAAAACAGCTGATGTGACACGGCATGAACATCAGATGACAGTTGAAACATGTCAAGGTATGAAACATCTCTTTACTTTGTCTGAATAGAAGAACAAGAACAGTTTGACATGGACATCTGCTCACCATGGAGTCTTGATGGTTTCCTCCTGTGAACCAATGTTGCCAATACACCATTACACGGTAGCTTTCAGTCAGAAACACGTTCAGTAAGTTACACATAGGTTCAAAGCATGTTACTCATAGGTTAGAAATAAGTTTTGGATACGCTAGACATTATCTCGACGTATTTCGACTTATGAGTAACTAACAAGTAATATGTGTCAATGATCACATAACTTACACATACTGTAACTTTTGGCCCACGTATACGGGATGTATGAGCCATACGCTGGATACCTCAACCTTACCATACTACAACATATACCAGTGTGCTTCAGTGTGTTCTTAACTTATACAAAACTTACCCTTAGCTTATTAGATGTACGCTAGCGCATTTGCCAAATATTTTAAACGTCAGCATACGCTGCCTAAATTGTCAAGGTGTGACAGGGGCTTTAATCACACCTAGAATTTGTGTGGTCCCCACTGCTATGCAAGGCATTGCCACAACCATGTCTTTGAATTGTAGGAGGAAACCCATGCAGCACAAGAGGAACTTGCAAAATCCACACATATGGGCACATGATGGACTTAAACTGGAATCTTAAACTGCCATGTTTTAAGAAACGGTGTAGCAATGTGGATAATCTGTCCCATGTTTTTTTCCGCACATTAACAACATCGCTCCAGGGCAAAGTTTTACTTCACCCTAGAGCAGTGTTGTTGATGTCCGAAGTCTCCAGAGTTTTATTTTCGTTCCACTGTGCCTGCTTAACCTTGATTTTTATTCAACCAAATGAAAGAAAAAAAATCAGTTCAGTGCAACGAGAGCCAAAAAGCCCCAGGAGTTGTATGTGCAATGGAGACTTCTCATGCAGGTCATCCTTGGGTACAATTTCCAGATGCCTAGAGGTGCCACATTCATCTGTTCAAATAATTATATGCAAGTATAAACATCATGGTAATGTCCAGCCATCATACTTCTCAGGAAAGAGACAGGTTCTGTGTTGCAAAGATGAACATGTTTTGGTGCAAAATGTGCATATCAACCACAGAACAAAAGCAACAGATCTTGTGAAGATGCTCGCTGAAGCTGGTGAAAGTGTCTCATTATCCACAGTCAAACGAGTCCTCTACCAACATGGGCTGAAAGGCCACACAGGGAGGAAGAAGTCATTAGTTCAAAAGCAACATAAAAAAGACAGATTACAGTTTGTAAATGCCCACCTTAATTTTTGCAGACAATGACCATAAGCGTCCCACCAAATTAGTTACAAAGTGTCATGAACCCAGCCGGTTTGTTCTTCAGGCTCAGTTCTGACCTTCTGTGTCTTAGGGTTCTGTGTAGTTGTGTACTGTGCTATCTTTTGAGTTTCTTGTTGCTTCTATGTTCACTAGTTATTTTTCCGTATCCATAGCCACGGGGTTCTGGCCAGCAGCTGTGAGGCAGTCTCCTTTGGCCTACACTCGTGTGGGCGCTGTCTGACACTTGCCGGTCCGACCACGCCCCCTATCTCATGACAGCCAGCTGGTTCCACTCCCGGTAATTGCCTTCCCCACGCTTCGCCCAGGTGCACCTAATTTCTCTCTGCCAGAGGTGCATGTATTTAAGCACCTCTTTGGCTGTCATGCATTGCTGAACTATTGTATTGTCATATGTATGTGTTTGGATCTACACTGTCGCAGCTCCCCTCAGTGTATGTTATCCGCCTCTCGTGTCTAGATGCCCTGCCTAGGCTTTGGTACTGCATCACACTGGGAGGCGTGATTATCCGTTTTTGTTGTGCTTGTCAGACTAACTTGGACTTACTCGGACTGCTCCAGTACTGTGAGTACCAACTGTTTGCATTCCGCTGTTTCAGTCAGGCTGTCACGCTTTGAAACATTTCCCCAGTTTTACTCACCCAAGACTGTAGAACGTCCTGGAGGACTCCTAAGTTTTCCTGAGCAGTTATGTCATTTTGTTCTGTTTGTTTTGTTTGTCTTCCGTTTAATAAATGTGTTTGTGGTGTAACCTGCATGTAAATCCGTCTTCCTTCTACTCCACCTGTGGTGTGTGAGTTGTGTGTGTCTGGATGCTGTGCCCACCCACAGGGTGACGTCAGGCATGCACAGCCCATTCTGTATATAAACCCCAAGTTCAGTGTGATAAAGTTAGTTGGTTGCTGCATGAAGACTCGCCTCCTTCTCCATTATTCTCAGACTAACATTTGGCGACGAGGAGTTTAATGGAGGCATGCTGGTTGCCTCGGCCGTTGGCACTGTTTCTGGAGCACGAGGGGGAGCCTGCAATCCTTTGGCCGGAGTGGAGAGCCTCGTTTGAGGAGTATATTGGGGCGCTGGGCCTACACAGTCTGGACGGGAGACGTCAGCGGGCGCTCCTGGCCCACAATCTCGGTGCTCTGGGTGGAGCGGACCTCTACAAGGATGCTGTCAAGCAGCTGGCCAGGCATTTCGATGATCAGATGAGGGCCGTGAAGCTGTGTGTGAGGGAGATTTTGGCACCAGGAACTGATAGGCTAAATGCACGCCAAGACGAGGCTGAGGGCGCCAAGCTGGGCCTCAAGGTAGGACCAGGACCGCAAGCTGAAGATTCCCCAGTCGCCGAGGTCAGTGAGCCAGCCATGGAGCCTAGCTTGACCCGGGACCATGGCGCAGGCGGGTCGGACGGTGCGGTGTGCGAGAACGGCGGAGAGGTGGTGCAGCAGGACACAGAGGCGACGCAGCAGGAGTTGACCCCACTGTTGGAAGCTGTACAGCGGGCGAGTGGGACTGTGCAGGCCAAGGACTTCGGAGAAGAGCCGCATCTGGGCATGATGACGGCGCAGTGGAGCACCAACACCGAGAGCACAGGATGCAGCGGTGAGGAGCCCAGGTTGGTGAGTGGGCCCGACAAGGGTGATGGTGTGTGTCCTGAGGAGGAGCAGCGGCCGCAGGACATGGTGACAGCGCAGCGGAGCACCGGGACTGAGAGCGCTGGATGCAGTGGCGAGGAGCCCGGGTCGGTAAACGAGCCTGATGAAGGTGATGATGCAGGCTCCGGAGGTGAGCGACAGCAGCCGTAGGACACGGTGGCAGCGAACAGCGCCGACAAGCGGGTTTCGGCGGTCCCCGGAGCACGACCACGGGGGGTCGGAGTGTTCGGGGCCAAAAGAAAAGAGAGCGGAGTGAGACAATTTGGCGTGGTTCTGCAGAGCGCCAAACACCATTGTCGACGCGAGAGATTGGACCGGGTCGGCGGGACGGCACAATGCAGAAGGGAGGTCCGAAGACGACGTGGCGGGCATGGGAGACCGGGTCGGGTTTCCCTGCGGGTCGACGGTGGGGTTCGGCCCAGAAAGAAAAAAACAGTCTGGAAAGGTGGATACAGGCTGGCCAGAAAGAGGTGCTTCGACCCTGGGGGGCGGCCGCGGCCGAACTTGAGAATGCTGTAGGGATGCCCAGGCCCTCCGAGGCTGTTACGTGAATGGTGGTTACCCAGAGACTATGGTGTTACCTGAGTTTTTTTTTCTTGTGTAAATAATGTGTGTATATACGTATATGTGTATATTTGATGCTGGTGTGCACATGAGTGAGTGAGAATATGGGATTAATTTTACTTTTCAGAGACAAGATCCGGTTTCGTTGTTTTGTGTGAATGTGATAGGTTGTTTTATTACTATGTGTTACCCTCCTTGTTTTTTGTGTGTGAGTCGGGTTACCAGATTTGGGTGGGTTTCCTGTATGCTTGATTTTTTTTTTTTTTTTTGGGGGGGGGGCGAAATGTAGTGTGTGAGTTGTGTGTGTCTGGACATCGTGCCCACCCACAGGGTGACGTCAGGCAGGCACGGCCCATTCTGTATATAAACCCCAGGTTCGATGTAATAAAGTTAGTTGGTTGCTGCGTGAAGACTCGCCTCCTTCTCCGTTATTCTCAGACATAACACCTCTGTGCGCTGCGTAAAGGCGCACGGGGAGATCATGACACAAAGTGGCTTAAGAACAACAAAGTCAGTATTTTGGAGTGGTCACCTCAAAACCCTGATTTCAATCCCATCGAAAAATTGTGGGCAGAACTGAAAAGATGTGTGTAAGCAAGGCAGCCTACAAACCTGGCACAATTACACCAGTTCTGTCAGGAGAAATGGGCCAAAATTCCAGCAAACTACTGTGAGAAGCTTGTGGAAGGATAACCAAAACATTTGACCCAAGTCATACAGTTTAAAGGGAACACTACTAAATACTAAGGAAATGTATGTAAACTTCTGACTTTCAAGAAAGGAAGAAAAAAATGTCTAAATAAATTAGCAACAAATATAAAAAAAAATATTTAGCAAATAGAAATAATTTTGGTAATCATACCTGGCCTAAAGTTGTAACAGTTTAGTCTGATTTAATGTCAGACAGTGAGGAAAAAAAAAGGTTATGTGTCTTTTTTTCAGTATGTAAACTAATAGTTTCACAACTGTAACCACCACTTCACCCCCTTCACTTTCATTGCTGTTCACCTTGCTGAGTCCTTTGTGGGTTGGCTCCAGTTAAACTGACCTGTCCACCTGCAACTAGCTAGCTAAATGGTTCATCTGCTGCTGTGTTAGTCGTGGAGCCTGGCAGTGGAAGTACTCAAAAGGTTTCTACTTGATTGTGCCTCATGGGTTGCAACTTCAACTTTTCCAAATGTAACTGCCACAAAGCCTCCCCACTTGCCTGGGTTTGTTCTACATGAGGTGTTCAGGAACCCCAGTCAATGCTTCCCAGTCAACAGTAGCAGAGAATGTTTCTTGTCATACACCCTGGAGACAGCTAAGGCCACTCCACCGGATCTGCCTCCACCATCTGAAGTGCCAGCCCTGTCCCACTCAATGATGATTTTTTCACAGAATGCCCTGTGGAAAAGTAGGTGGGTCTCAACATGCAGCTTGGACCTGTCAACAGAAAATGTGTAGATGGCCCACAAACTGCTCTCTCTGGATGTTCTGCTGGATGCTGGATAGTGGTCTTAACATAACATGGCTTCTCAGGTGATGTGGACCAGGAGGACAGACACCTCACTTATTTCGCTTGATCTTCATGCTGCAGAGTAGCTGAAGATAGACTGGCTAAATGACACACCGTTTCTGAGGCTTTGTTTTACCCCATGATCCACCGACGCAGAAGGTGTGTATTATGTACTGTAGTTATTGTTTATATATGTGGTTCATGTTGGAGCTCTTATATGTGTGGTACGGGATGGCAGCCCCGGTTTCCAGTCCCACCATCTCCGGTGGTATAAGAGGGGCTGCTGGTAGAGGGGCGGTCTCTTCCGCCTTTCCTCTGCATGTACGGCTGCATGTACAGTCGGGTGTACAGAGCCCAGCTTATTAATAAACAAGTGTTCAGCTCCACTCCTGGCCCCATCCTTATCTACAAGTTACAACATAACAGTGTGTATCTGGTACCTCAGTCCTCCTTACAAATCCATGCAGATTCATCACAGGGCTGTTGCAAGAAACAAGGAGATTGAGTCCAAATAGCATGGGAGGCAGTGACAGAACTAGAGCAAAGAAATAGAAATGTAACTAGATTGACAGCTTGGTAATGGAAAGGTCATATATTCAAGCGCATTATGTAAGCAGATGAGAAAATAAATATCAGATGAAATGGAGGAAACCAAGATCAACAGATCTGATATCTGATGCAGAAGAGAAAGAAATAAGGCAGAAAGATTGAAGCTGGAAGGAACGGAGGAAATATGAGGAAACTGACAGACAATAACAACTGTGTGAGTATTTCTATTCTCCCCATGAGTACCATGAGATAGCCGTGGTGGCCATTTTTCATGAGGGGGCACATGGAGGTCTGAGGACAGCACTATAGCTCATATCATCAATGTGTATGAGCATGGGAGAGTGGCACAGCATGTGGCCAGCTACTGTAAATTGCCTGCAGAGCTGCCCAGTCAAAGCACAGTTTAGAACCCCTTCTGAATACATATCCAAAACAAGACTGTCAGAAACACGGGAGACAGATGTTAAAGGGGGCATGTTATGCCCCTTTTCCACATGTTGACAAGTGGAAACAAGTTCCTAGAGGTGTTAATGAAATGTCTGTGACATGCTTTGTTAAAAACGCCTAAGAGACTAAATATTGCAGCACCCAGTTTAAACATGCTTTCTCAAAATGATCCATTACCATGCAGTTTTCTTTAAATGCTAATAAGCCCCATTTATCGCACCATCCCTCTTCCTTCACTTCTGAGATCGAGGGTTGACACAATATTGTGGCTAAGACTAGCAGGTTAGACAATGGGGAACAGAGCCCGAGCTAATTAATGTAAAATTGGCTGAATGTAAGAATGTAAACAGTTTGTGGTTGATAGGATATGACCAATTCTTGGGGTGTAAAAAGTACAAAAACAACCCTGAATGAATGGTTAACTCAGCTAGAGTTGGCAGCTAATCTGGCTAAGATTGGGCTGTCAAACATATGGCCCATGGTTTCAGTATTGTGTTGTGTCTGCTACTCTTTAATAACACAGTGCAACCCCCAGTGTAAAAATTGGGAACAGCAGTTACTTGATTGGAAAAATGGCAGTCTGTGTCTTTTCACACTTTGCAAAACATAAATCCCAATGAGAATGTTTGGGGATGGATGGATGTTCAACACACGGAGCGATGTTCCCACCAGCTTCCAGGAAACACTCACATCAAGCATGCCAAAATTAATTTTTGAAGTGATCGACAAGAATGACGGGGATACTCACGACTAACAGGGGCGGTCCTGGCTTGTGTGACACCCTGGGCGGACTATCTCCCTGGCGCCGCCCCCCCTCCCCAAACTTCAATCTAAAGACTGACCTTTCTTGTTTTCCTTCACACAAAGTTGTAAATGACATCACCATATGAAAGTTGCTCAGCAGTGGTGTGGTTAATACTGATGCCTGCAAGACCAGTAAAGAGGTTTGTCATCAATCAATCAATATCATGGTTTATGATTTAAATTGAAAACTTATATTAAAAACTATAATCAATAATCAGAACAGTTTGAAATGTTTCACTCTGCTTGTAATGAAGATTACAATGCTTACTGAATGATCTTACAAAAAGACATTAACTTCAAAAAACTACTTTATTGAACGTTTTTTATGCAATATTTCTATTTAGCTTGTTACAGCTTACAAAATAAAAACTGTTAAAAAAAAACCCACAATCAATAAAAAAAGTCATCCACTCATTTTTATTATTGGTATTTCAGTAAAATACCAGTTTTGTTTTATTAATTTTTGAGTCCAGCCCTGTTCTGTCCACATGAGGTTCTAAAGGTGTGATTCTTCAGTATTCTCATGATTAGATTACGATTCAGGCATTAACGATTCAAATGTAAAATGATTCAAAATGCATCTTGATGTATCTATGTTGCATCTCCATTTAAAAATAATTATATGTATTTTTCGGCATTTATTATTGTAATTTATGAAAGGTTTTCTCCAGAGTCTAGAGCTCCCACGTGTTTTTTTGTTTGTTTTTTTTTCCCAGAGCAAAGAGCTCCTATATTATTTTCCCCAAAGCAAGGAGCTCCCATATTGGTTTCCCCCGAGCAAAGAGCTCCTACATTGTTCTCCCCAGAACAAAGCGCTTCCAGGTCATTTCCTGAGTTTGGAGCTGCTATGTTATTATCCCCAGAGCAAAAGGCTCTTACTTTATTTTCTTCTGAGCAAAAGGCTCCAACTTTGTTTTCTTTAGAGCAAGAGGCTCCTAAATTGTTTTCTCCAGGGCTTAAAACTCCTATGTTGTCATTACCTCCTGAGTTTAAAGTGCCCATGTGGTCACCTCTTGACTTTACAATTCCTATGTTGTCACTTTCTGAGTTTACAGTTCCTGTGTTGTTATCCCCTGAGTTTGGAGTTTCCATGTTGCCATTATCTCCTGAGTTGAGAGTGTCTGTATTATCTCCAGAGCCAAAAGCTCTTGTATGATCTCCAGAGCAAAAAATTCCAATGTTGTTATCTCCAGGACAAGAGGCCCCTATGCTGTTTTTTCTTTAGCAAAAAAACTCCTATGTTATCTTCTGCACAAAGATCTCCACTATTGCCATCTATTGAGCTCAAAGATTTGATGTTGTCTCCTAAACAAATAGCTCCTATGTTATCTTCAGGGCAGGAAGCTCCCAGGTTGTTTTCTCCTGAGCAAAAGACTCCCATATCATCTTCTGAGTTTCATGGTTCTATGTTGTCATCCTCTGAGTTTAAGAGACTATTATATTACCTCCTGAGTTTAGAGCCTCTGTGTTGTTGTCCCCTGAGCTCAGGCCTCTTTTGTAACTGGCTTCTGGGCTCTGCACTCCCGCGATGCCTTATTCCTCTGTCTAGTGGCCCATGGACTCTGATTGGCCACTCTGACACGCCATGTTCATTTGTCTGGTGGTCCTTGGACTTTTGTAGGCCACCTGACGCACCATGTCCATCCATCCGGTGGCCCTGTGACTCTGGCGGGCCACCAGATGTGCAATGTTCCTTCTGCCGGTGGTCGAGGGACTTTGGCCGACCACCGGATGAACATTTTTTTCTTGTTTCTGTTCTCATTTTTCCTTGCTGTGCTTGTATCCCCCTCCTCCCACCAGACTGGGGTGCTCTTTGTTTTGCTTGGAGGGTGTCTAGAATCCACCCTGGGGGGGGGGGGGGGCTGTCATAATCTGGGCTTGATCATAGGATCAAGCCCACATTTTATGTTCATGTATTGTTTTTCTGGGATTATTTATGATTATCATTTGCAGTTATTGCCCTCTGTATTCCCCTGAGTCCTCTGTCATTGTCTTCTGTGTCATCCCCTGTCTGGTCCTGAGGCACTGTGTGTACCTGTTTACCTATATTTCAAGCACCTTATGTTTTCTGCACCCCTAGCCACTGCCCTCTCTGTATTACTCCTGTATTGTGGTCCTATATGTTCATTGTTGTTTCATGTGCATCCCCTGTCTATGTTTGTCTGTACAGCCCCACCCATCCTGTGCTTCTCACCTGCAGCCACTTCCCTGCTTTCCTTGATTGTTTCCCTAGCTGTCTCTCGTTTGTGATTATCTGTTTCCGTATATACAGTGGTACCTCTACTTACAAATTTAATTCGTTCCGGAAGAATTCTCGTAACGTGAAAAATTCGTAAGTAGAGGCGTGTTTTACATGTATATGCCGTAATCCGTTCCAAGCCCCCAAAATTCGGGCATAAATTTTTTATAAATCGTAAAAACACATCAAAACATGTAACAAATACATGTTACAATTAGATTACTGCACAATAAACATAAAATGAGAGTTTAAAATGAGAGAAAGAATAATAAAAGAGAATAATAAAAGAGAAAGAATAATAAAAATTATGTTCATTTACCCTTTAACTGCTATCGTCGTCGACGTCGTCACCTTTTGCCTTCTTTGGTTCATGTTCTGATCCAAGGACGTTTGCTTTTGTCGGCTTGTAAGTGCTTCGTTTTGTTTTAATACCGTGCTGATCGTTGATGTATTACGGCCATATTCTTTGGCGAGATCAACCAAACGCATAAAGTTTTGGAAAAAAAAAAAAAAAACTTTGTGGCCAATGGAATACCAGGAAGATGCTAGGCGATAGCCAATGGCAGAGCAGCTACAGGTATGTTTACGTTCGGTAAACTACGGAAGCTGCGAGGAGTGCGTACTTTTTTGCCTTTCGTATCCTGAAATTTCGTTCGTAACTAGAGGCAATATTTTCCCGTTGAGGCGTCTCGTAACCTGAAAATTCCGTATGCAGAGACGTTCGTAAGTAGAGGTACCACTGTATGTGAGTGTTCAGTGTCTGTCTGCTGTGACGTCATCATCTAATATTCCCTGCTGGTAACCCACTGTCACTGTAATTTATTTTACTCTCTGTATTCTCAGCCCTCAAGCTGTTATTGTGTTTCTTGAAGTCTGCGATTAATAAAACCATGTTATGCTGCAACTGTGCCTGCTTTCTGAGTCCATTACCCATGTCTACCGAAGATAGCCGTGACACACCACTACTGACCCAAAGGCACAAGAAAAGTCAGCTCCAATTTGCTCAAAACGATACAAATAAGCCAAAGAGGTTTGGGGATTCTGATCCATGTAACAATGAAACAAAACTGGAATTTTCGGGCCTATGGATCAGGGGTATGTCTGAAGGAGGAAGAATGAAGCATTCACTGAAAAGAACATCCTGCCTACAATGAACCATAGTGGTGGCTCAGTGATGCTCTGGGGCTGCTTCGCTTCTTTTGGCACTGGAAACCTGCAGCGTGTGGAAGACAAGATGGATCCAATCAAGTGTCAGGAAATCCTGGGAGAAAATGTCACTCCATCTATAAGGAAGCTAAAGCTTGGGCATCATTGGACCTTCCAACAGAACAATGATCTAGCATACCTCAAAGTCCACAAAGGCTTGATTTCTAGAGTGGCCATCACAGTCGCCTGACTTGAGCCTCAATGAAAATCTCTGGTGTGATTTGAAAGAGGTAGCTGCAGCATGTAAACCCAAGAATATTAGTGAACTGGAAGCCTTTGCCCATGAGGAATGGGTAAGATTCCTCAGGAATGCTAACAGAAGCTGGTATCTGGCTAGGCATCATGTTTGCAGCAGGCCATAACAGCAAAAGGATGCTCTACTAAGTACTAAAGATTCTTGTCATGGAGAGGTTGAATAATTTTGAGACTGCAATAGTCATTAAAAGTGGCATTTTGTGTAGAATTTGGAGAAACCACTTGTAATATTAATTATGTTGAGCTACTTAAATTGTTCTTGTTTGATTTGTTTATGGCAAGCAGCTTTGCGTTTGTACATTTTGAAATAAACCTAATTTGCAGTGGGGGTTGAAAGATTTTGATTGTAACTTTAGGTCTTGGCCTCAGTCTTGGTCTTGGAGACTCTGGTCTTGATGAGGTCTTGACTACAACACGATTCATAATACAAACTGTTTAATTTTTCTGCAGTGGAAAATAATAGAGGCTAGAAAAATATGTGATTGCATTTTTGGGCCCCAAATATTGCAATTTGCAATGCAGTTTCGGTATTTATATTTTTCTTTTTTTACACTGACTGCTTAATCGTTCATTTGTGTGCTTGCTGTTGTCAAGGAAAATGTATGGGATAACATTTGCGCCAGCAGGAACTGAATTTTAATTTTAATTATTTGAATTTGAATAACTGAATTTGAACCTGAATTAATCAGTCTGAATAATTGCTTTTAAATTTTGAATCTGATTTGCCTAAGTTGAAATTGAATCTATTGGTTTGAATGTGTATTGCAATAAAATTGAAACTGTATTTCACTTACTTGAAAAATTTGGCTCCCTAATTCATTATCAGAGTTCAGGTTCACTTTTTGTCATACAAATTCAGTTTTTATTTCAGGTTTTTGTGCCACACATTCGGGACCTAGGCTCAGTCAAAAGCAGTCGAACGCAGATAGAAAGAACTCTGCTTTGCGCCTGCAACTCTTGCTTTACGTGCTGTTTACCTGTTAAACACCCGCACGGACTTGAGTGGTTAATTCAAAGTGATGTCCAGCAGCCACACGCCAGGTTTGTAATAATCAAAACGACATGTATGAGAAGAGGCGTCATGTATGCATACAAAACATCATTAGCCAGGGCAACAGATTAGCAGAGATTAACAGCAGAGCCTCCATTCAGGTGTCCAGAGGTGGAGCAGCCCAGGAGGAGGTGATCCTGCTGTCAGGACACTGCTCTTACAAAAACCAGAGGCTTTCTGTGAGACATGTTTCTTCTACACAAAGTTCAGTGGAGTCAGGTAGTGGACAAAGGTCAGTAACTTGTGCTAATATTGGCTATTTAGCATCATATAAGACATAATTATGAATATGATATTAAGAATGAAGCATTCTGCCTTCCTTGAGTTACTAAGAGATAAGATAAGATAAGATAAGATAAGCCTTTATTAGTCCCACAACGGGGAAATTCCAGGATTGCAACAGCACAGGGATAGCAACACTCAGAGCAACAATCAGAAGGCAAGAAAAAACAAGCAAGCAAGAGCAGCTAATATACATATGTACGTATTACTATAAAATATATACTGTATATATATACACACACACAGACACACAGTGCAGAGCATTGTAGCTGGATGGAATAAATATATGAATATATGAACACACAGTGCAGAGCATTGTAGCTAGATGGAATAAATATGTAAATATATAAACACCCACAGTACGGAGCATTGCAGCTAGGTGGAATAAATATGCAAGTATATAAACACACACAGTGCGGAGCAATGTAGCTAGATGGAATAATATGTAGATATATAAATATATAAACACACCCAGTGCTGAGCATTGTAGCTAGATGGAATAAATATGTAAATATATAAACACACACAGTGCAGAGCATTGTTGCTAGATGGAATGAAACAGCATAACCGTCTACTTAGTTATCCTACATGGTATGATTATGTGCCCATACATATTCTCACCCTCCATAGCGACCGGTATGTTCCTAGTTGTATGCCGGAGGGGACCATTGTGTAAGTCTATTGCATCTTTTGCATTCAAAAAACTATTAGTTTGTTACGTCTTTTTGCTATCTCTGCGAGCAGCCCTGCTTAGGTTGTACAGTCTGACAGCCGTTGGTAGGAAGGACCTACGAAACCTCTCGGTTGTGCACCTGGGATGATGTAGTCTGCTGCTAAATGAGCTCCTCAGTGCATTCAGTATGTCCTGCATAGGGTGGAACTCGGACTCCAACAGAGATGACAGTTTAGCCACCGTCCTTCTCTCTCCTATCTCCTCCATCGGATCAAGGCGCTGCCCCAGGACAGAGCTAGCTTTCTTAATCAGTTTGTTCAGTCTCTTCCTATCGGCTGCAGTAATGCCACTGCCCCAGCAGACCACTCCAAAAGTGATGGCTGATGCCACCACCGTGTCATAGAATGACTTCAGCAGCGCCCCTTGTACACCAAAAGACCTGAGTCTCCTCAGCAGGAACAGCCTGCGCTGTCCCTTCTTGTAGAGTGCATCAGTATTGTGTGACCAGTCTAGTTTATTGTTCAGATGAATACCCAGGTACTTATAGGATGTCACCATCTCGATGTCTGTTCCCTGTATATTTACTGGTACTGTGAGGGGCTGCCCATGCCTGCGGCAGTCCACCACCAGCTCCTTAGTTTTCCTCGCGTTGATCTGGAGGCAGTTCCGATGGCACCAGTCCACGAAGTCCTGGATAAGCCCTCTGTACTCAGCTTCATCTCCATTGGAGATGAGGCCAACGATCGCAGAGTCATCAGAGAACTTCTGTAGATGGCAGTGTGTTGTGTTGTGTGAGAAGTCCGCAGTATAAAGAGTGAACAGGAAGGGAGCCAGCACCGTTCCCTGGGGGGCCCCCGTGCTACTGATGATCGTGTCGGACACACAGTCCCAGGTTCTCACAAACTGAGGCCGGTTCGTGAGGTAGTCCAGGATCCATGATGACAGGTGCTGGTCCACCCCTGCGCGCAGCAGCTTGTCCTTCAGGATCATCGGTTGGATGGTGTTGAAAGCACTGGAGAAGTCAAAGAACATGATCCTCACCATATTCCCGGGCTTCTCCAGGTGGGACAGAGAACGGTGAAGGAGGAAGATCACCGCATCCTCCACCCCAATGCCATGCTGGTAGGCGAACTGGAGTGGATCCATCGCTGGTTCCACCAGGGGGCGGAGGTGAGCAAGGAGCAGTCTCTCCAGGGTCTTCATCAAGTGGGACGTCAAGGCCACCGGTCTGTAGCTGTTCAGGTCTTTGGGGTGGGAAGTTTTTGGTACAGGTACCACACAAGATGTTTTCCACAGCTGTGGTACCCTCCCCAGTTTCAGGCTCATGTTGAAAGAGGATGGAGACTGTAGTTACAGTAGTTGTCTGTCCTTTAAAATTATGTTTTAAACTAATAAAGCTGTTAGTAGGTTGGCAAGTAAATTAATAGTGTTGTTAGCTTAATAACTAGCTTAGCATCTTACCAGTTGACTGTGGCTAGTTATTAAGCTAACGTCACTATTAATTTACTTGCCAACCTACTAACAACCTAGGTCTCGCTGCAGCACAGGCTGAGCAACCAATGGGGAGCGCCTGGAGAAAGAGGGAGAGGCAAAACAGAACACAGCAGTAACCTGTGTCTGAGGTCTTGGACAACATGGGACCTCAGACACATGACAGAGCCCCCCACCACCACCACCAGGGATGGATATCAGACACCTCCCGGTAACACCAGAAAAGCCCCCCCCCCACACACACACACAAAAAAAAGGAGAACACCAAAAAAAAAAAGGAAAAAAAATCACCCAGGGAGGGAGGTGGGGGAACCCCGGCTGGGAGGGAAAAGCAGTCAGCTCCCGCGGTGGACTCCGGCTGGAGCTCTACAGCACCCGCGGTGGGCTCCGGCTGGATCCTGACCACAGAATCTCATCTCTGTTGTTTGCAGATGATGTTGTCCTGTTGGCTTCATCCAGCAATGACCTATAGGTCTTACTGGGACAATTTGCTACTGAGTGTGAATTGGCTGGGATGAAAATTAGCACCTCCAAGTCCGAGTCCATGGTCCTCAGCTGGAAAAAGGTGGATTGTCCTCTCTGGATTGGGGACAAGCTCCTGTCCCCAAGTGGAGGAGTTTAAGTAGCTCAGGGTCAGATTGACGAGTGAGGGGAGAATGGAGCAAGAGACTGACAGACGGATCGGAGCAGCATCTGCAGTGATGCGGACCTTGTACCAGCCTGTTGTGGTGAAGAGGGAGCAAAGCTCTAAGGCAAAGCTGACGATTTACCGGTCAGTCTACGTTCCTACCCTCACCTATGGTCATGAGCTTTGGGTAATGATCGAATGCTTCATTCTTATCATTTCATAATTATGTCTTCTATGATGCTAAATAGCCAAGATTAGCACAAGTTACTGACCTTTGTCCACTTTCTGACTCCACTGAACTTTGTGTAGAAGAAACATGTCTCACAGAAAGCTTCTGGTTTTTGAAAGAGCAGTGTCCTGACAGCAGAATCACCTCCTCCTGTGCTGCTACACCTCCAACACATGAATGGAGGCTGTGCTGTTAATCTCTGCTAATCTGTTGCCCTGGCTAATAATGTTTTGTATGCATACATGATCCCTCTTCTCATACATGACATCATTATTATTATTTTTACAAACCTGGCGTGCGGCTGCTGGACATCACTTTGAATTAACCACTCAAGTCCATGCAGGCATTAACAAGTAAACAGCACGTAAAGCGAGAGTTGCGGACATAAAACAGTTCTTTCTACCTGTGCTCGACTAGTTTTGACTGAGGCTAGATCCTGGATGTGTGGCACAAAAACCTGAAATTAAAAAAAATGAATTTGTATGACAAGAAGTAAAACTGGACTCTGTAAATGAATTAGGGAGCTGAATTTTTCAAGTACATGAAATACATTTTCAATTTTATTGCAATACACATTCAAACCAATAGATTCAATTTCAAATCAGGCAATTCAGATTCAAATTTTAAAAGCAATTATTCAAGCTAATTAATTCAGGTTCAAATTCAGTTATTCAAATTCAAATAATTAAAATTCAAATTCAGTTCCTGCTGGCTCGGACCTTATTCCATAAAAATGCAGTGTAAACTGATCATTGTAAGATGTTTGTCAACTAAAATGTTAACTTGCATAAAAAACAAAGTTTGTACAGTATTGTTTACAACATAACATTTATGCAATTTAAATTTAAATTGCAACATTTTGTATGATTATGACATTACAACTTGATTAATTATGCAAGCCTAATAGAGGCTTCTAGTTTTCATGACAGATACAATTTGAATTTGGCCCAGCTGTATTTTCCATCTCAGGCATGTAGAATACAGTAGACCTGACCACAAATAATGCAGAAAACAAACAAAAGCCCAATTATAGAACCAGGATTGGATAAACTGTTACATTAATGTAAGGATGAAGAAAGTTTTTCACACTTCTCTTCTATACATTCCTACTAAGCATGTATTAGTAAGTTACACTCTAGTCATTACCGAGAATGAGCTAGAGATGGTAAACTTTTGAACAGCTGACTGAGAGTCAGTGCGGTGGGTGGTAGGTAAAAACTGTCCACTCGATGATGGCTACTCACTCAGAGCAAGGTATGATCATCAGCGACTTGGACCTGCATGTAGTCTGCTGTGATTTAAGGCCGGCTCTAAGCTTTCTCATCAGCTAAGGCCATAAGTCTGTCACACTGAATTGAATGTGAGACCTTCACTGTCCCATTTGCTTTGTTTTAGACTCCAACAAATTCAGCTGAAAATGTTTGCTTCTTGTGCTTCGCCACAGTATGTGAAGTAATCTCCCTTAAAAAACAAAAGAGGGAAAAAGAAAGTCCTGTTGTGCTTCAATGTGAAAACTTCACCACTGAGAGCAGTGAACTGTATAGTCAAGGAAACAAAAGACGTCATCTGTGAAGTCACCACTATATGCAACCCTTGAGATTTACACAAAGTCACTTGATCCACAGTTGTCATTAGAATATTGACTGTAGTAGTAACCGCAACACCTTGCTCACAAATATAGCAATGAATCAACAACAGGACCTCTATTGTATACTCAGGTCAAAGGAAACCCAAATGACTTAAAGCTTTTTATTAACCTCTTGCACTCCGGTGTACCGCGGGCGGACATGTCTCTGCATCCTAGAGCGCACGAGGGCGCCCTCACTGTGCGTCCTAGTGCGCACTGGAAAAAAAAGCTGCATTTCCGTTCTTCCACTACAGACACAGCCGCGAACAGAAAGCCAAAGGAGTGCTTTGATTGGTTTAGATGTGACTGACCTTTCATTCGGCTAATAAGAGCCTTGAATTGGGTTTCTGAAACCTTGAAGAACCAATGACTGAAAACCTAGCAAGAAGGACCTGCCTATCAAAGGCTGCGAATACAGCCAGCCAATTGAAGCACAGACGTTCGAAAGCGTGCGTCCCTTGCCTAAAATCTGTTTTGTGTAAGGCTGGGTGACACACAGGCGTTCGCCAGTCTTTTTTTCTTACTACTGTTCTTATTTGTTTTGAAAAATCGTTCGCCAAAACCGCAATCATGGAAGCGCAAAACCGCAATAATGGAATTATGGTTTGACCGGGTCGCATGACCAGAACCACGAGTCCGTAACAAGCGGACCAGCGTCATGTTCGTCTGACAATGAGGAAGAGAAGTTCGCCAGCGACACTGCTGTTGTGGACAGTAAGTGTTATAAGCTAAATTATTCTTTATTCCTGAAAATTGTAATCCAAATGACTTTAGACCGATCGGTAAATTACAACTGTGCGTTATCGCAACATGACGGACCCGGACCACTCCGGTCCGGGTCCGTCATGTTGCGAACGGCCACCCCCCCTCGCTACTCTTCTGTAGCGGATTGCAGATATATTGCAGATATTTTAGTACAACTGTGCGTAGTAGACCGCGGCGCAGCGTCACCACTTTCCGTCATGTAGCGATGGGCGATGTCCGTCCTCTGTAGTGGGGGGGGGAGTTGTTATCTTCTACATTACAGATATTTTAGTATAATTTTTAGTGCACTGTAGGTTATTTTTTTCTTGTAAAAAAAAGCCACACATTTTTTACGTGACATGCTTCTTTGTGTGTGGGGGCTTGTTTGTTCATTCATTCATTCATGAATGAATAAACAACCCCCCCCCACACACACACAGCCCTTCACCTTTCATTAGAGCCCAAGATGAAACTTCTATATTGAATCATTCAAAAGTTACAGACGTTTTTCCAAACTGTGCCATTTGGCACAATTTGGCACAGTTCAAAAACGCCTGGGAACAACCTGACAAAAAAGCTGTGTAATATATTCATTTTTTGTGGTATTGTTACAAAATTTTGACCTCAGCTGGATAACACTTGGTTCTACATTTCTGTTGCATTTTCCAGCCCGGATCTGACAGCTGTGTGTTATTTGCAAGCATCTGTATCCAAAAAAACACCCAGGCGAAATTTATTTTCTTCAAGTTCAGTATGTTTAGATGACTGTTACTCAGTGGCCGGAGCACTTAGAGAGATTATGACTGTTTTGCCAAAAAATTCAAAGTGTTTTCTTTTAAATGAGACCAACCCCATGAAGATGCTGCAAAGGGTTGAAGAACAGCTTTTGATTTACTTTTGGTACGTTATTTTTTGGCATTTTTAGGGAAATTGACCAGAGTGCAAGGGGTTAAACATACAGTATATCCCAGAAACAAAACCATTTCCATTGTGAAAATAAGCAATTTTGTTATTAGCATTTACATTAAAGGATCTATGATATGTTTTCGCCATGTTTTCTTACTTTTCTACAATGATGAATTATCATCTTAAAAGTGCCCAGAGACTAAAATATGAGGTATACATATTCTGTAACAAATCTGGAGGATATCCCTGCGAGTGTCTAACATCCACATACTGACATTACTACAACAGAGTTAGCTTAGCAGCCTGCTGGGATATTATGGCTCCCCTCAGTACAACCTAAGTAAAACTCATCTTTTTACTTGGTTCATTAACTTGCAGTCGATAATATATCTCACGTCACCCTAACCTGTTTTATTATATTTTAGAGGGGATCATGGTAGATCAGAACACTAGCGTTAGCTTAGCTTGGGTAATGACAGTCATTTTTGGGAAATATTCTATGTAGTCTTTTCACTCCACTAGTCATTGTGATCCTAGTCCAGGGGTGTCAAACTCATTTTAATTTAGGGGCCACATACAGCCTGACTTAATCACAAGTGAGCCAGACCAGTAAAATAATAGCATAATAACCTAAATAATGACAATGCCAAATTTGTTTCTTTGTTTTAGTGCCAAAATTTAACAAACTATTCTTTTACAAAACACATTATGAACAACCTGATCTTTTAAAAAAGAAAAAAGTGCAATTTCAACAATATTATGCCTCAGTTAAAGGTGCTAGAGACAAGATTATCACCTCCTGGCCAGTAAGTGACATGCTTACTCTTGCACTAACTGGTTGGTAGAGACACGCAACATCAATCCAGTCATGCTATTGGCTGTGACCAGCTGTGCCATCTTTACTAGCCATAGATACAGTATGTAAGCATTAGATATATTATGGCTAGCCACTAGGCTTGTCACATTTCACATTACATAGTTTACTTACTGTATATGATTACAGTAAATACACTCCTGAACAAAATCTTAATACCGAGGAAAAAATTACATGTATTCACATTTCACGCTGATGGCTCGTAACCAGATTGTAAGGACAGCTTCAAAATGCAAAAAGAAGAAAACAGGAGCAAGAGACAAAAAAACAGAGTAGTCAATTTATTGAAAACTGCATTTAAACTCAGACAGGCTGTTCATCAGTTGATTAAAAGTTTAAGGCCATAGCCCAACCCCCACCCCCCACCCCAAAACTGAGCTAAAAGTATCCAAAAACAAAAGCAAAACACTTAGTAGTCAGTGGCAGTTTCAGTTATGGGCCACACGGGCAGTTGCCCGCGGCGGCATCCACTAAGGGGGGGCACCAAGAGAATGAGGAAAAAAGATTCATAGCTATTGTTCTTATCTTATTTGTGGCAAATGGGTGCCCTCTACAGGCAGGACGCTCCTTTCCCTATCTGCAGCACAGTCTCATCCTTCTCCACCTCCTCCCTTCTATCCCTCCGATCACATTTAAAAGTACTTTATTCTCCAGGTAACTGTGGAATATCAAAACTGATTTGTATGTAATTGTGCTGCATATGAAATAAAAAGAAATGTGTAATCATACAGAGACCACTGATGAAACTAAAAGTTAGTTCCATAAACGATTAGAACTATTGTGTGTAAGAGATATGATGTGCGCTCATACTGTATAAATTTGAATTGCATATGTATACAACTGTTTGAGTTATATACAGTGGTGTGAAAAAGTGTTTGCCCCCTTCATGATTTCTCTTTTTTTTTGTATGTTTGTCACACTTAAATGTTTCAGATCATCAAACAAATTTAAATATTAGACAAAGATAACACAAGTAAACACAAAATGCAGTTTTTAAATGAAGGTGTTTATTATTAAGGGAAAAAAAATCCAAACCTACATGGCCCTGTGTGGAAAAAGTGATTGCCCCCTAAACCTAATAACTGGTTGGGCCACCCTTAGCAGCAACAACTGAAATCAAGCGTTTGCGATAACTGGCATTTAGTCTTTTACAGCGCTGTGGAGGAACTTTGGCCCACTCATCTTTGCAGAATTGTTGTAATTCAACCACAATGGAGGGTTTTCGAGCATGAACCACCTTTTTAAGGTCATGCCACAGCATCTCAATCGGATTCAGGTCAGGACTTTGACTAGGCCACTCCAAAGTCTTCATTTTGTTTCTCTTAAGCCATTCAGAGCTGGACTTGCTGATGTGTTTTGGATCACTGTCCTGCGGCAGTACCCAAGTGTGCTTCAGCTTGAGGTCACGAACAAATGGCCGGACATTCTCCTTCAGGATTTTTTGGTAGACAGCAGAATTCATGGTTCCATTTACCACACCAAGTCTTTCAGGTCCTGAAGCAACAAAACAGCCCCAGACCATCACACTACCACCACCATATTTTACTGCTGGTATGATGGTCCTTTTCTGAAATGCTGTGTTACTTTTACAGCAGATGTAATGGGACTCTCACCTTCCAAAAAGTTCAACTTTTGTCTCGTCAGTCCACAGAGTATTTTCCCAAAAGTTTTGGGGATTATCAAGATGTTTTCTGGAAAAACTGAGATGAACCTTTATGTTCTTTTTGCTCAGCAGTGGTTTCATCTTGAAACTCTGCCATGCAGGCCATTTTTGCCCAGTCTCTTTCTTATTGTGAAGTCATGAACACTGACCTTAACTGAGGCAAGTGAGGCCTGCAGTTCTTTGGATGTTGTTGTGGGGTCTTTTGTGACCTCTTGGATGAGTCACTACTGGGTTCTTGGGGTAATTTTGGTCGACTGGCCACACCTGGGAAGGTTCACCACTGTTCCATGTTTTTGCCATTTGTGGATAATGGCTCTCACTGTGGTTCACTGGAGTCCCAAAGCTTTGGAAAGGCTTTATAACCTTTTCCAGACTGACAGATCTCAATTACTTTGTTTCTCATTTGTTCCTGAATTTTTTTGGATCGCAGTATGATGTCTAGCTTTTGAGGATCTTTTGGTCTACTTCACTTTGTCAGGCAGGTGCTATTTAAGTGATTTCTTGATTGAGAACAGATGTGGCAGTAATTAGGCCTGGGTGAGGCTAGAGAAACTGAACTCAGCTTTCCAAAGATGTGATAAACCACAGTTAATTCATGTTTTAACGGGGTTGGGGGGGGTCACTTTTTCACACAGGGCCATGTAGGTTTGGATCTTTTTTTTTTTTACCCTTAACAATTAATACCTTTATTTAAAAATTGCATTTTGTGTTTACTTGTGTTATCTTTATCTAACATTTAAATTTGTTTGATGATCTGAAACATTTAAGTGTGACAAACAACAAAAAAAGAGAAATCAAGAAGGGGGCCAACACTTTTTCACACCACTGTATCTTGGAAGTATTATGAATAAAGACAATGGTACTGGCAAGGATATTAAATCCTGATTGGCCAAAGCCCATAAAGCCTTCTCAAAGCTCAACAACATCTGAAAATCTAAGCAATATAGTTTCAAGCTGAAACTTGAGATCTACAACAGCAATGTTAAAACAGTGTTATTATATGGCTGTTAAGAAGTATATGCAAAAAGTTGCAGCCTTTCATAATAGCTGTCTTAAGAAGATCTGTAGTATATTTTGGCCACAGAAGATCTCCAATGATGACTTATACAAGAAGTCCAAATGCAATAACATAGTCACAGAGATCAGAAAGAGAAGACTTGTTGAGCCACACACTCCGCCTGCAGAAAGACCACATGCCAAGAGTAGCACTACACTGGAAACCATCAGGAAAGAGGAAGCCTGGAAGACCCAGAACAACATGGCGAAGAACAACTGAGAAAGAGCTAAAGGAGCTAGACCTCACTTGGGCCTCAGCAGAAGAACATACACAGGACAGGGAGAAGTGGCGTACAACTATTGCAGCCTTATGTTCCACAGGGGATGAAGAGGATAAGTAAACACCTGAATTTTAAAAGTTTACCAATTGGGACTTCCGGTTGAGCATACAAGCACGCTAGACGTCCTCCTCGCAGCTCCTGCACAATTTGATATGTAAAAGTACTTTTGCAAACTCCTTTAACAATTATTTCCATTCCTCCACAACTAAAGACTCCAGGGACTGTTAACATGCTAAAGACAGGTCAAAAAACAAAGGCTATGTCATCTTTTTTGTGGCTAACTCCATGGCTAAGTCAGCTAACCAACCTGCACAGCTTCTCTCCTCTCCCTCATTAGCAGAGTCAGCCGCTGCTGACTTTCAGGCCGCTACTGACAAACTAAGGAAGGGGAATCTTGAGTCGCTGGCAAATTTTCAGAAAGAATGTGGGACAGCTTTTTGAGCTCTGCAGCAAGTTGTTGATGAACACGTGAAAAAAATTTGAGACATGGAGGAATCCCTCACCAACACCTGTGACAGACTCATGGGACTAGACAAGACGGTAACTCGGCTTATGAAGGAAAATGAGGCAATTAAGAAACAACTGGACTATTTGAGCAACTACACACGAAGAGAGAATATCCGCATTATTGGCTTACCCGAGTCTGCAGAGCTGCCCGATCCAGCTAACTTTATCAGTGGTCTCCTTCGTGAAGTTTTTGGTCCAGCTGCTTTTGAGATGCCAATTATCATTGACTGCATCCACCAGACTGCCGCACCCAGACCTCCAACAGTGGGGGACAGGCCAAGGCCACTTCTGGCCTGGATGCACAGCTACAGGGTCCGAGAGCTAATACTGCATCTCGCCAGCCGCCACAATGGACCAATTTTGTACCAAGGCAAGCGGATCCACTTCTTCCCAGACATCAGCCTGGGGGTGGCCCAGCTCCGCTCCTCCTTTAAAGCGAGGTAGTCGGATACCCAAAAGCCGATGGTGTATAGAACACATATATTAGGATTTGTATGTGAAATTTCGGCATCGAAACTGCTCCCGTTTAGCTGTAACTAATATTCAAAAATGATATTTTCAGGACGAAAGGATTCAAGCATCCCGGCATTTGTTTACTTCTCGGGGCTGCCGCCGGAGAGCAAGCCATGTGCAAAATGCTAATTTTGTGACCATTCGAGCGTGCCGCACTTCAGCGACTGGATGGTTTGGGTGTCAATCACACAAACAATATGGCGCGTGGAAGGAAAACATCATTGTCAGAGTCAGCTAGAAAAAGACTGAAAGTAGAGCAGGATAATCTTCAAAACAAAAGTCGTGTAGCATTAAAAAGTGAGAAGGATCGCTGGGAAGTTCTCAAGAACAGGCATCAGTTGAAGGATGATGAAGAAGTCGCCAAAATTCTCTTGGATACGTAAGTAAACGTATCGGATTTGTGCAGCGTGTTTTCATAGATATTCTGCAAAGCCAGGGGCCATACAGTGTAACTTCAAATGTTGTGAAATAACATCGTAGTCTTGTTTGTGATATGCATCTCATTCGATCGTGTTGTTAATATAGCACATTTTTTGTGGAAATGTTACTATTATTAGTTGTGAAATGTATTATAAAACGATTAGACGACAATACTATGGCTCTTCCTGCTGTTCCCGTTTCACTGTTGTTGTTTTTTTGTTGGGGGAATAGTCCAGAAATAGGTCACAGGGGTTATACAATGTTTATCCAGTTTATCTGGCACTGATCACCCAGATGTAAAATACGGGATCCCTACGGCCCATCGGCGCACGAAGTATCCTGGCCAATATGGCAATGTAAACAGCCACAGACCAAAAAATGTACATTTGCTTGTGGAACAGGTCATTCACACTTGCAGACAATCGCGCTATATGTGTCTATAATGACTATAGATAGGATTTTCTTTCCATGCATGAAAATTTTTTTTTTTTTCCGGGATCCGACTACCTCGCTTTAACACGGTGAAGCGCAGGCTCCATCAAGCTAACGTCTCTTTTCATCTTTATCACCCCGCTCGTCTGTTTTCCATGTGGAACAACGATCAGGTCAGCTTTACAAGCCCTTCAGAAGGGCTTGAGTTCATTAACGAACATATACTGACTTTGACAACCACGGGGGACTCCGCCGATACTGCAGATGACCGACTCTCAGGTACTGCAGATACTTTTTACACCATAAGTTTAAAGTGTTTTGAGCCTAGAGTTATTGTTAAATGTTAAATATGTTAAGCTTCAGTGCTCTGATTGTTCATGTGATTTTATTGCACATTTTATTGTAATGTGTCCCTCAATAATTATACTAACTGGAATATTGTTAATGTGCTGCCACTTATCACAAATTATTTGGGGTTTGGACTATTGAGAGATTTTTCACCCCCTCTTTTTCTCTAGTTCTTAATAGCCTTACTATTACAGGACTGTCTTTGAGGGTGTCCTGACTTCATTTTTAGTTTTCCAGTCCCCATTGTTCTTAATCGTTTTTTTTCCCCCCTTTTGCCCCCTCATTGTGCTTCTTGTATAATTATTTTGATTGATCACCAGGATGATTTTTAATCTAATCAGTCAAGTTTTCTTTCCCAATTCTTTTATTTTTGATTTCTTTATAATTGTCTGTATTTTCTGTTACTATTTATAGAGTTGCATGAGTTTGCATCTTTTTTTAAAAAAAAATTATTATTCAGCAGGGTGCTGTTAAACACATGTCCTACTATGCACAAGCATACAACTAGTGTGTTTTACAGGGTGGGTCACCTTCACCTCACTGAAGGAAGTGAATGGCCTGGAGGTTCTATTTTTGTTGTTTTTTTTTTCACTTCTTTGGATGTGTGTGTGTGCGCGCGTGCACGTGCGTGCCCCCCCCCCCCGCCAAAAAAAAATAAATAAAAAAAATAAAATTCCCCAATCCCCAGTTGTTATTCCTGCTTTTCCCTGGTGAGAGGCAAAAATGTCAATTAGCAACCCTGTAAGTAACTTGTATACAAATTTTATCAGCTGGAATGTTAATGGTCTAAATAATCCTTTGAAAGAAAGTGAGTTCTTGACCATCTTCATCATCTGAATGTGGGCATTGCCTTTTTGCAGGAGACACACCTTCGCACTCTTGACCACTTTAGGATCAGGAAAGAATGGGTTGGGCAGCTATTCCATTCAAACTTCCACTCCAAAAGCAGAGGTACCGCTATCCTCATCCATAAAGATGTTCCCTTTCTTGTCTCCAACTCTATTTTAGACCTTAATGGTCATTATGTTATGGTCTTTGGTACTCTTTATAATGCTACCCTTGCACTTGTTAACATTTATGTTCCAAACTGGGATGACGTCAATTTTTTTAACCATCTTTTCAGCTCCATCCCAAATTTAGACAGACACCACGTAATTCTTGGTGGTGACTTTAACCTAGTTTTAGATCCTAACTAACTAACTAACTAACCTGCACTTATATAGCGCTTTTCTAGTCACAAAGACCACTCAAAGCGCTTTCATTAATACTAACCCTCTATTCTAAGGGCCTATAGGAAACAGATATCTAGGGACAATTTAGAATAGCCAATTAACCTAACATGCATGTTTTTGGCATGTGGGAGGAAACCGTAGAAATCCCGGAGTAAACCCACGCAACACGGGGAGAACATGCAAACTCCACACAGATCACTGTTGGTCGGGGGCTGGGATCGAACCCACGATCCCATGATCCCCACAATCCCCCGGCCAAGGGTAAACTGTGCTGCCGCAGTGCTAACCACTGCGCCACCGTGCATCCTAGTCTCGACCATTCTTCTAACAAACCTTGTCCCATCTCAAAATCATCTGAAGCAATTAAATTATTTATGAATGATCATGAATATGTTGACCCTTGGTGTTTTAAATTCCCATCCTCAAAATCTAGTTCTTTCTTTTCACCTGTACATAATTCTTTTTCCCAAAGAAATTATTTTTTAATTGACACTTTTTACTTGGCTCAATGAAAGTCTGCGACTATGAAGGTATTGCTACCTCAGACCACACACCCCTTAAACTTCAGCTTGCTATACAGGAAAATATGTCACCTAGACCCTGACACTTCAATCCTCTTCTTCTTTCAGACCTTAATTTTGTATCTTATTTAACAGACAAAATTGATTTATTTCCTGAAACTAATTCTATTTCGGACACTTCAGCATCTATTCATTTATTTGCGTGGACAGATAATCTCCTTTACTTCTCACACTAACAAGCATCGCAAAAGTAAAATTTCTGAGCTCACCTCCTCTATTCCCCACCTGGACCATCAGTATGCAATAAGCCCCATACTGGGGATCCTTAAAGAAAGAACAATCTTAAAGACTGAATTTGACCTCTTAACAACTCAACGTGCAGAGGAACCTCTTCTTAAATCTCGGCAAAAAATATCTGAAGATGGGGATAAACCTACCAGGCTCTTAGCTCAACAACTTTGCAAAAAAGCTGCTTCAAGAATTATTTCAGCATTTAAAACTTCCTCTGGCTCTACTACCGCAGACCATAGGCTTATCAATAATGAGTTTAAAAGTTTTTACTCTAAGTTATATAGATCTGATTCTCAGCGTGACCCAAATCTATTTACTAACTTTTTTAATAATCTGAACATTCCTCAACGTAATCCAGGTGATGTTGCATCACTTGAAGAAACAGTCACCCCTGAAACAATAAAAACTTCAATCTTATCTTTGCAGAGTGGGAAGACTGTGGGGCCAGATAGCTTCCCAGCCAAATTCTATAAGAAATTTTTTAACAAGCTCGTGCCTCTCCTACACGCAATGCATATGGAGTCATTTCAGGTAAAAGCGCTCCCCCCAACTTTATATGAAACCACCATTTTGCTTTGATTAAAAAAGGATAAAGACCCCCTGTACTGCTCTTCTTAATGACCAATAAGCCTTCTTAATCAGGACTTCAAAAGTTTGGCCAAAGCTCTTGGTCAGAGTTTAGAATTAATCATCCCCTCTATTATCTTCAACGATCAGACCAGCTTCATCCGTAACAGACAGTTATTTTCTAATGTGTGCAGCTTATTCAACATTTTACACACTCCCTCTGTGCACTCTGCTCATGAGGCTGTTATTTCACTCGATGCGGAAAAGGCATTTGACTGTGTCGAGTGGGCTTACCTCTTCTTCACATTGGGCAAATTTGGTTTTGGCCCTAATTTCATCTCATGTGTTAAGCTGTTATATCCATCACCTATGGCCTCCATTCTTACCAACCAACTAATGTCTGACCATTTCCACTTACATAGAGGCACGAGACAGGGGTGCCTTCTGAGCCCTCTCTTGTTTGCTATTGCTATAGGACGTCTTGCTATAGCATTGAGACAGCGCAATAGGATAGAGGGAATTGTCTAGGATGGTCAGGTACATACAGTCTCTCTTTATGCGGATGACCTTCTTTTAATCACAAACCCTACCACGACTCTTCCCCATGTCTTTTTGACACTCAGTGCTTTTGGAGCCATTTCTGGCTACAAGCTTAATTTGCAGAAAAGTGAGTAATTTCTCTTTAATTTCTTCCTCCATTCTCCTAATCAATGTAGCTTTTAAAATTGTGAAGGATTCTTTTCATTACCTTGGCATAACTATTACTAGGTCATATTCAATACTTTTCCAAGCTAATTTCACGCCCCCTTCTTGAACGCTGTAAATCCGACTTTGCAAGATGGGCTGCCCTTCTGCTTTCTTTAATTAGCAAACTTAATTCAGTGAAAATGAATACCCTCCCCAAATTTCTTTACCTGTTTCAATGTCTTCCTATCTTCATTCAGTGCTCATTTTTAAAAAAAAAAAAAAAACACTGCAACAATTAGTCTCTGGTTTTATTTGGGGGGGTGCGGGGGGAGACCAGCAAGGATACGTAAAGAATTTCTTGAGAGGCCTAAACATCTGGGAGGTCTTTCCTTGCCTAATTTTCAATACTACTATTGGGCTGCTAATCTGAGTAACATGTCTTTCTGGCTTCTTCCTCAAGATAATACAAACTGTCCCGCATGCATTAACACTGAGGCCTCACTGTGTTGTCCCTACTCTCCGGCAGCTCTCCTCGGAGCGTCGCTTCCTCTTCTGGTCTCCATTTCCAAAAACAACGTGGTGGTGTGGCATTCGTTAAAGATTTTGAAGCAGTTTACGTTGACCCTTGGTATTAGGTTTTTGCATATGACGTCAGGGGGCGTGCCGCACTGGCCCGTTAGAGTGAGCCGCCATTTTGGATGGCAAGAAACAGCCGCAGCAGGGTGAAATAAACCACATAGCTCACGTGTAGCTACAAACTCCACAAAATGGTGTACTCCTGTTGTTCCCCCTGATAAGGGGATAAGCGGGGAATTAAATGGCCGGTGTGAAATGCAAAAAAAAAAAAAAAAAAAAAAGTTGGATTTTTGAATAATTACCTTCACTGACATAATCTCTCGCTTTGTCATAACGGGCTGCAAGGTGGAGCAGTGGTTTAGCACTGTGGCAGCACAGTTTTACCCTCGGCCGGGGGATCGCGGGGATCATGAGACCGTGGGTTTAGTGCGCTCACGCACGCAGCGGCCGGTGGCTTGTCACCAGACTGCAAACCAAATCTACCTACGGGTACAAATAAGTAACAAAAAAAAAAAAAACTTTGTGGTTTGGGGGCGCCTCTCTGCTTGCTACGATGCACACATGAAAGGGGAGAAAACTATTGTACATGTGCATAAAATCAGGTACGTTTTAACGCGGCGCGCCATGGAGAGCCTTTAAAAAAAAAAAAAAAACACGCAGCGCGCTTCACTCACCTCTGAGTGAGGAGCTGCTGTTGTTTTCCGACTCGTTCAACAGCCAAGACTTCACATCATCCACATCCCTTTCCGCTGACACGTTTTCCGATATTTTTTCCTCCTGCTCCCCTTCGTCTTTTAAAGATATCATCTCATCGTTTGCCCCCAAATCATCCCCGCTGAGCAGATTACCGGCAGTCATTGTTCTGCTAATTGCTCCAGCTGTTACCCCAAACCCGTCACCTCCGTTCAACTGAGGCATTTCAGCACACCACAGGAGCGCACGGGAGCAAGATTAAAAACACTTGTCTGCTGTTATGAATGCTGACAATGACTCCACTGAATGTGACAGACATCGCATTCACAGTTTCAGAGGCCATAGTGTCAGCTGTTGAAGAGGATGATAGGATGTTATTATGTCAGATTGTGACTGTGTGTTCTCCTCACTCATTCTGATCGCTAAACAGTACAAGTTACGCCTGGGTTGTCACAGTGCAACTGCTGCTCTTGCCATCCAAAATGGCGGCACCTACGGCGTGTTTATGTTTACCCCCGCGAGTCACGTGATTTTTACGACCCTACGCAAATACTCCATACATGGCATTTCTCTATTCTCCCCTATTCGGGATAACCCCTTATTCCCTCCTGCCACTCATGCCTCTTCTTTTTTTAGCTGGGCTGCCAGGGGCATACAGAATCTCCAGCACTTGTACATAGATAATACTTTTGCCAGTTTCACCCAACTTGCAGTCAAATTTAACTTGTCATGCAGTCACTTCTTTCAATATCTTCAGGTAAGGGACTTGGTCAGAAAGAAGTTTCCCAATTTCCCACTCTACCCACCTGAAACTCACCTGGACCATATCATGACCAAGTGCTTGCAGTCTCAGAGGAGGAGTCTTGCTAAAACAAAGTATTGCATTGTCTCCATTATTCCAAATCTGCCCTAGCAAAAATATATCCCAACACAGACCCCCTGTGTGATAGATGCAAACTAGTGCCTGTGACCCTTTATCATATGTTTTGGGGATGTTCTGAGCTAGATCATTTCTGGTCCTCATTCTTTAGTTTATTCTCTAGAATATTTCAGAAAAATCTCTCTCCTTCCCCCCTGACTGTTATTTTTGGTGTACTCCCAACAAACACATCTACAACTTTCCAACAGAATAAGACTCTCGCTTTTGTATCCTTACTAGCACAACAATTAATATTGTTGAATTGGAAAAATGCTGCCCCGCCCACCCACACTCACTTTATTCGTAATATTATGTCTAATCTTAGGATTCAATTCACTTAAATGGTGCTCTCCAGGACTTTCACAGCATTTGGGACGGCTTTATAAACCTTGTGAAGGAGCTGGATGGTCTACAATTAGACTGAAGGACATTCAGCAGTCTGTTTCCTCTGATATTGTCATGAGCCCGTCAGGGGGGCAGGGAGACAGACCCAAGCGCTGAATAGTGTTTGAGCCATTTTATTCACAGAAGAACTTAAAATGCAGAATAGTGCTCACAGAACAAAAACGCAACACATGAAAAACTTACAGTCAGGTTAGCCTCAGAGCACAGCATGCTCTGGAGAAGCATGAAAAAACTTCAGAGGCTGGGAGATTAGTTGATAACTCCAGTAGATAGGAGGCAAGTCCATTGACATATAATGTTGCAGCAGAGTAATGATGAAATGGCAGTGCTTAAATAGCAGAAGGAAATCAACCGCAGGTGTGAGCACTGAGCAGGTGACCTAATTACCTGACTGCCCACAGCTGAGGATGACAGGGGAGTAAGCTGCAAGCAGCCAGATGAGGTGTCTGGAGCAGGGCAGGCAAACAACAGTAAACAGACCAAAAAGTAAGTGCAAAAAAATTAACAAAATCAAGCTAACATACAAACAATGCTTAGAAATGAAGTGATGGTCTGAGCTCAGTGAAAACCTGAGCTCAGACACATGACAGTTATGCTCTGGTTGACAATATTTTCATCTTTGCTCATGCAGCTGGCGACCCCCCCCCCCGCCCATGTGTGTGTCCTGTCTTACGGGTGTTGACTGTTTTTATGAATGAGTGGTGTGTACAGGGGGTTTATTTTTTGTCATTTTTTTAAGTTTTATTATTTTTCTCTTCTCCGTTTTGTTCAGGGTTTACCAATGTTTGGGGTGTTGATAAATTGTAGATTCTCTGTTTTACATTCAGGCTGTGTCTTTGTCATATGAATGTATAATACAAATCCTGTATGTACAGCCAAGAAAATTCAATAAAAATACTTAAAATTCAATTTCAATTCATCCATCCATCCATCCATCTTCTACCGCTTAATCCTTTCGGGTCGCGGGGGGGCTGGAGCCTATCCCAGCATCTTTGGGCGAGAGGCAGGGTACACCCTGGACAGATCGCCAGTCCATCACAGGGCCAACACAGAGAGACAGACAACCATTCACTCTCACATCCATACCTAAGGACAATTTAGAATCCCCAGTTTTGATGCCAATTAACCTAACTTGCATGTTTTTGGCATGTGGGAGGAAACCGGAGTGCCCGGAGTAAACCCACGCAGACACGGGGAGAACATGCAAACTCCACACAGAAGGGTCACCGATGGTCTGGGGGTGGGATCGAACCCACGATGGTCAAGGGTGGAATCGATCCCATGACTTTCTTGCTGTGCTGCCACTGTGCTAACCGCTGCGCCACCGTGCTGCCCAATTCAATTCAACTTTATTTATATAGCGCCATTTCACAACAACAGTCATCTTATAGCACTATCAACTGTAGGGGGAACTCCCACAGTTGCAGAAAGACCCCAGCAATCAGGCGATCCCCTGTGAGCAAGCACTTGGCGACAGTGGAGAGGAAAAACTCCCTTTTAACAGGAAGAAACCTCCAGCAGAACCAGGCTCAGGGAGGGGCAGTCATCTGCTGCGACTGGCTGGGGAGTGAGGGGATAGAGAAGAAGAAGAAAAGAACAGACATGTAGAGAGCAAACAGCACGATGGGGACTCAATCTATGGGAGAGAACAAACAAATGTTAATGACCAGTAAAAAAAAATATTTCATAGAGAGTGAGGAAAGGAGTGAGGCCCAGTGCATTACTGGAGGTCCCCCGGCTGACTAAACCTATTAGCAGCATAACTAAGGGAGGGTTCAGAAACACATGATCCCTCCCTAATTGTAGGCTATATCAAAAAGGTAGGTTTTAGCCCTATTCTTAAAAACAGAGATCGAGTCTGACTCCCGAATCCAGATTGGCAGCTGGTTCCACAGGAGAGGAGCTTGATAACTGAAGGCTCTGCCTCCCATTGTGCTTTTGGAAATTCTAGGTATTACAAGTAATCCTGCATTTTGGGAGCGTAGTGCTCTGTTAGGATAATACGGTAGTATCAGATCTTTTAAATAAAAAGGAGCCTGATTGTTTAGAGCTTTGTAGGTAAGAAGAAGGATTTTAAACTTAATTCTAAACTCTATGGGAAGCCAATGAAGGGAGGCCAGAACCGGAAAGATATGATCTCTCTTTCTAGTACCTGTTAAAACTCTTGCTGCAGCATTTTGGATGAGCTGAAGACTTTTTAAAGATGTTTTAGGACAGCCTGATAATAAAGAATTACAATAATCTAATCTTGAGCTAACAAAAGCGTGGATCAGTTTCTCAGCATCACTCTGAGACAAGATGCTCCTAATCTTGGCAATATTACGCAAATGATAGAAGGCAGTCTCAGAAACAAATTTAATATGTGAATTGAAGGACAGATCTTGATCAAAAATAATTCCAAGGTTCCTCACAGAGCTATTAAGAGAAAGAGTAACCGTATCCAAACTGAAAGTTTGATTTGGAAAGGAATTTCTAAGGTTTTTTGGACCAACAAGAATGACTTCAGTCTTATCTGAATTTAATAGCAGGAAATTACAAGTCATCCAAGCTTTGATTTCCTTAAGTCAGGCTTCGAACTTGGCTAATTGATTACTATCATCTGGCTTCATTGACAGGTATAATTGTGTGTCATTTGCATAACAATGAAAATGTATACAGTGCTTTCTAATAATGTTGCCTAACGGAAGCATATATAAACTAAAAAGAGTAGGGCCTAGCACAGATCCCTGTGGAACTCCATGACTAAGCTTTGAGTTGAAAGAAAACTCATTATTTACATGAACAAACTGGAACCTATCAGATAAATAAGATCTAAACCACTGCAACGAAGTTCCATTAAGTCCAACATAGTGTTCTAATCTATCAAGTAGAATATTATGATCGATAGTATCAAAAGCTGCACTAAGGTCTAAAAGGACAAGTACAGAAACCAGTCCATTATCAGATGCAATGAGGAGGTCGTTAGTGACCTTCGCTAAGGCTGTTTCAGTACTATGATGGATTCTAAACCCAGATTGAAACTCTTCAAGTAAACCATTTCCCTGCAGGTGGTCAAATAATTGCATAACAACAACTCTTTCTAAGATTTTTGAAATGAAAAGGAGATTAGAGATTAGTCTATAGTTAGCTAAAGCTCCTGGATCTAGCGTTGGCTTTTTGAGTAAGGGTTTAATTACAGCCATTTTAAAAGCCTGCAGTACATGGCCTAAAGTTAATGAAGAATTGATTATATGAAGAATAAAGCTACCAATAAGTGGGAAGACTTCTTTAAATAACCTGGTAGGAATAGGGTCTAAAAGACAAGTTGAAGGTTTGGATGAGGAAACTATTTTGTCTAACTCACAAAGGTCGATTGGAGTAAACTCATCAAGACAGACATCAATAGAAGGAGTTGTAGTAGTTACAGTATTTAAGTTAACTGTGGGAAGAATCTGATTGATTTTATCTCTGATGGATGAAATTTTATTATTGAAAAAGTTCATAAAGTCCTGACTAGTAAGCTCCAAGGGAATGCTAGGATTGACAGAGTCCTGACTCTTTGTCAACCTGGCTACAGTGCTGAAAAGAAACCTGGGATTATTCTTGTTCTCTTCTATTAATGCAGAGTAATAACTCATTCTAGCTTTTCTAAGAGATTTTTTATAAATTAAAAGATGATTTCTCCAAGCTAAATAGATTTCATCTAAATTAGTGGAGCGCCATTTTCTTTCTAATTGACGAGTCTTCTGTTTTAAGCTACAAGTTTCTGTGTTGAACCAAGGAGTTAGAAATCTCTGATTAGCCTTTTTCTTTTTTAAGGGGGCCACCAAGTCTAGAGTCTGATGCAGAGAAGCTGTAATACTATCCACCATGTTATCAATTACAGAAGGAGCAAGCTGTCTATAGCTTATTTCCGTTGTGTTGACACATGGCATAGAGGAAACAATCTGCATAAATTTGGTAACAGCATCATCTGAGAGGCATCTACTGTAATAATGTTTTTCTTTAGGAGCCAAATAGTCAGAAATAGTAAAATCAAAGGTTAACAGACAATGGTCTGACAGTACAGGGTTATGAGGAGACACTACAAGATTTTCTATTTCTATGCCATATGCCAGAACAAGGTCCAATGTATGGTGGAGGTAATGAGTAGAATTTCCTACTTTCTGAGAAAACCCAATCGAGTCTAATATTGAATTAAATGCCACATTAAGGCAGTCACTATCTACATCCACATGTATATTAAAGTCCCCTACTATAATTATTCTATCAGATTTCAGCACTAAATCAGCTAAGAAATCAGCAAATTTGGATAAAAATTCTGAGTAGGTTGATGGGAGACGATAAACTATGGCAAATAAAATTGGGTTTAACCTAAAATTGCTAAAGTGCCCAATACTGAGGACCAGGCCCACAAAGGAATTATAACATGTTTTTTGCTTTACATTAACTAGTAATTTGGAATGGTAAATTGTTGCTACTCCTCCTCCACGACCAGAACTTCTGGGATTTTGACAGTTTAAATAACCAGAGGGAGCTGATTCATTTAAACCAACATAATCCTCATTAAAAAAAAAGTTTGCCAATAAACCTAAAATGCAAAGGGGGTTGAATAATTTTGATTGCAGCTGTACATACTTTGGTCTTAGTCTTGACTTGGTCTCGGTCGTGGGAGACTCTGGTCTCAGTTTGGTCTCGAGTACAACACTAATTTTGAAGGGTTATTTCATGCAGATTCTACCCTCCAAGTCTGCTCCAAGGTGATCCTGGTCTACAAACAATCATGTTTAATCAGCATCTTGATATGACACACCTAAAAGTTACCCCCAAAAGAAAAATCCTCTTTGCTATTTTATCTTTGCTGACGTATCAAACTTTTTCTGTTTTGGAATGTCTTAAGTTGATCTTTCTGTGTAATGTACGTAATAAAATGAGCATGTGCCTAAACCAGAATACTTAGTCTAGATCTTGTGAAATTCCAGTGAAATCCCATAGTGTGTTTAAAAAAAGCTCCAAAATAATGAATAAAAGCCAATAAATTCCACAGGGACTATTATTTAGTTCTTTCAATATCTGCATAAAATTAATGTGAAAACACTAAAGTGGATAAGATGTTATGGTGTAAAAAAAAAAAAATGATTCATACCTTGAAAAAAGAGGTGCACCAGTCCTGACTTCTACTGCATCCCCTGCATCCCCTGCACTCCTAGCACCACAAACTGAGAGGACTGACATTTTAATCAATATTAGAACAACACTAAGGTTCCAAGGGTGGGGAGGTTATTAAACTTACAGGTAACCTTACTTATGGTGCAGCATTTTAAAAAACTACATTAAACACTAAAAACCACTAAAACAATAGCAAATAAATGGCAAAATATAACACAATTAATTAACAAGTACAAACAGTTTAATTTAAGTCTACAAAAACTGTCCCAGAACAAAAACCAAAGACTTATGGGTAAAATCTGCTGATTTCATGTACCGTGGCTAAAATTTAATTATTAAACTCTACTCTCATTTGTGACTTCACACTACTCACACTCATTTCTGTTTAGTTGAAACTTACAATGTAAAGTTACCACTCATTTGTTAAATTAAACTATCACATCTTTTAAAGTGCAAAACACAAGACAATCTGACAACTGAAGACAAAATCATGGTAGTACAAGGGGGGGCTGAAAAGTTCATAGTAGTCAAATTTGAACAAATGTGGTTTATTTTTTAACCACAGGGATCCAAGCTCTGCAACACCGATGGAAGAAGTGTGTGGACCGAAGGGGAGACTATGTTGAAAAATAAACCACATTTGGTCAAAGTTGACCACTATGAACTTTTCAGCCCCCCTCGTATGTATACTGGGAGAGTGATTAAGGTGAAATGAATTAAATTGGGACAAACTGACAACTACAAATAAAGATGAACTAATCAGTCCCTCCAGCATTTCACAAGGTTGCTTGTGTCGAGTCTCCTCGGGAATTTCTTCCTTTCTTTAGCTTGTACAGGACAGGGGTCGCCACGCATCTCTGCCTACCAGCAGTATGTGATATGTTTCCCTCCTCCGTTCCTTTATCGCTGAGCACCAAGCAGGATGGTAGGAAGTTCCACTTTTACCTGGTCTTTGGCATGACCCGGCTGGGATTTGAACCCCCGGCCTCCCGGTTGTGGGGTGGATGCTCTACCCCTAGGCCACCATTCCGGTCACAAGGTTGCGATTGCACCAATTCATGTGAATTCAACCAATCCCCACAAATTCTCTCCACCTTGCAACCTTGTCCAATCACCACAACGTTCCTGCAATTTTGTCACAATTTTATACAAATCTCTCGAACCATTTGTCCCTGAGTAGCGCTCCAATTCGTACGTCCTCAGTCTAACTTATCAAATGCGTTCCTGCACTGCACTCTCACTCCCTTGTTTACAGTGCTGAAGACATGTGTGATAATAGCTGTGTCTCAATTCAGGGGTTGCAGCCTTGGAGACTACAGCGCATGGAGGCCATACCTTTCAAAGGATGGGTAGGCTGAACCTAACGGCTGTTAAATGAGATGGTGGATGACATATGTTTGTGTGACCACGTGCTACTCCGTCACCTTGCAACCACGACAGCTGTCTCTCATTTACCAACAAAAATCACCAGTAAAGACCGTACTCAACAGTTTCAGAATATTCTTGATGAAAGCGGTGGTGAACCATTTTGTTTTATTTTTGTGCAATGCAAAAATTCAAATGCAAATTCAGGCATTTTGATTTGCAACAATCATAAAAACAGCCTGTGAAATCCTGGAGTGACTAAATAATAAATGGGTGAAGTGAATCAGACAGGTATGAACGTAGACCAGGAAATGAGAAATATAAGGAGAGATTGTAAACTCAAGCCTACAGATTCATATTCATGTATTTTTCACAAACACAATGCAGGACACGTTTCTGTCAGTAAATCACAGCATGAAGATATAACTTGGGAAACAAAACTGTTGATTAAACAGATAATTTCAATGTTCATCTGTGCTGAAAGGGGCCATTCAAAACTAAACTGTCAAAACTAAACTGCAAAACAAAGGGTCTAATGAAAGTTGTTGTTGTTGTTGTTTGGATGCCTTATTATGGGACTGTTGGATGAAATGACATGTCAGTGCTCTACAGAATATTCAACATTAAGGGCTTTTTTTTTCATTAAATTAACTAATGATGAGACAGCATTCGGACTCTAAGGGGAAAAAAAAGCTCATCAACATGCACCAAATCATTTTCACACTGAGTGGATGAAAACTCGGTGCTCTCTCCACTTGACCCAGTATGACTGTGATCCTCCAGGAAATCGCTACAGGCCAAACTGTCATAGATTTCAAGTGAAGCTCTAATATTCAGACAAGCCAAATATGCAGGACAGAGTCATCTTAGACAAACCCTTAAAACTGGTGTGTTATCTAGTAAGTATTGGTGTAATATGGGGGAGAGGTTATGTTTAAAATCCTTCTTCTTACTTACAAAGCTCTAAACAATCAGGCTCCTTTTTATTTAAAAGATCTGATACTACCGTATTATCCTAACAGAGCACTACGCTCCCAAAATGCAGGATTACTTGAAATACCTAGAATCTCCAAAAGTACAATGGGATGCAGAGCCTTCAGTTATCAAGCTCCTCTCCTGTGGAACCAGCTGCCAATCTGGATTCGGGAGTCAGACTCGATCTCTGTTTTAAAGAATAGGGCTAAAACCTACCTTTTTGATATAGCCTACAATTAGGGAGGGATCTGAACCCTCTCTCAACCCTGAACTAAGGGATGTTTCTGAACCCTCCCTTAGTTATGCTGCTAATAGGTTTAGTCAGCCGGGGGACCTCCAATAATGCACTGGGCCTCACTCCTTTCTTCACTCTCAATGAAATATTTTTTTTTGCTGGTCATTAACATCTGTTTGTTCTCTCCCATACATTGAGTCCCCATCGTGCTGTTTGCTCTCTACATGTCTGTTCTTTTCATCTTCTCTGTCCCCTCACCCCCCAGCCAGTCGCAGCAGATGACTGCCCCTCCCTGAGCCTGGTTCTGCTGGAGGTTTCTTCCTGTTAAAAGGGAGTTTTTCCTCTCCAATGTCGCCAAGTGCTTGCTCACAGGGCCTGATTGCTGGGGTCTTTCTGCAACTGTGGGGGTTCCCCCTACAGTTGATAGTGCTATGAGATGACTGTTGTTGTGAAATGGCGCTATATAAATAAAGTTGAATTGAATTGAATTGAATGTTTCAAAGACAAGTGTAAAAATGAGAAAAAAGCATTGTTTTACCACCACACAAGATATATGCTTTTAATTATTGCTGATAGTACACTGAGGTAATCAGCTGAGTTGGCTGATCTTTCCATAAATAATGTGAAATTGATCTGCAGTCAGCTGAGTGAGAGAGAGAGAGAGAGAGAATAAACTCATAATGCCGTTGAGATTTTTTTTTTTGTGCATGATACAGCTTTTTGTGTTTTGTTTTGTGTGCAAAATGTCTGCAATATTCAAGGGGGACAGTCTCTCCAACATAAAATATCTGAAGCTCTTCTTCTGTCAACAACCTACAGTGCTGTAAAAAGTATTTGCCCCCTTCCTGATTACTTTTTTTTTTTTATTTTGTCACACATAAATGTCTCAGCTCTTCAAACAAATTTTACCATTAGACAAAGATAACCTGAGTAAATACAAAATGCAGTTATATAAACTAAATCCCCTAAAGGTGGATTCACACTACAACATTTGGACTGACTTTTACTGATGTTTTGGCAAACATCTGGCTCTGCTGACAAAAGTTAATGATTGCTGGTGTTTGTTGGCAAATGCTGGTGAAAGTTGTGTTCTTTCGAAACACAACTTCATTTCGAAATACACATTGGTGAAAGTTGTGCTCAGTTTGTAAAAGTTCCTGAGTGCAGGACTAAGTCATGCAGAGTTTACCTAAGTCAGCCTAAGTTAAAGCTGGGTTCACACTATAGCGTTTGGACCGACTTTTACCGACCTTTTGAAAAATCAGAGAAATACTCAGCGCAGATCAGCTAATATCAGCATCAGGCGACGCTCATATAAAGATCAGCGTTTGTGAGTCTTCCTGACATTCTGGAACTGCTTCTGGAGTGAACACATCTCCCATGGGCATACGTTTCAGTATTTATTTTTATTTTATATTCTTATGTAGTTACTTCTGCATACCCCTTTCCCCTGTTCATTCATTCCTCTAAAAAAAATAATACAATAATGTTTATAGACTCCAACACTAAGTCTGCAATTAAAATGTGAATATGGATGGAATAAAAAAAACTATTTAATGTATCATCATATAAATAAAATGACGGGTGATTATATTTTGACTGTTACAACTCTCTCCATTAAAATAACAGAAAATCCCATTAAATGTCATTACTTTTTGACACCACACAAGCGCTGTTTGATTCCCCACAATGGAAGTGAACCAATAAATCCTGGAGAATGATTATGCATGGAGCAGAAAATTAAGAACAGTAAATTTCTCAATGAGGAGATTTTTTTTTTTTTCTTTTGGGCTGTCACATTTTTGGGAGATTATGTACAGCCGTGGACAAAATTGTTGGTACCCCTCTGTTAATGAAAGAAAAACCCACAGTGGTCACAGAAATAACTTGAATCTGACAAAAGTGGTAATAAATAAAAATTCTATGAAAATTAACCAATGAAAATCAGACAATGCTTTTGAATTGTGGTTCAACAGAATTATTTTAAAAAACAAACTCATGAAACAGGCCTGGACAAAAATGATGGTACCCTTAACTTAATATTTTGTTGCACAACCTTTTGAGGCAATCGCTGCAATCAAACAATTTCTGTAACTGTCAATGAGACTTCTGCGCCTCTCAGCAGGTATTATGGCCCACTCCTCATGAGCAAACTGCTCCAGTTGTCTCAGGTTTGAAGGGTTCCTTCTCCAGACGGCATGTTTCAGCTCCTTCCACAGATGTTCAATAGGATTTAGATCAGGGCTCATAGAAAGCCACTTTAGAATAGTCCAATGTTTCGCTCTTAGACAGTTTGGTCTCAGTCGCAGGTCATGGGTCTTGCAACAGGATAATTACCCAAAACACACAGCTAAAAACACCCAAGAATGGCTGACATTGGGCAGCACATTTCTCTCTAGAATACCTTAATAGTCTTGAGATTTCATTGTACCCTCCACAGATTCAAGACACCCTGTGCCAGATGCAGCAAAGCAGCCCCAGAACATAACAGAACCTCCTCCATGTTTCACAGTAGGGACAGTGTTCTTTTCTTGGTATGCTTCATTTTTGCATCTTTGAGCTGATGTGCCTTGCCAAAAAGTTCCAGTTTTGTCTCGTCTGTCCATAGGACATTCTCCCAGAAGCTTTGTGGCTTGTCAACATGCAGTTTGGCAAATTCCAGTCTGGCTTTTTTAGGATTTGTTTTCGACAATGGTGTCCTCCTTGGTCGTCTCCCATGAAGTCCACTTTGGCTCAAACAACGACGGATGGTGCGATCTGACACTGATGTACCTTGACCTTGGAGTTCACCATGAATGTGTTTAGAGGTTGTTCTGGGCTCTTTTGTTACCATTTGTATTATCCATCTCCTCCTGCGGCCACGTACAGGGAGGTTGGCTACAGCCCCGTGGATCTTAAATTTCTGAATAATATGTGCAACTGTAGTCACAGGAACATCAAGCTACTTGGAGATGGTCTTATAGCCTTTACCTTTAACATGCTTGTCTATAATTTTCTTTCTAATCTCCTGAGACAACTCTCTCCTTTGCTTCCTCTGGTCCATGTTTAGTGTGGTACACACCATGTCACCAAACAGCACAGTGACTACTTGTCACCCTTTAAATAGGCCGACTGACTGATTACAAGTTTGTAGACACCTGTGATGTTAATTAGAGGACACATCTTGGTTGAACATGTCCCTATGGCCGGTCACATTATTTTCAATCTTTTCTAGGGGTACCATCATTTTTGTCCAGGCCTGTTTCATGAGTTTGTTTTTTAAAATAATTCTGTTGAACCACAATTCAAAAGCATTGGCTGATTTTCATTGGTTAATTTTCATAGAATTTTTATTTATTACCACTTTTGTCAGATTCAAGTTATTTCTGTGGCCATTGTGGGTTTTTCTTTCATTAACAGAGGGGTACCAACAATTTTGTCCACGTGTGTATATATACACTACCGTTCAAAAGTTTGGGGTCACTTAGAAATTTCCTTATTTTTGAAAGAAAAGCACTGTTTTTTTCAATGAAGATAACTTTAAACTAATCAGAAATACACTCTAATATCTAATATACATTGTTAATGTGGTAAATGACTCTTCTAGCTGCAAATGTCTGGTTTTTGGTGCAATATCTACATAGGTGTATAGAGGCCCATTTCCAGCAACTATCACTCCAGTGTTCTAATGGTACAATGTGTTTGCTCATTGCGTCAGAAGGCTAATGGATGATTAGAAAACCCTTGTGCAATCATGTTAGCACAGCTGAAAACAGTTTAGCTGGTTAGAGAAGCTATAAAACTGACCTTCCTTTGAGCAGGTTGAGTATCTGGAAAAAATTATTTCAAATACAAATCATTATTTCTAACCTTGTCAATGTCTTGACTATATTTTCTATTCATTTTACAACTCATGGTGGTAAATAAGTGTGACTTTTCATGGAAAACACAAAATAATTGTCTGGGTGACCCCAAACTTTTGAACGGTAGTGTATATATATTTTCTTTTTTTAAAAATTCACTTTCTCTCCATTTCTCTGTCTCAAGTGAGTTTTTGTCATGCGGTGACCCTCGCGGATCACCATAAGACGCCAAGAGTCACCGGTGAGTTTTGCAATGATGGTGGTTTATTAACAATGACAGGACACTAACACAAATTGTGAGTCACAGTGGCAAAAACACACGAAACACGGAGCATGGGATCGTAGGGCTAACCCCAGCCACTACCGATCTAAAACATGACATGACAATTTTCAGCATGCTGAAAATTTTCAAGGAATACAACGTTCACCAGCGTTTGTCAACAAACACCAACTATCATTAACTTTTAACAACTTTTGCCAGCAGAGCCAGACATTTGCCCAAACATCAGTAAAAGTTGGTCAAAACATTGTAGTGTGAATCCACCCAAAAAAAGCAGGTCCAGAATGGCAGGAAGCCTCCACAAACATTGATCTTTATATGAGCGTCACCTGATGCTGATGTCAGCTGACCTGCGCTGAGTATTTGTTTGCTTAAGTTAGCCTAAGTTGGCCACAGCTACACATACACTAGCCTAAGTTGGCAAAAGTTTGCCAACACTGAATGCAATCCTGGCAAATGCTAGTAAAAGTTTGTAAAAGTTCGTAAAAGTAAGTCACAAGCTGGGGCAGGGATTTCTGCCTGACCCAGTCTCATGGCTCCTTCTCTGTATTGCATAATTATTTGGTGTATTTTGTTATGCCTTTTTTATTGTTATTCTGCCTTCTATTTTCCTTGTTTATGTTTCAATCTGTTTCTGCTATATCTTGTTACCTCCGCCAGGAGATTATGTTTTTGCCGGGGTTTGTCTGTCTGTTTGTTTTTCTGTCTGATGGTTAGCAAGATAACTCAAAAAGTTTTGGACGGATTTCAATGAAACTTTCAGGCGTTGTTGGAAATGGTACAAGGAAGAACTGATTAAATTTTGGGGATGATCCGGATCACCGTCTGGATCCAGGAATTTTTTAAACGATTCTTTAACATTGTGAGATAGGGCCATTTTCAACATGTGTGCAGGCGCAATGGAGGGCGGTGGTCGTCGTGTCTGACGAACACGAACTCCGCGTTCTTCAAAGTTTTAGGCACAAAAGCATGCGAAAAACAGTGGTGGGCTGGGCCCGGCAGCGTGCCTGTGTTTGCGCTACGCAGCAAAAGCTGAGACGGGCAGCTGTCCGGCGCGGGATTATTTGGCAGAAATTCCCCGGGCAGCCATAGGGGCTGTGCAAAAACAAGCTCTCTGCCGGGGAAGCTTCCAAATCCTCTTTTGGCACGGAGCGCAACCCCAATAAAACCCACGGCAACCTGTCTACCCAATTTGCATCCGTCAGTGAACCCCTGAGTGCTGCTTTCAGTGATCTATGAAAACGCTCGCATAACCCATTGGCCTGTGGGTTGTACGCGGTTGTGCGATGAATTGCAACGCCCGCAGCCTGGGAGTTTGGAGATGGAGGAGATGGACACAACAGCAACACTTGAGTTTATTACCTCCGCCAAGGAGGTAGTGCTTTTACTGGCATTTGTCTGTTTGTCTGTCTGTCTGTCTGTTACCAACATAACTCAAAAAGTTAAGAACGGATTTTGACGAAATTTTCAGGAAAGGTGTGTAATGGCACAGGGAACAGATGATTAGATTTTGGTGATGATCTGAGAGTGCATACCTCCACCAAGGGCTTTGTTTGTATTTGTGCAGCAGGATTACACAAAAACTACTGGATGGATTTGGATGAAATTTTCACCAGAGGTGGTTCTTGGCCTAGAGAGGAACCCATTACATTTTGGTGATGATCTGGGAATGCATACCTCAGCCAAGGCTCTTCTCACAGTGTGTCAGCCACAAAACTCCAAAACTAATGGACAGACTTGGATGCAATTTTCACCACAAGTGGCGATAGGCCTACACACAAGCCCATTACATTTTGGAGGTCATCCATGACAAACGGAAGGAGTCTTGGCGGAGGTATGCGCTCTATGAGTGCTTTTCTAGTTTCATTTGTAACTATTTTCTAGTCTGGATCTGAGTTTGTTTGGTTCTTTGGACTGACAGCTGTCAGGCAGCATTTCTGGGTCTGCACTTTGTGTGGGCGTTGCCTGTCAGACTGCCAGTCCAACTACTCCCCTCTCATCATCATCAGCTGATTCCAATTACTATTATTCTCTCCTTTTCCCCCACTCATGTGCACCCACACTGGTTACTCATTTTGTAATAGGTTTGATCCCTATTTAAAGGTGAGTGTTTTCCATTTGTGTTGTCGCTGCTTTGTATTGTCTGCCTTCATCTCCACCAAGAGAACCGTCCGCTCTGGTGAATCAATCTGTAAGTAATCCTCTTCTCACTTGCCAGTTTGTTTGTTGGAGCACTTTGTGTTAATTCTTTGTTTTAATAAATTCCTCTAATGGCAATTCACCGCCTGGGTCATTTTTCTCTGCTCCAAAGGAGCAGAACATGACAGAAAGCAGCGACCAGTTAAGACCCAGCTGGTGTCATTAGTGTGTTTAGCCTTTTTCTCTTGCCGTTTCACTCACCTGTTTCGAGGAGCAGTCATGCCTCCAGCAGGTGAAGCAGTCAGGAGGAGGAAAAAATGGAGTCGGGATGAGTGGGAGGTTGTAAACATGATCGAGGACATGGCAGCCGGCGCGCGGAGCTGCTCCTCCCGGGAAGACGAGATGGATTGTTGGGGTGGAGTTGCCAACCTGGTGGAGGCTAGACCCAGCGTGCAGTTTCATCCCCGGGTGATCACTCTCTCCCTTCCTCCGCTACCTCCTCTGCCTTCAGCCTCCTCCTCACCGCCTCCAGCGAACCCGACGTCCACACGGAAGCGCGCTCCATGTAAGACGCCCTGCTTCGTCTCCAGTGCACTAGTTCCTGCTCCACCAGCTCCATCCACTCCACGGCACCGAAACTTAGCTTCGGACCACCGGAGGGTTACTCCCACCTCTCAGCCAGCCACTTTTCCCCCGTCGAGACAGAAGAATCCCGCAGCAGTGCGTTATCCTAGTGTTTTCTCCTCAGCTGTTTCGCCAGCTTCCCCTTTTCCCACAGCTGCTGCTTTCCGCTTCACCTCGCTGTATTTCTACACTGGTGAGAGGCCAGTTGTCTCCTCTTCGGCTCCGCCCATGGCTGTGGGAGCAGGGGGGGCTCCACAAGGTTCCCCTGGGGCACCCTCTTCAATGGAAACCATAGAGAGGGTCAACCCAACACCTCTTGCAGCAGAGAGCATCGTGCCCCGGGAATTCAGGCAAGTACCATTTCATTCTCCTTAATTTTTTGATGTTATGCCTTGCCTGATTCCTGGTGGTGAGGTTCAGCTCACGCAGTCGTCTGAGACCTCACCTCCTGCTGTAACAATGAATTCCTCACTTACCCTCTCTTTGTCTCCTCCTATCATCCCTGAGTGTCTGCTGGTCCCGAAACTGAGCCGCCGGACGATGGAGGAGCCTGTGGCGCTGGAGGTCCTGGTCCCAGCTCCGCAGCCACAGGGTGGACAGAGGGACAGTGCTGAAATTGAATTGAAGCCTGCACCAACGAGAGAGTGTCCCCTGGCTTCAGCTTCTCAGGATCCAGCGCAATAAGAGAAATCACCTCCAGAATCCACACCGAGTGAACCACCTACAAGGGGTACCTCGCTGGAGGTGACCAGGACTGCAACCACCATCACGCCTGCTGTGGATGCCTCCGCAGCAGAGTTTGGGGTGAACTAGACCTCCTGAGGGCTGAGCCCGATGTAACATCGTCACCTGGATCGTCGGAGTCCTGGACGGCGGTGGAGCTCAAGCTCAGGCAAGTACTCTCCCTTGTTTTTCTCTTTACTGTCTTGAAGAAGTCTTGCCTGGCTCTTGGTGAGGAGGGCTGGGTACAGCCACCCACTGCACCTGAGCTTGCCTCGCTGGGCTCTGCTGCTGCCGGTGACCCTGATCCCCCCTCTCTGTGTGTTCTGTCTGAGCTTTCTTCCAGGGTCACCAGGAATGTTCTGGCAGTGCCAGAGGTCTCCGTGGGTTCAGGTTCGCCACCCAAGGTCATCCACGGTCCAGCTCCTTCAGCGGAGGTTATTGCGGGTGCTCAGTCCCAGCCCGGGACCTCCGTGGATGCAGCTCCCCCTCTGCCCGAGGCCATCATGTGGGTTCCTCCTTGGTCTGAGTCTCCATGGGTGCTGCGTCCTGGTCGGGGACCCTCGTGGATGCTGCGCCCCAGTTACAGTCCGACATGGGTGCTGTGTTCCAGTTTGGGTCCGCCTTGGGCACCGTGCCCCAGCCTGGGGCCCACCGTGGGTGCAACGTTGGCCCAGCCCGGGTCCTCCAAGGGTGCAACATTGGCCAAGCCCAGAGCCACCGAGGGTACTGCAGTGCTCCAGCCCGGAGCCACCACGGGTGCAACAGTGCCTCAGCCCGGGGCCACTGCGGGTGCTGCTAAGCTCCAGCCCGGGGCCACTGTGGGTGCTGCTAAGCTCCAGCCCAGAGCCACCGCGGGTACAACAATGTCCCAAACCAGGACCCCCGTGGGTACAACTATTCCCCAGTCTGAGACCACCAAGGTCATCATGGTCCTCCCTCCTTTGCAGCCAGACGTTGTTGGGGTCCCCCTTCCCATTCGACCTGATGACGTCATGGTTCCTCTTCCTCCTCTGCCTGACGCCGTCGGGGTCCTCCTTCCTCCTCTGCCTGATGCCATCGGGGCCCCCCTTCCTGCTCTGCCTGACGACATCAGAGCTCCCCCTCCTTGGCTCTCCTCCCCAGTATTGGGTCTCCCAGTGGGGGAGCCGCCTTCCGGGCCGCCTCTTCTGTTTAGGTGGCTGAAGCACTCGGGCCAGCCGCCTGAAAGACTGAGCCGCCAGGTCAGGTGATTTTTTCTCTGGCAGGACACCTGACTCGTACCACTTGGAAGTCCGGCTGGCCTGGGATTTTGGCAGGCCACCTGACTTGTTGCACCTTGTCATCCGCTGGGCCTGGGACTTTGGGCAGCCCCCTGAACTCTAAAGCTCCTTGGGCCGGGGGGGGGGGGTGTTAAGTCTGTGTTTTTCTGATGTGGGTCCTGAGCGGGCTTTTTTCGTGCCCTCCTAGCCTGTTCCCCCATCCCCCATCATTATTGTGTGTTCTACTTGTGGGGGGGGCAGGTTTTGTTGGGGTATCTGGAATCCACCCTTGGGGGGGCGGGCTCTGTCACGAGCTGGGGCTGGAATTTCTGCCTGACCCAGTCTCATGGCTCCTTTTCGGTATTGCATAATTATTTGATGTATTTTGTTCTGCCGTCTATTTTCCTTGTCTATGTTTCAGTCTGTTTCGGCTATGTCTTGTTTCATTTGTAATTATTTTCTAGTCTGGATCTGAGTTTGTTTGGTTCTTTGGACTGACAGCTGTCAGGCAGCATTTCTGGGTCTGCACTTTGTGTGGGCATTGCCTGTCAGACTGCCAGTCCAACTACTCCCCTCTCTCTCATTATCATCAGCTGATTCCAATTTCTATTATTCTCTCCTTTTCCCCCACTCATGTGCACCCACACTGGTTACTCATTTTGTAATAGGTTTGATCCCTATTTAAAGGCGATTGTTTTCCACTTGTGTTGTCGCTGCTTTGTATTGTCTACCTTCATCTCCACCAGAGCACCGTCTGCTCTGGTGAATCAATCTGTAAGTAATCCTCTTCTCGCTCGCCAGTTTGTTTGTTGGTGCACTTTGTGTTAATTCTTTATTTTAATAAATTCCTCTAACAGCAATTCAGCACCTGGGTCATTTTTCTCTGCTCCAAAGGAGCAGAACATGACAAAGTTGGTGTGCGCTGATTGAAAAAACCCTGCTCACAAACAAAATTTCACCGTTTGGACTCATTTCTCTGATTTTTCAAAATGTCTGTAAAAGCTGGTCCAAACGCTATTGTGTGAACCCAGCTTAACCCTAATAACTGGTTGCGCCACCATTTGTGGAAACAACTGCAATCAAGCGTTTGTGATAAATGGCAAACAGTCTTTTACATCGCTGTTGCGGAATTTTGGCCCACTCTTCTTTGCTGAATTGTTTTAATTCACCCACATTGGAGGGCTTGAGCTTGAGGTCACAAACTGATGGTCGGACATTCTCCTTCAGGATTTTTTGGTATTGAGCAGAATTCATGGTTCCATCAATTGCGGCAAGTTGTCCAGGTCCTGAGGCAGCAACACAGCTCTAGACTATCACAATACCACCACCATGTTTGACTGCTGGTATGATATTCTTTTTATGTAATGCTATGTTAATTTTACACTAGATATAATGGGATGCACGCCTTCCAAAAAGTTCAAAAGTCTTGGGGATCATCAAGATGTTTTTTGACAAATGTGAGACGAGCCTTTGTGTTCTTTTTTGTCAGCAATGGTTGTCACCTTAGAACTCTCTCATGGATGTCATTTTTTCCAGTCTCTTTCTTATTGCTGAATCATGGACCAGTGCCCAAAATGAGGCAAGTGAGGCCATATTCTAATTTACTGAGAAGCACCTGTATAATCGAAAAGTTAATTTATTTCAGTAAATCTATTCAAAAAGTGAAACTCACAGATTATATAGATCCATCGTTTCTTTTTAATTTTGATGATTATGGCTTACAGCTAATGAAAATCCCAAATTCAGTTTCTCAGAAAATTAGAATATTACATAAAACCAGTAAGGAAAAAAAAGATTTTTAATAGAAATGTTGGATGACTGAAAAGTAACTCCATGTATGCACTCAATACTTGGTTGGTTGGGGCTCTTTTTGAATGAATTACTGTACCAATGTCAAGGTGATCAGCCTGTGGTACTGCTGAGGTGCTATGGAGGCCCAGGTTGTTTTGATAGCAGCCTTCAGCCCATCTGCATTGCTGGATCTGGTGTATTTCATCTTCCTCTCGACAATACCCCATAGATTCTCTATGGGGTTTAGGTCAGGACAGTTTGGTGGCCAGTCAAACGCAGTGATACCATGATCATTAAACCAGTTATTGGTACTTTTGGCAGTGTGAGCAGTTGCCAAGTCCTGCTGGAAAATGAAATCAGCATCTCAATAAAGCTTGTCAGCAAAGGGAAGCATGAAGTACTCTAAAATTTCCTGATAGATGGCTATGTTGACTTTGGACTTGTTAAAACACAGTGGACCAACACCAGCAGATGACACAGTTCCCCAAATTGGGTGCCAAGTCCTGTCATTTTGAAATTATGGTCCCAGAGTCTGGAGGAAGAATGGAGAGACACAGAATCAAAGTTGCTTGAGGTCCAGTGCAAGTTTCCATAGTCAGTGATGATTTGGGGAGCCATAAAAGAAACAAATAGTTGAAATATATCACTCTGTGTGAAATGAATATATATAATCTATGAGTTTCACTTTCTGAATTGAATTACTGAAATAAATTAACTTTTCAATGATATTCTAATTTATTGAGACTCATCAATATGTTGTTCTGGGTTTTTGCTTCTCATCTGTTCTTGGTTTCTTTAGCTCAAGGTATGATGTGTTAATAATAATAATAATAATAATAATAATAATAATAATAATAATAATAATGGTTTGTATTTATATAGCGTCTTTCAAGAAATGCAAAGTGCTTTACAATGAAAATCCATTATTCATTCACTCCATAAACAGGCAATGGTAGTGGTAAGCTACTTCTGTAGCCACAGCTGCCCTGGGGCAGACTAATGGAAACGTGGCTGCCAATCTGCGCCAACGGCCTATCCGACCACTGTTGCTTCTTGAAATGTTTTACCCTACGCCACTTTGTCAGCCAGGTTCTATTTAAGTAATTTCTTGATTCAACAGGTCTGGCGATAATCAGGCGTGGGTGTGGCTAGTGAAACTGAACTCAGTTTTCAAAAAAAAATATGCAATTACTTTTCCACATAGAGCCAGGTAGGTTTGGACAGCATTTTTTTCCCTTTGATAAATGAAATCATCACTTAAAAACTGCATCTTGTATTTACTCAGGTTATTGCTGTCAAATATAAAAATTTGTTTAATGATCTGAAGCATTTAAGTGTGACAAATATGCAAAAATATAAAAAATCAGGAAGGGGCAAATACTTTTTCACAGCACCGTACATCAGAAACCAAACAGTGGCATGGGACCAAACAAAGATTTTTTTTTCTTGCTAAAAGCCTTCAATATCACCTTAAACATCTTAACCACAGTGTGGCATTGTGGTTGGTACAGATCAAACAATCAAACAAATTTTGGGGGCAACAGTTTATAAAGTAGATTCAAATGTGCAAATAAATTTTATCCCCACAAGTTAAAAAATATTTGAGTTTGAAAACATATTTTGTGTAATGTGTCCAGAAAATGTATGAGTGTTTAAATTCTCCTGCCACCTGGTCATACTCAAGTCATCACAATAATCTCAACTTCAGCAAGTAAAAATTAACAAGTTGTGTTCATCTCAAGATAACGTTACGGACCTGGGTGTGCAACGTTTCTGGCATATCTGTGATTTCCCCAACAGTCACAAAGCAGCTACGGTTCTAATTCCAGTCACAGTTGAAGGCAGAAGTGAATGGAGTTCATCTTTCTCATTTCTGGAAGAAAACAAATACATTTCTGCAAAATGTGACCAGACTCAAATCACTGTATTTAGGCAGTGCAATCTTATACAAAATGCGTGAAATGACTGGTTAGAATGTGATATGAAGGCTTCTACCAAAAGCTAGCCAGATAACACACATGCCTCATTTCATTGGTTTGAAGCAAAATTAGAGAATTCACATACAAAGCCTTCTGAACATACAGTAGTTATTCAAATCATAATTTCCTTTTTGACCATACCATATCTGAGAGGCATCACTGAAAGAATACAGAGGACAATGAAAAAATGCCACATCAACACCCCAGTAAAACCACACACCACTTCGAGGCAACTCTTGGTTCATCCCAAAGACATGATACTCACAGAAAACAAAAGTAACGTCATCTATGAAATACCATGCCGATCATGCAACAAAACCTGCACAGGAGAAACAGGAAGGGCTTTTGGAACCAGAAAAATGGAACACAGGACAGAATTTGAAAAAGAGACAATAGCAAGGTACACACGAGCACAAAAAGCAACAGCTGAACAACAGAACCTGAAATCTGCCGGATCTGACCATTGCAAAAGAGAAAATCATATCATGGACTGGGAAGAGGCAAACGTCATCCACACAAAAAGCAACAAATGCCACCATTGGATCGTCGAGATCAGAAGACGGACCCCAAGAACCATCAACAGGGATGAGGGATCCAATACCCTGTCCCACACCTGGGATGCTGTCCTCCACAGGATACCAGACAGCAGGGGGCATCCTCTGCTGTCTGGTAAACCTAGACAAACAGCTGATAAAAACAACTGATTGTCACAACGACATCACGTGACCCTTCTGAGGAAGGCGCAAGAAGTGGCCAAAACATGTCAAGGTAGCACGGTGGAGCAGTGGCTCCACAGCACAGTAAGAAGGTCACGGGATCGATTCCACCCCTGACCATCATGGGTTCGATCCCACCCCCTGACCATCAGTGACCCTTCTGTGTGGAGTTTGCATGTTCTCCCTGTGTCTGCGTGGATTTACCCTGGGTACTCCAGTTTCCTCCCACAGGTCAAAAACATGCAAGTTAGGTTAACTGGAGACTCTAAAGTGGCCCTAGGTGTGAATGGGTGTGTGAATGGTGATGGGACGGCGCCGTACCATGGCTGCTTTATCCATCTAGGTGGATGCCCTGCATTTCCCCTCTGGGGATCAATAAAGTACACAAAATTCAAAAAAAAAAATAAATAAAAACAACCTTATTCACTGTCTGATAGAAAATAAATTATTTCTATATTTCCTTTTTGTCCTTAATTACTGAGTCATGTACAATTTAACTTCAGCATGAGTATAAATGTACGCACGCATAAATAAATCCTTGTAATCTCATACTATATGTCAGTAGCACTTCTTCTCATAGTAGAAATTGTTTGTAGTAGAAATATTTGTTAGTCCAAATATCTAATCAGTCAATCAACTCTCATGCATTTGTAGACATAGTAAAGCTGACCTGCTGAAATTCTAATTAAGTATCAGAATGGTGAAAAAACAAAAAAACAAAAAACTATTTAAGTTACTTCAACATATCATGGATACCAGAAAGGCTGGACTGGGATTTTCACATACAGCCATGTCTAGAGTATACACAGAATGGTCTGAAAAAGAGAAAATATCCCATGGGTGGCAGTTCTCTAGGTAAAAACACCTTGTTGAGGAGAATGTCAAAGCAGAATGCCTAGCCTGCTTTGACCCGATAGAATTCTAAATTGTCCTTAGGTATGACTGTGAGAGTGAATGGCTGTTTGTCTCTTTGTGTTGGCCCTGCGATGGCCTGGCAATCTGTCCAGGGTGTACCCTGCCTCTCGCCCAAAGATGCTGGGATAAGCTCCAGCCCCCCTGCGACCCAAAAAGGATTAAGCGGAAGAAGATGGATGGATGGATGGAAATGCAACAGTAACTCAAATAACCACTCAATACAGCCAACGTAGGCAGGAAAGCATCTCTGAACAAAGAGTCCATCCAGCTTTGAATTAGATGCGCTATAGCAGCAGAAGACCACATTGGGAGCCCCTCTTGTTAACTAAAAATAGGAAATCTTAGCTACAATTCACACAGACTTGCCAAAATTGGACAATATGTAGACGATTGCAAAAATGTTGCCTGCTTTGATAAGAATTTCTATTGCAATATTTGGTTGTAACAGTGACAATTTGGCATAAACTACATGAAAGCATGATGCATGCATGGGGCATCATGAGCGTGCATCTGACAAATCGGCAGCAACTGCATGATGCTATTGTGTCAATGTAGACTAATATCTCTCTGAGTAATTTGTTCAGCACCTTGATGAATATGTGCCACAAAGACATAAGGCAGTGCTCAAGGCAAAAGGGGCTCCAACCCACTAAGACAGTGTACCTAATAAAACGGCTGGTGAGTGTATGTACTGTACATTTGGATTTTTGTAGACTGCATTCAAAATTGTGAAGCATGTTGTTATTCTGTTTTAAAAATTGCTCTACAAAATATTCTCCCTAATAGAAGAAGCGATTTGGAAGAGTATTGAGAGAAGTGCTCTTTGTACAAAATATCAGGATGGTATGGGTTGAGCAGCAGTACAAACCATCATCTGAAACTGACTTAATTGAAAGCTATGTCCTAATGTTGCTTGGCAACCAAATCTTTCAGGCACTCTGAAAAAGAGAGGGAACAATTTAAGGCTGTGCTTTTAAAACTGCTCATACTGCTTTCTCTCTGAAGGAAAACAGCCATCCCACATGTACGCTATCATGAAGTGCACATAGACGTGGCCACAGATGTGATTATGAAAACACTGGTCAAAAGAAATTCAGAGCCCATCACAGTTTAAAAACAGTGAGGTTTTCAAGGTGTTTTCAGGGAATGTTGCCATAATATCACACATAAAACTGCAGCAGCCTATAACAAGACTCCACTAGAAGGGGATTTAAATGCATATAGGAGGCATACAGAAAATGGCCACAATCCTCCCAGAAGTTAACAACTGCTCCAACACACTGATCCAATCAAGATTAAACAAAAATGTCAACAATTCACTTGCAAAAGTTTGCAGGGTTTCCTCTGGTAACATTTCTGTGGGGCAGCCCGTCTCCCTAAGGAAGTATGCTGCCATGCCTATGATAGATTAATTTAAGAAAAATTAAATATGAAAGAAACGCTCCACAAGCGTGCACACAAACAACGCGTGTGACTGTCATCCACGTGAAGGCGCCCCGTCCGCCCGGCGCCCGTTTCTGCAGGCAGAGCGTGTCTGAGCTTATTAAAGTACTTTAAATGTGGAAAAAAGTACAAGAGATAAGCAGTGGAGGAATTTATGGTGGTTTTAACCTGCTGGTAACTGGAACAACAATGATGAGTCGCTTAGCTAACAGGTCTGGTTAGGCTTCATTGCAAGGAAAGGCAAGAGTGACTGATGAATCACTGACATTTTTGTATGTTTGTCACACTTAAATGTTTCAGATCATCAAACAAATTTAAATATTAGACAAAGATAACACAAGTAAACACAAAATTATTATTATTATTATTATTATTATTATTATTATTATTATTATTATTATTAAGGGGGAAAAAATCCAAACCTATATGGCCCTGTGTGAAAAACTGGCCCCCTAAACCTAATAACTTCATACAGTGTGTCAGCCCCATAGAGGGGCTGACACACTGTATGACGGATTACCTGAACTTCTGTACAGACGTGGTTTCCCCTGTCAAGACTGTCCGTTGCTACCCTAATAACAAGCCATGGGTAACACGGAAAGTCAAAATGGTCCTCAACAAGAAGAAGGCTGCTTTTAGGAGCAGAGACAGGGAGGCCATGAAGGCAGCACAGCAGGAGGTGAAATACTGTGTGAAGGAAGCCAAGGACAGCTATAGGAGCAAGGTGGAGCAGAAGCTGAGGGAAAACAACATGAAGGAGGTCTGAAAAGGTGTGAGGACCATCACAGGTCTCAACACAAAGACCAGAGTTGTTGAGGGGACAATAGAGAGGGCAAATGAACTGAATGATTTTTTCAACAGGTTCAACCAGCCTTTGCCCTTTGCCCTTGCCCCTCCCACCCCCGCCCTCATTACAGCCACGCCCCCCCTCCCCTCCACACACCTCCCCCCAAATATTGCAAACCCCCCCTCCTCCTCTACATCAGTATGGCCCTTGCCATTTATTACCACAGAACAGGTCAGAGGGCAGCTGAGGAAGCTCCGACTCAGGAAAGCTGCAGGCCCGGACAAAGTGTGTCCAAGAGTATTGAAGATCTGCGCTGCAGAACTGGGGGAACCACTACAGCGGATCTTCAACCTCAGCCTGGAGATTGGGAGAGTGCCCACTCTTTGGAAGACATCCCGCATCGTTCCAGTTCTGAAAAAGAACCGGCCCAGCAAGCTGAATGACTACCGACCAGTGGCACTCACCTCACATCTGATGAAGACGTTGGAGCGGCTCTTCCTCAGCCTCCTCAGACCCCAGGTGCAACACGCCCAGGACCGCCTGCAGTTTGCGTACCAACCAGGTGTCAGTGTGGAGGATGCCATCCTCTACCTGCTTCATCGAGCCCACTCCCATCTGGATAAGGGAAGTGGCACAGTGAGGATCCTCTTTTTGGATTTCTCCATTGTCTTCAATACCATTCGGCCCCCCTTGCTTCGGGATAAATTAAGCAAGATGGGAGTGGACTCCCACCTGGTGGACTGGATCTCCGACTACCTCACTGGCAGACCACAATATGTCAGGCTGAAGGATATTACGTCTGACACCGTTGTCTGCAGCACTGGAGCCCCCCAGGGCACAGTATTGGCCCCTCTTCTCTTCACCCTGTATACCTCGGACTTCTGCTACAACTCGGAGCTGTGTCATATTCAGAAGTATGCCGATGACACAGCCATTGTTGGGTGTATCAGGGATGATAGAGAGGAGGAGTATCAGAGACTGGTAGGGGACTTTGCTGCATGGTGCCACACTAACCACCTACAGCTCAACACCTCTAAGACGAAGGAGCTGGTTATTGATTTTGGAAGGTCTAGACCAAGACCTCAACCAGTCCTGTTAGAGGGAGCTGAGGTGGAGGTTGTGGATTCACACAAATATCTCGGGTTGTGGTTGGATAATAAATTGGATTGGACAACATACATTAGCCACTTGTTTGGGAAGACACAAAGTAGGACGTACTTCCTAAGGAGATTGCGGTCCTTCAACATCTGCAGCAAATTTCTGCAGATGTTTTACCAGCCTGTGGTTGCCAGCGTCCTCTTTTACTCCGTGGTGTGCTGGCGGGGTGGGGGGGGGGCGCAGTATATCCAAGAAGGATGCATCCAGACTGGATAAACTGATCAGGCGGGCCGGCTCTGTGGTCGGCGCGAAGCCGGACACCCTGGTGACGGTGGCAGAGATGAAGACTCTGGATAAACTGTTGGATATAATGGACAACGTCAGCCACCCTCTGCACACCGTCATCAGTGACCAGAGTAGCCTGTTCAGTGAAAGACTGCTCCTTCCCAAGTGTCGGACCAACAGGCTCAAGAACTCTTTTGTCCACCATGCCATCACACTCTATAACTCCTCACTTGGGGGGGGGGGGGGGTACATAGAGTACAGAGGACAGTAGGGCATTCATAGTGCAATAACCTTAACTTAACCACACTTGTACAAGCCATATTTGGCCTTGCATTTATATTGTGTATATTAAGTGTTTATTTTTTTCTTTTTTGCTTTTCTGATCTGTACGCTCCTTTTATGTGCTGCTGGAAATTTTAAATTTCCCAGAGGGAGTCATCCCAAAGGGATTAATAAAGTTAAGTCTAAGTCTAAGTCTAACTGGTTGGGCCACCCTTAACAGCAACAACTGCAATCAAGCATTTGCGATAACCGGCAATGAGTCTTTTACAGCACTGTGGAGGAATTTTGGCTCACTCATCTTTGCAGAACTGTTGTAATTCAGCCACATTGGAGGGTTTTCGAGCATGAACTGCCTTTTTAAGGTCATACCACAGCATCTCAATCAGATTCAGGTCAGGGTTTTGACTAGGCCACTCCAAAGTCTTCATTTTGTTTTTCTTAAGCCATTCAGAGCTGGACTTGCTGATGTGTTTTGGATCATTGTCCTGCTGCAGAACCCAAGTGTGCTTCAGCTTGAGGTCACAAACAGATGGCCGGACATTCTCCTTCAGGATTTTTTGGTAGACAGCAGAATTCATGGTTCCATTTACCACAGCAAGTCTTCCAGGTCCTGAAGCAGCAAAACAGCCCCAGACCATCACACCACCACCACCATATTTTACTGCTGGTATGATGTTCCTTTTCTGAAATGCTGTGTTACTTTTACTCCGGATGTAATGGGACACACACCTTCCAAAAAGTTCAACTTTTGTCTCGTCAGTCCACAGAGTATTTTCCCAAAAGTCTTGGGGATCATCAAGATGTTTTCTGGCAAAACTGAGATGAGCCTTTATGTTCTTTTTGCTCAGCAGTGGTTTTCATCTTGAAACTCTGCCATGCAGGCAATTTTTGCCCAGTCTCTTTCTTATGGTGGAATCATGAACACTGACCTTAACTGAGAAAAATGAGGCCTGCAGTTCTTTGGATGTTGTTGTGGGGTCTTTTGTGACCTCTTGGATGAGTCGTTGCTGCATTCTTGCAGTAATTTTGGTCGGCCCGCCACTCCTGAGAAGGTTCACCATTTTTCCATGTTTACGCCATTTGTGGATAATAGCTCTCACTGTGGTTTGCTGGAGTCCCAAAGCTTTAGAAATGGCTTTATAACCTTTTCCAGACTGATAGAGCTCAATTACTTTGTTTCTCATTTGTTCCTGAATTTCTTTGGATCACAGCATGATGTCTAGCTTTTGAGGATCTTTTGTTCTTCTTCACTTTGTCAGGCAGGTCCTATTTAAGTGATTTCTTGATTGAGACCAGGTGTGGCAGTAATCACGTCTGGGTGTGGCTAGAGAAATTGAACTCAGCTTTCCAAAGATGTGATAAACCATATTTATGTTTTAACAGGGGGGCAATCACTTTTTCACACAGGGCCATGTAGGTTTGGATCTTTTTTTACCCTTAATAATAAACACCTTCATTTAAAAATTGCATTTTGTGTTTACTTGTGTTATCTTTGTCTAATATTTAAATTTGGTTGATGATCTGAAACATTTAAGTGTGACAAATACAAAAAAATGAGAAATCAGGAAGGGGGCAAACACTTTTTCATACCACTGTATATAGCAATATTATAACAGAAATAACTGCATATTTGGTCATTTAAGTGAATTTATTTCTTTAAATATAATTTTAATATTTATATTTCTTTGAATTTAGAGTTAAAGTTATTGTTCTGTTCTGGCTCTACCAAATTATGGTCAAAAGTTTAAATTGTATGAGGAAAAAAGTAGAAAATTTGCCACATTCTGTTTCAAATTTATTTAAAAAACCAGTAATTTTTAAATCATCTACTTTTGTCCATCAGACAGGCCTCTTCACTGTCCAGTTTTAAAACTCCTCTTAAAACCCATTTTTATTCTCTGGCTTCCGGTTCCGGCGCCACACGAGATGGCTGCCTTTTGCAACAGCGGCTCAATTCTGAGTCTTTTTATCTTCCTTCTTCTTTCTGATCCGGTGATAACTTTCTGATCCGGCACACCTTTCACTCTATATATATCACGGACACACAGATCGCCCCAAAGGTCTCCCGAGTCGGCGGACGGAGCCACTGTTTACAGCAGGAGAAGATACAGCAGGGAAGAGCTAGCTAGCACTCAACCGCCACCCCGGTGCTAATGGAGAAACTCAACATACCGGAGAACTGAAGCGAAAACGACGCGGGTGCCAGGCTGGAGTTTAGGCGGCGTGCAAGAAATATAAGACAGAATAATAAAGAGCGATGCAAGAACCAAGCAGACCGCCCGTAAATCTACTGGAGGAAAAGTCCCCCAGGAAGCAGCTGGCCACCAAGCTGCTCGGAAAAGCGCTCCGGCCACCGGCGGAGTGAAGAAGCCTCACCGTTACAGGCCCGGTACCGTGGCTCTGAGAGAGATCCGTCGCTGCCAGAAATCCACGGAGCTGCTCATCCGTAAGCTGCCCTTCCAGCGCCTGGTGAGGGAGATCGCTCAGGACTTCAAGACCGACCTGCGCTTCCAGAGCTCCGCCGTCACGGCTCTGCAGGAGGCCAGCGAGGCCTACCTGGTGGGTCTCTTCGAGGACACCAACCTGTGCGCCATCCACGCCAAGAGGGTCACCATCATGCCCAAAGACATCCAACTGGCCCGCCGCATCCGCAAAGAGAGAGCTTAGACTTTCTGCTGCACATCCATCAACCACAATGCTCAGCACTGTGTGCTACGATATATATATATATATATGTTTTTTCTAGACTTCTGACTTGTTGCTCTGAGTGTTGCTATCCCTGTGCTGTTGCAATCCTGGAATTTCCCCATTGTGGGACTAACAAAGGCTTATCTTATCTTATCTTATCTTATCTTATCTTATCTTATCTTAAATTTAGATACATTTAAAGAGAAAAGTAGAAAACTATAAGAAAATTGTTAGAAATTTTAGAGAAAAACCTCAAACCTTGAAGACTGAAGTCATTATTCAAGTTTTTAAGTAGGTGCTCTTTGTACCCTTAACTCAACTAGAAATTTTTGGTTGTCTGCTTTTAAATATTAATTTCACAGCACTGCTTTTACCTGAGTAGAATTTCTGGCTACTATACCCACTTCTGATCAAATAATTTAAGTATGCATGAGTAAATTACTGTTATGAATGTTTTTTCCTTCCCTTTCCTACTCTTCGTCAATGGAAAAAAGAAACACTCTGTGGCGGTTTGGGGAAAACCCCCACAAACAGACTAAGGACAGACAGCTTGCTACTCCTGGTTTTTTCCGCTACACTACTGTGATAATGTTACCTTTCATGCATTGTGTTCATGTGTCCTGTCCTTACTGTGACCTAGTGACTCAGATCAATATGTAGATGTGCCTTTTGACCTCTTTGTTCTGCAGCTGGAGCAGAGTCTAGCAAATCTGCCTATTGTGATGTATGTCTCACAAATGCAAATGTCTCATGCCTGTTCTGCAGTCCCTTTGATCAGACCGACTACTGTGAATCTGCTTTGATGTATTGTTTGAGTTGGGTATAAATACTGCACAGGTTCTGTAACACATTCTCTCAATCTCACTTCAACCTCTGCTGCAGGACACAGACATTGTGTCCCTTCTCTGAGAGCCAGAGGATCCCGCTCCAGCCTGCACACACTTGGGCTGGAGAGGGGATCCCGTGACGGCGGTATGATTAATAAAACTCTACTTAAAACCTCCAACAATGCCGCTTTATTTCATGCCGCCGCACACTCGAATAAAAATACAAAAAGTACAAATTTTGGTTATTTATGAAAACCATGAAAAAAAAATCCTGCAGGACAAAACATGCCACTTGGTATTTTCTAACATGTTTGTACACCACCATAGACAGAGACAGAACCTGAATTAGACATGCTCAGAGAAGGAAAGATGAGACAGAAGAGAGGAGCCAAGGAGAGGACAGTGTTCAGGCAGAGGGTCCAGGAGAGGTGAGAGCAGAGGGAGGAGAGAAGGATGACACCAGTAAAAAGTCCAAACACAGGACATCTGGGCGGGACTCCAACTAGCCCAGTATGCCAACATTCAAGCCTTGGTTGTACAATACTTCAAATGGTAAGTTCCATTATGCAATATTACTGTGCAAAATTTAAAAAATAAAAAGAAATAGTGTAAAATTAACATATTCCAGTTACAATTGTGTCATGTGTTTTCTGCCCCCCCAGAAAAATATGTTGCCACTGCGCCAAGGTCTTTAAGCCTGAGAAAACACTGGTTTGTCATATATCTTTTATTATACAACAGTTACTTCCGACCGAGTAATCTGATTGAACAACAGATTCTAGGCATGACTATATTCCCCGATAACCGCACTCAGATGTTTCACCGAATATGTATCACTTTGCTTCAGCTGTGTTCTGATAATCTTTAAATTATAGATAATGTCAGTGACTTCTTATACGTCAGAATTGTAATACTGTGTTAGATACCTTAATTTCCACCGTGAGGCGCTGTTTGAAAAGAGACAGTCCTAAAAGTCCAACCTTGTCTGAACCAGGAGTGCCACTCTAGTCAAAGTCTGGCTAGATATTTCACACCTGTCTGCAACAAAATCGACAAGCTAGAGTTGGATTTATTGTCTCGATCAGCCAACCATAATACCTTGGTGGTATTGCGACAAAGCTAAATCACCTTTAGCCTCTAACCGACAGCTGCGTTAGTTCGGTCGTTTAAGCCCAATTTATGCCTTTGCGTCAAACTGATGCAGAGGTCATGGACCCAATAAAGTAGCTACGTCGTACCGCAATGTATAGCCTGACATGCACCTCTCCAGAAATGTAACAGTGGGGGAATGGATGACAAAATGGACAAAATGAGGTTGTATGTACCACTGAATGTACTAAGCGTAACAATCTTGCACAATAAAAATCGTCCCCTCCAATATACAACTAGGCCAATAACAATCATTACTGAGGGTGGCAAGAACACTGTGATTCAAATACAAAATATACTGTCTGGGTACATATTCATATTCTGCAGGGTAATTTAACAAACCGTAATGCTGTTTATACCGTCTAGCTGCAATGCTCCTGCACTGTGTATATATCTCTGTACATATGTATATTCATCTACTGCTTTGGCGAACCAGTTCTTATTATCTTATTAACTAATGCTCTGAGTGCTGCTATCCCTTTGCTGCTGTAATCCTGGAATTTCCCCATTGTGGGACTAATAAAGACTTATCTTATCTAATCTACCATCCCGATCAGGTGGACTGGTATATACAGTGGGGAAAATAAGTATTACACATGTCAACATTTTTCTCATTAAACACATTTCTGATGGAGCCATTGACCTGAGATTTCACCAGATATTAGTAACAACCTAAGTAATCCATACATACAAAGAAATCAAGGCAACTGTGTTTACAAAACAAGTTCTATTTAATAAAGTGAAATGGCACAGGGAAGAAGTATTGAACACAGTGAAATTAATTTAATATTTAGTAGAAAAGCCTTTGTTGGTAATAACAGCTTCCAGACGCCTCCCGTATGGAGAAACGAGGCGCAGGCATTGCTCAGGAGTGATTTTAGCCCATTCTTCCACACAAACTGTCTTTGGGCGTCTTCTATGAAGTCTGATCTTCTGTTCGTTCCATAGATTTTCAATTGGATTCAAGTCAGGTGACTGACTGGGCCATTCTAGCAACTTTATTTTCCCTCTCTGGAGCCAGTTGAGAGTTTCCTTGGATGTGTGTTTGGGATCACTGTCTCAGCTTCAGCATCTTGGCAGATGGCAACAGGTTCTTATCAAGGATGTCTCTGTACATTTGACCAGTCATCGTTCCTTCAATTATATGAAGTCTGCCTGTACCATATGCTGAAAAACACTCCACACTATGATGCTCCCACCTCCAAACGTCACTGTTGGCATGGTGTTTTGGGGCTGATGTGCAGTGCCATTTCTCCTCCAAACATGCTGTGCATTGTGGCATCCAAAAAGTTCAATTTTGGTCTCATCTGACCAGACTATATTCTCCCAGTATTTTACTGGCTTACCCAAATGTTGTGCAGCAAACTTTAAACAAGCTTCAGCATGCTTTTTCTTCAGCAATGGAGTCTTGCGAGGTGAGTGGACATAGAGCTCATGTCGGTTGAGTGCATTACTTATTGCAAAGGTCTAGAGAGAGCTCTTTACTTCTAACCATCATGAGTTTTTTGTGGTGTGACAATCTGATATTCACAGACCTTTTTATAGGCTATCAGTCAGGACTTAACCGGCTGAAATTAATTTGCACTGGTGGGGGATGTGATGGCTTCCAAAATTCTGATGGATTTCAGCTGGTTTCTTGGCTTTCTATGCCTTTTGCACCTTTTTTCTTCATGTCTTCAATACTTATTCCCTGTGTCATTCCACTTTATTAACTATAACTTCTTTTGTGAACACAGCTGCCTTGATTTCTTTGTATGTATGGATTACTTGAGTTGTTACTGATATCTGGTGAAAATCTCAGGTCAATGGCTCCATCAGAAATGTGCTTAATGAGAAAAATGCTGATGTGTTCAATAGTTATTTTCCTCGCTGTATATAAACATTGACTTCTGCATTGGACAATATTTAATTTCGTTAAATGTGTGTGAAATGACAATAGACCTATGCTTTTTTATATTATGCCCATTGGTTTGCTTAGCAACAGTTAATTGGGTACATTTGGAAGGGACTACTTTTCTTGGCGGAGTAAAATAACTGGTTAAATACACAAAATGCCTAATATTTTGTCCTGTATTGCTGTCCTTTAATAAACTGCGTCCGTGGAACTGTTGTATAAAAGCAATATTACAGTTGGGGTCATGAGTATATCACTACCATCTTGAGTGTAATGTTGCTTAACTATTGCTGTTGTTTTGACTTTGCTAAACATACTTCAAGGATGTAACTTTTGATCACAGAACAATGATACAAAGATAAGCAATTGATTTGGTGGCTTTTTTATGAACGAACTATTAATCAGGAATTGAACATCAACCTCTAACAACAGCATATTTTAAAAATCATTTAAATGTACATACATTTTTGTAACACATTGCCTGTGTTATTTAAATGGCCTTTCTGCTGCTCATAATATCTTATTTAGTCTTTATTCAGTACATAAAAGCTTTTACATCCGTTTCTGTAAACACCAGGCATTAGATAGCTGTTTACTTACGCTTTGTCAAAATGGGTTTCCTCATAAAAACATGTTCCCTCTGGCAATGTGTCTTTGCCTTGATTTCACGGCATGGTGTGAAATAATAAAATTTCTATTTCTGTGGGATGTTTTCACATCATTGGCTTCTGACATGGTAAATACATTTTTGAAATATTTCCCAGATTATAAAAGCAGACAGTAGACAATTTACCTGTTGTATGACCATGCTTTTATTCCAAACCGGGGGTGCATTACGTGCATAGAATTAACTGAATGCATTTCAGCTTTAATATCTCCTATGCTAAAATATGATGGTGTGCCCAAAGAAACACTGTTCATGTAACGATTTTTTTTTTTTTAAACTAGAAACAGCCAGTCAGTGAAGTAGCTCATTCTGGCCACATAAACACAAAGACACAAAGAGACTTTACTTTCTTGCTCTGTTTTTTTGTGTATACAGCCTCGGCCTACTCAAAGGTGAAATGACACATACTGCTACTGCATGCCGTGACCCTTGGCCTTCACCTTGAGCACAACCTGCAAACTCACCTGAGGATCAGTGTGTGAGTTTGGTCACCATCCAGGCAATTGCCAAGAAGGGGTAGTAATTGTCACAAATTTAAGGAACATAAATATTTTAACAACTACAGCTAGATATCTGTAAGCTTAAAGTTTTAACCTTCTGAAATGCATCTATTGGTCATGTGATTATTGAAAAAATATCAAAACACTCACTTCTCTTACAAAAAAAACAAAAAAACAAAGCAAAACATAACAGCCCTTATCTCATTTTTCGCTCCAAAAAACCGTTTTGACTTTTTCAGTTATTTTCCGCTATGTCAAGAAATGGGAAACATCACTAAAAGGTAAACATCACTAGCCTTGAAACCTGCCAGCTGCTTTATTACTGGAGAGCCTAGCTGTCTGTCATGTAGATGGGCGGGGAGCGAAAGGTGTTAGCTTAAGAGCTAACAGCGGTACTAGGAGGCTCACTTACCAAGCGTAGTCTATATTGTTATTTTCTTTAGATTTCATTCACCCAAATAGGCAGCACTGTTTCCGCCTGATTCATTAATCCAAAGTCGATATCTTGCATCATTCTGGCTTATTTTGTTATATTTTCGCTGCTACATCATTAGCACCGCTAGCACCACCAAGGCACCTAGCTGAAGCTAGCAGTTTAGCCACTAGTCTTGGCTCATTCATGAATGGTTCTGTGCTTACTGTACTCCAGGTCATGTCCTATTGCCCACTGAAACTACACACCCTTCCCCACCACTGACGCATTATTTCATTCATCCTTTTAGATAAATTTGTTTTAGTCGGCTCAGGCTGGATCCGAGCTAGCCAGCTAATGATAGCCATAGTGATTGGGGGGCGGGGGGGGGGGGATGAATGAGCATGCACTGGAACAAGCCATTCTCAGAAAGACTGGAAAAGAAGAAAAAACTGTTTTGTTGCAATAATTAATTAAGAAAATTTGACCAAAGTACATCACAAACATTTCATTAAGACATGTGTGAGCTGTTAAAATGCGGAAAAAGTGTGATGACCCCGTTAAAAAACAGTGGCTTTTACAAAAACGTATCCATTCCTTTGTGAAAAAAAAAGGACTCTTAGGGGCAGATTTACCAAGGCGCATTTTAGACAGAGCACCTAAGGGAGTGGCCAATTTTTGCCAGTGATCTACTAACAACTCGCAAAATTATGAACACAGATGCAGACACTTCATTTCAATAATGACCACCCATCCACCAAGAGCACCGCAAAATTGCACACAGGCACAGCTGAAGAGTCTCCATCAGACCATGACGGTTCTAGTGTTAATAAAATAAACATGTTGGTCAAATAATCAATTTTTTCATGAGTAGTCTGTTTTTAAATTAGATACAAGTACTTCATTCATACATACTAAACAAAAGAGTCTGCCATGTTAAATGAAAATCTAAATTTTTAAACGTAATGAACAAAAATAAACTATTTTAGTGGGGTTTGCACTTAAACAAATGCTTAAAAAAAAGCTTTATATATTATGGTCCTCCAAACTGCCTGCGCCTGTGTTGATGACCCGCTTGGTTTTATTATGTGAATAACTTTGTTTTAACAAAATCTACAGGTCTCCCCGTTCACAACTTTTTATAAATGCCATTGAGTTACGATGTTGCAATTTCAGGCATATGGATCTGTGCACTCTTTTTGTTCATAATCCCATTGTTGTTTTCCTCCTATATTGTGTATCCTGAACTGGGAGAGAGAAATAGAGAGAAGAGGGAACCGAATTACCATTTTATGCACAGCACAAGAAATACTGTAAATATAGAAATATGGATAGAGAAAAAAAATGAAGAAAATTGGCAATGTGGAAGATTTTGCTTCAAGAATGAGGGGGAGCTGACAGGAGAGGAAAACTCGGCTGACACCATCTGTATGTCCACTGCAGGTAGAAAGGGCTCCTATATCTTATTTCATGGACCCAAAAACATGTAGTATGCTATATATAGTATAAACAAATAAAAAAAATTTTAAAAAACCTGTCGGATGATGTCCAGTTCAGCATAACATTGGTCTCTGTGAGACTGCTGATATTCGTATAATCTTTCTGACATGCCAAATAAAGTCACGCACAGAGAGAAGCTTCTGTCTCTTTGGTCACATGCCCTCTGTTCTCGCAGGTGTCTCAGCACCAGCGAATGCTATCATGTTAGGCACAGATGAATTAAGACAAGCTTTTTTGGGGCGTTAAATCCTGGCGCATTTAGTAGGAAACTGACAACAGCAAACCTTAATAAATCACCTTGTGCCAGTCATTTAAATACTCCCCTCCCTCAAATTTGCGCTTTGACATGACAAAAATACATATGCAATGAGGCCAGGTGCAAAATTAACATAGTCCACACCTTTCCACCGCTAATTCTGCCCTGCGCCCTTTAGTAAATCTCAGCAGTAGTTTTTTAACACCAAAACAGGGTTTTGCGATGGCGTAGCACTTTAGTAAATCTGCCCCCTAGTATCATTTTCCTCATCACTATTTTAACAAACTGGACCCCAAATTATTCCAAAACAAATCATCCTAATCTACATAGTACAGACTCAGGAGGAGTTGTATCATGGTTGCTGACAAGAGCATTCTATATTTTTAAGTCTATCTCAGCCAGCATCCTCCTCAGCACACTGCACCAACGCTAAAAGTGGACAGACTGACCGCAGGCAGCAAAAGCCGCAAGACAAGACAGGACGGACAGAGAGCAAATGCAGAAAGTGGGTCAGCATCATGTCTTGTCAAGACTAATGAAAATTTCCCAAGCTATTCTGGAAGTCAAAGTTGACTGATAATTCACTTTTATACTGCTCCTCTTTTGTCAAAGCCACGGGCAACTTTCTGGACAAACAAAGGTGAGTCACTGAGCATCTGGAACAAAGCAGCGCAGTCATAGAGAAAGTGGGGAGACAACAGGTTTTACATATCCTTTGAATAGAGGAACAGGGTTTATCGTGATGAGTGTGACTAGGAATGAGCCTCTGTCACAAGAGGGAAGAGTAAGCGTTTCTGATTTCCTCACATTGCACAAAGCATAAGGGTGCAGCTTTTGTATAGTATGAGGACAGTATATAGGGTTCATAAAAGAAGAAGGACATGATCACAATACGCATTAATATGAACCAAAGAGATGAAAAAGACAAGATAAAGAAAAGCAGGGAAATGGAGATTGTGAGGATGGGAGGAGAGGATAGAGAGGGAAAGCAGAGAGAGAGAGAGAGAGAGAGAGAGAACACCAGAAAGAGCAAGCCTGGGAGCACTGAGTTGCTATGACGTTGGGCCCGAAGTGACGTCAAAGCGAGCCACTCATACATCACCCTGCCACTGAGGGGCAGGGCTATGAGGCATTGCCCGCTCCACACTGGCCCTACAGACGAGGATGAGATTATGGAAATTTGGGAGGCAGAAAACAGTATGAGCAGAGCAACAGCATAGAATAAAGAGAGGTAGAGATGTGAAAGGTAGAAAAATTAAAAAGGACATGAGAAGGACGGCGGGTGGGTTTACAGAAATAAAACAGGAAAAAGGCACAAGAAAAAACAAAGGTTGGGATCACTTGAGAACAGCCTAAAATAGACCACACTCCACTGCTTATCCTGACACTTCCACTATACACTACTATTTATTCATAATGTAACTACTGACCTTGACTTGAAGCATATAAATGACCCCATGTTACCTCTCCCACCTTCCTGTTTTTTTAAAGGCGAATTCTTCTATCCTGATCCAGCCCCTGCAGCACTACTGCATTCTGCTATAACAAGGCATTAAGCTAAAACACAGATAAATCTCAGCTGACATTAGAATGCTGTTTGTGGATCCATGTCCTTTATTATAGTTAATTATCTATTTTTAACCTTCATCATTTTGTTGCCTTTTATGTTTTGAGGTTTTCTAATGATGTTTTTTTGCCCTAATATTTGCTATTATTAATGTGAGATGCACTCTGATGCAAGCATAGGAAAGTGTAGCACACAGAGACCCACACGGTATGCAGGTGTGGGCAGGTGGAAAATTTTAAACACACACTACATGTGCTATACTTGTATATACACTTGCAATTAAGCATGACCACCTCTACCCACTTGCATCTCTTCTGTATCACAGGTGGACAGGGGTATTCACAGGTGCAGTTTGTGCGGCTGAGCTCTTTTACATTGTGTTATTGCATGTAATATGTTTGGCTTATGAAATTTTAGGGCCATATTATGACAACCTAGTTAACAGTCTATTTTCTAAGGTGCAGAGGGAAAGGGAAAAAATAGCAGTTAATAATATGCTGTTGATTTTAGATCTGCTTTTTGTTGATCAAAGGTGCACTGACAGAGAATGTGCCATAATACAAACACACCGAGCTTTGCGCCGAGCCTCACCCACTTCAAATGAGTCCCCTCCTACAAGCGTAAATCACGTGCACAGTCAGTCAGTATTTAGGTGGTGAGGGCACACAGCTGAAAAACAGAAAATGCAGTGACAGAAACTAACTAACGCACCGGCACAAGGCACAAGCATGGCACAAATGCTCACTTTAGATTGTCATAATAGGACTCTATAGAATGTGGATGGGGGAAATAATCATTTTGATTTCATTAATCATTTCTTACTTATATTTCAAATTAAAAGGATAGAGAACAAGTCATATAGTGATGAGAACCTTACTGTAAATTTACATTATTTTTTAGGGTGTAGCCTTCACTGTATCTTATAGCTATACTGTATTTTGTTACAGCACTTTTTTACTTACCATTTCCAGCAGACTAATAGTTGCAGTCATAGTAGCAGTTGTAGTAGTAGTAGTAGTAGCAGCAGTAGTAGTAGTATTGTTGAGCTGCATGGGCAGTGATTGAATCAGACAACAAACCTCAGCACTAAACCGTACCACACAACTAAGTGATATAAACTGCAGGCTGCAACAGCTCTCTGGGTGCAAGTCTTGAGATTTCTAGCTATACAGATACACATCCTGTGGCACTAAAGAGATCCCACAACTTATTTGTGTTAATTGTTTTCCTTTTTCTCTGCACGAGCACTCAGGCTGCAACTGATACATCACTGCCAAAGAAAGCGAAGAAGCAATGAGAATCAGGTTAGCGTTAAAAAGACCCACAAAACTGATGCTGTAATATACATACTAAAAACATGAGTAAAACACACAAATGCCCTCCTCAGTCACCTACACAAATCCCCCTCCAAACAAACAACAACAACAACAACAAAAAAATTAAATAAAAGCCGGGACAGCTTGTGATTCATTTGTTTAACATAGTCCTTGTATGAATAATCCTCCCCTGACACATTTGATTTATTATGCAGGCAAACAATTAAACTGTGTTGGGGCCACGGCATTTGTCGCTGCCTCAGCTTCCACACACTCTGGAAAAGCATTGTGATGCAACCCCACATACACACATCATAGCCCCCTACATCCATTACGCTCCGTGTTCCTAAGATTCATCTGGATGACATTTTTGACAAAGACCATTTGCTGAGGTGCACAGTTCAACGCCGGAGTAATCACCATCCAGATTAAAAATGTTGTAATTGAGATGTGTTTGCAGAGGTTGAAAGCAAACAACTGAGTGGCAAAGGTGGTTAGAAAAAAAAGAAACTAGTCTCCCTCACTAACTTAGATTACCAGAGTCTTTGCTTTGTGAGAAATACTACTCTGGATCTGAGCCAGCAGTGTGATACACAATGAAGACTGTATGCTCCCTATGATATGTGGATAATGTTGATTGTTGGCTGTTGGAGTTCCACCATCTAGTCGAGTGTTCATAACCTTGGATATTATTTCATTTTAGCAGGGCAATTCTCTCCGTTGCTACTGCGCATCCACTCAGAGACAAATGTGCAAATGTAAAAAGCAAATGAAAGCGGTTTGAAAATCCTCCAGCTGCAGATGTTGAAGGAAGAAAGTGCACAATGGGACGGTGAGCTGAGACTGAGCGAGAGTGTAAAGGGGGTAAACTAAGAGCGGGAAAATTGTTAAGTCAGCAAGAACAGCTTGTGGTCGATCCCGCATGCAAAGCTTATGAGAGAAAAATGAGAGATGTGGACAAAGGGGGGAAGAGGCGGAATCGAAAGCGACAGGAGAAGGGAAGAGAACAGAAAGAGTGTGACGGAAGAGAGAGAGGTAGGTGAAAGAATTTTAAAGATGGACGGGTGCTGTATACATCTATAACTGTACATTGGGAAATAAATATAAGACTATTCACCTTATGTGACAGAACTACTGCAGATGTTTCTACATCCTGAACATATTGAATGGGAAATGCATTTGTTTCAGGTGCTGAGGAGTTTCAAAGTCTCATTTATATGAGTATGAGAGTGCAGCGTCTTAACACAAGTTGTGACTCCAACGCAAAGCCAGTTAAGGGATTATGTTCCAACAGGTGCTAAACACAGCAGGGAGTAGAGATGGATATTGTCAGTGATTCCATTTGATTTGGTTAGTTTAATGTACCTTAAAGAAGCATTATGATGCATAAAACTATGAGTAAACAGTTATGACCCATCAGTCACACTTCTTTGATATTTTTTAACACAAACTATTTCATCTGCACTGTTGTAGAACAGGTTTTTAAAAATTATGGCGGCTGCCAGTGGTATCCCTCAGCCCGCTGACATTAAGAACACAGGCTGGCTGAATTTTTGTGCCCTACAAAATAGAAATCGTCCCATATTTTTCATAGATACAACTGTGGGATCAATATGAATAGCCTACATCATGTCAATGACAAGTAAAGACATTTACAAGGTTTTGAGAGTTGACCTCTGACCTATAGACCTGAGGTCAAGGTCACCAAAATTCAAACAAAATTCATCCCAGATTTTTTAAAGCTAGAACTATAGTATCAACGTGAAACATGTGCATCATTTCCTTCCTGAGTTATCATGTTTACAATGTTTTGGGAAAAATGGACCTGTGAACTTGACATTGAGTTCAATGACATCCAAGTTCAAACTCTTCCTAGATTTGCCATAGACACAACTAGAAAATTCCAAACAGGAATGTCTTGAGCATGTGTCCATGTGACTACCTGCTGGTTGTGTCTTTAACCTGCGAGAACCTACTAAAAAAAATCATCAAAATTAACAGAATTGGAATGAAAATCAAAAACATTGACCTTTGACTTCAGACCCACAGCTGTTGGTCAGGAGCCCAAGGTCAACCTGTGTACTAAGTTTGGTGACCCTAGCTTTCTTTGTTGTAGAACTGCAGTTTATATGGCATTTTGACCTTGACCTTTGACCTTTTGATCCCCAAGCCATAGTCACAGTTCAGGATCACAGGGTGAAGCTGTGTACCAAGTTTGGTGACCCTAGCTTTACTCATCCTATAGTAATGGGACATAGGGGATACTAATCTTGACCTTTGGACCCCAAACACATAGTCAGAGGTCAGGGTCTAACCCATCAAAGATATGTCAGTCATGTGCAAGTGAGCGTTCGTCCCTCCCGTCCTGTTGAACTTTCCCCTAGTACCGCAGGCAACCAGCTCACCTGCGGGATTGGACACACCTGTCGCCTCTTCCCTGCCAGCGCTTAAATAGACCATCTCTTCAACGCCCCGCCGCTGGCTCGCTGGGTAAACTGCCTGCTTCCGCGAGTAAGTGTTGGTGTTTTTTAAGAGAGAAATATTCACTCACGTTTCCTCTCCTTTTTTCTCTTTCAGGTTGCTTTCTTCTCTTTCAGTGCGGTGTGCTCCTGGGGATTGTTGTGTGGTCACCTGCCCCATCATCCTCTCTCCACCTCAGCTTCCTCACTCCACCCGGTCAGACCACACTCAACCAACCCCCCCGACCAGCTTCATCCCGCTGGTTCATCTATTATTATTGGTGCTCTGTCGGGTTTTCTGCTCGGTTCATGTAAGTAGCCAATTAGACTTCCCCACGCTACCATTTCCCTGCTCTCAGTAATTTCTCTTGTCCTCCCCACAGGCTGCATCTCCCTCTGGTGAGTGACGATTTCTCTACTAGAATGTCTTGTTTAAAATTTCTCAATTAACTGTTTAAACTTGCTTCTCTGTGTCTAAGTGCATTCTCTGGTGTTGCTCCTTGCACGTGAGCTGTCCCTTCTATCTAACATGACAATGTCTTAGATACATGGATGGTATCGATTTGAGAAGCCTACATCATTTCTTTCTCTCATTCTCACCTACCACAAGGTAGATGTTTTTGACGCGGACGCCCATTCGCCCAGCGGGGTGACAACAATAAAGGCTGAAGGGGTGAAAACCGTCTGATAAGTGCATACTTAACTGGCTGGCATCAGCTCCCTGACATGGACTCACTGACAGAACAACCTACATAAATCCTTTTTTAACTCGACTTTCACAACCTATGAAAAAAACTGGTTCAATGTGAACTGAGCGGCAGTCTGGGCTACTCTACTTGGACTGATGCTCCCTCGACCCAGACCCCCGAATAAGCAGTAGAAGATGAATGGATGGAACAAAAAAAGCATAACTTTTTTTTTTTTTTAAGTTAGCGCTCACCTGGACAGTCTTTGCTGCAACACACAACAGAGGCACATGAAGCCTGGCACAAAAACTTAATTTTTTTTTAAGTCTGGGTGTTCCAAGTCAGTTTGCTGGAGCATTGCTGTCATACTATGTGGACATATGGACTGTAGATTACATTCAATGCATGTGTGAGAAATGCGGCTGTGTGGCAAACAGCTTCAGGGCCTGACGGCAAAGCAGAACACCCGAATTGCACAGCCGCGGCTAGACCAAAACATAGAACCACCAAAAACAGAAGGTAGAAATGTTTCTATATTTTATTAGAAGTTAAGTTAGTTAGTTAGTTAATTCCCTTCCTCAGCATGTGGGACACCAGGTGGTGTATAGGGGTGATGCCTATCTCCGTTTCTCTGACCCTAGGCCACACATCTACCGTGAGTAGTGAAAGCTACAGTGGGGGTCAGTCCTCTGGTCGCTCTTTGCGTTAACTTTCCTGTCCCCATTCTATTATGCTGAGCGCCAAGCTAGAAGGCGGAAAGTACCATTTTTTATATGGTCTTTGGTAGGTTAAAGTTTTAAAATTTTAGTAGAAGGCTAATATTTATTTTAGAAAAAAAGCTGCATCAAGATGCATCAAGAATCGATTCAGGCTCAAATCGTGAAGTGCCTAAAGATTCCCACCCTTAGTACAGTATTTACAAAAAATTTTTAATTGATAGCTTTATATTACATATATTATGTCAATATGCCATGTTCATGGAACTATAATACTTTTTTGTGTGTGCCAGTAATCACAGAGGCTTATTTAACATCCAGCATACCAAGCCACATTAACATTTACAAACGTAACATATAAGTTACGTCGTCCCTCTTCTGGGGTGACGCCTTGACCCAGTGGAGGAGATAGGAGAGAGGAGGATGGTGGCTAAGCTGTCATCTCTGCTGGAGTCCAAGTCCCACCCCATGCGGGACACACTGAATGCACTGAGCAGCTCATTTTGCGGTAGACTGTGTCATTCTAAGTGTTCGAGGGAGAGATTCCGCACATCCTTCCTACCTACAGTTGGGCTACCTACTGGGGGCGGCAGTGGCGCAGGTGTAGTGTGACCGACTACTGATCGGAGGGTCATGGGTTCGATTCCCACTCTGTCTGCTGTCCGCTTGTCGAAGTGTCCTTGAGCAAGACACTGAACCCCCAGTTGCTCCTGGTGGCCTGGTTAGCGCCTGTGTGTATGGCAGCTCTGCCGCCACCAGTGTGTGAATGCGTGTGTGAATGGGTGGATTGCAGGATCTGTAAAGCGCTTTGGTCATCCTAGATGAGAAGAAAAGCGCTATATAAGTGAACGCCATTTACCATTTACAGCTGTCAGACTTTATAACCTAACCAGGGCTGCTCATAGAGGTCATATTAAATGTACTAAACATAATAACTTTGCACAATAGAGATCGTCCCCTCCAATACACAACTAAGACAATAACAATTATTATTGAGGGTGGCAACAACACTGTTGATTCAAATGCGAAATATACTGTCCGGATACATATTCATATTCTGCAGGGTAATTTAACAAACTGTAATGCTGTTTATACCATCTAGCTCAGTGCTCCTGCACTGTGTATATAACTGTGTACATGTGTATATTTATTTACTGCTTTGGCTAACCAGTTCTTATCTGATTATCCTATTTACTATTGCTCTGAGTGCTGCTATCCCTTTGCTGCTGCAAGCCTGGAATTTCCTCACTGTGGGACTAATAAAGGCTTATCTTATCTTATAAGGTGTCATAAATCCCCTTTTCAGGGCTGAATTAAGGCACCAAACGCCGACTGTGAGTTTGCAAATTTAATAGTGGAAAAAACACAAATACACAAAGAAAACCCAACAAAACCAGTAGGAGCAGAAGGATACAGGAGAAGCCCAAAATAGCAACAGCTAAGGCGAGAGGAGTCGCCAGCTAAACCTGGAGAACTAGACGTAGAACACACGCTAAGAAAACACAGAGAAAAATAAAGAGGCACTTACGTCCGTTCATAGAGAGTCGGGTGCTGTGCCGGACAACAGTGCACACCCCCTTAAATAAGGTTAGAGACAAAATGAAACAGGTGGTAACAGGTGTGGGTCACCTGAGTAGGCAGGAGAAAACAAAGATACAATTTAGACCAGCTGGGGGTAATGAGAGAGCGGCTGAAGCTGACAGCTGAGAGGGGTGATGCCCATATGAAGGACAAAACCCGGAAACGGCCTTGACAGCTGTCGACTCAACAGTAAAGAACGAAAGAATACAACATCAACAAATGCAGACTGAAATATAAATGTAAATTAATACAAAATAAGAGTGTAACAAAACTAAAACATAAACAGGAAAATAGCAAACAGTACAAGAATACAGAAACCCAAAAGGCACAAAATATAACAAATATATAAATATAACGAAAAAGCCATGAGACCAAGCCTGGCGGAAACCTCCAGTGCTCGGCTCATGACATAAGGAGGGTAGTCATTTAAAAACACGGATAGCTTTACAGTTTTTCCGACTATATATATTGTAAGGGGCAATTACTATTCTACAAAGAGAACCAAGGTAGAGCTGTGTTTTCAGCCCATCTTAGAAACATTATGCAAATTCTATCAAGTCAATTTACATTCAGATAGAAGTGATGCAAATGAAGAACTTGAGAAATCCTAATACACGTCCAAACAATGTATTTAGAAAATACCAGAAGCTCCCCGACCTAGACAGCAGACTGCCTTTCCTTTTTCAAATGCAGCAAGAGAAATCTATAATAGAAATGAAACATGAACTCCACAACCGCACTTATCTCCAAGGGACACCTGTAATTCCTCTGCACACACTGGTCTGCCACAAATTCACCCCTACTATTGTCACTGGATTGCACATATTGAACATGGTGTCTATGAAGAGAAAGGGCTCAAAACATAAACAAGCACATAGTTCAAATAACGGCACACGCTATGCAGCCAATTCTAGTGAGAACTGGCAAAAAATTCCCATCATTTATGCTTTGCAAATGTATTTTTTTAACATATGTGCTTGTTACTGAACATAGAGGATGCAAAGAGAGAGCATGCAAAATTAGATGGTGTATATACCACTGTAAATAAATAAGCTATAAATGAAATAACTTTTACAATATATAGAAAAGATAAGTGCAATACTAAGAGAATAACTACAATGGTTTTCAAGACAATGGTAAGTTAGAGGTTTAATCACAATATAAGACAAATGTGGTTTAGCTCCACATCCAATGGGAAAAAAGGAGAAAGGGAGAAATGAGCGATAGGAAGAAAGACAAAAACACAACTGCAGGACCAGAAGCGTGTGACTGGTTTTCCTCCTGTCTATGAATAATGGATGTGGAAAACTAGAGCCAGTATATGCATTTAGATGGCTTCATGTATTATCCCTTTAAAGTGGTGGGAAAGAAAATGTTTTATTAGAATGCACTTAATGCCAAATTAGCCTCTGACACATTCACACTGCAATATCATGAGTTTTTGTTTTTATATAAGTTTCTATAGCAATAAATGGATTTCTTTATTTATATGAGCATACAAATGAATAACACACACAAAAGAAAGGTTAAAAAAGCTTTTACCAACCATTTGCAGCTATTCTCACAATACTTCCAAACAAAGCCAAACATACGTATGTATACTGTGTAAAACAAAACAAAAAAAAAAAAAATCAGTGGCCAATTACAAGCCAAGTGCTGCTAATGACAGGTGGAATGGTCAACATGAACAAATAAAGGCAACCTCCTTAAATGCAACTTTTCTTCTACTAAAACATTAACAAGTGGTTGTTTTTTTTAAAAAAAAGGTTACGGGAAATGTTGTGTTTGTATTAAGCTCTGATTAACATATCTACAGTACTAAAATATGAAAGCACTGCAGAAGCGCCATAGAGCGTGACACCACTTTATGCAAAAAAGGAGTCCAAGCAAAATACACTGCCACTCACATCTATGACCACAAATTCAATTTTTCCTAAACAATTTCAGTTCTCAATCACTGGTTTTAAGACTTCCGAAATAAGTGCTGTCCCATTTAGTCATAAAGAACAGAAAGCAGTAGGGGTGGGAATTATGAGTGACCTCACGATACGATAATTATCGCGATACTTGGTTCACGATGCAATACTATCATGAGTATTGCAATACCACATATTCCCGTCTCTCCATCAATGTCAAATTTTGTCCCCAAAGTACATCTGTCAATATGTTTTATATAAGTTTTCAGTCTTTTCAACTCACCACTGCCAATTTTGTTTTGGTGGCTGTCTAAGGGACTTTGTAACATTTATTAATCATTTTTAATAAAGTATCACGATACTGTGTATTTGAATCGATACAGTATCACCACCACAAAGTTTGACGATACTACAATGCATCGATTTTTCCCCCCATCCCTAGAAAGCAGCACTTAACAACAGACCAAGTGACACGTCACTAATGCAGCGTTTTCCCTGAATGATTCTATTTATCTAATCGATATCTTATAACACAGTGGTCTCAAATTTCAGTGTCTTGTAGAGAAAACCTGATGTCTGTCTTTTTACCATTTCTGCAAAAAACGGTTTTCTGTACTAGAGAGCTATTTCATGCAGCCTCCACCATACAAGGTCACGTCAAAGAAAACCTGTGTACAAACAATCATGGCGTATAATCAGTCTTAATATGTGATGTCAGGTGGATCCGCTATTAACCAATATTATTGCTCACGCCAGAAAAAAAAAATGAAGCTAACGTCACCAATCTTGGTACACAGATTGATGCTGGCACTAGCACCCATGGTTACAGTATGCTTCTTAGGTCAACAAGTCAAAAGTCAAGGTCATAGGGTTGACACGGGTCTGCATCTCTGTTGAGTGCAATTCTAATGTGAGTAAGTGTCTTATGTTGGTCATTCTATTTAATGCAATAGCCTGAACATTATCCTAGATCAAGCTGAATTCCACAGGCAACTGATGATGACAGCATAATGATTTTTGACAATAAATAGCAAATATCAGCTGCTATTTCAGTGAGTCTGTCAGTTTTACCAGGATCCTGCAGTAACTTCAAGCAACGCAGCTGAATTAACAGCAAGATCAAAAGGATCCTTTGAACTAATGTTTGAAAAATTATAGTTATCCAGCACAGGCAATTTGTTTTAGAAACAAACTACCCCTGAAATTCAAATCATGTTCAAATCGAAGCTTGACATCTTCTGCAGATGAGATAAATTATGACCCAAGTTAATAAAGGAAATATGGTGTGCACCCTCTTGGCACTGATATCAAAGCAATCTCTTCAGAGGTAGGATGGTGGGAGATTAGCAACTATTGGCCTCTAATATGTTACAATGTGCCAACCATGCAGAGTCTGGCTCTTCTTTCAAGGTCAGCTGCCTGTAATCTCCCACTAAAGCAAAAATCAGTGTATTGCTAGCCGTGCAGTACCACATTGATTGCCTGTACCACACATCATAAAATGGCAGGTGAACTTGACTGGTAAACAGAAGACAAGGGGAAGAAGGGGGATACTATCACACACAGATGACTGTACAGACTAATGATGATGGAATCTTCAGACTTATCCAGTCTGATGGATCAAGTTATCCATACTACACTCCCTGGTGGCATAACTCTGTTGTGTCTGGTTTACGACTAATTAGACACTCTTGGTACATTGTATGGTTGTCACTTTGCCAATAACCCATCAGACAAGGGCATCTTGCCAAGTGTCAAGCAGCATATAAAATATTAATCTGAGTGCTGTCCTTTGCTCTTTGATTAATGGCAGACACAAGGCGAAATATTCTCAATGCTTAAGTGGAAACTAACAGTGAACTAGCATGTGAATTCACACACACACACTCACACTGATGGCAGTGTGGTGCCACAGTCAGCAATAAAGGTGTCCTTCAACTGTAGACAGAGGTTTAGGGTTCCCCATGTTGCCAACCATCTGGCCCACTGGAGTATCTCTAAGCAAGAAGGTAATCCATAATGGTGTGGTGCTGCTTATAGTGAGGATCCTACAGGTCTCAGACAGACAGAAGACAGCTCAGGAAGCTAATCCTCAGGCATTTTATCGATAGAATGGATGTCGTCATACTTGACATTTGGGATGCTAAGGGTGTGGCCACCGTATCTGACGGACTGATGCATGCAGCTGTAGATTAAACACAATCTTACAACATAACTAATAATTTTGATAAAAAATGCATTTCCATTTTTCTGTATTTTAGTTTTTTTGCCGAGAGGTTTTCTTTACATTTATATCCCTTTGGTCTGGCAATATTAGAAATGGTGGGTTTTGGACTCCTTTGAGCAAAGTAATTTATTGAGATCATGTTGGTTTTGTTGAATTTGGTATTCACTGTGATTACATTTCAATTAGGGCAGCTCAGTGGTGCAGTGGTTAGCACTGTGGCAGCACAGCAAGAAGGTCATGGGTTCGATTCCACCTCTTTCCAATGGTGACCCTGCTGTGTGGAGTTTGCATGTTCTCCCTGTGTCTGTGTGGGTTTTCTCCGGGTACTCTGGTTTCCTCCCAGAGGCCAAAGACATGCAGGTTAAGTTAATTGGCATCAACTGGGGATTCTGAATTGTCCTTAGGTATGACTGTGAGAGTGAATGGTTGTCTGTCTCTCTGTGTTGGCCCTGCAACGGACTGGCGATCTGTCCAGGGTGTACCCTGGCTCTTGCCCAAAGATGATGGGATTGGCTCCACCCCCCCACCCCCCGACATGAAAAGGATTAAGTGGTTGAAGATGGATGTTTTAATGATGTAAGGTGACCCTGAATTGGGGTGGGAATCTCTAGCCACCTCATGATTAGATTTGAATACGATTCAGAGGGCTGTGGTGCGATTATAAAAATGATTCTTGTTGCATCTTTTTTTTTTTCTTATTCAGGATTTCTCTTTTTCTCACAGTGTAACTATTGTTAATATTTTGCAATTTTAATACAAGAAATATATGGAGAATACCACTTTTCAAGCCCCTAGAGGGTTTTTAGGCAACTCTCCTTCACTTTCCTTGTAAATACTTTACTGCACTTTTTTCTCCTATAAAATTTTTATCTGTAAATAAACTAATACTAATTTGTTACTTTCAAAGTATCTGTTGATTTACTTCAATTATTTTATGTTAATAAAACACATGGAATAGAGCTATGGCAAGGCAGCTAGAATGTTACATTTACTCTGCGTATCACTCACCACAGATGCTGCAGTACCTAGTTACTTCCTTTTCAGTTCTGGCTGAATTCCGGGCATTTAAAAATCGATTCTTTGACATTTTTGCATCCATTCAGAATCTTCCACATATTGCAATTTGATGGATCTAAAACAATCCCCCCTCACCACAAATCCTGAAATGCATCCATAAATGAAATGCATCATCACTGTTATTATTATTATTGTTATTATTAATAATCATTGATGGCATTTTCCAGTAATTTCTGGCAACTTAAAAAGTCAAACAACTGACACACAGCAAAAATAACCAGATTCTCAAAATGACCTTGAGTCATACTAAAAATTATTTAAAGGTCCTGTTCCCTGAAAAATTATGTTTTTGTACATTTTAACCTTTTGAAATGCGTCTCTTGGTCATGTGATTGTTAAAAAAAAACATCAAAACGTTCACTTCTCTTAAAAAAAACACAGCCTATATCAATTTTGTCCGTGAGGAGCCGGTGTAACTCTTCCAGGTTTGCTCCTGTACATCACAAAAAGGTAAACCCAGCCTTGATACCTGCCCACCACTCTATTACTGGTCAGCCTAATTGATCTAATCTAGCCCTATTTTCTGCTGAAGCTGTTGCATCTCTAAGAGAAAAGTGGCAAAAATTAATTTCTACAGGCATTCCAGAGGATTTTAGCTCAAACCCAACTTAGCTGCTAAAGCTGTTGTCTGAAAATACCTAAACATTTCAGATCTGGTACAGCCATGGTTGGGAGGGTCTGGGTGGTGGTTCGGCATGTGCGGCTACACAGCAAGTACGTTGGGTGGGCACAATCAAGCGAAATGGGCAAGGCACGGTACCAGCAGCCCACACCATCTCCCAGCTTCCCACACAGTGTAAGAGCTGGAAGCATTTTCGCTCTTCTCGTGTGCCCACCTGACAGTTGTGCTGCGTGGCTACATGTGTCAAATTGTTGTTCACACCCTCCATGATGATGGTAACATTAGATTTTAATTTTATAGGCATTAACTCTTCATTATGCTCTTTATCTGGTCAAACTTGGCATGTCTCATTTCAGTGTTTTGTCTACGTGGCGCCCCGTGAACATTCAAACTTCTGTCCCTGCAGTTGGTTATGCCTCTTCACTTGTGACTGGCTTTGCTACACGTATCAATGGCAAAGCTTTCACCCAATCAGATAAGGGGCTCAAGAATAACACTGATGATGCCTGAAACCCAGCGTTTTCTGGGAGAGCTCACACACTGGCTTTCTAGCTCTCAAGTTAAAGCACACAGAAATTATTTGTTTATTAAAATACAGATAGATGTGCATCATGATGTCAAAATTTCAAATTATTCCACAAAAAAGGCAATAAGTGGGACTTTTAAATTCCTGACATGAAAAAGTACCTAAAATGGTACAACATACTTTAATACCTGTGAGCAGAGGAAAAAAAGAGCTGCCATGGATGATTCTAAGTGACGTATTCAATTGGATTAAGCAGCTCAAGATACCAAAAATGATGCTTTTTCCATCTGAATGGAAAAAGGAATGCAAATCCACACAGGCAAATGTAACATGCACTTAAACAACAACACTCTTGATGACTCACATGTCCATCTGTGCAAAAATAAAAAAATGAGCGCCCATGACTCCAGCACAAACACCACGATACGCATTTGTGTGGCATCCGTGGATTATAACAGACATTTGAAGAAAGGAGGAAAAAGGACGGGGGAAGAGGCAGACAAACACATAATCACATCACACAGTAGACACGGGCTCTTGCTGAGGGGACTAATGCAAGCGCACTGTGCAAAGAAGGCAGTTGCATAAGTCAAGGGGATTGTCCCCGTTTGGTGATAATGCGTTTGTTTGTGGACAGGTGTCACACTGTGTGGAGGGCACAGGGGTCACATGACATTTTCTGTTTCATCACTGTGCGTTAGGCAAGTTGTACAGGTAGTGTGTGGAAGATGAGGAAAAAGGGAGCGAAGGAGCGAAAGGACAAAAAAGAAAGCGTGTCTTCCTCGCTCTGCTGCTAATCCTCTCTGTCGCCTCTCCGCCTCTCTTGCTCGTACCATCTCTGTCATTTTTATCTCTTTCTGTCTGATCTGCCTCTCTCCTTGCTTCATCCTTCCTGCTGTTCCATCACTCCTTCATGTGCCTGAAGCCAAACCATAGCACGAGTTTGTGCTGATATTGAACACTGTCACTGATGCCTCCCACATCCCATACCACACATTACATAGATTGGAAGAAGTGGGTACTGTACATGAATAATAATTAAATGAATGTGTTGGAAGTAATCGTGTCAATCAGTCAATCACCCAGGGTTTCCTCTGGTAACATTTCTGTGCGGTGGCCCGCCACCCTAAGGAAGTTTGCCACCGCGCCTATAATATATTAATTTAAGAAAAACTAAATATGAAAGAAATGCTCTGCAAGCGCGCACACAAACAACGAGTGTGACTGTCATCCGCGCGGAAGCGACCCGCCCGCCCAGCACCCGCATTACCGTTTCTGCAGGCAGAGCGTGTCTCTCTAGCGTTGCTGTCCGAGAGAAGCATGAGCTTATTAAAGTACTTTAAACGTGGAAAAAAGTACAAGAGGTAAACACTGGAGGAATTTATGGTGGTTTTAACCTGCTGGTAACCGGAACAACAATGAGGAGTCGCTTAGCTAACAGGTCTGGCTAGGCTTCATTGCAGGGAAAGGCAAGAGTGACTGAAGAATCGCTGAGGATTTACTTCACCAGCTACTTTAATATTAACTAATAATTTATGTTCATTATTATGTACATGGCAAGTTAAGATGACTGAAATTCACCAAGTCAGTGACTTTAATCCGTCAGCAGCCTTCAGACAAACTAAACGTGCCAACATTTGGATTTCAAAATAAGGGAGGTTTTTCCTGCTGTCTGGTTGGTGAGGAGATCTCTAAAAAACTATATAGAAATATTATAACAGAAATAACTGCATATTTGGTCATTTAAGTGAATTTATTTCTTTAAATATAATTTTAATAAATATATTTCTTTGAATTCAGAGTTAAAGTTATTGCTCTGTTCTGGCTCTACAAAATCTCACCCTTGGCCATGGGATCCCTGGTTCGATCCCAGCCCCTGACCAACAGTGATCTGTGTGGAGTTTGCATGTTCTCCCCGTGTCTTCGTGGGTTTACTCCGGGAGTTCTCCGGTTTCCTCCCACAGGCCAAAAACATGCAGGTTAGGTTAACTGGAGACTCTAAATGTGGCCCTAGGTGTGAATGTGTGTGTGAATGGTGAAGGGATAGCGCCGTACTGTGGCTGCTTCATCCATCCAAGTGGATGCTCTCAATTTCCCCTCTGGGGATCAATAAAGTATATAAAAAATTATGGTCAAAAGTTTAAATTATATGAGGGGAAACAGTAAAAAATTTGCCACATTCTGTTTCAAATTCATTAAAAATAAAAGTAATTTTATAATCATCTGCCTTTGTCCATCAGACAGGCCTCTTCACTGTCCAATTTTAAAACTCCTCTTAAAATCCATTTTTATTCTCTGGCTTTTGACCCAGTGTGAGACATGGATTTTATTTGTTCTTATTGTCTCTATTGTATGACTGTTGTTTTGTTTGTGCTGTTTTGTACTTTGGTTGTATTTTATTGTTTTTATATTTTATTTATCGTTGATGTACAGCACTTTGTGTCAACTGTCATTGTTTTTAAAGAGCTTTATAAATAAAGTTGGATTGGATTAAAAAAAAGGTAAACATTAGCCATAAAATAATCCACAAATTTATAATAGTCTCAAATGTACAAGAAAAGTCATAATTCTACAAGAGAAAATTACAAATTTGAGGAAAATGGTTGCAAATTTAGATAAATTTACAGAGATAAGTAGAAAACTATTGTCATGTACGGGGCTGTTGTTTCCTGCCCCGTTTCATGACCTGTGGCTATGGCCTCTGATTGCTGTTATCTTTTCCAGCTGGCAGATTATTGGTTCCTCTGCCAGTCCTCAGCCACAGCCCTCCTCTCACCTCTCTCTGCCAGGCACCTATCAGCTGATTGCCATCACCTGGGGTTTCATACACACACACACACACACACACTCACTGACTCCCGCCGCACACCTGTGTCTACTTGTCACTCATCAGCCTGCCTGGTATTTATTGGGTGACAGTGGGGGCATTCAGTGTTGCGGCATAAGTCTACACCACACAGTTCAGTCTGTAGTCACCGGCCTATGTTGATTCCCTGGAGCTGTTGGCACTCTTTCCCTTTGGACTACTTCGGTGTTGTTTCCCAGAGCCTGCTGAGCTCCGATGCCCTATGTACAGTAAGTCTCCCTCTTGTTTTCATTCGCCCTTCCTATCCGCTGCCCAGTTCTGTCCTGGGAGCGTGTGGGGCTTCCTCCCCTGCCAACTGAGCTTGGGCGTCCATCGTTTGTGTGCCAGACCCGTATTGATCTACTGAACATTTGCTTTGTATTTTGTGTATTTTTGAGTTCCCCCCTTTCTGTTAATAAACACGTCCTCTTCACCTGCATTTTGGGCTCAAACTAAAATTATTTGTTCCCTGCAAAGTTACACAGCGGACATGACAGTTATAAGAAAATTGTTGTAAATTTTTGGAGAAAAACCTCAAACCTGAAGACTGAAGTCAATTACTCAAGTTTTTAAGTAGGTGCTCTTTGTACCCTTGACTCAACTAGAAATTTTTGTTTGTTTACTTTTAATTATATAATTTCAAAGCACTGCCTTTACATGATACAATTTCTGGCTTACTATACCCACCTCTGATCCTTATAATTAAGTATGCATGGTAAATTACTGTTATAAATGTTTTTTTTTCCTCTTCTCTTTCCTATTCTTTGTCAATGGAAAGAAGAAACAGAAGAAAAACACAAAAAATACACATTTTGGTTATTTATGTAAACCATGAAAAAAATAATCCTGCAGGACAAAACATGACACTTGGTATTTTCTAGCCTGTTTCTATGCCACCACAGACAGAGAGAGAACCTGAATTAGAAAGGGCTCAGAGAGGGAAAGATGAGACAGAAGAAAGGAGCCAAGGAGAGGAAAGTGTTCAGGCAGAGGGTCCAGGAGAGGTGGGAGCAGAGGGAGGAGAGAAGGATGACACCAGTAAAAAGTCCAAACACAGGACATCTGGGTGAGACCCCAACTGGCCCAATATTCCAACATTCAAGTCTTGGTAGTGCAATACTTCAAATGGTAAGTTGTATTATGCAATATTACTGTGCAAAATTAAAAAAAAAGAAAAAGAAATAGTGTAAAATTAACATATTCCGGTTACAATCGTGTCATGTGTTTTCTGCCCCCCCCCCGGAAAAATATGTTGCCACCGCGCCAAGGTCTTTAAGCCAGAGGAAACACTGACATAGCAGCCATTAATCACATTTAGGGATATAGACATCATCAAGAAGACAAAAGCAGCAATCAGAATGGAGAAGAAAGGTGATCTGAATGACTTTGAACATGGTATGTTTTTTTTTTGTTTTTTTGTTTTTTTTTTGTTACTTATTTGTACCCGTAGGTAGACTTGGTTTGCAGTCTGGTGACAAGCCACCGGCTGCTGGTCGCTGCGTGCACGAGCGCCCTAAACCTACATGTTTTTGGTATGCGGGAGGAAACCGGAGAAATCCCGGAGTAAACCCGCGCAACACGGGGAGAACATGCAAACTCCACACAGCTCACTGTTGGTCGGGGGCTGGGATCGAACCCACGATCTCATGATCCCCGCGGTCCCCCGGCTGAGGGTAAAACTGTGCTGCCACAGTGCTAAACCACTGTGCCACCGTGCAGTGGCGCAGTGGTTTACCTATATAGTAAACACAGTGAACAATGAATGCGCAGGGTTGGGTTGGGTTGGTTGATATTGAGGTAGTCCAGGAGTTTACTGGAGCTGGTGTACTTGGTAACAGCCTTGGTTCCCTCAGGAACGGCGTGCTTGGCCAGCCTCCCGGGCAGCAGGGAGGCGCACTGCGGTCTGGATCTCCCTGGAGGTGATGATGGTGGAGCGCTTGTTGTAGTGGGCCAGACGAGAGGCTTGGAGGCGATGCGCTCAAATGATGTCCGTTGACAAAGGAGTTCATGCATGCTCATGCTTGGAGGAGATTACCGGTGTCAGGGTGGACCGGCTACAGTACCTTGTAAACGTAGATAGCATAACTCTCCTCCTGGTCTTCCTCTTCTTCTGCTCCTTATACCGGTGGTGCTGGTCACGGCTTTCTGGAGCCCTTCTTGGGCGCAGACTTGGCGGGCTCAGGCATCCTGATTTCTCCCTACTACTTTGCAGCAATGAATGACGCAGTGGTTTACCTATTCAAACTATATATATATATATATATATATATATATATATATATATATATATATATATATATATATATATATATATATATATATATTATATAGGATATACTGTATAAAGTATTGTTTAAATTATTGTTTAATTTAATTTAATTATTTCACTATAAATTTAATTATGAGGTTGACAGATAAAATAAAGTCATGAAGCACAGGAACCACGAAATAATTAAAGATACACACAGTGGGAGGGAAATAAAATCTTGAATAGAAAAAAAAAAGATGCATCAAGAATCGTTTTCAAATCAAAGTGGAGCCCCCTGAATCATAATGGAATCATGCATGGCCTAAAGATTTCCCAGTTCTGCTTATATGTCATTTTATATTCCCTCATGAGACACCTTGACTAAAGCCACCTTCAGCCTGCTCTTCCTATGTGGTCCTCCTGCATGTGGTCCTCAGCAAGCGGGATGCTGCTTGATCGGATTTAGATCGAGTGAGTCACTGAGCCAGTCGAGAATTTCTCATATATCCACCTTGAATACTCTCTGTTTGCTTTGCCCTCATGATAAGGATTTTCTCCTGTTGACTGATGAACAATATGAGCAGTTTGGATGGATTTGACTGACGATGAGTGCACAGATCGCATCACGTTGCTTGAATTGGCAGTGAAATTGTCTATAAATGTCAGTAAGTCAGTTTCATCAGCTGCCCTACATGCTCAGTACAAGCCAAGGTGCACAGATGAGGTGGAGCTTTGGGTCATAAAGCTAATTAAAGTTATTTTTCTCCCTCTGCACATCTCTGTTCTTGACTTTGATAGATTCATAATAAGCTTTTGACGTTTGTTTCCACATTTTTTTTATTTGTAGTTTTTTTGGTGACTCCTCTTAAATCTTTATGGCTTGCTGACAAGTAAAAATATACTAATACATCATGGAAAACCAGTGCCCCTTGACTTGTTTTAGTTTTATTATTTCCTCATTCTTATATTTATTTTCCTGCTCGTATGAAATACAAGTGCTCATGCGCTTTATCTACCTAGGAGTTCATTACTTTCTCTTTTCTGTTTTCTTTCTTTCTTTGTTTATTGTACATCAGACTGATTGACTCAAAATTTAAAAAAAGGACTGACCAATGAATTTACTTTTCCACTTTAGTAGTTTGCATATTCCATATCATTTACACAGCACAAAAGTGTCATCTCAGACACTGAAGGTCATCCATGTATATTATTTACCTGGCAGCACAGTTATCCATCCATCTTCTACTGCTTTTCCGGAGGACCGGGTCATGGAGGCAACAGTTCAAGCAGAGAAGCCCACACTTCCCTCTCTCCGCCCACCTGCTCCAGCTCTTCAGAGAGGATACCAAGGTGTTCCCAGTCCAGCTGGGAGACACAGTCTCTTCAGTACGTCCTGGGTCTGCCCCAGGGTCTCCTCCCAGTAGGACATGCCTGAAACACCTCAAGTGGGAGGCGTCCACGAGGCATCCTGATTAGATGCCCAAACCATATCAGCTGGCATCTCTCGACGTAGAGGAGTAGCAGCTCTAGTCTAAGCCTCTCCCGGATGACTGAGCTCCTCGCCCTATCTCTAAGGGTGAGTCCAGCGGTCCTACAGAGAAAGCTCATTTCAGCCACTTGTATCCATGATCTCATTCTAAGTTCATGACCATAGGTAAGGGTAGGACCATAGATTAACCGGAAAATCGACAGCTTTCCCTTAGAGCTCAACTCCCTCTTCACTAATTCTACATGGTCTGGCTCACCCCGCCCCCCTTCCGAATGAATACATCAAATACAGAGTGAGCCCTCCATACCCCTTCATAAAACCTCTTTTGGTCAAAATGTTTTTTCATTTCATGGTAATTTATGGAACACCATACCACTTCCTGTCAGGGAAAGCTCCAGCTTTGCCACCTTTAAGGGTGAAATGAAGGAGTGGCTCATATCATCTCAAACTTGTGTACCTGTCCAACACCAGTAACTCATGTGTAGTAATTATGTATTAACAGTTTGTTGAAAAATAGACCAGATTTATGACCGTCATATGACCTAGGCATGTTTGTGTGCCCGTGATTGTTTGTGTGTACGTATGCTTGTATACTAATTTACATACGTAACTTCAATAACCCTGTGTACATGGGTTTAACCATGTATGCAAACCTGGTGCAATATCATTAGTACACACACGTCTGTATGTGCTGAAATATGTGCAATAGAGCCGTGTGCAATTCATTAAGCACTTTAAGTTTATCCATCATATAATTCTACAAATGCACTTTACTAAACTACATGATGCACCTTAGCACTTTACACTTAATCATGCCAAGTAACACCTTGGTCCTTGTGGTACTTTTGCTGGTCTGAGATCAACAATGTTCAGCTTAACTTTATTCATTTTTTTCTCTCTTCCTATCGGTGTGCAATCTTACTGCTATTATTATTGTTGTGTTATTTTCTTTGTCATTGTTGTGTTGTTTATTGTTGTTGTGTTGTGTTATCTGTTTTATGTGTCTGGTATTGGCTGGCCAGGGGACACAAGATGGAAATTAGCTTCAGCTATAATCTTGTATGCTGCATATTTACATATCTTATGTTCATTAATATGCACTGTCCCTTTTATAAATAAATAAACATTAAACATTAAATTACGACAGACTGATACAATGTCCACATCACTGCAGATGCTGCTCCAATCCAACTGTCAATCTTCTGCTCCATTCTCCCCTCACTCGTGAAAAACACCCTGAGTTATTTAAACTCCTCCCCCTGGGGAAGGAGCTCATCCTCAACCCGGAGAAGACAAGCCACCTTTTTCCGGCTGAGGACCATGGACTCGGACCTAGAGGTGCTGATTCTCATCCCAGCTGCTTCACACTCAGTGGCAAACCGTCCCAGTAAGACCTGTAGTCATTGCTCAATGAAGCCAGCAGGACAACAATCTGCAAACAGTAGAGACGGGATCCTGTGGTCACTAAACATGACACCCTCTCTCCCTTGACTGCACCTAGATCCTGTCCATAAAAATTATGAGCAGGATCGATGACAATGGGCAGCCCTGGTGGTGTCCAAGTGTCACTGGGAATGAGTTTGATTAATTGATTGGCAATTCCACACCAAACTCTTACATGGTCATATAGAGACCAGCTAGCTCGTAACAAGCCCGATACCCCATACTCCCGAAGCAACCCCACAAGAAACCACAAAGGATGTCAGTCGAATACCTTCTCCAAAGTCCTACAAAACATATGTAGACTGTTGGGCACAACTCCACAGCCTCAAGGATTCTCAAGAGAGTAAAGAGTATTGGTCCAATGTGCCACGGGCCAGGACGAAAACCACATTGCTCCTCCTGAATCCAAGATTCGACCAACGGCCCAGATTCTCTCTCTCAGTACTCTGGCATGACCCTTCCCAGGAAAGCTGAGTGTGCTCTGCCTAAAGTTGGAACAGACCCGTCTGGTCTCTCCCTTCTAAAAGGCTGAGGAAACAACCACCCCGGTTTGCCATGCCAAAGGTATTGTCCCCGGCTTTCACGCAGTGTTGCAGAGGTGTGCCACCCATGCTAGCCCTACAACATCCAGAGCCTTGAGGTACTCAGGGCAAATCTCATCCACCCCCAGGGCCCTGCTACTGAAGAGTTTTTTAACCCCTTCTGCAACCTCAGCCCCTGTGGTAGGCAAGTCATCTGCCTTGCCCTCAGGCTCTGCTTCCTTTGTGGAAAGCGTGTCAGTGGGAAAAGCGCTATATAAGTGCAGGTTAGTTAGTTAGTAGTTAGTTAGATTGAGGAGATCCTTGAAGTATTCCTTCCACTGGCCGACAATGTCCCCAGTCAAAGTCAGCAGCGTGGACAGGGAGCTGTTTCCCCTTCCTGAATCACTGGACAGTTTGCCAGAATCTTTTTGGATCAACCAGAAGTCTTGTTCCATGGCCTCACCGAACTCCTCTTACACCCTAGTTTTTGCTTCAGCAACCATTCAAGCAGCACTCTTCTTGGCCTGCCAGCACACCTCAGCTGCTTCAGGAGTCCCACAAGCCAACCAAACTCAATAGGACTCCTTCTTTCAGCTTGATGGCCCCCCCTCACCACTGGTGTCCACCACGTGGTTCGGGGGTTGCCCACGAGATAGCACCAACAACCTTGGGGCCACAGCTCTGGGCAGCTATGTCAATAGTGGAGGTGGAGAACATGGCCCATTCAGAGCTCCATGTCTCCAGACTCTCTTGAATGTGGTTGAAGTTTTTCCGGAGGTGGGAGTTGAGGACCTCAGCAGCATTCCTAGCACACCCTTCACTATACGTTTGGGTCCTACAGGGTCTGAATGGCATCTTCCTCCACTATTGGATCCAACCTCACCAGGTGGTGATCAGTTGACAGTCTTGCACTCTCTTTACCTGAGTGTCCAAGACATGTGGTCACAGGTCTGATAACACACTGTAACAAAATCAACCTGTGACCTAGGGTGTTCTGGGGGTCCAAGGCAGCACAGTTCTGTTTATTGTAAAGATTTCATATATAAAAAGTAAATTAAAATGCATACTAATATAATATTGTACTGTATACAATATATGATAATGCTGAAAACTGATCCTCTATTCTGATCATTTTATGCTTAACCCCCCCCCCCCGCAAAAAAATAAATAAAAAAGCTAAGTAAATAAATAAATTGAGGATACTGTTATGGTAAACCAACCTATAGGCAAGTTAGAGGTTTGCGATACACAGGTAAATTTGCTGACTAACCGTTTATTCATTTTTAGTAGGTGGTAGAGGTGAATATGGCTGCCAATCAAATGAGACCAGTTCGAAATAAAAAAAAATAATTAGCTTTAACTTCAAATAGTATATCTGGCATTTCAGTATTCCATCCATCCATCCATCCATCTTCTACCGCTTTTCCGGAGGTCCGGGTCGCGGAGGCAGCAGTTCAAGCAGAGAAGCCCAGACTTCCCTCTCCCCAGCCACCTGCTCCAGCTCTTCAGAGGGGATACCAAGGCGTTCCCAGACTAGCTGGGAGACATAGTCTCTCCACCGAGTCCTGGGTCTGCCCCGGGGTCTCCTCCCAGTGGGACGTGCCTGAAACACCTCAAGTGGGAGGCGTCCAGGAGGCATCCTAATCAGATGCCCATACCACCTCAACTGACTCCTTTCAATGTGGAGGAGCAGCGGTTCTACTCTGAGCCTCTCCCGGATGACTGAGCTCCTCACCCTATCTCTGAGGGTGAGTCCAGCAATCCTACGGAGAAAGCTCATTTCAGCCGCTTGTATCCGCGATCTCGTTCTTTCGGTCATTACCCAAAGCTCGTGACCATAGGTGAGAGTAGGAACGTAGATTGACTGGTAAATTGACAGCTTTGCCTTAGAACTAAGCTCCCTCTTCACCACAACAGACCGGTACAACGTCCGCATCACTGCAGATGCTGCTCCAATCCGTCTGTCGATCTCTCGCTCCATTTTCCCCTCACTCGTGAACAAGACCCCAAGATACTTAAACTCCTCCACTTGGGGCAGGAGCCTGTCCCCAACCCGGAGAGGACAATCCACCTTTTTCCGGCTGAGGACCATGGACTCGGACTTGGAGGTGCTGATTCTCATCCCAGCCGCTTCACACTCAGCGGCAAACCGTCCCAGCAAGAGCTGTAGGTCATTGCTGGATGAAGCCAACAGGACAACATCATCTGCAAACAACAGAGATGAGATCCTGTGGTCACCAAGCATGACACCCTCCATTCCCTGGCTGCGCCTAGAAATCCTGTCCATAAAAATTATGAACAGGACCGGTGACAAAGGGCAGCCCTGGCGGAGTCCAACTCTCACTGGGAATGACTCCGACCGAGTGTTGGCGATACGAACTAAACTCTCACAACGGTCGTACAGAGACCGAATAGCTCGTAACAACAAGCCCGATACCCCATACTCCTGAAGCACCCCCCACAAAAATCCACGAGGGACGCGGTCAAATGCCTTCTCCAAGTCCACAAAACACATGTAAACTGGTTGGGCAAACTCCCACGAACCCTCAAGAATTCTCGAGAGGGTAAAGAGCTGGTCCGATGTGCCACGGCCAGGACGAAAACCACATTGCTCCTCCTGAATCCGAGGTTCGACCAACGGCCGGACTCTCCTCTCCAGTACCTTGGCATAGACCTTCCCAGGGAGGCTGAGGAGTGTGATCCCTCTAAAGTTGGAGCACACCCTCCGGTCCCCTTTTTTGAAGAGAGGAACCACCACCCCGGTTTGCCATGCCAAAGGCACTGCCCCCGACCTCCACGCAATGTTGCAGAGGCGTGTCAACCATGACAACCCAACAACATCCAGGGCCTTGAGGTACTCGGGGCGAATCTCGTCCACCCCTGGGGCCCGGCCACCAAGGAGATTTTTAACCACCTTGGCGACCTCAGCCCCTGTGATAGGCGAGTCATCCCCCTTGTCCCCAAACCCTGCTTCCTCTGTGGAAGGCGTATCAGTGGGATTGAGGAGATCCTCGAAGTATTCCTTCCACCGCCCGACGATATCCCCAGTTGAAGTCAACAGTGTCCCATCCGCACCATACACAGTGTGGACAGGGAGCTGCTTTCCCCTCCTGAGCCGCCGAACAGTTTGCCAGAATCTCTTTGAAGCCGACCGAAAGTCTTGTTCCATGGCCTCACCGAACTCCTCCCATACCCGGGTTTTTGCTTCAGCAACCACCCGAGCTGCACTCCGCTTGGCCTGCCGGTACACCTCAGCTGCTTCGGGAGTCCCACAAGCCAACCAAGCTTGATAGGACTCCTTCTTCAGCTTAATGGCCCCCCTCACCACTGGTGTCCACCACTTGGTTCGGGGGTTGCCACCACGAGATGCACCGACCACCTTGCGGCCGCAGCTCTGGGCCGCCGCTTCGACAACAGAGGTGGAGAACATGGCCCATTCAGACTCCATGTCTCCAGACTCCCTCGGAATGTGGTTGAAGTTCTTCCGGAGGTGGGAGTTGAAGACCTCCCGGACAGGGGCCTCAGCCAGACGCTCCCAGCACACCCTCACTATACGTTTGGGTCTACCAGGTCTGAATGGCTTCCTCCCCTGCCATCGGATCCAACTCACCACCAGGTGGTGATCAGTTGACAGCTCTGCACCTCTCTTTACTCGGGTGTCCAAGACATACGGTCGCAGGTCTGATGATACGATAACAAAATCGATCATCAACCTGCGGCCTAGGGTGTCCTGGTGCCAGGTGCACATATGGACACCCTTATGCTTGAACATGGTGTTCGTTATGGACAGACTGTGGTTAGCACAGAAGTCCAATAACTGAACACCACTCGGGTTCAGATCGGGCAGGCCGTTCCTCCCAATCACCCCCCTCCAGGTTTCACTGTCGTTGCCCACGTGCGCATTGAAGTCCCCCAGTAGGACAATGGAGTCTCCAGGAGGAGCACCCTCCAGCACCCCAGTCACAGACTCCAAAAAGGGTGGGTACTCTGAAACATCATTTGGGGCATAGGCACAAATGATGGTCAGGACCCGTTTCCCAACCCGAAGGCGCAGGGAAGCAACCCTTTCGTCCACCGGGGAAAACTCCAATATAGAGGCAGCAAGGTGGGGCGATACAAGAATACCTACCCCTGCTCGTCGCCTCTCGCCCGGGGCAACTCCAGAAAAGGCCAAGCTCCAGCCCCTCTCCAGGAGACTGGTTCCGGAACCGGAGCTGTGTGTTGAGGTGAGGCCGACTATATCTAGCCGGTATCGCTCAATCTCGTACACCAGCTCAGGCTCCTTCCCCACCAGAGAGGTGACATTCCACGTACCAAAAGCCAGTTTAGAAAGCTTGGGATCAGTCCGCCAAGGTCTCCGCCTTTGACTGCCACCTAATCCACATAGCACCGGACTTCCATGATCCCTCCTGCAGGTGGTGAACCTACTGGAGGGCGGACCCATGTAACTCCTTCGGGCTGAGCCCGGCCGGGTCCCATGGGTGGAAACCCGGCCACCAGACGCTAGCCTTCGAGCCCCATTTCAGTATTACCCTCTAAAATTACATATCACAGAGGAAGCTATTGCCTGCCCATCAGGGATGTATTCTTGCCAAAGGAGCCAAGTGACCCAGGATCGCCGCTGGCAATCCCTGTTTGCAGGAAGTCCCTTGTTTGACTCCCGGCTAGTGTGATAATTTCTCCATATCTCACTCCTGCTCTCTACACCTTTTCAATGTCCTATCAATAAAGGCTTAAAAATGCCCCCCAAATCCTGTCAAATGCCGCTTCCTGCCATCATCCTGCATTTCAGCAGTTGCAGTGTGCTCCATAACTGACCACAGAACTCAAAAGCAATCTGAGTCTCTCCACTTAAGTTAAGGGTGGGGTGTTGTAGTAGGAGAGTTAGAAACATTAAAGCACAGCAGGCCTTGTTTTTTAACTCAGAAGTCACTTATACAGATGTCATACTTCAGGGACATTATGCCATCGACCTTTTTAGGATGCATCATTGTCACCACATGGCAAATTAGATCTGATTGCCCACTTAAATAAAAGCACCAAGGTGCTGATGCTTCGGTACCAAAGCCTTGGTGGAGCTATGTGTCCTTGGATCATCACCAAAATGTTATGGGTTCCTCTCTAGCCCAAGGAGCACCTCTGGTAAAAATTTCAACCAAATCCATCCAGTAGTTTTGGACTACACGCATGCACAGTGAAAATAATCTACAGTTCACATGTCCATACTGTTGGCAGCAGCCAAGAGCCACCAAACTGATTTGAACAGCTGCAATCCAATCACAGAAGAAGAGCACAGTGGCAGATGTTTCAAATGGTGGAAGCGATGGAGGTATGTGAATAAAATGACAATCAAGATGAGCAGGAGCTTTTTGCTGTTTAGTGGCAGAGGAAGAAAACAGATGGGCAAAAAGACAGACATTTGTTCACCCAGTATTGGCGGATTGCTGAGTACTTTCCTCTGGTGGGAGTTTCCAGGCACATGCGCAGTAGTGTTCCATTGACGGTAAAGAGGAGCTATTTTTGTGTTTATTTCAAAAACAAAGCGTTATTTCAAAATGCTGGCATATTAAGTCAATAAAATATGGTGATACAATGATACAAGCCTTTAGTTCCACTTAATTTTGACCGCACAAGCTGAAACAGAGAAGCAGACGGATAGATGCACACACACATATGCACAGCCACAAACAGACGCACTGCTGGAGGTTCCAGGTTCGGGGTTGGAGGTCGTCACTGGTGCTGCGCCGACCCAATTGGGGTCCAATGCGGGTGCAGCTGCGACCCAATTGGGGTCCATCGCGGGTGCAGCCGTGACCCAATTGGGGTCCATCGCGGGTGCATCCGCAACCCAATTAGGGTCCAACGCGGGTGCAGCCGAGATCCAATCGGGGTCCAACGCGAGTGCAGCATCGGTATGGGTCAAGGTCGGTGAAGGAGCTGCAGACCCTTTGCCACCTGACATTGTGCGGGCTCATCGTCACCATCATCTCCCTCGTTATCGTCACCTACGCAGCTCATCGCCACTGGGGGCCATTGGGGGCCTCTACGTTTGGCCCGGCTCTCCCATGTCTTCCCCCCCCCCCCCGCCAGGGAGGCCGTCGCCAATTGTTTCCCCATGGTTCTGGTGGCTGTAGGATGCGGGTCGGCCGCCTGAGGAGCCTTTTCACCGGTTCGGCGCCCTGGGTTGGCCACCCGACCTACTGTGCCTTCTACTGGGGGACCTGGTTCGGCCGCCGGAGGTCCTGACTTTCCGGGCCTGGGACTGGGGTAGGCCACCCGAATATGTCCTTATTCCCTTAATCACCCCTTGGCCATTGGACGCAGGGAGACCGCTGGAACTGTTCCCATTGTTTTTGGACTCTGCCTGTCGTTATCCTCAGGGGTTGTGTGGTTCCACTGAGGAGTGGGTCATTCGGTGTAGTTGTCCTGCTCTGTGCATTGCCATTGTTAGCATGTTTTTTGCCCCCCCTCTCCGGTCTGAGGGATGAAACGTGTCTAACGTGTGTTTTTTTTTTCTGCCCTGTTCTATTATCATTTGTGCATTATGGAGTATTGTGTTTTCTGTTAACCTTGCTCAGTAATTGCAATTACTGGGCAATGGATCAGCGTTCTCGTCGCGCCCTCCGCCAGTACCCGGGCTCGCCTGGGGAAGCTAATGATCCTACCAGCAGACTAAATTCGAAGAGACGACGCCTCTGTGCCAAGTCAAAGAAGAATCCTAGTCACAGTCCTAAAGCCGAAAGCAAACAGCCCCAAGAGCACTTTGTGGTAGGATCTGCCCTTCGCATATTACAACTAAACGTTGAAGGCCTATCTGCAGCCAAGCGAAGCCTTATCGAAGTCCTTGCCTTCCAACATTCGATTGATGTAATCTGTCTCCAAGAGACTCATATTGGCACAGAGGAAGCTGGCCGCTTCACCATCAAAGGCTTTGACCTCCTGTGCTATGTTCTACATGCTAAACATGGACGTGCCACCTATGTGCGTTCTGACATAGTTGAAGCAAATCACCTGATAACAACACATTTCTCAGACACCATAATCATTGGTGGCTTCCATATTGTCAATGTGTACAAGCCCCCTAATGCCAACTGGGATCTGCAGGTCTTACCCACCCTACCCCACCCTGTCATCTATGTGGGGGACTTTAACAGCCATCACCCTGACTGGGGGTACCCAGCAGTGGACAGTGATGGGGAGGCACTTTCAGACTGGGCATCCAGAAATGACCTCGCTTTGATATATGACCCCAAACAAAGAGGAACCTTCCACTCTGCTAGGTGGAAGAAGGACTATTCTCCTGACCTGTGTTGGGTCAGCTCTTTGAATGGGGAGCCATATCCTACACAGATCCTCATTCTTGATGATTTTCCACACAGCCAACACCGGCCCCTGCTTGTACACATTGGCCTACAACTTCCAGTCATATACAGCCCAAGGAAGATGCGCTGGAACTTCCGCAAAGCCAACTGGAAGAAATTCAGTGAAACTCTGGACCGGAGCGTTGTTACCATCCCACTCCACACTATCACTGTAGATGAAGCATACAACCGCTTCTGCAGCGCAATCTTCAAGGCTGCTCATACTGCAATCCCACGAGGCTACCGACCCCTCTATGTCCCATGTTTGGACGGAGAAAGTGCTGCCCTCCTACAATCCTATCAAACATCAGGGGACCCAGAGATAGCAGACCATCTCATTGAATCGCTAAATACAGCCCGGCGAAAGAAATGGGAGGAGACAGTTGCTGACCGGAGCTTTACCCACTCTAGCAGGAAATGTTGGAGCCTCATCCGTCGCCTAGGAGCTGCACAGAAGCCCCCTAGCCAAAGCCGAGCATCCGTCACACCCAACCAAGTTGCATCCCACCTACTGACTATCGCTAAAGCACCCCAAGACAAAGACACCAGAAGAGCAGTTACAACTGAGCTAAAAAAACACCAAAAAATGCCTGTAGAGGAAATGAACCCTGAACCCTTCGAGGCTGCTGAACTGGAGAAAGTCCTACAGGGCCTGAAATGTGGAAAGGCAGCAGGATACGATAACATCTTCCCAGAATTCATGAAAAATCTTGGCCCCCGAGCCCTAACCTGGTTGACACAATTCTACACAAGGATCACACAAACAAACTCGATCCCAAAGAAATGGCGGACAGCAAAGGTCATTGCCATCCCAAAACCTGGCAAAGACCACAAACTACCAGCAAGCTACCGCCCAATCTCCCTACTCAGCGCTCCTTACAAAATCATGGAGCGCCTAATACTGCAACGCATTTCCCCAGAAATAGAGGATATTCTAAGTGTGGATCAAGCAGGTTTCCGCAAGGACCGCAGTACAGGAGAACAAGTACTGGCCCTAACCACCTTCATTGAAAATGGCTTCGAGAGCAGACTGAAGACAGGGGCTGTGTTTCTCGATCTTACAGCCGCCTATGATACGGTCTGGCACAAAGGCCTCCTCCTGAAACTTATAAAGGCGATCCCTGCTTGGGCAACAGCAATTATAAAAACCCTGCTGACCAACCGAAGGTTCAGAGTCCACCTCAGTCAGAACACAAGTGCATGGAGAATGCAGAAAAACGGACTCCCACAAGGCTCAGTTCTAGCTCCAACTCTGTTCAACCTCTACATAAACGACTTGCCTACTACAAAATCCCGCAAATTCATCTATGCAGACGACATCTGTTTGGCATTCCAAGCACCAGACTTTGAACCACTGGAACGGGTGCTCACGGAAGATCTTGCTAAACTGGACCAGTTCTGCAAAATCTGGCGCCTAAAACCAAGCCCAGCAAAAACCGTCTCCAGTGTATTTCATCTCCACAATGCAAAAGCTGCCAGAGAACTAAACATCCACCTGAGCGGACTCAAGCTTAAGCATGCCCCAAATCCAACTTATCTTGGAGTGACCCTTGATAGGACCTTATCCTTCAAGGAACATCTAAAGGGGACGGCTGCTAAGGTGAAAGTACGAAACAACCTGCTCTGCAAGCTCGCTGGTGCAAAATGGGGGGCGGCAGACTCCACCCTGCGCACCTCAGCACTGGCCCTTTCATACTCTGTAGCAGAATATTGTGCCCCTGTCTGGTCCAGGTCATCTTACACACACCATGTAGACACCCAGCTCAACTCAACCATGAGAACTGTAACTGGAACAATCCGCTCAACACCACTCCCCTGGCTCTCTGTACTGTCAAACATAGCCCCTCCACACATCCGGCGAGCAGCATTAACTCAAAGGATGCTCCAAAAAGTTAAAGATTTTCCTCACTTACCAATCCATGCAGATATCTACACCCCACCCACTGCCCGACTTTCATCCAGACGGCCAATTTGGAAAAACCCTCCCCCAGCTGACTTTATCATCCAGACAGCTTGGCAAGAGGAATGGGAGACCAAGGAGGTCCCAAACAAACAGCTGGTGATAAACCCCAACCAACAGGTCCCGGGCACCAACCTCCCAAGGAGACAGTGGTCTACACTCAATCGCTTCAGGACTGGACATGGCCCCTGCTTGGCCAGCCTTCACAGATGGGGCAGCAGCCCTAGCCCACTGTGCGCATGTGGAGAGGAGCAAACTATGGAACACATCATAGAGGCTTGCCCGCTCCAAAGACTGGAAGGAGGATTACACACCCTCCATACAGCAAACCAGGAGGCAACTGCTTGGCTTAAGGACTTTGCATTCGCTAAAATAAATAAATAAAGTAATTGCTCTCATTTGTGCCCTGTCTTAATTTATCATTTGTGCATATGGAGTATTGTGTTTCCCTGGTAGAACCTTACTCTGTAATTATCAATGTACTCCCAGTCACCGTTATGGTGTTTCCTCTTTTGCTGATTCTCTCCCTCCAGGCCTTTCCCCCCCATACCGCCCACCCTGGGGGGAGGGGGGAGGAGGGGGGGCTGGGTGTCATTGGGCGCTCAGAGCTCGCCCTTAGGGGAGGTACTGTCAGGGTTTGAGCGCACGATCTCTTCCGATGCTTCCATGCATCATCCTCACCGGTTTTGACAGCGGTGTGTTACCTTCCGGCTCCCGAGCCTTTATTGTGACAGTGCTCTGAGGGGCTCCGGCTGTCAAGTTTGACAGCTGAGCTGCATTTCGGCTCATCAGCGGTCCTCCATTTAAGAGGGCAACTGGGAGTGGAAAGACGCGGCAGTCTCGTCAAAAAACCTCTCCATGGTCTGACGTTATTTGAGCATCCCCCTGTTCAGACATAGACCATCCTCCTTTTATTCGTAAGTGCATCTCCTTATGTATCCATTTTCCCTTGTTATTGACTGAGTTCATTATAGTCTGTTTTAGCCCCCCGTGGCTTGTTATTTTGTCCCTTCTGTTCTCTTAATAAACTGTGCAAACTCACCGGTGTCTTGTGGCATCTTATGGTGGTTCGCGAGGGCCACCGCATGACAGTGATGGCTGCATCAGTCACGGTAGGGTTAGTTTATATTTATTTGCTTATTTATTTGCTTGCCTTTGCCTTTGGCATGACAACCTCCAGTGGCTTGAGGCCGGTGGCGGTGCTGGGGTTGGCAGTTGTCCCACCAGTAGCCACCAAAACTGTGTATTCATTCCCAGTTGGCAGCTGGTGAGGAGAGTGTCTAGCAACTGCAAGTTGTATGATCGTCTATTTGTGCTAAAATATCTATCCATATTAATAAAACGAGTAACGCATCTGATCAAATTTCAGTAACTGCAATGCATTACTGAATTTTTAACAGTAATTTCGTTACACAGCACGTTACTGCAAAAGTAGTGGCGTGACAGTAACACGTTATTTTGTAATGCGTTACTTTGTAGCACGTTACTCCCAGCACTGCTAGTCATACAGATAACAACAACATACAGATACAACATGTGCAATGTTGAGCCAAAAGCTTTGATTAGCCTTGGATTACAGGTTATAGATTACATTTTATAGGCGTTTTTAGCTTTTCAAGCTAGCTAGCAAGTCTCATAGCTAGCACTTCAAACAGACGCATCTGTAGCTGGGTCCTAGTGAAGCACTGCCCAAAACATTAAGCACATGAACCAGCAGTGTATTAGTAGGCATGTAGTAATGAGTGGCAGTAAGATTCCTAACTATAACATGGAAAATCCAATCACAACCTGTGAATAGCATTCAATTAAAACATGTTATCATTTTCTAGCCCTTAGATGCATTGACCAACCCAATTCCAACACTCTTCCATGAGTGTGGTCAAAATGACCCCAACTAGAATGAGTGTGTTTTATGCTGTAAACTTAAGAAATTTCTTTCATTTTGGTTAAAGATGATTATTTTTATTATATTTTGGGTGATTATTATTATTCTTATTTTAAATTATATTTTGGTCAACAAAAGAAGGGGACAGCTTGGGGTCATTTTTGACCCCACATATGGAAAAGTGTGGTACTGATACAAAAAATGCAATTAAAAAATATAACAATTAGATACAAATCCAAATGGCCTCATGTCAAAGTCAACCTATTTGAGGAATACATGGACGATTAAATGATAAAAAATTTAAATTACAAAGATATTGCAAAAAAAACAACCGCTCGGGCATTTTTGACCCCTGCATCTAACAATACCTACATTGTCCTCACTGTATACACTGTATTGTCCTCATCTGTTTACCCTCTCTGTTTACCCTTGGCATCCAGTCTGAGATGCTAATCGCAGCATCTACAGTATTACTTATAACCGTGGTGAAATTCAAAAGGGGACAGCTTGGGAAATGCTTGGGGTCATTTTGGCCCCACATATGCATCTAACAATACTATTGTCCTCATCTGTTTACCTCTCTCTGTTTACCCTTGGCATCCAGTCTGAGATGCTAATCGCAGCGTCTACAGTGTTACTGATAACTGTGGTGAAATTCAAAAGGGGACAGCTTGAGAAAAGCTTGGGGTCATTTTTGACCACACATATGGAAAAGTGTGGTACTGATACAAAAAATGCAATTACTTAAAAAATATAACAACTAGATATAAATCCAAATGGCCCCATGTCAAACACAAACTATTTGAGGAATACATGGAAGATTAAATGATAAAAAATTAAAATTACAAAGATATTGCAAAAAAAAACCAACCACCTGGGTCATGGTACCCCACTTATGCATCAAAGGCTAGCTAGCCAGCTTGTCGCATAGCTCATACACAATTCAAACAATGCACACGATTAGTAATATAACAGTAGGCATAGTAGATAATAATAGGAAACATCAATAGGTCTCTCCATATTGGTACCCTAGGGTCCAGGTAAGTTAACAGTGCTGTGAGAAACAAAATTTCAGTTTGCAGTTTTGTACATTTTTATGGATTTGGTTAGCGAACACTTATACATAGCTTTGCATTCTGTATGAAATGTCTTGATGCATGTCCTTTGTTGTCCATTCTCATTTTGGATTTTCTTTTTTTTTTTTTTTAGCTTTGACAAAGTCTCACATTAATTTTGCAGTGATGCACCAGAGCCACAGAAGCATTAATAGAGAGACCTCTGGGAATCTAAGCCCCACAGTTCTTACTCAGAATGATTCAAGGAGTGTGTCTGAAGCCTAAGCTGTCGCATCACATTAGAGTCCAATTCACTGTTAGCAAACAAAATGGTGAACAAGCACAAATGTAAGCAGACACTTGCGTACAAATGTACTAATGCTGTGCGCCGGCAGAGGCTTACACTCATATACAGACACACAAGTGCTCAAATGCAGCTCACACAACTGACTGTCTTTAACAAGCCAGCAACTAAGGCCACCCACAGCAGACACGAGACAGGTATGTTTCATACATACTCCCAAGAATGCCAGCAAGGGACAGACACACAAACAGTAAATGAACACAGCCTGCTATAGTGACCTCGGTCATTAAAAATGCATGGCACTGCAGTAACAGGTTTCTAAAAATGAGCACCTGGGCCACACTGAAAACCGTCTGCTGATTTGAGATGAAATATAAAGACATTTATTGGAAAGCATTCGGTATATTGTATATATTACAACCAAGAGAATTAAACTAGTCATCCTTTAACAAAGTAACACTCATGGGGCCCTACTATGATGGTCTAGTCGGAGTCTGTTGTCTAAGGAGTAGAGCGCATTTGTGGGCGTGTCCAAGTCCATTTTTTGTTATCGTGGCAGCACAAAACATTTTGCACATGGGCGAAATGAGATGTGTTTTGGCTAATCCAATCCAAAGCACTCCTGCCCTTCCCTTTAATTACAGAGGTGCATGATCTGAAGCAAACTGTTATCATGATGGCTTGTTTTTGCCCTGGCTAAAGGGCGTGCATGTGAGTATGCATTAAGCCATACATTAATTATAGTTGATGACCAGTAACTTATTTTAGAAGGAAGATAAGGATATGATTGAACAAATGGGCTGAACAATGAAGCTGAATTTAAATTAATTTAGGTTTAATGCAGCATGCAGCCATAAACACCTCATTGTGCTCCACACACTATTTTTTTCTCTGTGCAGTGAAAAACTCTGTCTACTGTTTCTTCAAATGATTTGGAATATAGTCTATTGCAGGGTATCAGTGGACAGTTTGTATTTAATTGTCCTCAGATTAGTACATTTAACAAAAAAACAACAGGTGTGTGTTTTTCCATTAACCAGCACAAGATAGGTACACACAGACACAAGATCGAAACAAGATGTATGTGGACAGAATACTCTGTAACAGTGGAGAGGTTTGTAGTTTGAAATCTTCAAATTGTCAGCATCCCACAAATTTTAGACATCATGCTCTCCGTTTACCAGCTTGACAATGGCCATTGCAGCCACAGAGCCTCTGGTACTGGGGTCTGTCAGAACCGGTCAAAGAGGTCACACAGCCGAGGTTCAGTGGAAAATGCCTTCGCACCTCTCCTAAATGTTATAGTCTGTGGTGAAAAAAATCCACACTCCCTGTTCATTTATTCATGCCCATAAAAATAAATAAATGAATGCCTAATCGATAGGCTATACTCCTGTAAGTTTGGAATGAAAATGTAGATGGAATAAAAAAAATTATTCTGTGTATCATTACATTATAATTGAACTGAGGAGTAACAATACTTTGATTAGATTATAACTGTTGCAACTCTGTTTAGTAAAAAAAAAAAAAAAAAACAGCAAATCCCTATGCATGAGAGTTTCTGTGTGAGTTCCCTGTCAGTAGGAGCATGGCCAAGATTATAAAACATGCCGCTGAAATACCATTAACGATGCACTTCTGACAGTAGACCTGCTTTTTGGACATCAAAAGTGCAGCAACATAAAATACACTAAAATAGCAAGGTGCCAAGATTGCACTGGTGCCACACCTCTTTGAAAAAAGTCAACACCTTGCAGTGCAAAGTGGGCGCACTGTTTACTGGTACTTACTGTAGATGGTGTGACAGAAAGTATGAAAACCAGAGTACATGCTGGCAGAAGCTAGCAAATTCACCTGAGCAAAATAGGATGTGTGGTGCAAAAGGGCACTGTTGACTGTCGAATTAGGACCCATACTGTTCTTTCTAAGGCAGTGTCAGCAAAAAAGTTTATATCCTCACTGTTGTCCTCCCTCGTGCTATCAGTAACCAACACTCATTTCTAATGCAGAAGCAAAAATGTTGTGAGACATTAGACAGGAAGAGAAATCAGGCCAAAAGACCCCAGTTAAGGCATAATGGGGACCTCGTGGCATAACTAGCCAAGACCTCTCCCACTGGCTGTTCATCATTCATTCCCGCTGCTGTCTGGGAGGATGGCAGGGGCTTCTGGCTTATCAAATAAATTAACTGCTTCAAGACTGGGCTGAACATGGTGACACACAAGCTGTAAGGTTGTCCTTTTCTTCTATGAATAAATGGAGTAAATGCATAGCGATAGGACTGTCTGTTTTTGGACGCAGCAGGATTTCCCGTGCTCTGTGTGGTGGGTGAGAAATGGTGGGCATCTCCAATCCCTCTAAGGGTCTGACAGTTTCCCTTGCCCTTACAGCGGGCAAACTATCCCCATGTGGTGACTTCTGCATAGACAGCGGCCTCATTGCTGTTCGGTTAGGAGCCAATTTTGCCCTTTCACTGTCTGCAAACCCCACCCACACAACACCAGGGCTCTGAGTCACAGAGCCGGATAGCTGCGACCACCATGGCATCCATCCATATGCAGACACTCCTACAGTACACTTTATCACCATCTAATTTCTCTTCCTCCTCTTCACTTTTCTAAACTTAGATGCAACTTCGTCAGTCGGCAGTGATTTCATCCCTCCTCTCTTCCTGTTGATTGTCATCCTGTCTCCTATAGCTGCAGGGATCTGGGCCTGGTTGTGCTGCAGTGAATGACAAACCAAGGGCACATCTGCACCACTTTTTTAAGTATTCGCATCATCACTGCTTTGCACTACGTTGAGAAAAAAAATCCAGCATACATGCTTCTTATGGAATCTACCAACATCCACTGTGGTCGATGTTAACACACAATTTATTACAACACAAGGGTAAGACTGTGTCCTCATTCACCCCCCCCCCCCCACACACACACACATAGTCCTCCACCCTCCCCTTATGCAGCCTGAGGTCCTGAGATGTCTGTCTCAACCTTTTTACCCCTCCCCCCAACATTCCCACATTTTACATCACAACATAATTCATATTCTGCTGCAAGCAGACAGAAAAGCAACCCAACGGCCAGTCACATTCTACACTCACAGACGCGCACGATTTACATCAGCAAACTCAGAAGCACTCAAATATATGTCACACACACTGAGGTAGGGTATGTGCTGAAGAGGAGAGAGGGTCTGTGCACATGCAAGCCATGTGGCGGGGCATTAAAGCCTGAGTCACCACGTCATTCGGCACATGTGTGTCTTCCCCGTGGGCGCTCGGTGTGATGGCATACTAAAGAGCAGCCTAGTGAGGAGCAACAGAGGGATAAAATCCAATGCGGCTACCAGCAGAGTAAGGCAGACGTCAGGATTTGCCCGACTCTCCTTGTCAGATAAAGACCACGCCAAGTTACGGGTAGCATCACATCCCTAGCTCCATTAAAATTTAGGACACTGGCTTTACTCAAGAAAAGTCCATTACAAAATGCCATTTATTTAGGCTGGCAGCAGCGAGGCTTAAGTCATTGAGTAGTTATTTAGTGCCCGCTCTCGAGCTGAGCAAAATCGTAAGCATTTATTTGCAATGCCACAGTCGGGACAAGGAAGTAAAGAAACTGCGGACCTTTGATGGACTGACAGTCAAGGGGAGAGTAAATAAATTAATATCCCAGTGCGAGGCTGTGATCAAACAAACTTCAGGCAACACTCATGGAATAAACACCGAGTAAACAGAGAATAAGCAGAGCACTGATATTTGTCTTCTAGGTTCAGTGTTCATGAATCCCCACAAGTAAACTCTCAACCGCCCTCAACTAGAGCTGTCAGTGACTATTCTCTTTTCAGTTATATATCATAACACTTCAAAAAAAATGGAAAGTCACACTGAAAATTATATTTGATTGTGTAAAAAATATCACTGCATTTGCCTGTTTGACATGGTTCTTGACCTAGTGATGGACAAAGGCGCTCATTAATTCTGGGTTCACCAGAATGAAAGCAAAAGTTAAAAGTCCCATTAACTGCAAAAGGGTAAATTCAAGTCAAATCACAGATTTCAGAAAATGTTCCTAACTGACTGTCTCCAATTTGCTCCATACTTTCCAACAATAATTCTATTAGTCTCAGCAATCATCATACAAAATTTCAGCCTTATGTCTTCCTTAGTTTTTAAGATATTAGGGTATTGAAAAAGGGGCATGAAGCTGATTTGCTGTAAAAATGAGTGGTATAGAAAAAGATGCTAAGTTCAATAAGCTGTTACTTTTGAACTGTTCATGATAGGTGCATGAAATGTTCAGGAGCTGTTCTAAGGCACAAGGAGTCTTTAACTTTGGTAAAAGAAGAGCCACAGTTGCATATTTGCCAAATTATAGCTTGCTGAAAACTGTAAAAAAAAGAAGTTTTGTATTCATTCATTCATTTTGTGCTCATATTCACTTTCATTCTTTTCTGTACCACTCGTTTTGAGCATCACATCCCATTTTCAGAACCCTAATATCTCAAAATCTAATGAAAATATAAGGCTGATATTTTGTATGGTTAATGAGACTAAGAGCATTATTTTGTAAAAGAATGAAGCAAATCGGAGATGGTCAGTCAGAAGGCCTCCTGTGATCTCACATGGACTAACGCAAAATTGTGTTTTTATGAATTTCAATCTTGTAAAATACATTCATGGGTCACATTTATACTGTTAACATATGAAGACACTCATTTCTCAAAGAAATGTGCACCATTAGTTAAACTCTAGGAATAAAAAAAATTGGACTGGTTTTGTGATGTCACAAACCAACCAGTCCTGCCTTCATGTCTGACTGCTTTGTTACTTGTGACTGGCCCTTTCAAAAAACCTTCACCCAATCAGATTAGGGGCTCAATGTTAGGGTCAAAGCAGGCTAAAAACACAGACAAACACCCTTTCTAATTCTTTGTTGTTGGTGTTGTTGTTTTAGCTATGAAACAACATAAAGCTTTTTTGGGCTTTAAAAATCTATGTGTCCTTGAGGATGTCAAAACCTGAAATTAATCTCTGAAAAATGCATTGGGACCTTTAAATTTAACCATACATAGAATGGGGAGCTGGAAAAGAAAAAAGTTCTATCCAAGCTACAGTATGTAAGCTAGAGTTAGCATCCATTTCTTGTTATAATCTGGACATGGTCACAGACCATGTCTACACTTTGGGTTATTTTTGGAGTTCTTGTCATGATCATTATTGTTATTCTGTTATCCTGAGTTATCTTGGTATGTTTCCATGTATTACGTATTTCCTGTTTTAATCAGTTTCTGAGCTTCCTCTTATTCTGAAGTACTTATGGTCTTGTTTTCTCCTAGTCTTTTTGTTGTGGTTTTCTTTCCTGTTTTCCAATAGATCTTATGCTTCACTTCCTAGTTTTGTAATCCTGCTCACCTCTTTCTTGTTTGGTTAATTATCTATGTGGTGTATTTGTAGCTGTGTCTTGTTATTTCCTTGCGGTGATCTTGAGTAAAATTGAGGTTCATTCCCCCGCCTGTATCGTGTGACGCTTGGATTGTACTTCATCACCAACTGTAAGTTGTTCAGCCATGTGGCTCTATTTTCTCTTCAGCCCACGAGCTGCTTACTATTTGTAATAAATTGTGGAAATATATCCCTGCGCCTGAGTCAATTAATATGGCCTGAAGGGGGAACCATGAAATTTCTCTACTGCCTGGTCTCCTGAACTCCACCTAAGCTGGACTTCTACTTCACCCCACCAACCACAAGTTTGCAATTGGCAACACAGGAAGAACATTTTATGCACTGAGGCCTGGTTACAGTATAGTTCTATGTCAAGAAAAACTAAATTTTGCTCATTTTTGACTGCAGATCTCTGTTTGTTCTTCTGCATATTTAAACTAATTATACTATTTTGTAATGTTTGTGTAAACCTGTTAAAATAAAAGAAAAAAAGATTTTTCCACACTGTATCTTGTACATGTGAGTTATACAAACTTCCTGTTTCATAGTGAGGGAATGAAATTTTACAGGAGGCTGTTGGAATAAACACAGTAACATGTAAAATGTGGCATCATCCAAACCTTAAGCATGTTTTGACCAAGTCTGAAGTGGACATTGCTCAGAGGAGTAAGTACGAGAGGAGGAGTAAGTACGAGACAAAAATGTGAGACTTCCTGTTTTCAGTGGGTGGATATGGCATTGACAGGAGCAGACTGTCATAGAGAGCCTAAGTCACGCCCCCTCTTTTTCCGCATATGGGACCTTACATTGTAAAAATTCTCCATTGAAATAAATGGCAAGAGCAAAATTATCTTTTGATCCCGATCAAATTTTGCCATGAGTTCCACATATAATGTTTGTCAATTTAAAAGATAATTTTCCATGTAAACACGTGGTTTGGTGCAGATGGGATCATGTATGTGTGAGTTGCTTAAAAAAAAAAAAAAACTATTTAAAAAAGCCCGATTGCACACTGTAAAAAAGGGGAAAAATTCCTTGAGCTATATGCTTATCCAGGTCCATAGCAAAATTTAACAGATTCTAGTCTTGACCAAGACACACCCTCTCTTCAAGCTCCATGGAAGTCTTTTCATTAGTTTGTGCATAATCCTGAAACTGGTAAACAGACTAACATTGATGAAAACATAACCCCAGTGGCAGAAGTGAAAACCACCTCTGGCATGAGCTGAATATTATCCCTTGCTGAATGAATATTGTGCACAAGAAGTAACAATGGCTATAATTCATTATGTCGTACTATGTAGTACAGTCCTTAATCTAAGCTTGAGTGGAATTACCTCAGGTAACAGTGACAGGTGAAATACCATATCCAGTTATGGTATATGTTCTGTATCATGGCTTTAAGCAGTATTACCCACGTGACCATCCTGGCTAGGCTTATTAGCTGCAGCTGGCAGAGACACGAATATTCTCCAGCTGGAGTTGCTTTAGTTGAGTATGTGGAAATAGGCCTTTAGCAAAGGAGACAAAAAAGCAAGAAATAGACCAGTCTTTCTCAAATTGTGTAATTTGATGTCTGGGACCTAAGCTTTGAACCAATAAAAATACAGAAAACTGTGCAAAAGATACTCTACCTGGATGTATGTTTTGCCAAATGTTAAGGCTTTGCTGAGGTTAACTACATACATATAAACCCTCGGGCGAGGATGCACATCGATTGTATATGGAAGCTACTGAAATCACATACAGCACTGTCTCTGTCTACACACACACACGCACACACACAGCTCAGCACACACAGCGCGGTGACAGGCAATTCCTCAAGGTCCGGTGCCTTGGGAATCTCTCTGTCTTCCTCCTTTCTGTGTGACAATGCTCTAAGCTTCTCACGCGTGTGCACGCGCCTGTGCAGACAGGGGCAGAGTGTTGAGGATTTAGTAAGGTCAGAACCAACCATTTACACAGCCCACAGCCATTAGGTGCTTCCAGTTTGTCACCTGCACGCCACCGTACCTCAGCTGCTTTTGTGTCCTAATGGAACTATATGTGTACTAGAGCCGCAAACACAAAACAGCCCAGTGAGGGGATAGGTGCAATCATGCAAGTACATATACGTGGGCTCAGGTTGAAAAAAAACTGATGAAGGATGGCATTTGTAAGGCAGAAAAAGTATGGGGGGGGGGGGCTGAAGAGTTTCAAGGCTGAAAAGTTTCTAGTGGTCAAATTTGACCACATGTGGTTTATTTTTCAACCACAAGGATTCAAGCGCTGCAACACCAATGGAAGAAGTGTGTGGACCGAAGGGGAGACTATGTTGAAAAATAAAACACATTTGCTCAAATCTGACAACTATGAATGCTCAATTCCGATTTTTTTAACAAGATCAGATTTTTTTGTGTGGGCATTTACATTATGATTTAATGTGAATTAAACCATAATTCACATTATGAATTATGTGCTCATATTTCATAATATTTTATAATGTGAAATATGAGCACATATTTACTTCCGCTCATATTTACTTCCGAAAATATGAGCCCCGAACAACTGAGGTGGACAGAACTTCTTCGCCTTGATGCAGTGCAGCAAAACGAAATGTTAAAATCATTCAGAAATGATTATGCACAAAAATAAATGGGACCAGCTTCATTCCTCTACATGCCAGATGACCGCTGTGATCAGCTCTGCTTTAACAGAACTGATTGATTAAACAGCTCTCTTGAAAATAAGACCCTGTGTCTCAATGGGATTACCTGTATACATAAGGTTAATAATAAATAATCCTAACAATTACAATAGGGCTCTCACCTACTGATGTTGTCAGTGGCTCGGGCCCTAATAAACAGCATGGCTCGTACCAGCAGCATAACACCAGTCCTGCATAGGAAGGAGAAGCCGCCACAGACTCCCCTCTCCTGGACAGTGTGTTTTCGTATCCCCATATCTGGCCATTCTGCTCCACAGTCATGTCGGTATTAACTTTACATTTTAGACATTACAGCGGCCAGGACTCACGGTGTGCTGTTTACAGGGAAAAAGGAATTTGCAGCATCCAGTAAATGTGCCGTTACTATGTACCTGGTTGTCTGATGGTTTCAGTCCTGACCCCCCCCCCAAAAAAAAAAAAAAAAATTAAAAAAAAAATTTGAAGTTATTGTGAAGTCGGAGCCGACAAAATTACAATCCAGTGATAAAGGGAAGAAGACTGATTAAAAAGAGAGCACAAATCAGCCGTGTCTGCCGTGCTTGCTGCATCCTCCTCCGCAGAATTGTAGTATCTGTCTCACTTCAATGAGGAAAGAGTCGGATGAAATGCGACATGACCGTTCAGACTGAGGTTGCTTTGGAAAATATCAGATATGTATCCGAATTAGGACCACATATGAAAGTGGCCTGGGTCTGGTGTAAAAAAAAAATCGGATGTGTGCTGTTCAGACTCTCAATAAAATATAAGATATGGGTCACATTTCCGCAAAAAAAATCTGAATTGAGCATTAAAACCTGCAGTGGGAACGTAGCCTATGTTGTCTGAATGAAAATTTGGAATAGTAATCCTGTGAAAGGTCCACTTCAGATTTTAGACAGCAGACCTTAGTTAATCCTCAAGCACACTTTGATATGATTTAAAGAAAAAAACAAAAGATGGCTGCGCGTCCACATGCTGTGGCTAGACGCTCCGGACTACCGTGCTCGTTTTGGTGTTTTTTCTGCCTTTTTTTGCCCTCCTTCTGCAACGGACTAATTACCTATAGTCGCCAGGAACTTCTAGGTATTGGCCGCCAACTTAACTCCGGCATCCCCGGTGCTTATTCCAACAATCTACACCACATCCCTGAGGAGATCGCCAGACCTCCAGGCGCTCCATGGATTGTTATCGGGCCCAGCAAGAGGTGCAGATGGTGCCGGGAGAGAAAGAAGAAACAAGCCTGCAGGGCTGACTTCCGAGCCCAGCTGCGCAAACAACGCACCAAACTACCGTTACCTTCAATTTTTCTCAACAACGCCTGGTCCCTCACCAACAAACTGGATGAGTTGTGATCAGAGATTACCTACAATCACTTCGTCTGGGACTGTTGTATTCTGATTGTGACTGAGTCATGGCTGCATCCACGTATTCCTGACGCCACTGTGGAATTACCCGGCCGAACTACACACCATTTCAACCGCAACGCCAATTCTGGTAAGGGAAGGGGTGATGGGCTCTGTGCTTATGTGCTTCAGACTTGGTGTAATAACAGTAGAAAAATTCAAAGCCACTGTTCACTGGATTTAGAGGCCATGTCCTTTCTGTGTAGGCCCTTCTATCTACCCTGCGAGCTAATGGCAGTAATTGTAACAGCTGTTTACGTCCCTCCAGACGCTAGCATTAGCTTAGCACTTAGCCACCTCCAGCATCTCCGCTGCCAGGAACGTCTGGCCTTGTTAACCCGGGCGACGTCCAAGCCACCCCGAAGCAATCCATATTATCACAGGGACTTTTAACAAAGCATGCTTAAAGACTGTACTGTCATGAGCTGAGGGCTGGAGGATTTCCGCCAGACTCGGTCTCATGGCTTTTTCTGTGTATTTATTCATCGGTTGCTATTTATGCCCTTTTGGATTATGTATTCATGTCTGCTTGTCATTTCTCGGTTTGTGTTAGTGTTATGCTTTTTATTACTTTCTGTACTCATTTATAATCACACTTTGGTATGGTATGTTATTCCTTTACATTTTCAGTATTGTCCTTTTTTCTGTTGCCAGCTGTCAGGGGCGTGACGCTTCGTGTGGGCGTGCCCTGTCAGCTGTCAGTTTGTGATCTGCCTCCCTCTCACCCAGCTGATCCTGATTAGGTATTATTGCCTTCCCCCACCTGCTCGGGCACCCATACCTGCTAATTATTATGTGATGGGGTTTTGAACCATATTTAAGAGCTCTGTTTTTCATTTTACTTTGTCGCTGCTTTGGCTTGTCACTCCATTTCTCCACCAGAGCGCTGCTTCGCTCTGGCAAGTCTTTTTGTAAGTAATCTCCCTCTTGTTTGCTTCTTTGTTTTTTGAGCACCTTGTGGAACTTTGTGTTCATCCTTTGCTTTAATAAATTACACTAACGGCAGTTCAACGCCTGGGTCTTGTTTCTCTGCCCTGAAAGGGCAATTCATAACATGTACTCCCCAAATTCCACCAACATGTTAAGTGTCCCAAAAGAGGGGAAAGAAGACTTCACCATGTTTAAAGCAACATTAACCATGCCTACAGAGCCACCCCCTCCCTCACCTTGGACAATCAGACCATCTCTCCCTGCTTCTAATACCTGCTTACACCCCCCTGAGGAAGACCCCCCCCCAACCAAACAAACAATTAAAACCTGGCCTGAAAATGCTCTACTCTAGCTATAGGACTGCTTTAGCTTCACAGATTGGAATATCTTTGAACAGCAGGTCCTGGACGCCTACACCGAGTCTGCCCTCTTCTACATCAAATGCTGTATAGAAAATGTGACAGTCACCAAACACATCCAGGTCTTTCCAAACTGGAAACCCTGGCTGACCAGTGAGGTCCAGGCTCTGATCAGAGCCCGCAACTCAGCCTTCAGGCAGAGGGACAGCTCTCTATACAGCACGGCCAGAGCCAACCTGCGAAGAGGCATAAAACTCGCTAAGAATGCCTACAGAAGGAAGGAGGAAGGCTTCCTCACAGATAACAACCTCCGACAGATGTAGAGAGGCATCCAGGGCCTCACCAATTACAGGGGCCAGTGCCCCCCAACATCAGACAGCAGCTTCACACTGGCAGAGGAGCTTAACAGCTTCTTCGCTTGGTTTGAGCACCCCCTCCAACCTGTCCCTTCATCCCCCCCCCCCCTTACAGGTGCACGAAGCAAGGAGGCAACTGAAAGCAGTGAACCCCTGCAGAGCTGCTGGTCCCGACAGCATCCCAGGAGCGGTGGTCAAAGCATGTGCAGACCAGCTGGCAGAGCTCCTCACCAAGCTGTTCAACCTCTCCCTGACACAAGCCACTGTCCCTTCCTGCCTCAAGGTCTCCACCATCATCCCCATCCCCAAAAGGTCTGTAATTGACAGCCTGAATGACTACAGACCTATAGCACTCACATTTGTAGTCATATAGTGTTTTAAGCGACTGGTGTCCCAGCACATCAAGGACTGTCTTCCACCCTCCTTCGACCCCCACCAGTTCGCCTACAGGAAGAACCGGTCTACGGAAGACGCCATTGCCACCACACTCCACAGAGCGCTGAGGCACCTGGAGAACCCAAGGAGCTATGTGAGGATGCTCTTTGTGGACTACAGCTGAGCCTTCAACACCATCATCCCAGACATCCTGATCAATAAACTGCACCTCGTCCAGATCCCACTCCCACCCCCCACCTGCTCCTGGAAAAAAAACTTTCTCACCAACCGCCCACAGTCAGACTTGGCCCCCACCACTCCTCCACACTGTCTCTCAGCACTGCCCCCCCGCCCCCAGGGCTGCGTGCTAAGCCCACTACTGTACACCCTGTACACCTCTGACTATTGCAACCCACCCAACCACCGTCATCGTGAAGTATGCAGATGATTCCACCTTGGTTGGTCTCATCACTGATGACAATGAGAAGGCATACAGGGCGGAGGTAGAGAATCTGCTGCTGTGGTGCCAAGCAAACAACTTGAAACTGAATATCCAAAAAAACAAAGAACTTATACTGGACTTCAGGAACAACAGACAGGACCACACACCCCTCCTCATAAATGGCAACTGCGTGGAAACCGTCCCCACTTTCAGGTTCCTGGGCAACCTCGTCTCCTCTGACCTCTCCTGGACTGTCAACACCAAGGCCCTGGTGAAGAAAGCCCAGCAGCGGCTGCACTGCCTCCGTGTCCTGAGGAAGAACAACCTGGACCAGAAGCTGCTGCTGGCTTTCTACTGTTACTCAGTGGAGAGCCTGCTCACCTACTGTCTGGGTGTGTGGTACACTGGCTCCACGGCCAAAAATAGGAAGGCTGTGCAGAGGGTCATCAACACCACCTAAAAAAATCATTGGTGGCCCTTTGCTTTCCGTGGAGGACATCTCCAGATCCTCCTTCTCAGAAAGATCAAGGCCATCAAAGGAGACCCCTCACACCCTGCCCAACACTTGTAGGACCTGCTCCCCTCTGGATGACGGTTCAGATCAACCAGGTCCCACACCTCCACACTGATAATTTCTTCTCCTGTGCCATCTGGACTGCAAACAGTCAGAGGCCCCACCCCCCTCCCTCCAAACATTTGCATGCACAGAACTGAGGACCTTTTTAATTATCACAATAGCACACCTGTCTTTGCACTCCGCACTTTCATGTATATTGACCTATCTGTGAAACCACTACCATTCCTGTGTATATTTTCCATAAACCTTGGGCCATTTTATTCAATTGTGTGTTCTGCACTCTGCACTCTTTTGTACATCGTTCCATCCGGGAAGCCACTCCCATCTATAGCCACTACTATCTTCAGCGCGAAGCTCCTCAAGTCCTTTGCAGACCAGCTGTGTGGGATTGTGGAGTACATCTTCAACCTGAGCCTGAAGCTGGGGAGGGTACCACAGTTGTGGAAAACATCTTGTGTGGTACCCGTACCAAAGACTTCCCACCCCAGAGACCTGAACAGCTACAGACCAGTGGCCCTGATGTTTCACATGATGAAGACCCTGGAGAGACTGCTCCTTGCTCACATCCGCCCCTTGGTGGGACCAGCGATGGATCCACTCCAGTTCGCCTACCAGCATGGCATTGGGGTGGAGGATGCAGTGATCTTCCTCCTTCACCATTCCCTGTCCCACCTGGAGAAGCCCGGGAACGCGGTGAGGATCATGTTCTTTGACTTCTCCAGTGCTTTCAACACCATCCAACCGATGACCCTGAAGGACAAGCTGCTGTGCGCAGGGGTGGACCAGCACCTGTCATCATGGATCCTGGACTACCTCACTAACCGGCCACAGTTTGTGAGAACCCGGGATTGTGTGTCCGACATGATCATCGGTAGCACGGGGGCCCCCCAGGGAACAGTTTTGACTCCCTTCCTGTTCACCCTTTATACTGCGGACTTCTCACACAACACAACACACTGCTATCTACAGAAGTTCTCTGATGACTCTGCGATCGTCGGCCTCATCTCCAACGGAGATGAAGCTGAGTACAGAGGACTTATCCAGGACTTCATGGACTGGTGCCATCGGAACTACCTCCAGATCAACACGAGGAAAACTAAGGAGCTGGTGACGGACTGCCGCAGGCAAGGACAACCCCTCACAGCACCAGTAAACATACAGGGAACAGACATTGAGATGGTGACATCCTACAAGTACCTGGGTGTTCATCTGAACAATAATCTAGACTGGTCACACAATATCGACGCACTCTACAAGAAGGGACAACGCAGGCTGTTCCTACTGAGGAGGCTCAGGCCTTTTGGTGTACAGTACAAGGGGCGCTGCTGAAGACATTCTACGACACGGTGGTGGCATCAGCCATCACTTTTGGAGTGGGCTGCTGGGGCAGTGGCATTACAGCAGTCGATAGGAAGAGACTGAACAAACTAATCAAGAAAGCTAGCTCTGTCCTGGGACAACGCCTTGACCCAGTGGAGGAGATAGGAGAGAGAAGGATGGTGGCTAAACTGTCATCTCTGCTGCAGTCTGAGTCCCACCCTATGCAGGACATACTGAACGCACTGAGGAGCTCATTTAGCAGTAGACTACATCATCCTAGGTGCGCAACCGAGAGATTTCGCAGGTCCTTCCTACCTACGGCTGTCAGACTGTATAACCTAAGCAGGGCTGCTTGCAGAGATAGCAAAAAAACGTGACGACCTAATAGTATTGAATGCAAAAGACGCAACAGACTTACACAAATGGTCCCCTCCAGCATACAACTAGGACAATATCAGTCGCTACGGAGGGTGACCATATGTATGGGTACATACTGTATTCATACCATGTAGGGTAACTAAATAGACGGTTATGCTGTTTATTCCATCTAGCTACAATGCTCCGCACTGTGCATATACAGTATATTTATATATTTTTGTGTACATATGTACAGTATATTCACTGCTCTTATTTTCTTATCTCCTTAATTATTGCTCTGAGTGTTGCTATCCTTGTGCTGTTGCAATCCTGGAATTTCCCCATTGTGGGACTAATAAAGGCTTATCTTATCTTATCATACCTGTGTATATAGTATACCTGTGGGCTATTTTTATTTTCATTTCAGACGTATGTTTAATCGTGTATTTTGTAACTGTGTTTTATCAAATCCTCCTCTCTTACTTTATTGCGCACTAGCCTGGTGGAGCACCCATAATTTCACTTGTACTGTACAATGACAATAAAGCCTATTCTTTTCTACTTATAGCTGAGTCTGCAATTTGCACAGTATCCAAGGCAGTGAAGCAGTCCCAAATCAGTGCTCAGGTTAAATAACTCAATGTCTGAGACATTTGTAAGGGGCAAATGATTTTGAAAGGCCTAGTAGTAGTTCCTTTTTCTGATCAAATGGCCTGTTCGAGGACTGACCTTGTTAGAATGGGACATCCGGTACAATTCATTAGAGAAGCCCAGACTTCCCTCTCCCCAGCTACCTTATCCAGCTCGTCAGGGAGGATACCAAGGCATTCCCAGGCCAGCTGAGAGACTTTGGCCTATGTTACAAGGGCGTGGTCAGTCGTCAGTTGTCAGTGAAGCAGAATACATTTATGGGCGTTCCCAAGTTAATTTCCTTTTCACAGCAGCGTAGAAACTAATTTTCCGCTGAGCGCATGGTGCGAAGAGGCCAGCCTAATTATTCAGAGGTGTGTTTTGGATTATCCAATCCAAAGCACTCCTGCCCATCCCTTTAATGCACAGAGGCACATTATCTAAAGTGACAGTTAGATGGGTTTTGCACTGACCAAAGCCCATGCGTGTGAACAAAAATGCACGCAAAAGTAATGCTGCTTGGTAATAAGGAAGACATCTATCACAACTGGTGCCCAGTTAGTTATTTTAGAGAGAACAAACAGGTAAGAGAATGGGCTGAAAAATCAGCTGAATGGCTTAATGTAGTGCGAACAGATGCAACATGGGTTTGAAACTTCAGGAAAAGAGGATGATGCCTGTGCAAACCTTTATAAACTTTCATTAATGATGGCACAAAATTTGCTCCCGGCCCGTGGGGAGATGGAGTGCTCCCCCTCCTGTTGCTTTCACCAACCGAGGGTCTCACCCATCAGGGGAGGGGGTGGGATGTCTACCAAGGTTTGCAGCTCTCTATGCAGGGCGGAAGGAAAAGAGGAGATCTGGCACAGTTTCCCGTCAACTGCTGACCCCCGCCACGAAGCAAGTCCCCTCTCTGCAGCCTCCCCTGCCAGGGAATGATGTGTAGCAGAATGCGGGTGGCCTCAGCCTGGCTGGAAACCCGGGGGCATCCAGCTGAGGCAGATGCACACACATCTCCTGTCTCTATGGTGAGCTACAGTGAAAAGTAAAAATGCTGCACATGCTTTGTTCATTCATTTATTCCCCTAAAAATAAACACATTAATGAGTAATAAATCCGTGATGAAAACAAAAATGTGGCTGGAATAAAAATCTTCAGACTAACACGTCCCCCCACCCCGTGTGCCGCACATCCACACTGGAATGCACACATCCTCTCTGTTCATTAATTTCCCTAAAAAAGAATCATATATTAATGTCTAATCTATGGACTCCAAAGGTAAGTCTGCAATTAAAATGAGAGTGTGGATGGAATTTAAAAAACAATTGAGTGTCCATCCATCCATCTATCCATCCATCTTCTACCGCTGTTCCGGAGGTCCGGGTCGCGGAGGCAACAGTTCAAGCAGAGAAGCCCAGACTTCCCTCTCCCCAGCCACCTGCTGCAGCTCTTCAGAGAGGATACCAAGGCATTCCCAGATAAACTGGGAGACATAGTCTCTCCAGCGAGTCCTGGGTCTGTCCCAGGGTCTCCTCCCAGTGGGACGTGCGCAAAACACCTCCAGTGGGAGGCGTCCAGGATGCTTCCTGGACTATTGAGTGTGCAATCATATAATAAATAAAATGATGAGCGACGATATTATGACTGTTACAACTCCTCATGAGCTCTGGAGCTGTGAGATTTCAAAACACGTCACTGAAATAGCATTAAACAATGCATTTCTGGCGACATACCTCCTTTTGCCTAATCAAAAGCAGATTGTCATAAAATGCCCCATAATAGTGATGCATATGAGACTGCGTGCCGCCACAGCTCTTTGAAATGAGTCTCCACCTCCCAGCGCAAAGTGGACGCACTGTCTGCTGGTAATTAGATGGTGTGACGCAAAGCATAAAAAACAGACAATGCGCTGACAGAAACTAACAGAAACACTGGTGTACGGCTAAGAGGTCTGGCAAAAAAGACCGCTGGTGACGGTCATTGGGCCCATAGTCTCTATAGCATGTCCTGGGTCTGTCCCGGGGTCTCCTCCCAGTGGGATATGCCCAAGACACCTGCGTGAGGGGCATCCAGGAGGCATCTTGATCAGATGCCCAAACCACCTCAAGTGGCTCCTTTTGATGTGGAGGAGCAGTAGCTCTACTCTGAGCCTCTCCTGGTTAACTTTTCACCCGATCTCTAAGGGTGAGTCCAGTAACCCTACGGAGAAAGCTCATTTCAGCTGTTTGTATCCATGATCTCATTTTTACAGTCCTTTTCCAAAGTTCATGACCATAGATGAGGGTAGGAATACAGACTGACCAGTAAATCAGTAGCTTTGCTTGGAGCTCAGCTCCTTCTTCACCACAACCAACCGGTACAATGTCTACATCACTATGGATGCTGCACCAATCCATCTGTCAATCTCCGGGTCCATTCTCCTCTCACTCGTGAATAAGACCTTAATATACTTGAACTCCTCCGCTTGACCCCACCCCAGAGAGGACAATTCACCTTTTTCCAGTTGAGGATCATGGACTCGGACTTGAGGGTGCTGATTCTCATCCTGGCCGCATCACACTCGGTAGCAAACCATCCCAGTAAGATTGCTCGATGACGCCAAGAGGACCACATCCTCTGCAAACAGCAGAGACGAGATCCTGTGGCCACCAAACATGACACCTTCCATTCCTTGGCTGCACCTAAAAATCCTGTCCATAAAAATTATGAATGGGATTGGTGACAAAAGAGCAGCCCTGACTGAGTCCAACTGGGAATAGGTTTGAGTGATTGCTGGCAATACAAACCAAACTCTTGCAATGGCCATGTAGAGACTGGATAGCTCGTAGCAACGAGCCCGATACCCCATACTCCCAAAGCACTACCCACAAGAAGCCACAAGGGACACAGTCGGATGCTTTCTCCAAGTCCACAAAACATGTAGACTGGTTGGGGAAACTTCCCCAAAACCTCAAGGATCCTTGAAAGGGTAAAGAGTTTGGTCCAATGCACCACAAGCAAGACAGAAACCGCATTTCCCCTCCTGAATCTGTGGTTTGATAAAAAAAAATCCCTTTCACAAATTAACTCGCAGTGAAACAATATTACATTATTAACCCAAGAGAAAGAATGTTATATTACAATAATACTGTATATCAGTAGATAATCTTGAAACCTTTCCGAAGCCACATTACCTTACCATAATGGCACATTGTAACAGTAGCTCCTATGCAATCTCATTAGCTGATGCACTGCATTAACATCTGCATTAATAATGACAAATCTCTAAATGTTCATTGTTGATAGCATCGATGCATTACATGATAGATAAGTGAAGAATAACTGCAAATTTATTTTATCCAATTTATAAGATAAGCTGTGTCAGGTAATTAGGTGTGTGTGTAAATTACAATTCACATCCCCTCGACATAGGCCCCTGGCTGTCTGGGAAAAGCAATTGAAGGGGAAGAATACCGAGACAAAACATAAGACAACATATGAAACATTAATAGGGAGGGAGCAGAGGCCCCTGAGACACAGGAGAAAAGCTGGATAAAAATAATGAGCTACAGAAAATCAGCAGAAGGACTATAAACACACACACAAAAAAAGAAGATACTGTAAATAAAGGTAAATCCCATTACAAGAATTCAACAAACCAAAAACAGCTAAACAATTATATCCCTAAAAAAATGTGTATTTTAGAAAACAGAATGTGAAGCGACAGAAAACGGAGGAGGAGAAGACGTAAGAAGAGAAATCCTTCACAATTATTTCAGTGCAGCGGCCCCGTGGAGACACAGAGGTCGCATCAAAGGCAAAGGGAAAAGCAAGATGACAAAATCTTTGTGCTTCACAGCATTCTGTAAGCCAGTCCCCTTACAAGCACCACGGGGACGGTGCCAACCTGACAGCGCAAGTTTGACTCAACCCCGCTTCACTTCCACACCTAAACAACATTGTCAAGCAAAACCACCAAGTCTCATACACTCATGTTATCCTTAAATAAGCACCTGTGCAGAGGTTCTTATATTTCCAGCTTATTTTCAGCTCATCAAATATGGTGTTTTCATTCAGTTGAGGAGAAACCTTCCAACTCAGCCAGGTCACCTTGAGAATGAAAAAAGCACAAAGTGATTCACTTTTAACTTCTTTGTATTATTATTTATGTGTTGTCTTCTGCTCTCACAGTGTGGCACAAAGCTTCGGTCCTTCCCTCAACACACACTATGGGGCAGATTTACTAAGGCAGCGCAAATTAGCGAGTGCGCAATTTAGACAGAGTGCCTAAGGGAGTGGCCAATTTATGCCAGTGATCTACTAACAACACGCAAAATCATAAACACAGATGCAGACATTTCAATTAATAATGACCACCCATCCACAAGAGCAGTGCATAACTGTGCACAGGCACATCTGATGAGGAAGCCAGTCATCAACACAGGTGCAGCCAGTTTGGAGGACCATAATATACAAAGCTTTTTTTAAGCATTTGTTTAAGTGCAAACCCCACTAAAATAGTTTATTTTTGTTTGTCATATTTCAAAATTTTGATTTTCATTTAACATGGCAGACTCCTTTGTTTAATATGTATAAATGAAGTATTTGTACCTAATTTCAAAAAGGACTACTCATAAATAAATTGATTATTTGACCAAGTTGTTTATTTTATTAACACTAGAACCATCAAGATGGTCTGATGGAGACTCGGGTTTTGTTATGTGAATAACTTTGTTTTAACAAAATCTACAGGTCTCCCAGTTCACAACTTTTTATAAATGTGCGTTTTATGTTTTCTGAAGTCTGGAAGGTAATAAAATTAAACACACAATTTCACTTTTTTTCTCGGACTGCAGAGACTGCTGTCATTGACTTACAGTGTTGCAATTTCAGGGGACATTTCTACTGATCTGTGTTCTTTTTGTTAATAATCTCGTTGTTTTTCTCCTACATTGTGTATCCTGAACTGGGAGAGAGAAATAGAGAGAAGAGGGAACTGAATTACTGTTTTATGCACAGCAAAAAGAAACAAATATAGAAATATGGATGGTGGGGTGCTGGTGAGCATGGAAAGGGGATAGGCGTGTTTCGACTGTGCTCCTCTCCGAGTTTTGATAAAAGTGTAACAATACCGTATAAAACTGAGGTACAGGCCGATAAACTTTGTCCACTCCATGCTTACATTAAGCGCTTGAAAAGACAAAGATGCCAAAGCCACAAGTGACCAGCAAATTGAAAGCCACTGATGCTCAAGCTACCGGAGCTTGTACTAATGCTAAAGACGGGCCTGCTAATCCACCCTCCAGCCCAAACAAACTGCTGGACAAAACCTATGTCATGTGCAAAGAATTCTGCATGCTATCAACAAGCGTTTTGATGCCTTCCAAACCAGTCTTCAGCCATATAGTGACAACTCAAGCTGATCTCCAAGCCCATGTGACTAATCATGAGCTAACAACTAGCGACCTCAAAACGCAGATGCAAGAGCTCAAAGCTACACCGGGGTGAAAAAGGGTTTGCCCCCTTCCTGATTTCTCATGTTTTTGTATGTTTGTCACACTTGTTTCAGAACATCAAATTAATTTAAACATTAGACAAAGATAACACAAGTAAACACAAAATGCAGTTTTAAAGTGAAGGCATTTATTATTAAGGGTAAAAAAAAAAAATCTAAACCTACATGGTCCTGTGTGAAAGTGATTGAACCCCCGTTAAAACATAAATTAACTGTGGTTTATCACATCTTTGGAAAGCTGAGTTCAATTTCTCTATCCACACCCAGGCCTGATTACTGCCACACCTGTTCTCAATCAAGAAATCACTTAAATAGGACATGCCTGACAAAGTGAAGTAGACCACAAAATCCTCAAAAGCTAGAAATCATGCTACGATCCAAAGAAATTCAGGAACAAATGAAAAAGTAATTGAGATCTATCGGTCTGGAAAAGGTTATAAAGCCATTTCTAAAGCTTTGGGACTCCAGTGAACCACAGTGAGAGCCATTATCCACAAATGGTGAAAACATGGAACAGTGGTGAACCTTCCCAGGAGTGGCCAGCCGACCAAAATTACCCCAAGAGCACAGTGACGACTCATCCAAGAGGTCATAAAAGACCCCACAACAACATCCAAAGAACTGCAGGCCTCACTTGCCTCAGTTAAGGTCAGTGTTCATGACTCCACCATCAGAAAGAGACTGGGCAAAAATGGCCTGCATGGCAGAGTTCCAAGACTAAAACCACTGCTGAGCAAAAAGAACATAAAGGCTCATCTCCGTTTTGCCAGAAAACATCTTGATGATCCCCAAGACTTTTGGGAAAATATTCTGTGGACTGATGAGACAAAAGTTGAACATTTTGGAAGGTGTGTAACCCATTACATCCGGCGTAAAAGTAACAGAGCATTTCAGAAAAGGAACATCATACCAACAGTAAAATATGGTGGTGGTAGTGTGATGGTTTGAGGCTGTTTTGTTGCTTCAGAACCTAGAAGACTTGCTGTGGTAAATGGAACCATGAATTCTGCTGTCTACCAAAAATTCCTGAAGGAGAATGTCCAGCCATCTGTGACCTCAAGCTGAAGCATACTTGGGTTCTGCAGCAGGACAATGATCCAAAAGACATCAGCAAGTCCAGCTCTGAATGGCTTAAGAGAAACAAAATGAAGACTTTGGAGTGGCCTAGTCAAAGTCCTGACCTGAATCCGATTAAGATACTGTGGCATGACTTTAAAAAGGCGGTTCATGCTCAAAAAACCCCCAATGTGGCTAAATTACAACAATTCTGTAAAGATGAGAGGGACAAAATTCCTCCAAGGCACTATAAAAGACTCATTGCCAGTTTTCATAAACGCTTGATTTCAGTTGCTGCTGCTAAGGGTGGCCCAACCAGTTATTAGATTTAGGGGGCAATCACTTCTGCACACAGGGCCATGTAGGGTTGGATTTTTTTTCACCCTTAATAATAAAAACCTTCATTTAAAAACTGCATTTTGTGTTTACTTATGTTATCTCTGTCTGATATTTAAATTTGTTTGATGATCTGAAACATTTAAGTGTGGCAAACATACAAAAAAAAAGAGAAATCAGAAAGGGGGCAAACACTTTTTCACACCACTGTACATGCTCAGAGATCGCTAACGAAAACAAATAGTTCCGAGCTAAAGTGTTGGACCTGGAGGCTCGCTCTTGGAGACATAACCAGCCGAAGCCAGTGACTGGGGCAGACCCCGCACCATTCTGGCACGCATCCACCACTTTCAGGAAAAAGAGTAGATTCTGCGCTACGGCAGGCTGAATACTATGAAATACAAGGGCAACAAAGTTCTAATTTTCCCTGATTACACCAACGAGGTGATGATGCAGTGCCATGCCTTTCGAGATGTGATGCAGTCGCTCCGGAATGGAGAAATTAAACACACCCTGCGGTAGCCGACTAGGCTGCATATCCACCAACGTGAGGGGGAAGCACCTGTGAATTTCAGCAATCCAAAGGAAGCAGCACGGTTCCTGGAAAAGATCAACACAGAGCGGGGGGAGTAGATCCACACATTCTCATTGATTGTTCAACTTAAAGGTACTCCTGTTTACATATTGTGGTATGGGGGAGCCACTACCTGCACTGTTAACTGTGAAAAGACCTCCCACGTTACACTGGCACTAATATTGAGAACATTTTACACTTCAATGCTAGTGTTAGCTGGGGGACAAGCCTGAAAGGCTTCTAGCACAGCAGCTTAAAGGTGTCCAGGCGTCAAGGTCCATTCATTGTATTAAATCAAAGACAGGTGCATCATTGACAGACCCCGAAGATATACAGTAAATAGCTGTTTCAAGGAATTCTATAGTGAACTCTACAGTTCCAAATGTTCCCCCTCTTGTTCTGATTTAAATGATTTTTTTTTTGACTCCCTCATATTACCTAAACTCACAGACACAGCTAGGTAAGACTTAGACTCAGACTTCACATTGGACGAGATAAAATCTGCCATTAAGTCATCTCCATCTGGCAAAGCCGCCGGACCTAACAGATTCGGTGGCAAATTTTAGAAAAAGTTTTACGATATCCTTGCTCCTGTTCTACTCAGAATGACATCTGCTTCAAAGGAGAATAATGCCCTACCTAAAACATTATATGAGGCCAATATTTCATTAATCTTAAAGAAAGGGAAGAATGAGACAGACCCAGCCAGCTACAGGCCCATTTCCTTCCAGAACTTTGACAGGAAGGTAATCACTAAATTGTTGGCTAATGGGCTAAACAAATATTTATCATCAATCATCCACCCCGATCAAACAGGGTTCATCCCAGGCAGATTTTCTTTTTTCAATGTAAGACGACTTCTTAACACTGTTTACGCCAACCACAGTAAAGCCAAAGGAGTAGCAATTCTGTCGTTGGATGCACTAAAGGCTGTTGACCAGGCCAAATGGACCTACATGTTTGAGTCATTATATAGATCTGGGTTCGGAAACCCTTTTATAACCTGGGTGAAATTAATGTATGATAACCCAATGTGCTCCATTTTAACAGATGGTGACAGGTCAACACCATTTTTGCTACACTGCTCGGTTTAGCAGGGCTATCCGCTGTTGCCAGCTCTCTTTGCAATTGCACTTGAACCCCTCAAATTTGGTGAATTCATGCCTCTCTCAGACGTTTTTTTGCCAGGTTTTCTGAAAAATGCCTCTTTTAAAATAGTCAACGATCATATTAAATACCTTGGTCTAACTATACCCAAAAATCCTAAATCAATATATGAACTAAATTTTGGTGAGTTCATCTCAGACCTAAAACAACACATAGAAAACTAAAAATTTTTACCATTGTCTATGATGGGTCGTATAAATTCAGTTAAGATGGTCTCCCTTCACAGATTTCTTTACCTTTGCCAAAATCTGCCTATATTTCTCACACCAGCTTTCTTTAAGGATTTGGACACAATAATTTTATCTTATGTTTGGAATTATAAAAACCATCAGATTTTTAAAACCCACTTGCAAAAGCCCAAATCAGAAGGTGGGCTAGGCCTGTCATTGTTCAAACATTACTACTGGGCTGCTAATTCCAGGTCCTTAATGTTTTAGCTGCATGGGTCACTGGACAACCTGGCCTCTGAGGCCCCTTTGTGGCTGCAAATGGAGTTTGGCTCTGTCACTAACTCTTCCATGCCCACCCTGCTGTTCATCAAATTGGATGATTTAAAGATCTTGAAATGCCTAAGCTTCACGCTAAGAAATTCGGTCAAAATCTTAAACCAGGTGCAGGCGTCCCTGCACTTACCTCAGAGCTCTGCAGAAATTTGCTATGATCACTCTTTTTTACCCCCATGGTCAGACAAAATTTCCATGCCTGGAAGGAGAAGGGTCTAGCATCCATTGGGGATTTGGACATAGGGGGAAGTTTAGCATCGTTCAGTTTGCTCAGAGAAAAATTTGTCTTCCTCATACACATTTTTTTTCAATACTTACAAATTAGACATTATGTCCAATTCAAAGTTAATAAATCTGGAACTGTTCCAGGGAAGAACACTTTCTTCGATCTCATTAAGAACCCCCCTCACTCCAGGCATCTTGTTTCCAATTTTGTGAATGTGTTTGACGGCAGCTCTGTTGCCTCCTCCAGGTCGATTAGGGCTGCCTGGGGGAAGAAGCTGGGAATTAAACTGTCTGGAGTCACATGGGACAGAAGTCTGTCAGCGGTTCAGGCATGCTCTGTCAACAGTAGACACCAGCTGATCCAATACAAAGTTGTTCACTGCCTTCATTACTCAAAGCACCAACTGCATAAAATCTATCCCACCATTTCACCACTGTGCGATAGGTGTCAAACATCAGTGGGTACACTGTCTCATGCTTTTTGGTTCTGTTCCTCGCTTTCTGACCTATGGTCCAGAGTGTTTGACTGGTATTCCAAAGCCGATCAGATCGCTCTGCCACTGGACACAACTCTCACCATTTTTGGCTACTTCCAACTAGGGCTGTGCGATATGATAAAAAATTCATATCACGATGTAAGTCGTCTTATATCATGATAACGATATAGGTATATAAACAAATGAAAGTTTTAAAAAACTGCCAGCAGATGTCCAGTTCAGCATAACACTGATGTCTGTGAGAATGTTGATATTTGTATAATCTGTTCTTCTGTCATGCCAAATAAAGTCACGCGCAGAGAGAACCTTCTGACTCTTCGGCCACGTGCCCTTGGTTCTCGCCGGTGTCTCGGCACCAACTGTCATGTCAGGCGCAGATGAATTAAGACATGTTATTTTGGGGCATTAAATCTTGGTGCATTTAGCAGGAGATTGACAACCGCAAACCTTAGTAATCACCTTGCACCAGTTATTTAACTCTCCTCCCCCAAATTTGCGCTTTGACATGACAGCTCCTACAAATATACAGTATATGCAATGAGGCCAGGTGCAAAATTAACATAGTCCACGTATTTTCCACCGCTAATTTTGCCTTGTGCCCTTTAGTAAATCTCGACAGTAGTTTTTTAACACCAAAACATGGTTTTGTGATGGCGCAGCATGTTAGTATACCTGCCCCTATGTGTACTAAAGGTAAATGAAGGACATCAACCTCAAATATCCACTTGAATTGATCACATATGGCTCATTCTCTGTCACTATAGCGGTGTGTTATATTACATGATCTAAAGGCGCATAACCTGGGATCACCTCTGCCTCTCAATTACAAGGGCAATAAATCATCAGAGCCACATGCCATGAAGGGGCAAATCTAATTTGTCTGTGGCATGCAACACTCTTCAGAGTGAGGATATACAGTAAGCAGGTACCAATGGCAAAAATCAGTTACAATAAAATAAAGTGAAGGACACAACTCAACAATTCCACCTTAGTTTGATTCAGACTGCTGCTATTCTCCTGAGCAGCTAACTAGCTGTAATGGTTGATTGGGTTTGCTGCATAGATGTATTACAAGTCTGCTCTTGATGAGCAGATGTAGGTGGTGGAATTGACCCAATAGTCCAGACAGGACTTTGGTGCAATGATGGTTTATTAAACAAAACAAAAAGAACAAGCAAACAGTAGCACAGGGGTTGAAAATGAAAACTAAATTACAGAGGAAAGAACTTACTATGAACTCTCGGGGAATACAACGGGAGGATTGAGACACAATGACCCAACAAAGACCAGAATCACAGACTCACATACAGTGGCGTGAAAAAGTATTTGCCCCATTCCTGATTTCTCTTTTTTTTTTTGTATGTTTGTCACGCTTAAATGTTTCAGATCAACAAATTTAAATATTAGACAAAGATAATACAAGTAAGCACAGAACACAGTTTTTAATTGAAGGTGTTTATTATTAAGGGTAAAAAAAATCCAAGCCTACATGGATGGCCCTGTGTCAAAAAGTAATTGCCTCCCTGTTAAAACATAAATTAACTGTGATTTATCACATCTTTGAAAATTGAGTTCAATTTTCTAGCCACTTCTAAAGCTTTGGGCCTCCAGCGAACCACAGTGAGAGCCATTATCCACAAACGGCAAGAACACTGAACAGTGGTGAACCTTCCCAGGAGTGGCCGACTGACCAAAATTATCCCAAGAGTGCAGTGACGACTCATCCAAGAGGTCACAAAAGACCCCACAACAACATCCAAAGAACTGCAGGCCACACTTGCCCCAGTTAAGGTCAGTGTTCATGACTCCACCATCAGAAAGAGGCTGGGCAAAAATGGCCTGCATGCCAGAGTTCCAACATGAAAACCACTGCTGAGCAAGAAGAACATAAAGGCTCAGTTTGAGGCCACGAACAGATGGCTGGACATTCTCCTTCAGGATTTTTTGGTAGACAGCAGAATTCATGGTTCCATTTACCACAGCAAGTCTTCCAGGACCTGAAGCAGCAAACAGCCCCAGACCATCAGACTACCACCACCATATTTTACTGTTGGTGTGATGTTCCTTTTCTGAAATGCTGTATTACTTTTACGCCAGATGTAATGGGACACACACCTTCCAAAATGTTCAACTTTTGTCTCGTCACTCAACAGAATATTTTCCCAAAAGTCTTGGGGATCATCAAGATGTTTTCTGGAAAAACTGAGATGAGCCTTTATGTTCTTTTTGCTCATCGATGGTTTTTGTCTTGGAACTCTGCCATGCAGGCCATTTTTGCCCAGTCTCTTTCTGATGGTGGAGTCATGAACACTGACCTTAACTGAGGCAAGTGAGGCCCGCAGTTCTTTGGATATTGTTGTGGGGTCTTTTATGACCTCTTGGATGAGTCGTCACTGTGCTCTTGTGGTAATTTTGGTCAGTCGGCCACTCCTGGTTGTTATATTCAGGTAAGCGCATGCCCCCTCTCCTCTTTCCTGCTAGGATTCCCCGACTCCTCAGGTAATCAATGCACCTGTGTGATTAGACGCACCTGCCACTCCTTCCTCGCCAGCGCATAAAGGACCATCAAGCGGAGGCTTCGGCGCTGGTTCGTTGAGTATACTGCCTGTAGCTCAAGCAAGTGACCAACGTTTCTAATTCAGGGGATTTATGCTTAATTCCTCTCTCTTCTCTCCTTCACAGGTTGCTGCCATCGGAGTGGTGCATCTTCGGGGATTGCTGTGCGCTCAACTGCTCCATCATCTTCATCCCGCTTCAGCTACCTGTCACCACCCGGTCAGACACCACCCAGCTCCTTTTCCTCTCCTATTCCCTGCCAGCTTCATCCTGCAGGTTCGTCTATTCCTGCTTGGTCTCTCTGTCGGGCTCTCTGCTCCACTCACGTAAGTGGCAGATTTGTCTTTCCACTTCCCTTCCTCCCTCCTCATATTAATTTACTCTCGTCTCTCCCCACAGGCCGTGTCTTCCTCTGGCGAGGGACATTTTCCTTAACAGTGCTCCACATTTTGAAATTAATAAATTGTGCAAATGTTGCTTCTCTGTGCCAAGTGAGTTTTTCTCTGGTGTGGTTCCTGCACATGAGCTGACTGGTCTATCAATGTGACAGAACAAGCCAGCCATAATGTGAGCTCAGCGGGGGCTGCATCAGCAGAACACTCCGCTCTCCACCGCCTCAACGCCACAGAGAGGCAGGTGGCCATACTCACGCAGCAACTGGAGACAATTACGCAGCAGCCGAGCACGGTCGCCGAGCATCTGACCCACATATCTCGCTCTGGTCCTTACACTCCACCTGCTGCTCCCATTTCTTCCACCGTTCGCCACACAACTTCCGTTCCCTCACCTGCCCCATACACAGGGGAGGTGGGGAAATGCAAGGATTTTCTGTGCCATGTTTGGCTTTATTTGGGCTAGGTGAGCGGCGAGTACCCGGACGACATCTCTAAAATTCATTTTATGGTCCTCCTGCTGTGGGACCGAGCCCTTAGTTGGGCCCGATTTGTCGTTGACAGCCCAGAGTGCCCCAATTACATATTTGATCACTTTTGTTTCCGAGTTTTCCCGTACGCTTGACCGAACAGAGAGTGAGGGCAATATTATGAGCCGCCTTCTGTCTCTGGAGTTTCGGGTCATCGCAGTGGATTCTGGATGGAATGACGTTGCATTACGCAGTACCTTCCTCCAAGGTCTCAACGCCAACCTCCGTGACGACCTGGCAATTCACACTGTTCCCTCCTCTCTGGATGGTTTAATTGATCAGGCTGTCAGTTTGAACAACCGGTACCGCGAGCGTGCAAGGGAGCGTAAATCTTCCTCTCGGCTGTCCTTCATGCATGTGCCTGTCCAGGCTACTGACACAGGTGGCACCGACCCTTCCTTCGAACCAATGGTGCTTGGCCGGGCTCGTTTGACTCCGGAGGAGTACCAGTGGCGGAGGAGGGCTGGTGCATGTCTCTACTGTGGCTCTTTAGAGCACAAATTGGATGACTGCCACCTGAAGCCCAAAAGACGCGGCCCGTCAGTAGCCGTGGGGGGTCTGACGGGCGGGACTCTTCTTCACCCCCCCCCCCCCCTGTAATTTCTCTATTTCAACCCTCATCCAATTGCTAGGGGTCAAGAGGAGGGTTATAGTCTTGATCGATTCAGGGGCGGAGCAGAACTTTGTTTCTTCCCGGCTCGTGCAGGAGATGGGCATTCCCACCAATAAATTGTCCAATCCACTGAATGTCACCACCTAATCTGGTGGTCATGATAGACCTCGGGTCTATCATGAACTTGATGAGGTTTTTAACAAATTGAGAGTGCTCTCCTTACCACCTCACCGCTCAAATGATGGTGTTATAGACCTCCTCCCAGGTGCACAGCTGCTGTCCAGTCAGCTCTATAGTATTTCTGGTCCGGAGAGGGAGGCGATGGAGAGGTATATCAAGGACTCGCTGAATGGCAGCCTAATTCAGCCCTCCTCGGCCACTCTTGGGGCAGGGTTTTTTTTTTTTGTCGATAAGAAGGATGGATCTCTGCACCCGTGTATTGATTACCGGGAACTTCAAAGACAAATATCCTCTGCCCCTGATAAACTCCGCATTTGAGCTCCTTCAGCGTGTGCAGGTGTTCACTTAATTAGACCTACGCAATGCATATCATTTGGTCCATATTCGGGAGGGGGACGAATGGAAGACAGCCTTTAAAACACACCTGGGGCAGTTCGAGTATCCTGTTTTGCCCTTCGGACTCACTAACGCCCCTGCCGTTTTCCAACGCCTCATTAATGACATCCTCCGCAATATGGTCAGTCAGTTCATTTTCGTTTATCTAGATGATATCCTGATCTTTTCCCGCATGCCAAAGGAACACAAGGTCCACGTCAGGGCCGTGTTACAGTGGCTCCTGGAGAACCAACTTTTTGTGAAGGCTGAAAAGCGTGAGTTTTCCACCTGCTCCACTTCCTTCCTTGGATTTATTGTGGCGGAGGGGGAACTGAGAGCTGACCTGGCCAAGGTGAAGGCTGTGCTGGATTGGCCTACCCCCCACTCCCGCGAGGAACTCCAGCGCTTCTTGGGTTTTGCAAATGTTTATCGCAGGTTCATCAGGAACTATAGTGGGGTAGCACAGCCTCTCACACAACTGACCTCCATTAAGGTGCCATTTCTCTGGTCCGAGGCAGCAGAACAGGCTTTCTCCAAATTAAAAAGCCTGATCTCCAATACGCCCATCTTGGCTCAAGTCGACCCTCAGCTCCAGTTCACCCTAGAGGTGGATGCTTCTGACTCGGGGGTAGGCACTGTTCTCTCGCAGCACTCAACCTCAGACCAGAAGCTCCACCTATCCGCGTATTTCTCTTGGCGGCTCACCCCAGTTGAGAGGAATTACAACGTAGGGGATCAGGAGCTTCTAGCCATAAAATTGGCTTTAGAGGAGTGGAGGTACTGATTGGAGGGAGTGGTCCATCCCGTAGTCGTGTGGACCGACCACAAAAATTTAGAGTACCTTCGGCCGGCCCACCGACTCAATGCCAGGCAGGCCCGCCTGGCCTTATTCTTTCTTAGATTCAATTTCACCATGACATACAGGCCTGGCACACGTAATATCAAACCGGATGCTCTCTCCCGACAGGTCTGCTCTGACCATCCAGCTCCCCCGTTCCGCTCCTAGCCGATTTTGCCACCTTCGTGCATCCTCGGAGCCCTTATCTGGGGAATTGAGCAGAGGGTCCGACAGGCCCAGACCCTGGAACCCGAACCAGCGGGGGTGCCCCAAGGTTGTCTGTTTGTCCCAGCCCCCCTCCACAGCGACGTCATCAAGTGGGGCCACTCCAGCCACTTCGCCTGCCACCCTGGAGCGTCCCGGACCATCGACCTTGTCAAACAAGTGTTCTGGTGGCCCATGCTGTGGAGGAATACCCTGGATTATGTGAAAGCATACCAGACCTGTGCTCACAACAAAACCAACTTCTCACCACCGGCTGGTCTGCTTCCTCCACCACCCATCCCCAGTCAACCTTGGTCCCATATTGCCTTGGACTTTGTCACAGGACTCCCCCCTTCACAAGGCAATACAGTAATACTCACCATCATCGACCGCTTTTCCAAAGCGATTCACTTGGTTCCCCTCCCCAAGTTACCCTCTGCCTCCCAAACCGCCAACCTTCTCACCACCCATGTCATTCGCCTTCACGGTATCCCCCTGGACATTGTGTCTGACTGGGGCCCACAATTCACATCGCTGGTTTGGAAATCCTTCGGCAGAACGCTGGGTACGTCAGTCAACCTTACTTCTGGTAATCATCCACAGAGCAATGAGCAAGCTGAGCGTACCAACCAATCCCTGGAGGCCGCCTTCAGATGCATAGCAGCCGACAATCCCGCAACCTGGAGCACTCATCTGACCTGGGTGGAATACGCCCATAACTCTGCTGTCTCTGCTGTCACGAGTCTCACACCCTTCGAGGCCTCCGTGGGATACACTCCCCCCCGTTGCCCATGGTGGAGAGGGAGATCGCTGTGTCATCCGTGGGGGCTCACGCACACCGCTGCCACCGACTCTGAAGAGCCACCCAAGCCGCCCTCCTCCACTCTACGGAGCGCAACCGTCTGTATGCGGACCGTAAGCGGACCCCTGCTCCCAAGTATACAGTCGGGCAGCAGGTCTGGCTGTCAGCGGACCAGGTACCCTTGAAGACGGACTCTAAAAAAACTGTCACCTCGCTTCTTGGGTCCGTTCCCCATTATCAAAATCATCAATGATGCCACAGTCCACCTACAGCTCCCACGGACTCTTCGCATCCATCCGATGTTTCAGGTCTCGAAGGTGAAACCCTTCTCCGCCAGTCCTCTCTGCCCCCCCCCCCCCAAAGCTGCCTCCTCCTCCTCGGATCCTCAATGGCCAGACCACCGACACAGTTCAGAGAATTCTGGACGTTCACTGCCGGGGCTGAGGCCTGTAATATTTGGTTCACTGGAAGGGCTATGGTCCTGAAGATTGGTCGTGGATCCCTAAGTCCTATTTCCAAGACAAAGGGATGGTTCGTGCCTTCCACCAGGCCAACCCTGAGAAGCCCAGTGGACTGCCAGGAGGCGCTCCTTGGGGGGGGGGGGCACTGTCATATTCAGGTGAGCGCACACCCCCTCCTTCCTGCTAGGATTCCCCGACTCCTCAGGTAATCAATGCACCTGTGTGACTAGACACACCTGCCGCTCCTTCCTCGCCAGCGCATAAAGGACCATCAAGCGGAGGCTTCGGCGCTGGCTCATTGGGTATACTGTCTGCAGCTCAAGCAAGTGACTAACATTATTACTTCAGAGGATTTATGCTTAATTCCTCTCTCTTCTCTCCTTCACAGGTTGCTACCATCGGAGTAGTGCGTCTTCGGGGATTGTTGTGCGCTCACCTGCTCCATCATCTTCATCCCGCTTCAGCTACCTGTCACCACCCGGTCAGACACCACCCAGCTCCTTTTCCTCTCCTATTCCCTGCCAGCTTCATCCTGCAGGTTCGTCTATTCCTGCTGGGTCTCTCTGTCGGGCTCTCTGCTCCATTCACGTAAGTGGCAGATTTGTCTTTCCACTTCCTTTCCTCCCTCCTCATATTAATTTACTCTCGTCTTCCCCCACAGGCCGTGTCTTCCTCTGGCGAGGGACGTTCTCCTTAACAGTGCTCCACGTTTTGAAATTAATAAATTGTGCAAACGTTGCTTCTCTGTGCCGAGTGAGTTTTTCTCTGGTGTGGTTCCTGCACATGAGCTGACTGGTCTATCAATATGACACTGGGAAGGTTCACCACTGTTCCATGCTTTTGCCATTTGTGGATAATGGCTCTCACTGTGGTTTGCTGGAGTCCCAAAGCTTTAGAAATAACTAGAAAATTTAACTCAGCTTTCCAAAGATGTGATAAACCACAGTTAATTTATGTTTTAATGGGGGGGAATCACTTTTTCCACACAGGGCCATGTAGGTTTGGATTTTTTTTACCCTTAATAATAAACACCTTCAATTAAAAACTGCAATTTGTGTTTACTTGTGTTATCCTTATTTAATATTTAAATTTGTTTGATGATCTGAAACATTTAAGTGTGACAAACATACAAAAAATGAGAAATCACCAAGGGGGCAAACACTTTTTCACACCACTCTACTTCTCTAGTGCCTCCTAAAATATATTTAGTTTCCCATTACCACTTTGTCACAAGGCTACTCACCAATAAACAAAACAAGACACAGCTAAGTAGCAACTGTGCTAACCACCATGTACAGCAAAAACTGATGGGGATAGTCATGTCAGAAGAGATAGAAAATAAAGAAAAACTTCATCCAGACTCAAGAATTAGGTCACCAGTGTGGGATAGTTTGGTTTTTAAGAAAGTGACATCCTACAGACTTTGCCATGATAGCGTGAGTACTATTTAGTTTCTATGGCTGAAACAGGATATGTTAGGCTGCGTGTCCACCAAACGCGTTTTTTCCGCTCTGGGCAACTGTTCTCTATTCATTCTCTATGTAGTCCAGCGTTTACAGTGCTGAGTGCACTCGGCGCTGAAACGCTTTGAGCGGTGGCCATTTTTTGTCGCAGTGCTCAGGGCGGTCAGCATTGAAAAAAGTTCAACTTTTCAGACTGCAGCTGAGCTTGTCAATGTCAGACCTTTCTTAGCAGCCAATCAGAATTAAAGAAGGGTGGGACATACTGGAAGAAGACAATGGTTATGATGGCAGAGGAGAGGCTGATACTCGCTGTATCAGACAATCCAGTATTTCTTGATCTGACGCTAAAAGGCTATCATGATCAAAATTTAAAACCAAATGCTTGGAGGAATGTGTCCACATCTGTCGGCATGTCAGGTGAGTGTTTGTTCCTTTGTCACGGTCATATTTCTTACAAGTTTGTTGCAGTAGATAAGGAAGGGCGGGACATAGGACGCCAGTACAGTCTCTACTCATACTCCTGTTTTCCATGTCATCATATTTTACATCCAGAGCTGCTAGAATACATTTCCTGTCCATTGTTATTTAGAGACTGCTATTAAAAAATCAGTAGAAAGTCTGACCATAGGAAAAGCGGAAGTGCTGAGCTGAGAGTAACAAGCTGTTGCTGGAATACAGGGCACAGACTTTTTTTTCCCCCAGAGCACAGCGCACAAATGCTGAAAAAAAAAAAATGCTAAGGGCGGTCAGGTGACAAAAAACGTGTCTGGTGGACACGCAGCCTTACTTTAAATACAGCATGTGTTTTACACACAACTTCTATGTCCTCTGCACAGTGAGAGTAGAATATGCAATATTTTCTACTTTCAAATATTCCAGAAATACCTAAAAATGTAGAGTATAAAGAAACATTTCTTTTACCATCATGCCAAATATGATAATTTATGATACTGTAGAGCTATGAATTCATTTATGATTTTTGCAAGGCTGACAAAGTGATAAATACCACTGTACACCAGCAGGGTGAGTATAAAGCCAGTTTTCATCTCAGAGTCAAATATCCTGTTTTAACTTAATTGCATTAATTTAGGGAAGAACATGCAATGATAACAGTTAATTATCAGTTTACATGGAGTAGACAACCGAAGTCATCATGGATCATCAGTAAAAAAAACTTATCAAATTTGCTTCAACCTAGTGAATGAGGGTTCATTACTGCCATCTGGTTTTGCCAGTAATTACCTGCAATTTCTACATAGTTCACCTGTAAGAGAAAAAAAAGCATTCACTTTTGTACAGTTATACATCAGTATTTATCCACAAAATAACAATAAAGTTAAAGGTCATATTTTTTTCTATACTGTGACAATACAGTTACCATGGTAATATTTCCCACCATAACTGTGCAGTGAAAGTCTGACAGCATTGTAACAACCACAATGAAACCCAGAATTGCAATAATTTTATTGCAAAACTGGTTAGGATGATAAAATTGATGAAACCTTTACTGCAATTCAGTGACATGCGGTCAGGGGAGGCTGAAAATCCCGGTCAGAGACTGTGTAGTACCGTGAGGGGGTGTGCTTGTGCAATGTAAGCACAGGTTTCATTTTTAAATAAAGAAAGATAAGGACATTTTTTTAACAAAGTCACAATGATTTTTGTCCCAAAGGATTGGTAAATTTACTTCATTTACAAGTAAAGTTAAGGCCATGCATGCACAGTAGTTGTACTACTACTAATAATTAATAATAATGAGTGTAAATTGTGGAGCTGCCACACAGAGAGAGATGCAGCTCTCTGATCCACTATAATTTACGTTATTCCTTGGCCAGAAACAAAGTATAATGAATTTTGTGTCCCAAAATGTTGATTCTAAAATAACTTAATACATTATACAGCCGTGGACAAAATTGTTGGTACCCCTCCGTTAATGAAAGAAAAACCCACAATGGTCACAGAAATAACTTGAATCTGACAAAAGTGGTAATAAATAAAAATTCTATGAAAATTAACCAATGAAAATCAGACAATGCTTTTGAATTGTGGTTCAACAGAATTATTTTAAAAAACAAACTCATGAAACAGGCCTGGACAAAAATGATGGTACCTTTAACTTAATATTTTGTTGCACAACCTTTTGAGGCAATCACTGCAATCAAACGATTTCTGTAACTGTCAATGAGACTTCCGCACCTCTCAGCAGGTATTCTGGCCCACTCCTCATGAGCAAACTGCTCCAGTTGTCTCAGGTTTGAAGGGTGCCTTCTCCAGACGGCATGTTTCAGCTCCTTCCACAGATGTTCAATAGGATTTAGATCAGGGCTCATAGAAGGCCACTTTAGAATAGCCCAATGTTTGGCTCTTAGCCATTCTTGGGTGTTTTTAGCTGTGTGTTTTGGGTCATTATCCTGTTGCAAGACCCATGACCTGCGATTGAGACCAAGCTGTCTGACACTGGGCAGCACATTTCTCTCTAGAATACCTTGATAGTCTTGAGATTCCATTGTACCCTGCACAGATTCAAGACACCCTGTGCCAGATGCAGCAAAGCAGCCCCAGAACATAACAGAACCTCCTCCATGTTTCACAGTAGGGACAGTGTTCTTTTCTTGGTATGCTTCATTTTTGTGTCTGTGAACATAGCGCTGATGTGCCTTGCCAAAAGTTTCCAGTTTTGTCTCATCTGTCCATAGGACATTCTCCCAGAAGCTTTGTGGCTTGTCAACATGCAGTTTGGCAAATTCCAGTCTGACTTTTTTAGGATTTGTTTTCCAACAGTGGTGTTCTCCTTGGTCGTCTCCCATGAAGTCCACTTTGGCTCAAATAACGACGGATGGTGCGATCTGACACTGATGTACCTTGACCTTGGAGTTCACCATGAATGTGTTCAGAGGTTGTTCTGGGCTCTTTTGTTACCATTCGTATTATCCGTCTCTTCCATTTTTCATCAAGTTTCCTCCTGCAGCCACGTCCAGGGAGGTTGGCTACAGTCCCGTGGATCTTAAATTTCTGAATAATATGTGCAATTGTAGTCACAGGAACATCAAGCTGCTTGGAGATGGTCTTATAGCCTTTACCTATAACATGTTTGTCTATAATTTTCTTTCTAATCTCCTGAGACAACTCTCTCCTTTGCTTCCTCTGGTCCATGTTAAGTGTGGTACACACCATGTCACCAAACAGCACAGTGACTACTTGTCACCCTTTAAATAGGCTGACTGACTGATTACAAGTTTGTAGACACCTGTGATGTTAATTAGAGGACACATCTTGGTTGAACATGTCCCTAGGGTCACATTATTTTCAATCTTTTCTAGGGGTACCATCATTTTTGTCCAGGCCTGTTTCATGAGTTTGTTTTTTAAAATAATTCTGTTGAACCACAATTCAAAAGCATTGTCTGATTTTCATTGGTTAATTTTCATAGAATTTTTATTTATTACCACGTTTGTCAGATTCAAGTTAGTTCTGTGACCATTGTGGGTTTTTCTTTCATTAACAGAGGGGTATCAACAATTTTGTCCACGTGTGTACTTGTGTAACCAAGGGTTTTTGCATGCTGTCTGTACTCAAGGAGAGTTATAAAATGAAAACACGGACTTTTATCACTGGCTTTTCTGTGTCTTCCATTAAGAGGTAATTCAGTGAAATACCTTACACTGGTTTTGATAAAGTTATTTATAAAATCCAATTTGGAAATCTGACCCTGAAAGTATCATAGCCTCACCACACGTCACTATTACAATTAGCTGCCAACCAGGTTTGCAATAACATTATTGTGTTTCTAAATTAAATGTTGGACAGTCCGTGCTTTGTTACTGTTAGTTAAATGTGTTAAATTTGGTCAAACTTCTTGGATTTCTAATGTTAGAAACACAAAATTAGTCATTTTCAGTAAGTCACTTTCTTTGCTGATCAGCCCATTCAGGCTGATACATCATCTTGGTGTAGTGTAGAAACATATTTGGAACAATTTAGAGCATGGACAAATGCAAGTTGTGCAATAAAATTATTGCAGTTCTGGGTTTTATTGCAAAACTGGTTGTAACATAACACAATGCTAAATCTTCAGTATTTTGTTCACTGGAGCTAAATGTTCACCTCTGTTAATGAGTATAATTTAACTAATGTGCATGTGGTGACAGTAACCAAAGCCTAACATGCTTGGGCAACAAGTCCGTGCATGATCACACTCACACTGAGACCAAAACAAACTTATGCCACTTAATTTTTTTAACAACCCTCTGCCCCAAATGACAGTGACATTTCAGTGAGATGATAGATTTACATCAACTACATGATAGTGTGATGATCTGGGACTGTTTTGCTGCTGCAGGACCTGGAAAACTTGCTGTGGTAAATGGAACCATGAATTCTGCTGTCTACCAAAAAATCCTGAAGGAGAATGTCCAGCCATCTGTTTGTGACCTCAAGCTGAAGCGCACTTGGGTTCTGCAGTAGGACAATGATCCAAAACACACCATCAAGTCCACCTCTAAGTGTGAGAATTTGCGTGCCCCTAGTGGCAGAGCACGGCACTGCGCCTGTCTTCTCACTCTGACATAATCGCCTGCATTGGGAATTTGGATTGATTGTACTGATTTGCCAGTTTCAAAAGGTGGCAGACATCCGTTGGAGGATTCAGTCGATGACACGTAATACACCAAAGAAGAAGAATGCCTCATTTCCTTTTCCTGTTTGTAGCAGTTAGCCCAGGAAGCTAATATGGCCACGATCGTCACCATCACTTTTTCGGCTTTGTACTCAGACATTACCGCGGGATACAAACGAAATTTATGTGGGATAATCTTAAGACTTTGTAGATGTGGTGGAGATTTTAAATTACCGGTAGAACGCAAAATATGGACCATGATGAGTGAAAACACAGCAGCCTTGCCATCCAGCCAGCCAGCCCCCCTTTGTCAAAAGTAAGTGAGAAATTTCTGGGTTTTTTTTAAATGTACTGATTTCTTGTTCATATATTTTGAAGATAAGATGATGAGGTACCTCTGTACAAAAAACGGTGTCAAAAGACTGAACACATTTTTTGTGTAAATACGTCCAAAGTCCAGTTTTGACTGAGTTATGGAATTTAAAGAGGTGCCATGACATTATGCAAATTAGATGCGTAAATTTATACCTATCTGAAACTTTGGATCATATTTTGCATCTTTCTAATTGACAGTAAGCCATTATCTCTTACCACTTTCAAGTTATAGCCTTGGAAATCTGAACTATTTTATTGACAAAAAATATTTACCACTCTTGACCTCTAGGGGTTATGTCGCAGTTCGGCAACATACACACTCATAGGGTTAAGAAAAACAAAATGAAGACTTTGGAGTGGCCTAGTCAAAGTCCTGACCCGAATAACATTAAGATGCTGTGGCATGACCTTAAAAAGGTGGTTCATGCTCAAAAACCCCCCAATGTGGATGAATTACAACAATTCTGCAAGGATGAGTGGGCCAAAATTCCTCCACAGCGCTGTAAAAGACTCAATCTGCCAGTTATCGCAAATGCTTGATTGCAGTTGCTGCTGCTAATGGTGGCCCAAACAGTTACTAGGTTTAGGGGGCAATCACTTTTTCACACAGGGCCATGTACTGTAGGTTTGGATTTTTTTCCCCTTAATAATAAACATCTTCCATTTAAAAACTGCATTTTGTGTTTACTTGTGCTATCTTGGTCTAATATTTAAATTTGTTTGATGATCTGAAACATTTAAGTGTGACAAACATACAAAAACATGAGAAATCAGGAAGGGGGCAAACACTTTTTCACACCACTGCACACACACACACACACACACACACACACACGGAGTTTGTTTGCAAAGTC